>CM066740.1:15227500-16427500 GCA_033961575.1 Aselliscus stoliczkanus | reverse complement strand
AAATCAACTATATATAGCTGCTATTAGTGTCCTCTTTTTCATGTCTTTCTTTTTTTTCTTTTTTTTTTTTTTGAGAGCAGTGTCACTGGCTCTCATATGTGCGGGGCCGCTGGCTTCCCAAGCCAGTGCTTAACCACTGCGCCACTTGGCCGGCCTTTTCATGTCTTTTTTTATGTGCGTACATATGTATATGCAAAGGAGACAAGGGAGGAGGCATAGCAATTTATCATTTTTATATATGTCTTTGGGTCTTTATAACAGACTAGCACAGTGGACCTATACATATGATTAACATTCAAAAAATGCTTTAAAGATTACTGAACGGTATGACCACAGAGTTCGGTCTTTTAAGTATCACATATATGATCACAGGAGCCAAGAGCCTGGTAGGCTTTCCACTGACTTATAGCTAGAATAACAAACTCCCCTCAGTTACCCCTTTCAACATAAAACCCAGAAGCATGTGGAGAGAGAGGGGGTGAGGTCGGTATATTACCTGACTTTCTTTTTTTTTTTTTTTGCATGTTTGTGAATTCATATTTGTATTATTTATTTTCACAGCAGTCATAGTCATAAATTACATACCAGAGAATGGACCAAATCTGATAAATAGACTTAAAGTTGGAAAGCACTGAGAGCCCCATTGAGGCAATATCATTCATTAATTGGGAAATGCTGATGAGGATCACTTGAAAGAGAAGGAAGGTGGGCATATTAGATTTTCAAAGAAGCATATGAAATAGATTAAAGAAGTGAATAGGAAATCAGTAATCCAAAGGGGTTTCAGTAGGGAAAAGTAGGAATTATTTCAGAAATCTTTTGAAGCCTGGTGTGAAACCTTGTGTCAAAAAGGTAAAATGGAAAATAAGAGGTAGCAAGTATATTAGGACACTATTAAAAACGTCACATCCTTTCCCATGTGTTCAAATGTGAATCACTTTACAACTGATAGAGCAGTTTTTTTGGTGTCAAGTTAATACCTATTTTTTCTCATTTGTAGAGAGTCTAAGTGGAAAGAGTCTCATTTCTTTTGATCTTCTAGCCTGCGGGCCAAATCCACTGGCTGCCTGTTTTTGTACAAAATACTTTATGGGAACCAAGCTACACCTGTTTGTTCATGTATTGTCTATGGCTGCTTTCATGCTAGAAAAACTGTTGAATGGTTGCAACAGAGATCATAGAGCCCCAAAAAACAACATTTTTTACTATCTAGGTTTTTACAGAAAAAGTTTGCTGACCCTGGTTTAAACCCCATGGCTTTCACACATTTTTGATTGTGTTCTAAGGGAATAAATATATTTTACATCCTTACCAACATACGTGAGTGCTCACAGACAATTACCTGACTTTCTTATTTGTCACCTGGGTCTTGACACTAGGGAGGATACCCTCCTATAGTAATATGTGGCCAGATATCTTTTCAGGAATAGCAGAAATAACCCTGTTCCAGCCCACATACTCCAAGACCCAGTAGTTTCTTCATCTCACCTTGCTAGGCCTCCCATTTCATAATAAACACTTTCTCCCTTCCCAGTGGCCACTCGGCACCTCTCTGCTTAAAGTGAGATGTACTGACATGTCTCAAATGGGTTCTGTAAAGATGGCTTTCCTTCCAAGTTAAATTCCTGAGGAAGAAATCCTTTCTTACAAAAGCATCCTCTAGCTTCTCGAGGCTAAAAACGCATTCAGCAGTTCCTGTTCAGATGGGAACGTTTCTCTGCCTTTCTCTCTCACTGTGTGTAGCCAGCAGCATCTCCTTACACAGAGAGGAGAAAAGCAGGAACAAAGGAGGGTTCCACTAGTGGTGTGTTTAAATCAGGCTTTCTCCTTTACACTTGGATGTAGTTCCAGTTCAGAGAGCTGGCTGGTTTGACATGTCCAACACCACAGCTATTATTTTGCCACAGTCCTGCCATAGAAAAGGTTGAGTAGAATAGCTGTTTTGGTTTCCATGGGTTACTTTTTAGACCGAGTGGCACACCTGGAGTTAGAAAGATAAAAAGCTTATTCAGTTCCATTAAAATGATCCCTAAATAGCTATAGAGTGAAATCATATCAGCCTTCAGTTTTGCACTGGTGTGATGAAGAGGCAGATGCAGCGACGAGGTGGGTGGGCTCCTACAACAGGATGCAGAGGTAACTGGAATGGATGATTCCTTTCTGTCTAGAACAATTACCTCCTAAGTATTCTGAATGGAGGAAAATGATAATGACCTATTTCCAGCTACAGAAGCAACGTATACAAGACAGACACCGGTTCATAAAAAAGCTCTCCAGTTTTCAGTGTAAACATGTCAGGTCATGACATGTCCCTGTGCAAACGGCTTCAGTGAATACTCATTACTTACAAATCACAGATAATCTGGCTACAAATCAGAATCATCCATGAACATTTTAAAGAAAAATACATGCTAGGATCCTCTTCCTGAAGATTATAATTCAACAATCAGGAGATCCAGGTATGAACATTTAAAAAAAAAAGCTTTTCAGATGATTAAAATACACAGAAGCTTTCCAGATGATTCAAATGCATGTAACTGAGGACCACCACCCTACAGGAAGTCTCAAGTCTTCTGTAATACACACGAGTCTCAATTCCCATAACTACCCACCTCCCATTTCACCTTCCAGCAATACCAATCCACTCATAGTTCCCCACGAACTGTCTCTGAGCCTTTGCAGCAGCCATTCCTGGCCTCATGGTGAGCCTGGTAGAGTAGCCACCACCCCATTGTAGCTCAAATGAGGCTTTCTATCCATTCCTGCCTGACATTCCCAGATATGCACACAAAAGAGAAAGGAATCTAAACATACCACTATAGAAAATCACAAAGGAAGAAAGCAAGACAAGAAGAAAGGAACAGAGGAAATACAAAACATCCAGAAAACAATGAACAAAATGGCAGTAAGTACATGCCTGTCAGCAACTACTTTAAATGCAAATAAACTAAATTCTCCAATCAAGAGACATAGAATGCCTGAATGGATAAAAAACAAAACAAAACAAGACCCATCTATACTCATTTCAGATGTAGACTCATCAGAGACTGAAAGTGAAGAGCTGGAAAGATATGTATTTTCCATGAAAATGGAAACCAAAAGAAAGCTGGGATAGTTGTACTTATATCCAACAAAATAAACTTTAAGACCAAGACTGAAATGAATGACAGAGAAGATCATTGTATAATGATTGGAGGCCAATCCAACAAGAGGGTATATATAACACTTATAAACATTATGCACCCAATATATGGGCACCTAAATATATAAAACAAATATTCAAAGATCTGAAAGCAGACATAGACAATACAGTAATAGTGGGGATTTACTACCCCACTTTCATCAACGAATAGGTCATCCTGACAGAAAACCGATAAGGAAATATTGTCCTGAAATTCCACATTAGACCAGACGGACTTAACATTCCCAGGCTGGCACACACCAGCTGCCCTTGCACATGCCTTATTCTAGCAACTGTATTTATTACAATAAAAGGATTTGTTTGCATGCCTGCCTCCTTATTGAACTGTGTAGGTTCCTGAAGGACAGACACTGTGCTTTTTCATGTTTATATCTTGTTGTCTAGCAAATCACCTGTCATACGATAGGTCATCAATGTTCCATGAATGAACTAATAAATGCACCCAATGTGAAAGTAACATAGGCAAATTGCAACAAAGAATACTGGAGGCATTATTTGGTTTTCTTGTGCAAAAGAAAACTGGAATGAATATAATCACTAATTTTAATCAATTTGCTTCTCCATAATAGGCCTTGGGTTCTAACAGTTACTTAATAATCCTCCAGCACGTAAAGAGAAGGCTCTTGGCAATCTTTAACTCAGTTAGAAGCAGCGCTACTCTCACCTTATGTCTAGACCTCGTTTCAAGGGGACTCATATGACTTCAATTCTAGTCTTAGACACTGCGGAAAGAAATGTCTGTAAGAAGCTGGCAGAGGAGTTGGCAAGACAGAGATACACTGTATGTGCAGTGTAGGGTTTTCTGAATAGCATTTTGCTAAGCTACAGGCTTACAGGATTTAAAATATGACTCGGAACACCAACTGTGATGCCAACGTTTTTATTTTTAGATTTTTTTTTTTTTTTAGCAAAGAATATGGCTGTGAATTTAACCTACTCAGTCTACAAATCCTCTAAACTTCCTTCTAGAGAACTAAAAAGATCTTGGCATTTCTCCAGGCTTCATTTTATTGGCATATGTAGTTGTGCTGGTAGAATTGGGATAACTGAAGAAGAATTAATAACTGAAGCTCTAAATGATTCCCATGATTACTGCTGAAGATGGCAAAAAATATCCTCAAGCACGGGAGACACTTGCTTGTGGAAATGCGCATGGGCGGATTGTTCAGTTTTTTTTTTCACAATGGTACATTTACTTGCCATTATGTCTTGTGTTCTCAGACAAGTGGCAAGGGGACAATAACAGAAGGACCACAATTTTGAGAGAGAAAATGAGATTGGAGAACATTTGATGGCATGGTAAAAATATTTTCTGTTCTATACCAACTGTGCTTTGTTGTTCAATACCTTAGCTTGTCATTATCTTATTTCTTTTTTTTTTTGAGGGCAGTGTCACTGGCCCTCATATATGGGACCTGAACCGAGGCCGCTGGCTTCCCAAGCTAGTGCTTAACCACCATGCCACCCAGCTGGCCCTCTTATTTTTTAAAAAAAATCAACTTTATTGAGGTACAATTTATATACAATAAAAGGCATCCCTTTATAAGTGTACAATCTGATGAGTTTCGATTAACGAAAATGCCGATGTAACCACCACCTGAAGCAACCTATAAAACTTCCCTCACCCCAAAAGTTTCCTCGTGCCCTTTTGCCGTCAACTCCCCCCCTCACCCCTCTGGCTCCTATTGCTATCAATTAGTTTTGTCTGTTCTAGGACGTTATATAAATGGGATGATGTGAAATATGCTCCTGTTGTGTCTGTTTCTTTCTCTCAACATAATGTTTTTGAGTTCCAGCCACAACGTTGCTAGTATCAGCAGTCCCTTCCTTTTCATTGCTGAGTAGCAGTATTCCATTATATAAATAATACCACAATCTATCTGTTCACCAGTTGAACATATGTGCTGTTTCCAACTTTTCATTGTTATAATGATAAGGCTGTCATACACATTCATACATAGGCCTTTCTCTTGGGTAAATGAGTAAGAGCAGAACTGTTGGGCCATAGGGTGAGTGTGTTTCACGCTAGAAGCTGCCAAACTGCTCTCCACAGTGGCTGTGCCCTTTTCTTTATTATTGTTTTGTTTTGTTTTGTTTTGAGGGCAGTGTCACTGGCCCTCATATGTGGGACCCGAACCGGGGCCGCTGGCTTCCCAAGCCAGCGCTTAACCACCGCGCCACTCGGCCGGCCCAACTGTGCCCTTTCCAACTCCCACCAGCCATGTCTGACCGCTCCAGTTGTTCCATGTCCTAGGCAACACTTGGTATTGTCAGTCTTTTCAATTTTAGCCTTGCTGGTGGGTGTAGGCATACCTCATCGTGGTTTAAATTCACAAGGTGTGAAATCTATTTCCTTCAGCATTCAACCTGTTCCTCTTTCTATGGAATAATGAAACCTCACTGGGTTGGGGTCTAGAGTCTTGGGTTTTATCACCAACTTTGTCACTAAGAAGTTGCACAATGCTGTAAAAACCATCTACCCTGACCTCTTCTTTTCCCTATTTACAAAATGGTTAAGTCAGGCCAAATGAGACTTATAAATTCTTGTTCTACATAAAAATGAACATAAATGAGTTTTATCAAAAACATCATATTCCTTTCATAATTGTTAAGCATTATTTTTGCATAACGTCCCAGTGTCTTCAAAGAAAATTCATATATATCTTATTTAAGGCCAAAGGAATAATTCTCTCCAAAACACCACATATTAAAAATTTTTTTTTTTTAATATGAGAAAGGAGATTCCATTCTGTGAAAGGCTCTTTCTTTTGTCTGGTGTTTTGAAGCTGGTTTGCCAAATCAGTGAACCTTAATGAATTCCCTTTCATAATCAACTGACTTCATTCCAAATTGTACCTGTTTTTAAACACTTTTATGATTCCCAAAGCATAAGTAATCACTTTTGGTCATCTACGTATTCCTCACTAAGTTTTAAATTATATGGAGTGACTCAATCAGTACAACATTGAACTTCATTTGCTATTATGCCTTATCCATAGACAATATTTCTTTGCTATTGTTAAGCCTCATCTATCTGATAATTATAAAAGCTAAGCAAATTCCAAAAGTCAGACCTCATCCTTTGGGTTCCTGTAAGGAAAGATAAGAGTAAACTGAAGGTGAAGGCAAAGTGAATGATAAAGGCAGGAAAATATCATACATTCTTCATGAGGAAACTTAAGGAGTCAGGAGAAGGGGTAAAGAGTAATCAAAGGTGAGGGAGAAATGTATGGCGAAACACTAAAACAAATTAGTCTTCAGTTCCAAAGAAAAGCATATGGCAAGAAAAAAATGCAAATAAAATAACAGGTATTCAGGATATAAGAAACAAACAAACAACACTTTTTATCTTTAATCCCTGTCTAAACAAATTATATATTGCCTATCCAAGATTCAGATTACACGTAACAGGTTTCCCGTATCTTGTTCTAAAGATATCTCAGACTCTACCAGCAAAAACAAAATAAACCTTTTGTTGCTAACCATGAAAAAGACATGGGCTTCAGTGGGAGGTCTATTTTCATGTGAATTAAGAGTTGAGTTGCTGCTAAAAAAAAGATCAGGTATTAAAAATATATCTATGCAGTGTACTTCTAAGGGCCTTTAGCTCTTGGGGAAATGGAAAATAGACCAGCTGCCATCAACTCAGTTGGTCATTACCCTTTCCTGGGTCACTAACCTCTTTAAAAATCTAATGGAAGTTCTAGTCCAGTCTTTCCAGAAAAATGATCAGGTGACTCTGCACAGTCCCAAGAGGTCCAGCTCCCTGATGACCCTCCATTGAGCCCTTTCAGTGTTGAAGGCCATAGGTTTAGATAAAGGACCAATGATTACATAAATTCATCAGTGAGATTTCTGCTGACAATCATTCAAATATGACCTATATCCAAAAAGAAGAAGGCAAGCCTCTCCTAATCTGAACCCCAAATATGCATGGTAGAATTTAAAGATGATTTTTTTTAACCTAAAAATTAGTTAATAATCTCATAGAAGTACATGTTTACAGGGGGAAAGTGAGCTGTGGGAAAGCTCTGAGACATCCATTCCCCAACCATTGCCTCATAGTCAGGGTACGCTGAGATGGACGGACGGTCTTTTGAGTAGGTGGTGTCAGTGCCTTGCTTTTCTAGAAAAGCTTTATTCTAAAAATCTGTTTATTCATGATGGGGCACAGAGGGAGACTGAATGGCTAGCAAAAATGCATGTGAGCAGACTGATAGATGTGGTTTAATTGGAAACATTCAGAACTATCAGTAAAAAAGAAGGATAATTTGGGGATTCTAGGTTGTAAGGCAGATAGCTGTCTGTGGTAGGTAGAATAACAGCCCCCAAAGATTTCCACATTCTAATCCCTGGAACCAGTGAATGTTACCTTAGATGGCAAAAGGGACTTTGCAGATATGATTAAAGTAAAGCCTTGGGGATGGTGACCATTACCCAGGGTTACTCATGTGGGGACAGTGTAATCACAGGATCCTTAAAGGAGAGAGAGAGGAAATCATAGCTAGTAGAATGCAATATTATAAGATGTGATGATGGAAAAGGAGATATGGAACCATGAGCCAAGGAATGCTGGTAGTCTCTAAGAGCTGGAAAAAGCTAAGAAGTAGCTTGCCCACAAGAACCTCCAGAAGGAATGGAACCCTACAGACACATTAGACTTCTGACCTCCAAAATTGTAAGGGAATACACTTATTGTATTGTTGTAAGCCACTAAATGTGTGGCTGAAAACAATTTAGTTTGTTATAGCAGCAGGGTAAAGAAATGGAACGAAGTATGAAACAGCATGTGGAAAAAGTATTTTCTAATACTTGTTCTAATAGAACAAGAAATATCTCCATCAACAAGGCTGAGAACAGTTTAAACATGGCTCTGAGCCAGCAACACATGGGGAAGTTTGTGGTATCATGGAAATATATAGGAAGAACTAGGAGTTAGGAAATCTGGGTTCCCACCCTCGCTCTTCCATGTACAGCTAGGTGTCATCAGAACAGCACAACCTCTTTGGATCTCAGTGACTGATCTTCAAAATGAAACATTTAGACTATATGAATTATAATATCTCCTTACCAAAGGCCAGAGGGCTTTCTCTACTGACTAGTTCTAACCAGTGGTCAGCTTTCCCATTAACTAGTTCTTCGATGTCCTTACATGTCCTTATAGCATCTTGTATAAGGGTGAGGTGGGGCACCTGTTTCCTATTTTTTGTTTGTTTGTTTGTTTGTTTGTTTTAAAGATTTTATTGGGGAATTGTGGGCTCATGTTGATATTATCATTGTGCTCTTCCCGGATGAGGCAGATCTGTCGCCGGTCATTGGATGGCCACTCATGGAGACTCACAGCAGCTCACCTGGCTACCAGCTGCTCACACTGGCTGCCGGCCACTCACAGTAGCTCATGGCAGCCCACTGCAGCAGGGGTGCAGCCTACACCGTCGCTGGTGACTCAAGGGAGCCCAGCTCCAGGTGGAGCTGTTGTTCACCATCTTAGCTGTAGAGGGCGCAGTATCACTGGCCCACATGTGGGATTCGAACTGGGCCCTGCTGCTCAGAGTTGGCCAATGCACCACTCGGCTGGCCCCTCCCTATTTTAAACTTAAAGAGGTGCTGTCATTTGCCCACCATCACTGGGATTCCAATGGACACCTGACCTGAGGCCCTTCTTATTCACGTACTGTGCTGTCTTTCCTAGTCACGGTTCAACTGTGGACCTATGGATTGGAGGGAGGTTAGAACGTAAGAGCAAGAGAAAACCACCAACACAAACCAGGTTCATGGAAATGCTAGAGAAAATGAAAGCAAAAGGCAGGAATGGTGGTGGGGTGGGGAGAGACCAAACTGCCTTACAGTCAAGCATTTTAAATGCTAGACATTCAAGAATGAACTTTCTGGGATCAGTTTTTAAGCCAAAAGAAAAAATTTCAAGACACAAAGTGGCCTCTGTGAGCAGACATCCTCCTGTTCTATGAGGTTAAATGCTACGTTACAAATGAGAAAACCTTCTTTCCTTCACATTCAGATTTCACACTGGACCTATGCTGCTGTAGCATCTTTAGCCTTCACGGTTCAAGGGAGGAGAATGGAAAGGCTGCTGCTCAAAATAGTTTAATAAGGCCATCAGTGATTCACAGAGTAATAACAGGCCATCAGGCAGCTGCCTGCAGAGCTCGGGCCCTGCTGAGAGGGGGTTTCAGCACTCAAGGTTAAAATGGAGAATAAAGAGGACATTCATTACACATGTTCAAGGAGGAAAAGCTCACTAGTAGCACCTGCAAAGTCCCAAAAAGGGAGTCAAATATGAGGCAATTCAGCTCAATGATTTATTAACACTTTCCTGGAGTTCAAAAGCAACCTACCCAGGAAGGCAAGAAGCATCTCTGCAAACACAAGCCCTTTAGAATGGTTTCTCTCTTGAGGGACTCTGATTCAGTCCCCAAATTTACTGAATAAATTCATGTGCATAACAGCATCTTAAGGTTATGAATAGTTTAAAAGAAGCAGAACATGTAAAGGAGAACAAAAACACCCAGAAAACTGTAAAGATACTGACAATCACAGACCAGTCAGTCTAAAAACCCAAACTAGATTAACACCACAAGACAGAACACTTAGATCATCAGTGATATTTCTGATTATACTTCTGTTCCCCCAAAAAATTAATAGTTGAGCAAAATTTTAAGCACGTTATAGAAAGAAAATTTGCTTTCCCATAATTCTTTTATCTGAAATTCCAGTGGAGGCAAGTATTTGTGTATGTTCCCATTTGTCATCCAACGTTGAGGTTTACAAAATTAGATATTAGAAAAGTAAATAGATGAATAATTTCCAAAGTTAATAACTTTGCTTTGGCTATCAAAATTTGGAATTTCAGCCAAAGAGAGTCAAATATACCTATGTAAAGACACGCAAGAGTTATACATGGCATAAATAAAAAGCGCAATAAAACTAAGATTTGTTGTTATTACATTGGTTTAGTCTATAAATAGCTCCATGAGTAAGATGAGAAAGGCCAAGTTTTAAAAAAGGAAGGGATGGAATGTGGTGAAACTGATAAGGGAAGGCAGACCATATGTGTAATTGCTCTAAAATGGGAATCAGACAAAGTCAATTTTCTCAGCTGGAGTCAAAAGTAAGAGTTTGGAAGTGATGGAAAATAAAGTCACGTGAGAGTAGTTTTTTGTGTGTGAAAAGTTAAATCTCACCACTTCAATGCAGGTCTCATTTGGAAAACACCAGTATCAATTACCTCACCAAATTTGCATTCAAATATTACACAGATAAACACAGCATGCTCAACACTGATCTTGTTGATCAAGTAGAATTCTTTGCTGGACATCTGAGAAACAATAACCTTCTCATTATATTCCTCTCATGTGTCTGGATTAGAAGCTTTAATGACAAATGACATTGTTTCTTGGATCAAAGACAAAATTGTTAATAATAGAACATAAGTGAAATGAAAACTATTGTTATAAAGTAGCAGAAACAAAAAATGCCTTTATCAACTATTAGAGTATAAGGTACCTGATGGGCCAAAATGGAATACAACCCTCACTTAACATGTGTTTGATCAAAAACATATCTATCTTTTCCCCTAACCACTGAGGAGTAGTATAAAGTACACTGTGGTTTCAAGAAGCCCATGTTTGGGCTAATCTTCTCAAAATCAGATTAGAAATCAAAACAAACAATACCAGGACAACTTAGCATAACTACTCAAATGGATTTATCCTTTAAATAAAAACTGTAAAACTGACTTTGCTATGCAGGCTAGCTGTGAATGAATCTTTTCTAGAAATATTTTGCTGTTGAAAAGCAGTATAATGACCTGTGTTTGAATTAGGCTGCACTTTCATTTAAATCTTCTATTCCTTGGTGCACAGTTCAACACTGCTGTGCTTTTGGCAATAGGCAGTTGGAAAAGCCAGAAATTACATTTTTGCCAACAGGTCTTCCTGGAAGAGTTAATTACCCCTACTGCACAGGTTTGTGTCATTTTATGTAATGCATGACACTGAAAACTGTATGTAGTCATTGAAAAATGAGTTACAAGAACCTCGTAGTGACATTTTCTTTTTTAAAATAAGACCTCTGGAAAAATATGTACAAGGTTGCTCATTGCAAAGTTGTTTGTACTAGTAAAAACTCTGGAAAATATATTGAGAGTTGGTTAGCTAAGTTATTGTATATCTACACAATAACCTATAACACATCTATTAAAATAATAAAACAGGCAAAAGGGAGATTTTTTAACTTAAAAAAATAATTATAGAATCATAAGAAGTTGCCAAAATAGTGCAGAGCAGTCAGCCTGTCCTTTACCCAGTTCCCACAAATGGTAACATCTTATATACAACTAGTGAAAAACAGGAAATGAACATTGGCAGAATACAATTAACTAGACTACAGAGTTTAATTGAATTTCACCACTTTTCCCATGCACTTATTCTGTGCATATGTGTTAGTATATGTGTATTGTGTATAGTTCTATAAAATTTTATCACATGTATATGTATTTGTATAACCATCATTAAGGTACAGAGCTGTTCCATCACCATGAAGAACCTAAAGGAGAGCCCTTTGTAGTGCTAGAAATGTTCTGTATCTTGATCTGGGTGGTGGTTATGCTCTACAATTTAGAATATAAGTTATGTCTGAATTTTTAAAAAATGATGAAGCTCTATTGGTTGACATGAACCACTAAAGATTGATTAGCTTTTAAAAAGTTACAAAACAGTATTTATAGGGTGACCCTGAAACGGGTCTGGTTGGCATCCCCTTTCCTTGACCTACCTATAGCTTAACAATACATCAACCCCCTGTGGCTTGAACTGGGAATGTCCCCTGCCCCACCCAGCTCCCTGTTTTAGAAAGTTACCCTGAAATTTATGATTAATACCCCTAGGCTTATTGATCACAGTCTCAGTGGTCTACCAGGCTAATCCCATCATTGTTTCTGGATTGATGACTCTACCAGACAGCCATGTTGCCAGACAGAAGGCAGTTTTGGGAGGTGTTTCTTTTTCTTTTTCTTTTTTGGAGGGCAGTGTCACTGGCCTTCATATGTGGGACCGAACTGGGGCCGCTGGCTTCCCAAGTCAGCGCTTAACCACCGCGCCACTCGGCCGGCCCTCTTTATTTTTTATTTTTCCCCCGCCTCAGACCGCTGGTGCTCTGATAATAAATGCTTATTCTCTGACCCAACTCCTGTATCCATCTACTGGCTGAGCAGCGCAGGCAGCAGGAGCCCTGGACTCGTTTGGCCTCTGGTTTCAATCCCCTTTTTGTATAATTTTAAGTCTGTACATCCCCAGAAAAAGAAATCCAAAAACCAAAATTTAATTTTTCTCTAAACATTCTATTTCAAGTTTTTTGATATTTATTTTGCAATGAGTAAGAATTACTTTAATAAAGCAGAGGAAAAGACAGGGGCGGGGAAAGGTATGTATATTCTCAAGGAGGGCACGTTTTCCTTTTACCACCACCCAATTCATTCTTAGGTTTCTCCTGGTTGCAAAGTTGACTTTAATATCTCCAATACAATCCTTTCTATCACTCCCCTAAAACACAGCATCCATCAACTTTATAATGAAGGGGTCTTAAGCTACCAGTTTCAGTAAAAGATGAACTTGAAGCTCAATGTGTTAGAATTTGTGTGAATTTTCAAAGGAAGCTGAGACATTGAATACCAGCTTCTTTTGGACTTGCTTTTCCTCTCACAATTGACAAAAAACAACAAAAACAAAACAAAACAAAAAAACCACCAAGTACATTCTTTCAATACAAACTTCAATGACCATAGACCTCGTGCTGAAATTATGCAAAAGCATTCCAGAGACTTCAAGATGCATAAGACAAAGATTCTGCTCTTTACAAGGTCAAAATTGCTATAGAATGAGTCAAGTTCTTATACCACCAAGTGAGAATAAAGTTCTGGGAGTAGATGAAGGAGTAAGCAATCAATTCTGTCCAGGAGTGGGAAGGTGGAAGGATTCCGGACAAAGGATGAGCCCAGATTTGGGCCTTGAAAACTTATATTTTTGCCTCTGCCAAGTGAAAAAGAGGTGGAGTGGAGGGACGAGAGGAGAGAGTTCTCCCAGTCAGAAACTGTCTGCAGGCGCAAGAACTGTGAGGACCCACTCAGAGGAGAGGTACACACCGAACAGGAACAATGTGAAGGCAGATGACTTTAGAAGCAATCTCGAACACCATGCTAAAAGTTTAGACTGTATTATTCTGTAGCCAGTAGGAAACCCAAGGGTTTTTAAGTGCAGGATTAGGCTGGTGGCAGTGTTTACAGTTGGAAAGGAGAGAATGGGAAAAAAAAGATCAATGATTGAACTCAGCAGTATACCAGGTGAAAATTAATGAGACCCTGAATAGGGGCAGCAGCAGTTGTAATAGGAGATACTAATTAATACATTTTTATTGGTTTTTCAAACTATATAAATGGCATCATGCTGAAAATAACCCACAACTTGACTTTTTTGTTCAACATTATTCTTGATATTTATCCATAATGACACATGTAGTTCTCATTCTTTCATTTTAACAGCTCTGTATAATTTAGTTGATTGAATACACAATTATTTATCCAATACTTGTTCAGGGACATTAAAGTTGCTGCCTTTTTTTTTTTCTCTAACGAACAATAGAGCAGTGAACAGAGTAAATGTACCTCCTAGTACATGTGTATGAGACTTAGATATCTGGAGCTAGAACTGCTGATTTATGAAGTCCTGAGGTGTTAACATCTTAAACCTAACTACTTCTTGCCAATTTATTCTCTAAAGTGGTTGTTCCAAATGATATTCCCATGAATGAAATATGAATTTCCATTCTACATATCCTTGCCCACACTTGTATAGTCACACTGTTTAATTTGAACAAATCTATGAGTGTAGAATGGGTATTCTTGTCCTATTCTAGTTTTATATTGTTTCTAGGATCTGGAGCTATTTCCAAAATAATCCATAAATAAGGTAGTGAGGGAGAGGAAGGAAAACTATAGAGTATTCTGCTTGGGTAACAAGAGTAGAAATATCTGTTCAGAAGTACATTTAGCTACAATTAACAGACACTCCAACACACACACACACACACACACACACACACACACACACACACACACACACAGGGGCTTAAATAAACAGGAGTTTATTTGCCATGTAAAATCCAGAGGGAGGCATTCCAAAGCTTATACGGCAGCTCTGTGGTCATAAAGAACTCAGATCCTTCTATCCTGGATTCTACCTTCAAGATCACCACCTTCAGGGTCCAAGGTGGCTTATGAAACTCTAGTCATCATTCAAATTTGAAAGCCAGGAGTGAAGTGATATGGGCAAAAAAAGGACATACCTCCCAGCTGAAGAGTTTCGCTTTTTTTTTTTTTTGTCTTAGCCTTCCTGGAAATCCTACACAATACTCCTACTCCTAAGTAATACTCACTGGCCAGGTCTTAGTCATATGGCCATACCTAGCTGCAAGGAAGACTGGATAAGGGGCTTTGTTGTTGTTGTTGTGATTTGCTGTAGTAAATAGTGTGATGAATCAAGACACAGAACACAAGAACAAATAGAAGAAAGGAAATGGAGCTCAACAGATAAAGGTCATTCGAGAAATATAGATTATAGATTTAAGAACTGTCAGCATATAACTATCACATGAAAAATCACTAGGAGTGACTAAGATAGCCCCAGCAAACAACACTGATTAAGAGATGGTGAGGTGACTACACCAGGAAAGCCAAGATTTAAGAGAAAGAAAGAGGGGGGAAAAAAATCAATGAAAGAAATCAAGACATAGAAAATATTCAGAGAAGGAAGAAAAGCAGTGCTCACCATTGAAGCAGTGCTCACCTGGAAGCTACTAGTAATTGCTAACCGAATTCCAGTTTAATTCAGCTACTGGAAAGTTCTGTACTCAAGGAGAGCCTGGGCTCCTCCCAACCCCCAGACTATAAACCATGACAAACCTATCAGGTAACGCCATTCCCCAGCCATTGACTGGTTTAGACAGGAGCCTGTGACACAATTCTGGACAATGGGACCCTCGGGCAAGTTTGCAGAGAAAATTAACCATGCTGTGAATGGCAAGGAGGAAAGACTAAAGAAACTGGGTCCTTGATGATACCGTGAATTAGGCAACTCTGGAACTGCCTTACTTCCCAACTTCTTTTATGTAGCCTCTTAATGTAAGCCTCTTCTATTTGGGTTGTCTGGTATTTGCAGGCAAAATCATCTCCAACTGATAGAATAGTCAACAGTATCAAAAGTCATAGACAGGCCAAGATGGCATCTGGAGGCCTTGGGAAACCGGATTCAGAATGGAATAACACAGTTCCTTTACCAAGGGGGGAAAATATCAACAACTCTGGGGGCTACTTATAAAGTTAGGAGAATTTCTTCCTAGTGACCTGTTTCTGGAAGAGGACAAGTTCAAATGCTAAGCATGTGATTGTGGTGGGAAGTTGTATTTTTGAAGAAAATAATAAAGGTTTGGAGTAGCTGATACAGAAAATGGAAAGGAGTATAAATTTTGGATCAGCAAAAAGATTTCCAAGTAACATCAAGCTTAACATCATACATTTGGAAGGGAGACAGTAATTCGTTATGAAGAGACAGAAGTAGACTGTGTTGATTCAGAGTTCCACAAAGAGACGAGTACTTCTATAGCAGATCCATGGGAAATTATTGAACCTGTGACAGATCATCAAAATGGCTGACCATACTGTCCAGGTACATCAGGGAATAAGTGATGAGGTGAGTGGGGGAGGTAAAGGCCAGACAGACAGAAAACAGGGTGGGGATCAAGGGAATAAATTCAGAGTATGCAGAACAGGTTTAGTGAGAAAAAGCAGACCAGAAAGATAAGGGCTCTGATAAAGAGAAGGGTATTTCAGAGATAACCACCTCAGAAGCAAGAGTACTGGGATGTGGCCATTGAGTGGGTTGCTGAGGTGGTGTGGAAAGGAAGGTCACTGAAACCAAGGAGATGGGGAACAGTGATGAGGATGTCAGACTGGTCCCCAAAATGGGCACAGCACAGGCCAGGAGCTCAAAAAAAGACCGAACACGGCCACAAACTGAGAACTGACAGCTCCCTCAGCATCCTTCTAATGCTTCTTCTTTCTGACTGCTTGTGGAATCCAATATTCCTTAAGAAGGGGAACTCTACTAGCCTAGGCACTAGTTTCAGTCAGATAACCTTTTAGACACACACACACACACACACACACACACACACACACACACACACACTCACACACACACACACACACAATATGGCCCCTAACCCTGGGAAAAAAATCCTAGAAAACCTGGTCTATTACCAGATTACTCCTTCTATTCATAATTGGGTCTTCCTTCTTATCACTTTAGAAGTGCCCTTGAGGAATAAAATAAGAAAAGTGGAGACAAATCAACTGCATGGAAGATGTTTCTTAAAATTTCTGCTTCCAGCATTTCCCGTTTTTTCTCTTCCCTCTGCAACCCGACAGGCTCTGGTAACGATTATTGCCTCTTGCCTAGGTGACCGCAATAGCTCACATCTAGCTTGCTCCCCTCACTCAAACTATCCCATACACAGTTACCTAATTAATCCTAAAACATCTCTCTGATTCGGTCACTTCTCTCTATGTAAAGATCTGCAGAGACTCATCATCACCCAGAGCTCCAGCTTTCAAATCGAGCTCTTACAGCCTTTACATCCCAGGAGATGAGTGGAGGTGTTCCCACAAAAATGAAATGATGCAATCTGTTCTCAAATTGCAGAAAGAAACAAAATACATGGAGTAGGTAATTTTTCTCCATTTTAACTTTCTCAACCTTCACATTTTCTTAACTTTTGGCACCGAGTCTCACACTTGTCTATATTAGCATCTAATAGAAGAGGGAGTTATTCTAACATGAAATAATATGTATTTAGTTATTTGAAGTATAACACGCATCATTACATGGAATTCTTCTACATGCAAATCTTGTGAACAAATGACATACAAAACAAAGTCCATCTATTCAGTGGCAGATTGAAGGTCCTCCCTAGTTCTGCCCCAAGCCCCCTTTCCAACGTGATCTCTCACACTTGACCCCACTTATCCTAAATGCAAAGCAAGCTGGGCCGGCTTCACAGTTATTTGTAGCCACGCCTATCTCTCTAAGGACATGAGGCTGTATGTCACTCACCTTTCTCTGTGTAACATAATAATACAGCAGGAAGGAACAAGCTTTGTTCCACAGGCCCCGGGCTTATCTGCTCCACGTACTTTGGAGCCATGAGACAGACATGCATGTCGAGTCCCACCTGACGCAAATAACCTTCCCTTATAAATTTCAAAAGATTCTTTTATGGGACTTTATAATGGCAATCATGGATTACTTGAGAAGAACAGAACTCACACAATATGGAATAAGCTCTACCAAATTACAAAATAGTCCATCTAAGTATAGACATTTTTATATGCAACTAATATAATGAACGCACAGTTCTAAATAAAGCTAAGAGCCACTCCTCCGGACCACAGAAGTAAACTCACTTGAAGCCAGCATGATTAAATCCATGACTATTCAAATCCTGGCCAGACACTTCGCTTCTGTTTCCTGGATTAGATCCTCCCACAGGCCTCCTCTCCATCCCATAATCTACATATTCCACACTGATGGTCATCAGAATGGGAAAGTCCCGGTAACAGGTATTGTCTACTTCACAAGAAAGAATGCAGAGTCCCTAAAATGTGCAATTAGGATAACTGCAAAGAACAACAAAAGTTTCTGTTTCTACGATCACGGCTACTTTTCTTCCTGTTAAGTGCAATGCTTCAGTCCCTTTCTGAAGCTTTTGAGACCAAAAATATTTACAATCATTTTTTGTTAATTTTTAACCTTAGAAAGGTAATATGGTATGAATACCACATAATAGCAGACCCAGCAGAACCTAGAGAGGCATCTCATAGTTAAATTTTTTTTATATTTTTATAGCAGAATGTCTGAATACTCCTAGTAACTCAAACAAAGACCAAGAATAGCTGCATGTCAGTTCAGGTCAGACTTTGCCATCGAATAAGCTACCAAAAAAAACCCATTGCTATTCAGATTTCACAATGATGGTAAGAGCTGGAATCACAAATAACTGTGCAATGCTGAGCTTAACAAGGTGACCGCTGCTACTGCTCCTTCTGCAAAGCTGAAATGTGGTGGCAACAACTGCCAAAAGCTTGTCCTCTTTGTGGCTGCAAAGCGAACACTGGTTCAGGGGCTGGAAGAAATTTCCTAATGTAAGATGTAACCTCAGAAAAATGTCCTCCATTACTTACTGAATTCCCTCGATATACTGGTTCTGAAATGCCAGAGATCACTACTTCCTCCTGAGAATCTATCCTAGCGGTAGCAGCACAGGGTTTTATGATCTAACCCATGGTGCTCAGCAGAGATATTCACTCTGGAGAATCTGCTCATCCCACAAAGCTCGTGGCCAGCAAATCATGGCACTGTGAGCAAGACAAAGCTTTCCGTATCTGCTTATTCATCTCATAGTTTTAAAGGAACAGACAGGAAACATTTCATTCTGCTCCTTCATTCGGTTTGCATCCAAAACAAAAATAACAAAAAGGGTTTTCCGGCCTCTCAGTTGGTCCCTCTCCAAGACTCTGAAGCAGGAAGATACGCTTGTTCATGACATTACTCAGACCCAGTTTCTTGGCCTTCTGGTCTGGGAACAGGTGTTTAGTAATCAGCAAGTTCATGACCATAAACCTTAAAAAACAGAGTGGGAAGTGAGCAAAAATGAACCACAGAAACAAGGGCATATGCATACCCAGAGATGGAAATAAAGTAGTCTGAGCACACATTTGTTGAAAAGCATGACTCAAGAAAATAGTCTGAAAGCTATAAAAATAGTTATCAAGTAAGTGTCTACGTCAGATCTGTCCCATTATTTATGTGTGATGTCAGCTTGCATTTCCACAGATGAGGTTACAGCATAACAACACACACCTGTATTTGGCATAATTTGGAGGAAATGTGGCCCAATCTTCTAAAAATTAAAAAAATAATAATAACTGGCTCAATTTTTCTCTGAGCAAGATTCCCTCCCAGGCTCACTCTCTAAGTCTCTAAAGTCTTCAAAGTTTTGCAGTTGAGAACTCAGAATCCTTTTCTCGTCAATAAATAGAAAATGTCAGGTATATGCTCCCGCTTTCAACAGTCACATGAAGTCCTTAAATTGCTGGGACTGATTTGTTCCTTTTGGAAGGCCTATCTGCAGTGACACATAAAAATGCCATTATTTCCCCCAGTCCTCACCCTACCTTCAAAATCACCCCTGCAATAAAGCATCAAATTCATCACCAGAAATTTACCACCTCAAATCTTATCTCCGTAACTTCTATATTTGCTCCTGTGGAATAATTTAATGATGTAATAAGAACACACTTTTCTAAGAACTCCATTAAACTAGATAAGATCAGGATTAACACTATAACTCTATGCCTATCTCCAAGGTAACTTATCTAATATTAGAGCCATGCTAGAAAACAGACTCAATTTGGAAAGAAATCAGGCACGTTGAATTTAATAAAACGGAAATGTGGCTGTAAGAAGAGCTTTCTTGTTTCCTGATGCTAATTGTATCTTCACTATGATACAACTAAATGGGGATGGACTATTGAAAGTGTCACTACCCAGAATATTATACGCAGGTGTGACTTTGGTTGGTCCATTCTCAGTCTTTCTAACACTTATCATCAAACTTCAGGGAAGTCAGTAGTCAGTTTACCTTCTGTTTCAGGTTAAATACAAACTAGAAGAGACAATAATAGTTAACTTAAGCAGTCTTCCCAGCATGGATTGGAAACTATAAGCAGTCAATGGTTTCCTTTAATACGCAAAGAACCAAGGAAGAAATTTAAAATTTGTCAATCTGAAGTCAAAACTTAATTATTCTTGGGAAGAAACCAAAGATTAAAAAGTGATCTTGACCATGAGGGATGACTGACATCTTTGTATTCTGCAATACGATATTCTGGTTACTAAAGTGGCTGTAACACCTCCTAAACTTATTGTGAAACTTTGAGCGAGAGCTCAAAATTTCTATTAAACGTACCTGATTCAATTACTGACACAACAGCAGTGATGCTAATAAGAAGAAACTCCAGGTGTTCAAAATGCCAGGGTGCCATTTAAGAATTAAAAATCTCAATAAAACTGACCCCATCTCCCTCCCAATGGCTGTTCTGTATGCTCTATTTCATCCAAAGGTTTGTACCACATAACGGCATTTGTACTTGTATTCTTCTCATCTGGCAAGGTATGTAAGTCCTCTATGAGGCCCTTCATACTCTCTTTAATAGTGACATTTTAAATGAACGAACAACCTACATCTACACTGTTGTCAAAAATGTTTTAGAAACCATAAAATGTGAAGCAATAATTCTGGCCCAATGAGTCAATGTCTGTTTGTTCTTTTTTTTTCTTCCCGCCGGTGAATTCTATGATTATTTTCTTGTATTTGAGCAAGCAACATTCTTTTTTTTTGAGAGCAGTGTCACTGGCCCTCATATGTGGGACCCGAACCAGGGCCGCTGGCTTCCTAAGCCAGCGCTTAACCACCACGCCACTTGGCCGGCCCAAGCAAGCACCATTCTTAAGCCAAAACAGCTGCTGCTGAGTTATCTGATAAACACCACCTAAGGCATTAATCAGAGAGACACAAGAAAATCTGCTTTATCTCAAATATAGCACCATTTCTCTTCCACATGACAACCCTTCCATCCTTCAAGCAGCTCTTCTTAATTCCAGACAGAACATCACCATTTAATTCTCCCACAAAATGGTTTCCAGCTCTTTCCCCATCCTAGTCACTGCCCTAAGGACAGAATCCATTGCGAGGCCATGCTCTGACCACCTAACACAGTGTCCTGTATCTGTTCATTCAACAAAGGCTTAGTGAGCACCAGGTATTATTCTGGAACAAAGTCACTGCTCTCTGGAAGCTTTGCATCTCATCTAGCACCTAGAACGATGCCCAGCACAAAGTAAGCACTCAGTAAATATTTTTTTAAGATATGTCTCATAAAATGTAGTACCTGAATTTGAACACAATGATTCCAACTGTGGTTTCACATGTTGAAAGTGGCACACTCGGATATGGTGAAAGGATTACTGGCAGCACAGGAAAAGGAAAAACTAGAAATATGCATAAGACTTTGAAAAGCTGAACACTCTTGAGTTTCTTTGCAACTCATTGTATAACCCAAGGACGTAATTGCATTCATCGCAATGTGAGATATAAGATGTCCATTGTTCAGAAGAGGTTCAAATTATGTCTACACTCTGTTCCAAAAATGTAGATAATACATTTTTAAAAGATGCAGGACAGTTGACTTGAAATATTTCATTTCTTAGCACTTGTTTCTATTGCTATGTAATAAATTGCATTAGTCACTTTAAACAACTATTTTATTTGGCTCATAATTTGGGCGGGGGGGGGCGGTGTTCAAGGACTTAAGAAAGGCATGGCTGGGCAGCCCTGCTTCAGGGCCTCTCATGTGCCTTCAATCAGATGCCAGGTGGGGCTGGAGTCCTGTGAAGGCCCCACTGCATGGGCGTGGAGATGGCCCCCTCACAAGGCTGGTAATTGATGCCAGCTGTCAGCTGGGAGGTCAGCCTGGGTTGTTGACTAAGCTTTCCCAGCATGGAAAACTCAGAGTAGCCATATTTCTACAAGGCAGTTGACTTCTTCAGAACTAGTAATACAAGAGAAGCAGGCAGAAGGTGTGTGGTCTTGTGGTCCTGTATGACCTAGTACTGGAAGTCACATAGTGTCATTTTTGCCATATTCTATTGGTTGAAGTAGTCACGAGCTGACTCATAGTCAAGAGGAGGGTACATAGACCCCCACATATCAATGTGAGAATTTCTGGGCATTTTTTAAAAACTGCCACAGTTCTTAAAAGGGTACATTTCAATTTCTTAAACATGTGGTTAGGTAGAATACTGCCTTCTAGGTATGAGTCATTATGGGGGAAATATTATCTGTTATTTTGTTCAGTCCAAACATCTTCTCTTATTAAATCAGCTAAGCTTAACTAATTGATTAGCTTAACAGGAGGGTCATAGACCAGCTTTTGGACTTTTGGACTCTGAAGCAACAAAATGCCACACAAGCACAGGAGTCCTGCCCATTTCTTAAAGGCAAGCCCCAGTGCCACCTTACCCACTCCAGGTGGCACTGACCTCTCCCTCCTCTGCTCTGCTCACTCCACTTGTCATCATACACTTTGGATTGGAGAGTTGTAATAGCAGTGGGCAGGGGGGAGGGGAGCGAGGAGAGACGGGGGGAGAGAGAGAGAGAGAGAGAGAGAGAGAGAGAGAGAGAGAGAGAGACTGACTCCATCTATCTCAGCAGCTTTGTGAGAAAAAGAACTGTCTGAATTCTTTCTCCAGCACTGCACGCAGCAGGCATCCAGTGAAGGCTTGCTGTTCGCCTTGTGCTCAGAGTAAAAATCATGAGCCTTACCATTCATTATTCTTGCCCCATTCATACCTTTAAATTGCTAAACAAGGAAGACAATCTGTATCACAAGAGGCTGGACTGCTGAGTTCTAGGGAGGCTTAGGGCTGTTTAAAAAAAATAAGTCAGACAGAGAAAGATAAATACAATGCAATCTCACTTATATGTGGAATCTAAAGAACAACCAAAACACAAAACAAAGCTTATGGATACAGTCAGGGGAGTGGTGGTTCCCGGCAGGGCAGCGGGGCATGATGGGTGAAGGGGGTAGGGAAGTACATAACTTCCAGTCATGAACGGAATAAACGAATAGGTCGTGGGGGTGTGGGGTGAAGTACTGGGGCTGTAGCCCACTGTATTGAGGTGCATATTTGAGGGTTGCCGGGTGAGTAGATCTTGAAAATTCTTCTGACAAGAAAAAAATTTTGTGTATAGCCTTTTATGGTCACAGACGATGAATCCTGCTGTGGTGCACATTTCACTGTAGACAGTGTCCAATGTTGCACACCTGCAACTGATATAATGTATGTCAATTACACCTTCCAAAATTACACAAAGACGCGAGTTCTCCATCCCTGATGATGGTCAAGTCAAGGTGTTCAGGGAAGACTACAACATCAGATGGAGGTAAGACTCAAAGATTTGAAGGTCCCTTCTCAGTAAGATTCCAGAATTCTCTGTTACAAGATTTATAAAATAAAAGCAAAGCTGAATTCCTATAAATTTGTGAACTGTCACCATTTACTATCCTCCTTCCAAAAATGTATGAAGATAGAGAAAAAGACACCTAGGAAATTCTGAATAAAACTCTTCCAGGGAAAGTTCAATGGTCTACAGAAGGAACAGACCCACTGGATATGTGCAATCTGGCTTTCCCAGAAACCTCCAGGATTGTATTCCCAGCTGCTGCTCTTGCTCCCCCCGTGGCTACCCCTGAAAGTTACATGTTCTCATTTCAGTCACTAACAAGGAATGAATCTCAAAGTCACAGTTTCAGCGTAAAGTTCTATCCTTAATACCAACAACTTAGCTGTACATCTAGGAGTTACTATTTCTGAGTAGAGAGAATATTTCCTCATGTGAAACAAAGGATATTTTTAAACAGAATTCGAACATAAAAAATAAACTATGACCTGAACACAAGTTATATGTGTATGTATTCATTATACATCTATCATACACCAGGTTCTGTGATGAGTTGCATGTTGGTGATTTGACAGTGGGCAGGCAGACACTATATTGGCCCCAAAGAATTTCATCCACTCACAATGTGTCAATGATGCAAAAAGACGGTATCATAGATTAAACTTTAAGAATAATAAGAATTTTTTTTTCTATATCCAGTGTTCACTCACTTCTAAATCTTTTACTGGAAGTAAGAAAACCTATCAAATACCAAACAGCAAAACTTACAGACCTGTAGAGAAATCCCCTGGGCTGGACCAAACAGGGAGAGATCAAGAGAACCAGTGTCCCGCAGCTACTGAAGAAATAAGGACGGCAACCTCATTTCAAGTCCAGGAATGTTAGCCTAAAAAGAAACGTCTTCAGAGAAGAACAAGGTAACTGTTTCTGAATATCTGAAGTATTGCTACACAGAAGACATCAGACTTATTCTACTTCAGAAGGTAGGCCTAAGCTTATCGGTAGAAGTTAAAACAAGCAGATTTACCTTATTGTTAAAAAAAGACCCCTCTCACAATTTAATAGCTCATAGCTAGAATGGGTTTCACAAAAATGGTACTGAATTCCCTATCACCAAAGAACCTTCCAGAGGCTAAATGACATCTGCCAGCAAAGTTGTGTAGAGTACAGAATCAGATAACTGATTGCATTTAAAGATATTTAAGGGCAGGCCGAATGGCACGGTGGTTGAGCGCTGGCATGGGAAGCCAGCGTCCCCGGTTCGGGTCCCACATATGAGGGCCAGTGAAACTGCCCTCAAAAAACAAACAAACAAAAAAAAGATATTTAAGATCCATCCTTTGGAGCAACTCTAAGATCTATTATCCATTTTATGGAAGAAAAAGTCTCCATCTTTCTCCAAGTAGATAATCCCCAAATTACCTATTAAAAGTCTTGGGCTCCTTAATGCTACATCTTTACCTGGCTGGGTGTTTGTCTACCTAGGCAAATATGGTAGCCAGCTAGTGTCACTGAGCCCCTGTTATCAAGGGTGGGGCAGGGGGTCAGAAGCATGCTATTCGGAGGGCACATGGGGGGCGTGGGGACTCTCTGGGAAAAAAGCTTTTCTGAGATTTGTATACAAAGTGCATGATTGCATGGGATTCAGGAAGGGAAACCAGTTGCTCCTAGTGACAATGCGGCTCCTAGTCAACCGAAACAGCAATTAATTCAACAACATTCAGGAGAAGGTTTCTGGACCTGACTTTCCTGATCTGTCAGCGAACTACCAAAAGACTCTAGGAGTCATAATGTCTCTGGGTCACTACTTCTTTATCATGGTACCCTGTACTTTCTCACCATGAAAATGTCATTAGTGATCTCAGCACACTGGGGAGAATTTAACGTTAGCAGTTTAATTTATTTACATTAAAGGAATCATATCTTACATATTGTTGTATGCAATGCATTCTGCAGATTTCATTGAACATCACACTGGATATCTTTCCATACCTACAGCACAGCTTCACAGTATTATTATATACTGTGTTTCATCAATTCTAGGAAATGCTTTTTCCCCACATTTTGACATCTCTGATACTAGGTGTGTCTCACATTTAATGGCCATGGTAGTCCACTGGGCAGCATATTTTTCTTCCTTAGTGGCACATTTTCTTTCCTAATGGTACATAAATTAATGGTGGATCTTACAATTAAGAGTCTTTATTCAATGATACAGTTGGCTGTACTTTATATAATCAATCCATTTTTTTTTTTTTGGTATTGGTATTGGCAGCAGACACTCCTGATGACCCCTGTCAGGCTCACTCAGCCCAGCTCTGATTTCAGCCATGGCCGTTGTGGGGACTTCCAAGAAGGGTCGACTCAAGCTCCCAGCTCCCACCACAGGAAACGCACATGTCTCCTTCATCCTCTAGGGCCTTCCCTGAAGCTGGGCACACCTCAGCCTAAAGGCAAGGACAGCCTAGAGTGTGGGAGAATTCATGCGCCGGTTATAACATCACCAGGAGGCTACAGGGACAGCTGTAGAAATGCTCCAGCCTCCTATTTTTCCAAAGTAGAAATCGGGGAGCAGAATTGAGCCCCGGTTGCCTCTAAGATTAGCCTTCATAACACACCCTTATATTGGATTTTCCTTCCTCTCTGCCTGTCTCCCTGTTCCCTCACTCATGCTTCCTAGAATCACCTCCCAAATAAACTACCTGCACACAACTCTGTGTTTCAGGCAGACCCAAACTATGGCAATGGACACTGAGGTGATTTCCAGGCCTCAGTGTCTTCATCTGTGAAATGAGGACATGTTAGAAAAATCCCTTCCAACTCTCAGACTCCAAAGGATCACCTTCTTCCATGTATCATAACAAAGGTGACCTCTTCACCCTACGGGGGCAAACTGCCTCTTTCCCCTGAAGCGCTGTGATCTACCACACCAAAAGCTCTGACACTATAAAACTAAGTCATTAAATTGTATGGTAAATATAGGACCAGGCCTTTCAAGTGGAACAGAGGAAGAGAGAACTACTTGAGGGATGTTTCAAAAGGTGAGTGCTGGGGGCCGGCCGAGTGGCGCACTGGTTAAGAGTTGGCTTGGGATGCCAGTGGCCCTGGTTTGGATCCCACATATGAGGGCCAGTGGCACTGCCCTCTACAGCTAATAACAGCTCCAACTGGAGGGCCTGGCCTCACTGGACTATTTAAATAGGTTCCAATTTTCCAGTGCTTTGTTTCAAAAGTATGTTTGTAAAAATTATCTGCTTGGAATTTACAATTTGTCTTTCCCACACAAATGCTATTATAAATGACTAGGTTCCCAAGCCAAGCCATTTAAAGTATTTATTCTGTAAAAGTACTAAGTGCCAGCACAAAAGTGCCTAAGGAAACGCATAACTTTACCACATTCCTTTTTCTTTTCTTTTTTTTTCAACTGGAGAAAATATTTAGTAATGAAATCAAGGCTCCAGGAACAAATACTCATCCACCTCAATATGCACACACAAAGACACATATAAACATAGACAAACACACATACTGGCGAAAGGGGGTTTCTCAAGAATCAAAATGTCTGCAGTGATGTTCACTTAAGTCCTTGTCGCTAGTCTTGACATCAAGATGGGGGGGGGGGAAGTAAACTCACCTAAGCTCTCTGAGGCAACATTAGAAACGTCTACAACACACAAACCTTGTACAACTTTTTGGCCAAACATAAAAGGAAAGAAAGAGGGCCATTCAGAACAAGTTTGCTCAGAATTAAAGTGGTTGTGTAATTTGGAACTAAGATCACCACAAATGAGGTTCCAAGTCAATGCCCAACAGCTAAAAGTCAAGTTACAAAACCACAAGAGACCGAAGCTGAGTTGAAAAAAAAAATTTAGTTTCATGTTTACATAAAGCTAGGTCCTAAATCTTAGTTAATAGATCAAAGTTGCATTTATGTGAAATTGTATCAAAGCCCCACAATTCATTTTTGTTCATTTAATATCTAAGCAATAACCACCACCACCACCACTCACCCCCCCACCCCCGAAAAGAATGACTGTCCTAATATTTGCAAATCATGTATCTCATAAAGGGTTAGTGTCCAAAATATGTAACGAACCCATTCAATTCAATATCAAATAATAATAATAATCCAATTAAAATGGGCAAAGGATATGAACAGACAGTTTTCCACAGAAGACATACAGATGACCAACAGGTATGTGAAAAAGTGCTCAATATTACACATTGTCTGGGAAACGCAGATTAAAAACCACAATGAGATGCTACCTCGCATCTGTCAAAATGACTATTATCATAAAAACAAGAAACAACATGTGTCAGTGAGGATGTGGAGCAAAGGGAACCTTTGCGCACTGTTAGTGAGAAACGTGAATTGGTGCAGCCACTATGGAAAACAGTATGGAGGTTCCTCAAAAAAGTAAAAATAGAACTACCTTATGACCCAGCAATCCCACTTCTGGGTATATATGCAAAGAAAATGAAAATACTAACTTGATGTCTGCACCCCCATGTTCACTGCAGCATTATTGACAATAGCCAAGACATGGCAACAATATAAGTGTCCATCGATGGATGAGTGGCTAAAGAGGACGCTGCCATTTGTGACCACATGAATGAACCTGCAGGGCATTACGCTGAGCGAAATAACTTGGTTAGGCAGAGAAGGCAAATACCATATGATCTCACTTATACAGGGAATCTTAACAAAACCAAACCCAGAAAAAACGAGTTCACAGATACAGAGAGCAGATCGGTGGTTTAAGGGGGTGGTGGTGGTGAATGGAGTCAAAAGGTACAAAGTTCCAGTTATAAAATAACTAAGTCATGGGGATATAATGTGCAGCATGGTGACTGTAGTGAAAAATACTGTACTGCACATTTGAAAGTTGCTAAAAGTAAATCTTAAAAATTCAAAAGAAAGAGAGGGAGGAAAGGAAGGAAGGAGGGAAGGAGGGAGGGAGGAAGGGAGGAAAAGAAAGAGAAAAAAACTCTCCTAACACTAATTATTGATGATTATGGCATCAGGGACTAGAAAATGCAAAAGAGAAAAATGAATAAATCTGGAATTATAGACATAGGTTGTCAAAGAAGTCAATCAAAATCTTACGTAAAAACCTTTTTTAATGGCTTAACCTAAATGGATCCTTAGGTAATTTTTTTTTCATGGCTCTTAAACATAAAAATGCCATTAAATAAAAGCAACTCCTTGCTCAAGTAAAAAGTAAATCATAATTACTTTTTCCATTGTGCATAAAGGGCTTATATTTAACTTCATATCCCTTCTGGTCAAAAGACGGGGAAAAAATAAAAGTAAATGCAAACCAAAAAGGTCATTCAGTTATCTTAAACATATCCACAGAGTCCATGATTATGAATGTGGATATAAAAAGCAAAAAGCACTTCTGGAGTTCGGAAAGAAATTTGGTTTACAAAAGACAGAGTTTATGTGTTTATGACCTAAAATTTATTATTGTACATATGTGTACACACACACACACACACACCAGTATATTCTTTTTCTTTTCCACTGAGTTCCCTAGTTTACTGGTAAAGATGTAAGAATTGAGTTTAAAGAAAAAGACAGTTTTCCACGTTTTTTTCCTTCCATATAAGGGTTGACAGACAGCGCCACAGGGGAGAAACCTGTATTAATTATCCTCAGAGTTTGCAAGAAAAGCTCTTTATTAATTTCAGTCTAAACAAACACAAAAAAAACATACAAAACACTCTCGACATAAGCCTGCTGGAAAAGCTCTCCGAAATCAGACATGACACCCACGGTCCCTCTTTCAGCTTGAAAGAATAAACACTTCCAGTGAGACCTCAAATGTTTTCTTTCTTTTTTTTTTTAAAAAAAACATAAAAGGGAATCATTTTATTCAAGCATAAATGAGACTGTAAAGAGCTTTTGTATTGTTGACAACAACACTTCTTGCGGATACTATTAACTGGATTATATCACTGAATAACTAAAAAGGAAAAAGAGGAGTGACATGGAAGGGCCTCCTGGAGTCCTTCTTTCATTCTTTGAAAAAACAAGCTCAGACATGGATCAACGCATAGTCAAGAGGGATTTGAACTACCCAGGCAGCACAATGATACACAGAATTCTATCCAACAAGACTAACATTCAAGGTGGGTTAGGATCAATAGGGAGAGAATTTAAGAAGCTAAGCAAAACATAAACAATTCAACCTTTTACTTTTAGGGACAGGGAAACGGAGGCCCATAGGCTCAAGATTTACCCAATGCCACGTTACCACTACCATCTACCTGATTATCTAGGTCTCGTCTGCCTTGACACTCATTACAATGTGCTGCAGCTGACTAGATCCTCAGAAATCTCAGGCGGTATGGTCTAATCTTTCATTGTCTGAAAATTTATTTTTGACGCTCTTAAACAATACATAAAACTGGGTGAAATGTTGGGTGTTGCTCTACAGACCAAGAGAGGCCTCATGGGAGCCACCTCAAGAGTCTAAGTACTAACATTTTCCATCTAGTTCAATGTACTTCATGCCAGGTATATGTAGATTCATAGACAGAATCCTGCAACCTTCTTAACTGTGCCTTACGTCCATTCCCCAGCCCTCGCAACCTGTAAACCATCCAAAGAGAGGACCATCAGGGTTCCCAGGTTTAAAGCATTTCCCCACCTATCTCCCTTTCTCCTCCTCCACCTCACCTAAAATAACTCTGGGCTTTTTCAAATGTAATAGAGACCTTAAAAGATTAAAACCTTCTCTGGAGTGGTTTTGCCTCATCATTCTAATTGTTCTGGTGGCTCATCTACAGCCCAGTTCCCGACATCCAAACGTTTGCCATCTCTGCCAGGGAGTGAGCTCCTATCTTCCCAAATCAAGCACCTCTTCCCTGGGGACCCTTTCAGGGAAAATTATACCAGCAAGTTCTAATTTCCTTTCCCTGCAGGAGAGGTTGCTCAGAGCTTGGGTTTAAATGTCTCTTATTAAAGCGTTGCGTGGTTGCTGAATTATGACTGGATTTTTAATCTTCATCTTAAATAGGAATTTATTAATTGAGCCCTTGTCATTATTCGCAGTACGAAAACTAAATCGATTAACAGAACCAGGATTAAGCGCATTAAAAAGCCGTCCAATGGTATCACTGATTAAGTAGTTCACAGCCAAGGAAGGAAGCTCCCTTTAATCAGAAGCTATAGATGTATATCCACTCCCTATTTTAGGGACCTGGCACAGTATTTACTTAGTAACTTCTGACTGAACAAAGGAAATTCCGAGTCACTTTCGACCAAGGCACAACTGAGGCCCCATTTTAAAAATGGTCTATGCCATCTGGCACTCTGTGAAGTGTTCAGTAGCATGAGCTAGGATACAGCCTGTATCCCAGTATAACTCTGGCTACAAAATGTGGGATAAAACAGTACATGAAGAAAATAACCTTCCTACTTCAACATAAAAACAATGATAGACAATCTAGAACACTTCATCAGTTATCAGTACAGACCTTGGAACATACGAGGACAAGCCCAGACACCGAAGCCCCAGAGAGATCACAGGAAGCTCTTTTCCACCCAAAGTGCTTTTTCCTCTTTCATAGTGTTCCACTCTTCTATCTTCTCCAAGAACTACAGTTTTCATGCAAAGGAGCTGTGATGTCCAAACATAGTCACTCAAATCAAAACGCCATCCTGAACCCCAGGAATCATCCAGCTGCTTTCTTAAGTTATGAAAAGTCTTTCTAGTCAAATACTTTGCATTAATTTTTTTTTTTGCAAATGAAGTTATCTTTAGACATGAAGTTATTATTTATTCTCCATTACAAGAGAGACTGTTACTTTTTAATACTTTCTCCATAAAGATGTCAAAATCTTTCAGTCACAAGGTAGGGCATCACACCAAAATAGCTTTGAAAGTTCCATATAATTGAGTGTCCTTTCACCTACTCTAACGCTTGAATCATTTACACTACTTGAACTCACATGAACACATTCACTAGAGACCCATTTAACCTGGGCATTTCTGCTCCAAAGAAAGTATTTGGACAAAGAGCCCTCTCACCATTCCAACCATAGTATTCATGGCTGCCTTGCCCAGATCAGAAAAAAAAAAAAAGGCGGGGGGGGGAGGATGGGGGCAGTTACAAAAAGGCAAGTTCTGCCATGCTTCTCATCCCACCTCCTGCAAATAAACTTAGGTCTGTTCAAATAGCACAGCGAAAAGAATGTACAATTTAGACCCCAAACAAACAAAAAGAATCATCCTGCGGTGACACATACTTTAATTTCTGATCTGGAAATGTTTAACAGGAATATGATAATCAAACTATACTACCTAGAAAATATAAGGCTGGGAGACACTTTGAAAGGATTTTTTTTTAAAGAGCATAGGAAATATACTGGGTCTGATAAGAGGTCCCTCTGGCTAAGGATTCTTGCCAATAGCACTAAAAGGGATGGGCCATTTATTCCGTCCAATAGGATGGATCAGGATAGAGTAAAGAAGACAGCACTTGGGCAGATCAGGGAAACACGATCACACCCTCTGTAGCCATGACTTCAAAGACCCATGATGTCCCTTGGTCACTGGAAGGCTCATGACCCCAGGGATTTTATTTTGTTCACTGCATACACACCCCCAGTACTTGAACAGTGTCTGGCACATAAGAGGGTCACCATAAATGATGTTTGAATTAATACATTGTTACTGTGCATCATTAATGAATTCGCTTAAAGCCAGGAGCATATTAATTTACCAGTTAGCCCCACTAATAGGGCAAAACACACTTAAACCTTTCCCGTAATGTAACTCGGTGCCACCATGTCATTTCGGGTTCATTTATTCCAGCAACAAAAATATAATGAGCACCCGCAAAGTGCTGGGAATTTTTCTGACACTAGGGATACAGTGGTGAACAAGACAGAGAGTCCCACCCTCATGGGACTCTCACCCCCATTCTAGCGACTCTCCCTGGCTGCTGTGTGGAGGACAGGTTGTCAGGGTGGAGAGGAGAAACAGGCCAGGTAGGGAGCTAGTGTAGACCAAAGGTGAGATGGTGGCTCAGATCAGGAAAGAGTTGGTGAGACGACATTGGAATCAGGATATAATTTGTACATTTAAAGGTTGATGGGAATAACCGAAGAGATGGAGAAATTGATAACACAGGAGAGAGGGGATGAACCCACAGGCAAAGCGCAGAAGAAGATATAGAGGTTGGGACCTTGAGCACTGGTGGACAACCTCAGGCAGGGACAAGCCACCCACTGTAACAGGACAGAGGCAGACAGGATGGGTACCAAAACTTTCCTTAGCTCCTAAGTCTGCAAATAAAGGGAATTCTTATCTAAACAAGACCCGATGGCTGCAGGCTAAGCCCATTCTTTTCCCTGACTAAGAAATGTAATATGTGTTCACTGTATTTAGACACTTTAGAAAATACAGAACAGTATTTAAAGACACACATTGCTATCACCTGTAATTCCACCATCTAGAAGATAACTATTATAATCTTTTGTTGCATTTCATTCCCACATGTTCTCTAGTCAGTTATCTCATTTATTTTTGTCACTGGGTTCATACTGTATAAATAAGATGTACCTTCTGCTTTTCTCAGAAGCATTTGCCCTATTTTGCACTCATACATTTCTGTTTAATGGGAAGACAGGCTCGGAGTGCGAAGCATTGTGTTCAAGTTCCAGCTCTGCCTGTGATTCCACAAGTTCCTTCACTGCTGTGGCCTTCAGGACAGCTGCCGTGACCTCTGGGGAACCTGGGGACACTCCTGCTCCCATCCTCTTCCTATCTTCTTCTTGGAAGGGAGGGTCAGCCTCCATCACCACGCTCTCTTACTTCTGCACCCACCCAAAGGGTTCTGTCTCAGGCACGTTCCCATGTTACATACTCTGCCTGGGTCATCCTGCCCATCCCGTGGTTTAAAGATGCTTCTAAACAAGTCCTTTCTTTCCCATAAACTAGATTCTTGCTCTGCATTTGCCAGTGGGCACCTCTTTATCTGTCCGCACTTCTTCCCAAAGCTGCTCCTGGTTACGTGATTACTCAACTACCATCCACCTAATGACACTGACACAATCTTCTATCATCTGACCTCTCATGTGCATTCTACCTCTTAAATCAATTTCCTCTGTCTTCTCCTCACATACAAACATTCTGCATTTCCTTTTCAGATGTGTTCTACATGATCTAAGCCCACCCCATACCTCTTTTATCTCCTCTGGGACTTCTCTCCACTTCATTCCACAAACTCACACTGGGCTCCTCATTATTCTTCACTCAAGGGCCCTCCTGCCCCATGGCCTTTGCACTTTCTGTTTCCTCTAGCTGGACCACTCTTTCTCCAGACATTTGTGTAGACTGTGCTTCCTCTCTGTACTCAGGCATCTGCTCAAATGCCACTTTATCAGCAGGGCCTTTGACCATTCTATATAAAATCAAATTACAGCATCCCTGTCCCTTGTTTTCTCTAACCCTTAGCTCTGCTGTAATGTTCTCCATGGCACTTAATATTCCCTGGTACAAATATTTATTTGTTTATAATGCAAACTCCACCAGGACAGGATTTTGTTCACTGTTGCATTCCCATGACCCACATGGGGCCTGGTGCATTCATAGGCCATGGATAAACATCTACAGAATGAATGGTTTTGAAACCACACTCATTAAGCTCCTTCAGCACCTCCACTGCTGTGTGGCTCAGTCACTGTAACCTCACAGGTCCTTGTCACTCAACTTAGCTCTTGGCCCTACTGAGAAAAACCTGCCCTTGTCGCTAAGGGATCAGGCTATTTCCCAGTTGGTTGCACCATCTATAAAGTCTAACAGCATGATTTCCACTTAGTATTCCAGATCGCTAATAAAAATGTCCATTTCTATCAGGCTTTCAATCAATCAATCTCCATGGACAACACTGACTGACTCATCCCAGGATGACAGTGACTCACAAGCCAACATCTGAGTGTGGACTCAGGGCTGACTCCCATCATCCTGGAACCCAGTTAGCCATGTAAAAGTTTTAATACAACTGCTCTATGAAACATGGCACAACCTGTCCCAGGGAGATGGATCCTTCACCCAGCCTCTGGGCTCCTATGGAGCTCCCAGTTAACCAGCCTTGCTCTGTTCTTCGGAGATATTTCAGAATGGACAGATTATTTTATCGACTAAAGCATCAGGCCACTCAGAATAGAATACAGCTAATTAAAAAAAAATTACATCAGTTCTCCCTACTCTAGCTTTTTTTCCCGCCTGCCTACTTTGTGTATTTGTTGTTATGAAAGGCTGAGAGTAAAACACAAGACTATCTGTTGCTTTTTAACATTTTAATTATCAAATGATCATCTTCCTCTATCTTCGTCTTGTACACACGATGCATATGTTTCTCTTAGGAGGTTTTTAACGTTTATAAAGTTGGTCTCATAGTGAGACTTAAAACTTTTGGATTCTTGGTACTCTTCCTTGTGAATCTGGCTGTTTTCTACATTTTGTGGTTTTCCCCATCTGTCTTGTAGCTACTTGTGTAATTTCATTTTAATAATCAAATTTTATTTTTCAATGAAGACATATTGTTTTGTTTCTCTATTGTTTTTTTAAAACTCTTTTAGCCCTCAGCCATTACATTCTTCTCATGCAGTTCCTGCGGTGTGTCGAATTCCTTTTTAAAATAGGCTCCTTTGTTCACTGAACTTCTAGCTCCAGGTGCATGGTCTGCTCCACGGATTGAACTGATCCTTTCACACACTTTCGCATTGTTTCCTTTCCTTATCAATGCTTCATCTCCTCCCCAGCTACGGAGGTCTGGCATTAAGTTTGGAACTAATCCTAGAAAAAGTGCTACATGCCTCATTGCTGAATATCACTACGGTCACCTTCAAAGTCCTCCCCTTGGGAAGCTATGGATTGATACCAGTGCCTAGTCCACCCTTCAAAGCAATTTTGGAACTCTTTTTCTGGAATGGCCATCAGAGCTGTCGTTGTATTACCCTTGATGTCCTCAATGTCATCAAAATGTCCTCCTTTCAATATTTCCTTTATCTTCGGGTAAAGAAAGAAGTCATTGGAGGTCAGATCAGGTGAGTAGGGAGGGTGTTCCAATACAGTTATTTGTTCACTGGCTAAAAACTCCCTCACAGACAGTGCTGTGTGAGCTGGTGCATTGTCGTGATGCCACGAATTGTTGGCAAAAAGTTCAGGTCATCTAACTTTTTCATGCAGCCTTTTTGGCACTTCCAAATAGTAAACTTGGTTAACTATTTGTCCAGTGGGTACAAATTTGTAATGAATAATCCCTCCGATATCAAAAAAAGGTTAGCAACGGCATTGCAACAAATTTGCAAACTTAATTGTCACACCTTCAACAAACTATTCGAACTACTTATCAGCATAACTGGAATAAGTCATGTCCTACCTGCCTCTCCTGGAACTGTGAAGATCAAATAAGACCAGTGGGTAGAATCATTACTCAAACCATTCTAGAAAATTCCAGTCTCTATATTTGAATAGGCCCTTTGCTGCTGATAAAAGAGGAATGTAATACTCTGAAAGGGCCCAATGCTATTGAAGCAACAGAATCGCTCGTATGTTCTTTGTGGAGCTCATGGCAGAATAGACACAAAAAGAAAAAATTCACCCTCATCCACTAAAGTTTGTGAGAAACAAATCCTCCCTATCAATAAAAAAAGGTTACACTTCTAGACTCCTAAACAAACAAATCCACAGGTTGCATTAAGCAAAAAATTATCAAGCCTTTAACAACCTTTCTTAATGGATTTCAACTTTTCCACTCAGTGATAGAACTTGAAACCAAATTCTAATTTAGATCAAGTTGAGAATTGATAACAGTGGTAATATTGTGTGCAGATAAAGATCTACAAAAAATTGCTAATAAACTCTTCAAGTCACTAAACTTCAACTACTATTCTTCGGTACATATTCATTCAGCCAAAAAATACTCTAGTATTTTGCCATTTTTTTTAATTATTATTAAAATTCTATTCAGTGAAGTTATTTCTTAAACAATATAGTTGATGTTCTCAAATCTAATATCAGTCACTGAAAGATTTTGTACAAATTACCTTAAATATCTGACTCTCAGCTTTCTCATTTGTAAAACAAATAAAAACTGCTTCCTCAGTTGGTTGTGAAGATTAAATAAGGATATGCACTTGAAAGAATTTTATAAACCCTACTAGACTAAGCAAAAAAATATAATTGTTAGACTGCAATTTAAAAATCCTCTGATCTATCTCATTTCCTATTTTGGGAGGGTCAATTTTATTTATTTTGATTAGGTAATATATTCATATGATTCAAAATTCAAAAGTTGCAAAAGGGTTTACAATAAAAACTTTCCCGGCTTTTTGAGCCACACAATTGTTTGGGCTCCCTCCTAACTCTTTGGAGTGTACTTTCTCTTCTAATAACCTGCTCTTTCACCACTTTAAAAAACAATACAAAACAAAACAAAACTTTCCCATTCCTTTCCGTCAACCACCTAGTTCTTCTCTCAGGAAGCAACTGATACAATCAACGCCATATTTAGTTTTTCAGATACATGTGCACTCCCCCCACCAATTTTCACGCAAATGCTAACATACTGTTCACTGTTCTATGTCTTCTTTTTTCCAGTTTAACAATAGATCATGGAAATTGTGTCACATCATTATATCAATAGAGAGGGGGCTCCCCCAGCCTTTTTGTTGGCTGCAAGGGAAGCCACTGAACGGAGGGACCAAGATTTATTTAACCATCTCCCACATTTCAGTTATTTCCAATCTTTTATCAGTATAGCCTTTGCTCAGGCTTTTAAAAGTACATTTCTAAAAGAGAATTGCTAGGTCCAAAAATACACACATTACCAATTTTGAAAAAAAATTGCCAGGTTGTCTTCCATAGAGATTTATAACAATTTCTTCTCCTTCCAGCCACAAATGGAGACTATTTCTCCACACATTTGTCAATATAATCTCTTGTCAAATATTGTTGTTAAGTGTTGGCAAATAGGATAGTGAAAAATGGCATCTCCATGTGTTTGCACTTGTTTTTTCTAATGAGTTTTTTGGTTCTTTACGGGTTGATAGTCTCTCTTTGAGTGTTAAGAAAATTTATTTCACTCCCTTTAACTTTCTTCTTCTATCTCCATCTGCACATCCTAGAATCCAGCCATTCTGAACTGCTTGCTATTCTTCTAATGGGCCATATTTGGGGAAATGCCCATTACTTCCACCTCTAGTCACAAAAATTTTTAAGTCAAAGTTCAAAGGCATTTCAATGTTTATGAACCGTTCCTGTATTTCTTTCATAGGATTTAATCTCTCCTTCCTCAGGGTGCCCAAGGCACATTTTAGAGCTTCAAAATAACATCATTTCACTCTGCCATGTACATATATGAGCTTCTTAAAGTTCGAGACCAAATTCTCCATCTTAACATCCCTTATGTCCAACACATTTACTCAGGTAATGTGAGGAAAAAAAGACTGAATTAGAAATAAAGACAGTGAATTATTAATTGCATGTGTGTCCTTAAACTTTCAAAACAATGTTGTAAATCTAGGGATGGGGAATAACAAAATAAAGTGAAGATCTGAAGGCTTGTTCTTTGGCCTATAAGTTCATATCGCAACTTAACAAATGCTAATAAAATCCTTGTTCTAAGTTTTTTTTTTAATTTAATATTGTTTGACACGAAAATTGTGGCTGTGACTTAAATGACTAAAGATCATAAGTAGGATGGGCTGGCCGAGTGGCGCATTGGTTATGAGCTGGCTTGGGATGCCAGCAGCTCTGGTTCGGATCCCACACATGAGGGCCAGTGACACTGCCCTCTACAGCTAAGATGGTGAACAACAGCTCCACCTGGAGCTGGGCTACTGTGAGTCCCTCGGGACGGCATAGCTGCAGCCCCTGCTGCAGTGGACTGCCATAGACTACAGTGAATGTCTGGCAGCTAGTGTGAGCGGCCAGCAGCTGGTGTGAGCTGCGAATTGCCGCTGTGAATGGCCATCCAGAGGCCGGCGACCAATCTGCCTCACCCGAGAAGAGCTCAATGATGATACCAACATGAGCCAGTAAAGCAACGTCCTCTGCAACTAGACTGAAGAACAAAAAGACAGCAACTTGTCTGTTCCCTTCCCCGATTCCCCAACGCTGTTCCACTCCCCCAATTCCCCAATAAAATCTTTAAAAAAAAAAAGAACATAACTAGGATCAAAGCATTTTTTTAAAGGAAGGTACAAATGTCCAATAACCCAGGAAAAGGTGACCATCTTCTTTACTAATCAAAGAAATATGATTTTAAAACCACAAGAAGCCATTAAGCATTGAACAGAATGGCTAAAACGCAAAAGACAGGCAATGTCAAATGTGGATGCAGCTCAGCTAGAACTCCCGTATAACCCTGGAGGAACTTGGCACACCATCTTGGAAAATGAGGGGAATCAACAAAAGCTACACATATGCCAACCCTGTGCCCCAGAAATTCTACTCCTAGAAATTCGACTCCTAGATTCTATTCTTTATGCTCAATAAAGATGCACACATTGTTCACCAGAAGTTACGTACAACAATGTTCACAGCAGCATTAATTCTCAACAGCCTAATGTGGGAAAAACCCAAATGTTTATCAATAGTAGAATGGATACATTTTGGCATTCACACAATGTAATTCTAACAGCAATGGGAATGAACAAACTACAACTTCACACCAAACTGAGTGAATCTCACAGACCCAAATAGTCATGTAAATTGCAAAAAACAGGCAAACCTAATGTGATGGTATTATAAGTCAGGGGACATTTTTGGAGTAGGGACTGGGGGCAATATGAGGAGGCTTCTATGGAACTGGTAATATCGTTTCTTGGTCTGGATGCTGGTTACACACATGCGTTCATCTTATGAAAATGTATTAAACTATACATTTGTGCTTTGTATACTTTTCTGCATGTGCGTTGTACTTCAGTAAAAAGTTTACCTAAAATAAAATAAAAGCAATACCTCCAAAAGAGAATATACTTCTTTTAAAACACCTTTCATGAATAAATGTTTTGTTTTTTTTAATGTCATGGTATCAGCCACTTGCAAACCCAACAGACTGGCCCTGGTTTGATCTAAGAGTCTCCTATTAAAAAAAGATCCCAGAGAAAGCAAGTGTCCATTTCTGAAACAATGCGGGAACCACAAATGGTATTCAGAACTGTTTGATTAAGAAACAAAAAGAAGGACCGGCTGAGTGGCGCGGTGGTTAAGCGCTGGCTTGGGAAGCCAGCGACCCCGGTTCGGGTCCCACATATGAGGGCCAGTGACACTTCCCTCAAAAAAAAAAGAAACAAAAAGAAGTTACCAGAGGAGATCCTCTAGAGGGAATAAGCAAAGATTGCAGAAAAAGATGAAAGGAAAGAAAATCTCCTTAAAATGGTACCAAAATAGCAATTACTCTTAAACGAGCCTTCTGTTGATCTACGAAAAAAAAAAAAATCAGACATTTATTCCAATGCAGATATGTGCCTCATTACCCAGTTTCCCTCCCAATATTATTTTAAAACACTGCACAACAAAGAAAAAGAGAGTGCCATGGGAATAGTAATTAATGGCAAACGCAGGTGTTTGAATAAAGGGAAACCAAGGGAAATGAAACACAAATCCTTCCACCTCATTAGTCTTCTAAAAATATTCTCATAATACAAAAGCATGCCCTGCTTATGCAGGATATAAATGAATGAGGAACTTAATCAAAATGGTTTTTGTGAATCTTAACCACAGAGCCCAGATACAAGTACTTTGGAGATTTTTGAAAAAAGGGTGGTGGGGGGGAGGAATTATGGCACTAAACTAGTCACACCGTGCTTCAAATAAACACAGAAATGGACAAAATAAAATCAATGTACAGTAAACTAATTATCTCATAATAATTAGTTTACTGTACATCGCTGTGCCCATGGAGACAGCTTTTTAGAATATCTTTTCTATTAGGCTGTAAATATAGAAAAACAGGCACTCTGAGACTGATGAACAGACCCCAAACACTTACCCTCATCTGAACTTGGCATTCATTCATTTTTAACTTGATTTCAATAGGCCTCAAGAAGTGGGCAAAAGGGAAAGATCTGAAGTCTAGGGAACCACCAGAGGAAGGTGACTTTGCAGTCAACTCTCAATGCCCTGTTGCAAAAGGAGACACCAAAAAGATGATTAACTGAAATTCACACATACACCATCAATCTCATGTTGGGCAATTTACAAAACTGGTTTTGCACAGACCCATCATCAAGTAGGTAGCCCCTGCAGAGAGAAATCGGAAAAAAGATGGGACACTGTCAAGGCGTTATTGTATCTCTCCATCTTACCTTGTCTGTCTTTGGGCAAGGATGCTCCGAAGCAGTGGAATTTGTAAAAGGCTGGTAGAAATAATGACAACAAGCAAGAGATTTGAATAATCAAACTTTCAAGTAAATTTTTTTTAAAATCTGGAACTAGTAATTTTTGGCTCATGTAATAATAATGATAATAATAATAATAATAATAATAATAATAATGATGTTCTCCCTTAGAACATAGAAGAAAGAAATAGAATTAACCACTAATGATCTGAGCTAGGAATGGAATGAAGGAAAAAAAGGAAGATCAGAAGTTACCTCCTTTCTCAGAGCAGCTTTTTTAAAGGCAACTGTGCTGACCAGTCAGCCAAAGCCAATCATAATTGTCTAATTCTGACCTGGTTAAACAGGTTGAAAGAGGGGATCATGATCAGCTGAAATTAGCCTTGAAAGTAGAAACAAACACAGCAAGACGAGCACTTGCTGAGGACCTAACAAGGTCTGGCAGTCAAGTTAGTACATGAATCAAGGAATGAGTAGGAGGTCTCTCTAGAAGAACTCACAAAACAGTTGAGTAGCTTGGGAAGGGGCTAAATAAACAAATGTATGGATAGTATCAGAGCTGAGCGTTTACTCATTCATCAAGCATTTACCCTGAGTGTTCTCCGCACTAAAGGATGGACATCCACTATTTTTGTCCAGCCAACTCATCCTTCTGCTACCAGAACCTCAATCCTCTGCTGAGAAACCATTCCTTCCCCTGGTTCCACAGGAAGCACCTGACCCCTGCCTTGCCAGTGACAACCCATAACTCTGGCCCCACTTACTGGTACAGGGTTAGGGGCAGGACCGAAGGTGGGACAATCAGAGGCAACCAGCATTTGCAGAATAGTTTTTTACAACAGCATGTAGGAAATAAGCCTATAGCAGCTCAGCGGTAGTGACATGGAGAAAGCCGGCCTGAGAATGAATCCAGGCAGGCTGGGAGACGGCAGGAAAAAAGCCCTGATGACATGATTTGAGCCCCTAGATCCAGCCATGCCTGAAGCTAGCCTACTCTTAGGCTTTTTAGCAACATAAGCCAATAATTTTCTTCTCAATTGTCCTTAAGCTGGGTGGATTTCTGTCACTTGCAAACAAAACATCCTCATAATACATTGCTGCTGTTTTATTCCTTTAAACCCCTTGATAAGAATAATTCTTCAGCCAGAGCACCCACCCTCAATTATTAAAAAAAATTTAAAAATACCTTTTGAAATGGAACATTCTGAGAAGTGGATGTGAAATAAGTTTGTCCTTTGTTATTCCCTGCATCTTATGAACCTTTTGATGACTGACTTATTTCCTCCCACAAAGGAAGATAAGCTTCTAGGTGTAACTGATAATTCACCCCAGGTCCTAATACCAGGTTGTTTGGGCCTTTAGAACACCAAAAAAGCTGTCTGTTCAGCTGTCTTTGTGGCCCCCAGGAGTTCATAGGATGAAGTGAAACTGGAGGGTTTTGTGCTTGAATTCACTTCATTCTGCCTCCCCCGTGGAAAGGAGGAGAACCCAAATAGAGTGCGTGGATTCTACAAGCCTCCCTTCTGCCCCGACTTCCCCACAAAACAGAGGCCAGTCACGTGGCCAACCTCACGTGTAAAGTGCTGATGTCAGCAGTCACATTCTGTGGTGCTTTTAACGTTTGTAATGTTGAAATTACAAAACTCCATTCTAATAGAACAACACACATTTGCCGCAAGAATCTACAGTAATCTGGTGGCTACTCTTTGCCCCTTTCGCTGATATCTGTGCTGGGTACACAGTGGCACATCTACCTGATTTCACATCTGATTGCTTAGGCATAAGGGCGTGGGTGAGGGGAGTATGCAGAACCAGGTTCTGAATGGTAGACTTTGCCAGCATAAAATGGGAGAAAAGGCACAGGACTAGAAGTACTGGGGACCTGGACTTGGTCATGGCCCAGCTTTGCTTCCAACTACACGTGACCTTGGATAGGTCATTTCACCTTTCAAGAGGCCGATGTCTTTATTTTTAACATGTGACAGATTAATGTTTTTCACTGTCGATGGTGACTCAGGCAGTGGATGGAGAAATCAATCCAGTGGATCAAGAGCAACATTACAAATATGATTCTAGGGTTGAGACAAGAATTATACAAGATGAGTCTAGAGCACCCTTGTAATGCCAAAAAGAAAGGATGCACTCCAAATATTGACAATGTGGGCTTATATCAAAGGGATACAAGGAGCCAACTGAGAAAGTGCCTACTAACCAAAGCTGGAACAATTGGAGAACCAAAATAAAATACTATTGAACTCTAACTGAAATAAATATCCATGAGCCGACACAGATAGACTGATTAATTGAATAAACAAATGGAGGCGGATAGGCATGCCTGCATGCAGAAGAAAATAATTTATGTAGATGCTTCACCCTTGAGGAGGTGGAACATAACTCCCCATTCCTTCCGCGTGGGCTGCACACAGTGGGCTGGGAAAGAATAACTGTACTGTGGAGAAACCTGACAAACACTACCTCAGCCAGCCAATCAAAGTCAACATCAGCAGTGACAAGTCCTATTGACAACATGTACCCTGAATATGATGTGATGAGAATGCCACTGTTCCTATGTGGTCTTTCTCCCCAAAACCCATAACCCTAGTCTAATCATGAGGGAAAACATGTGTTACCTCCCGACTGTGGAACATTCTACAAAATATCTGACCAGTGTTCCTCTGAACCGCCAAAGTCATCAGAAACAAAGAAAGCCTGAGAAAATGTAACAACCACAAAGAGCCTGAAGAGATATGATGACTAAACACAATGTGAAAGCCTGGATGGGATCCTAGAATAGGAAAGGGACGTGAGGTGAAAATGGAGGAAATCTGGATAAAATACAGACTTTTGTTATTAATAATACATGAGTATTGGTTCATTAACCGAGACAAATGTACCTTATAATGAGAGGTAGTAATAATAGGGGAACTGAGTGTAGGGCCTTTGGGGAACCTGTGCTATCTTTGCACCCTTACTGTGTATCTGAAACTCTTCTAAAATGAAAAGCCGTTTCTGTGTTGGGAGGGAGGAGGAGGAATTAAAACTAACTCTGAGCATTATCAGAGCAGATCATCTCTAAGCTTTTCTTTAGCTTGAAAGGCAGCGGAGAGGAAATACTAAAGCCACTGGAAGAAACATCTAGATGCAAGTCTCGTCTCCACCATTTGCACCTTGGGTAAGTCACTGCCTCACCACAAGTCCTCAGGCTGATTTTCCACAACTGTAAACAAGGTCAGTGTCTGTCCTGCCTGCCTCACAGGGCTCTGTTTTGTTGTGAGAAGCAACGTATATTAAAGTGATTTACAAACATGGAAATACTATACAAAATATGGGGTTATCATAACCTAAAGATAACCAGGGTGCTCTGGTTCTTCCACAAATCAGGGTGGACTCAGGGCTGCTGGAGACTCAGTCCTTTTCCTGCGGAACCAGTGCTGGGATTTCTAAAGGGGTTCCTGGACCAGCAGCATCTGCATCGCCTGAGAACTTGTTAGAAACACAGAATCTTGGATCCCACTACAAATCCACTAAGTCAGAAATGCTGGGGTGGGGCCCAGCAATGCGTGATTTTACAAGCCCTGGAGTCATTCTGATGCCCCTGAGAATGAGACCACTACCCCAGAGAGATCCACAGTGAATGTGACAACCGTGAGTCCCACTCTCACGGGCCACGCCCAGCTAGCAGTCACAGGGCTCTCAGCTCTCATCCCCTTCACGTCTATTAACTAACACTTGGCTAATTCTCACCCAACTCCAACGAGACAGGGGAGGAGAACCAGCATGCTAACCCCCTGCATGGGTGAGCTCGCTAGAGCAAGCCCCAAGCACATGGATGGTTATTTCACCCAATTAACCTGTGAAGTTCTCAGCAGTGAAGGAAAATTGAGACATCCCTCGGAACCACACATCACACATTTTTACAAAGACCTACATTCCACATCCTGTCCTTCTGGTCATAAGCATTTGTCAGACAAAGGTGTCTTAACTTGTGGGTCAGAAAAGGCAGCTATCTTATATAAACATCCATCTATACTCACCTACATACCCAGATGAAAATAAGACCTTGGGAAGCCACAGAATAAAAGAGGCTTCCAGGTCCTTAATCAAGGCACAAATGATGCAGAAAGTAACCAACTGGAATGCTATTTTGGCCCATGGGATCAAAGACTAGAAAAACAGGAATTACAAGTCAGGAGTATGATGTGTTAGCTGGTCTGCTTGAGGTCCTTTTTCTGAGCCATGCTTAAGCCACACCTATTATTCTTTTCCTAGTTGATGCCTCATTGTTGGTATTATTCCCAATGACATGCCTGCAACAAATTTACCACAATACTAGGCTAGAGAAAGGCAGTGTTGAAAGCTAATTAGGGTGAAATTTTATACTGTTTGTGTACATGTATATTTACAAGAAGAACTGCTGGTACAAGAACAACGCCTCTCTAAAGAATAGAGGCAAGATTTGGTGTGTCTTGTGAGACAGGAATATTACCTCTCAGCACAACTCATAAATAAATCATACACATAAAAATATGTCAACAAGTAATCATTTCTTCACCTCCATTTTCCTTATTCCACATTCACAGTATTCTGGGAAATAGAACCTCCATCCCATAATTTACCAACAGATAAAAAGGAAAAAGATACACAATATGCCACCAAATAGGCAAATTCAGTTTGAGTCAAAAAGCCAACCAAGGGTGAATCGGCACTAGCCATTCCAGCTTCTGTCCGCAGGCATTGAGTGCCTGTACTCCCAGGCCATGTATCTGCACCATCTATCTCCAAGTTTTATGGTATTTTTTCCAGTCTCCTACCATCCCTCCTCCCTAACAATGAATACACAGCAAGTGCTCAAGTCACACCACTTTAATTTTTGTATTTGACTACGAGTCGGCTGACTAAACCATATTCCCCAGTTCAGAAACATTTTGTGGCTCTCTAATTGCCAGAGAATGGGACAGCCAGAGACAGCCCTCAAGCTGCCATGACTCTCTACCCTCCAGCTACATCAGATAGCTCTCTGTCGGCCTTTGCTCATCATTTCCCCTCTTCCTGAAATGACTTGACCTTTAAAATCTTGCCACATTTCAAGGTCATGCTCCAGTCTATTAAGATCCCTCCCAGGAGCCCTTTCCTGGCTTTTTCCTTGGAATTACCTCCTCCATTCACCGGCGATCATAGAAATTATATCCACCCCAGACAGTGGTTGGGAGAATTAAATCAGGTGATGTTCTTTCAAAAAGTGCTGAGAATAGGGAAACTAGGAGGTCCACAGTGGTGGCAATTTTTAAAATCAGGAAGTAAAAGGTCTTGACCCCAAGAAAGAAAAAATGTACAGAGAACAGTACCCCGATTTTTGTTGGCCATCCATAAAAGGAAGCTACTATCGATATCATTACATGGTCCTTCTCCCTTTGTGACTAGTCACCCGTCCCCTACCTACCTCTTGGCTGGCATTCCCCGAGCTGTCATGTGCATTCCCCTTTCTCTCCCAGGACCTGCCCAAAAGGTTGTACAGGTTGAGCTTCCAACTGCCATAATTTCCGCTAAACTGTCAATTTCCGGAAGTGATCACCAGCTTTGTCTTCTCCTCTGAATTACTGCTGGACATCTCCACTAATATTACCCTCATTCTTCAAGCTCAGCATGTTCAAAACCCAAAGCATTCTTGTTCCCTAAGATCTATAATAGTTATCTTTATATGTTTCCCTATAGCAGTCAATGGCACCCTAAATAACGCAGTCACACAGGCCGGCAACTATGGAGTTACTTTTTTTGTTTGCTTTCTAGTATATTTAATGCAGAATAAGTAATATATTTACACTATATTCAAATAATTCTGCAATAAATAATTCTGCACATATATTGTGCATATTTACATATCTGTAGCATAAAATTCATAGAATTGTTATACGTGGTTCAAAGGATGCATACATTTGAGATTTTGATCAATACTGCCAACAGCTCTGCATAGACCTTGGACCGATTTACACTTGCATCCACCAAGAATACCTGTTTCCTCAAACCTTTGCCAACAGTGTTATCACATTTTGTTATATTTGCCAATACGGTAGGTAAAAAATAACATCTCACTAAAATTTTAATTTGCATTTCTCTTTTTATGAGTGAGTGAGGTTAAAGTTCTCATATGCTTAAGAGTCCTTCATAAACCATTTTGTAAGCTTCATATCTTTGCCTTTAAAGTAACTGTTCTTTCTCTTATTGATCTTTTTTGTTCTTTATATATTGATGAAATTAGATCGTTGTGACATGAATTGCAATTATTTTTCTAACTTTATTGATTGCCTTTTGACGTCATTTTAAAAAATTTGGCCTTGCAAAAATCATATATAGTTAAATGAATAAAGCTATGTTTTATTTCATAGCTTCTGGATTTTGTGTCATATCTTGAAAAGATATTTCATCTCTGCTATTATTAAAATGGTATTCTATTTTTTTCTAGTTGTTTCAATGTTAAAGTTTTGATTCATATGAAATTCATTTTGGTGGAAGGCGTGATAGAAGACTCCAATTTTATACTTGACCTGATTGTACCAACACCATTTATTATCTGCCATACAATTATCTTTGCCCTCTCTCTCAACCCCATCCCCCAACACCCTAATCCCTAGAGGCTCTCATTCTAACTTTCCAATATTTATGTGGGCTGTCTTTCCTTTCTTCTCCCATGTGATCACCCTACTTCAGGTCTCATTGTGATTGTGCTGACCTTCTGCCAACACTAGAATACTTTCTCTAAGATAGCTCCCATCATATACCTCCTTGTTCACTGTCTACAGAATAAAATCCAAAACCTTACTACGGGATTCAGGATCCACTCCGGTTGGACCCCAACCTACCTATCCATTCTTATTTCCTGTCAATTTTCCTATTTAAAACATTCCTTCTAAACAAACTGAAGGGTTCACCATTCCTTAAAATGCTATGTCTTGGTTCATCTTACATTCTCTGCCTGCAACGTCCTTTTCTACCTAGTCTTCCATTCCCTTCATTCATCTCAGTCCCACATGTCCTTCAAGCCTTGGCAGAAATGCCCACTTCTAGGCCAAAGCGTCTCCCATCATTCTTTCTGTGCTCCATCAGCCATAGAGGTAGAGGTTCTGCTGGGATTGGATCCGTAGTCTGATTTTCTGACTCCCAGCCCTGTGCTTTCCACCACATTGAGGGGCCATCTGGTCAATGGCCTGGGAATAGAGGCAGAATGACCCAACTCCACCCCATCTCTGCCCCTTGTTCCCTTTGTGACAGCAGATAAACCACTTAAGCCTCTGGAGGACCTTGACAGTCAGGTGTTTTTGAGTGGAAGCAAAAGAAACCAATCTAGCAAATAAACCAAAGAAAATGTATTGGAAAAATATCAGTTTAAGGAACTAAGAGGAGGCTGGAGAAACAAGCCCTGGCACAGCTTCATGGCACCACAACAATGTGGTCCGGACAGGAATGGTATGTGCAGGACACACCCTTGGCAACAGAATCTCCAGGACACTTGGCATGGGACCCAGACTCCAGCAAGAAGCAAGTATCTGACTGGCCTGACTCACAGGCCACCCATGGCCGAGGAGAATGGGGCCCTCCTTCTGGTCCCAGCAGACCACATCCAAAGGCAAGAAGTGATTCCTCAGATGGAAATCTGGAAGGGTAAATGGATGTTGGACAACGAAAGCGCAAATATTGTGTTTGCTCCCCAGGCATCGTCAAAGGCAGGATGGTTCTCCATTCCCAAACAACTCCAACAAGTTCCAAGGGCCACCTCAGTTACGCCTACGTACACGAAAAGTTTGCTTCAAGCAGCTCCGAACCTGTGAGAAAGCCCAGTGGGTCTTCCTTATATACTTTGGGGCCTTCAAATACCCCAACTCACTTCATCTCAGTGGCTAGACAACTGAACTACACTCGAACTGGAGCCAGCAAGTTATCTTAAGCGACTTTCATGGTTATGCTGGGGAACAGCTTGTGCGATCGCATTCCATCGCAGTTATAAAGGTGCTAAAAATTCGACTTGGGATTTAATTCCCAGTAGCAAATAAACAAATCTATGTGTAGCATGGTAGAGAGCAATTGAAAACCTTTGAAGAAGAGTAAACCCCTCCTCCCACTCAGTCTACCTGTTCCCCTGCGGAGACACAAAAAGGGCAGGACTTCCCAGGTCCTCCACCAGGAATTCCCCAGCCAGATTCTCTTTCCTCCTCCTGCATCAGACCAGCAGCAGCCTGAATCATGACCTACAGAAAAATGGGACTTTTCTCTCAAGGGACCCAATTAAATTGCAGACTCTCTTCCTTCGTACCACACATCCCCATTGTAATTATCGACATTTCTGTCACTGTTTAATATCTATATCCCCTGCTAAACTGTAAGCTCCTTGAAGGGAAGTTCCACATCTAATTCATCTCCATGGGCCCTGTAGCTAGACTGGTGTCTGCCACATAGTGTGTGCTCAATAAACAATGACATGTATCAACAAAAATCATACTTCATGCTTTCATTCTAGGAAGGCATTTACTTCAAGTTTCATAATGTTTGTTAGATTCGAAAAAATATTATTTAGTTCTTGCTTCTAAACATTTCAGATCACAGCTCACTCAAATAATTTGGGGAAGAGTATTTGTTTTACAAGACCTAAATTATAACTTTAAATTTCTTATATTACATTTGATATCAAAACAGAAAACAAGTACAGGAATCTTAAATAATAGTACCACATTTTAATACATATGTGGAGAAATGTTATATAGAGAAAAGTGTTTGACCCACAGAATACTGGAAAAACAAACATGTTTTCATATTTTAACCATAGACAATAATGAAAATAATAAACTTGATTTTATATTGACAGTCACAAATCCTTTAATGATCTCTTCTTGGGCTGCTTATTGCAATTTGATTCTTTTCTACTTCATATTCAAGCTCTTTTTTTCAATTCCATCTTCTGATCTCAAAAATTACAGATGAGGAAGAACACCCCTGGGGTCATTTGTCTAGCCCCCGTCCAAGAGAACTGTGTCTATTACCTTGGCTCTTATTTTGTGAGTAAACACAGACATCTAGACAGTGACATAATGTCCATCTAAAGAAATGTTACAGGAAAGCAATTTGCTTTTCAGCCTAAAATCACACATTATGGTTATTGTTATTTAAGAATCATATTCCACTCATATCCCAGGGATCTTGGGGAGTCTAGAAACAATCAGAGTCTGGTTCCCAAACAAACAGATTTAGGCAGAGTGATTATATGAGATCTGGCAATTAAGTTTGTGAACTCATCATAGAAAAAGTGCTACCTACCTTATTGCTGAATATCACTACTGTTGCCTTCGAAGTACTCCCTTTGGGAAGCTATGCACCGACACCAGCGCCTATCCACCCTGCAAAGCAATTTTGGAACTCTTTTTCTGGAATGGCCATTAGAGCTGTTATCATATTACCATTGATGTTCTGAATATCGTCAAAATGTCCTCCTTTCAATATTTCCTTTATCTTCGGGTAAAGAAAGAAGTCACTGGGGACAGATCAGGTGAGTGGGGAGGGTGTTCCAATACAGTTATCTGTTAACTGGCTAAAAACTCCCTCACAGACAGTGCTGTGTGAGCTGGTGCATTGTCGTGATGCAAGAGCCGTGAATTGTTGGCGAAAAGTTCAGGTCATCTCACTTTTTCATGCAGCCTTTTCAGCACTTCCAAATAGTAAACTTGGTTAACTGTTTGTCCAGTTGGTACAAATTTTTAATGAATAATCCCTCTGATATCAAAAAAGGTTAGCAATATTGTTGCAACAAGTTCACAAACTTAATTATCAACCTCGTAAAGCAAGTCCAAGAGAAAATTCAATTTCAGGGTATAAGCAATGTGATTAAGAACAATGAGATTACTATTGCATTTTCTATATTTTTCCAAGATGAAGAAAATATTTATTTGATCAATTACAAAAGAATCAGATGAATAACTAAAGGAGAAATTCTTCTAGTCCCTCATACTGCTATTCCATTTATTATAAAAGAAGTTTTAAATATTCACAGATGAAGCAAGCCCAGGAATAATATTGGAATGCCTGCTATAAGCTTCTACACAAAAACATCTTTGAACAAATCAATAATTCCCAATCTTTTCATATAAGAGGAATCCTCATGAAACATATTTTACTCCAGGTGTTTTAAAAAATTCAGATGTCATCCATTTTCTTATGAAAATTTTCCACCATATAGAAAAGCATACAGCAGCACTTTCTAAACAGTAATGTAACATGGGCCATACATGTAATTATAATATTTTAAGTAGCCCATTAAAAAGGGCAAAAGGAAATAGGGGAAATAAGTTTTAATTATATATTAATATATCCAAAATATTATCATTTCAACATATACACGATAAAAAATTGAGATAATTTTTCATTACTTTTTATAACAACTCTTCAAAACTCAGTGTGTATTTTACACTTACAGCAGATCTCAGTAAGCATTAGCCACATTTCAAGGCCTCAGGAGCCACATGTAGCCAATGGTTGCCCCACTGGACAACAGATACTATAGAGAATAGCATTAAAACCCCAACAGCATCAAAGCTCATCACCCAGCTTCAGTAATCATTAACTCATGGACAGCCTTGTTTTCTCTATACTCTCTCCCACCCCCAAATTACTTTGAAGCAAATCCTAAAAATTGTAGCATTTCATCTATGTTCAAATTTCCATGGTTATCTCATGGAAACAACAACTGATTTGTTCAAACCAGGATCTAAACAGTCAGGATTTTTCCTCTGTTCAAATCAGGATCTTTCAACAGTTGATTTGTTTAAATCAGGATCTAAACAGTCAACTCTGAGGATCTCTTTTTAATGACAATATTTTTTATGACACCAACATAATGAGAGTTATACTTTCAATAAAATGCTTTATTCATTCAGATGTTTATTATACATCTATCTTGTGCCAGGCACTGTTCTAGCCCAGGACACAACAGAGAACAAGACTCAAAGGAACTTCCTGTTTAGTTCCTGACTACCCTTTAGGATCACTGCAGGAAACTTTAAAAAATACCAGTTCCATCACTGGCAAATGGATAACTAACATGTGGTATATACATACAATGCGGTGTTATTTATCAGGCAATAAAAAGGAATGAAGTACTGATTCATGCTGCAACAAGAAAGAACCTTAAATACAACATGTATTTAAGACCACATATTGCATGATTCTATTTACATAAAAATGTCCAGAATAGGCAAATCCATACAGATATAAAGCAGAATAATGGCTGTGGGATGGGAGCCGGGGGTGGGGGAGGATTATTAATGGGTGTGGGTTTCTCAAGAGGGTTATAAAATGCTCTAAAATTATGGTGATGGTTGCACACTGTGAATATACTAAAATCCTTTGAATTGTGTACGTTAAATGGGTGAATTCTATGAAATATGAATTATATCTCAATAAAGCTATTATTTAAAAAAAGAGGTAGCTGGATAAAGCATGTTACATTCACACAATGGAATACTATCCAGCTATAATACAGAATGAGAAAAGTCCATTAAAAAAGAAAACAATTCCAGAGACCAACGCTCTTTACTCCAAGCCAAGACTTGATCCAGAAACTCTGGAATGGAGCCTAGGCAGGGAAAATTTGTAAATGATCCCTAAATAATTCTAATATAAACCAGACAGAGTCAGCGGTTTCAGGAAAGAGGTAGTCAAGTGACCAACAGTTGCAAAACGATACACCTGTTTCCTATAAAATGGGAAGACACGGAATGCCATGAGCATTCTTCAACTTCAACTTGGAGGTGGCAAAGGAAAGCTTCCCACAAGTGACGTCCATGCTGAAATATCGTGGATGAGTGGGAAACAAGTGAAAATGGGGGAGGAGGAAAAGGTTATAAGGACAGGAGATTATGCAAAAACTGGGAGGGCAGAGTACCTTATGCATGGCCTGGGAAGACAGGCGGGATGCTGAATTCAGTTCAATGTGCCTGGAACACACAGAGGAAAGTGAGCTGAGAGCTGGAGCTGACTCATAGAGTAACTCACATTAAAAATGTGAAATAGGGCCGGCTGGATGGCGCGTTGGTTAAGATCTGGCTTGGGATGCCAGCATCCCTGGTTCGGATCCCACATATGAGGGCCAGTGACACTGCCCTTTACAGCTAAGATGGTGAATGACAGCTCCACCTGGAGCTGGGCTGCTGTGAGTCCCCGGGGCAGCATAGCTGCAGCCCCTGCTGCAGTGGGCTGCCATAGGCTACAGGGAGTGGCCAGCAGCCAGCGTGAGAGGCTGGTAGCGGGTGTGAGCTGCCAAAAACCGCTGTAAGCAGCTATCCAGAGGCCAGCGATCAATCTGCCTCATCCGAGAAGAGCGCAATGATGATACCAACATGGGCCAGTGAAGCAATGTCCTCCACAACTAGACTGAAAAAAAGTACAGCAACTTGTCTGTTCCCCTTCCCCAGTTCCCCAACACTGTTCCCCTCCCCCAATTCCCCAATTTTTTTAAAAAAAAGATAAAAAGCTGTTCAACTAAAAAAAAATGTGAAATAGTCATTGATCAATAAAATATTGACAAAAATTTAGTTTAAATTCCATAGCAATTTTAATATATTTTTAATAACAACATTACCATATATATGGAAAAATAATGCAGATAAGATGCAAGATATTTACTATGATTGTTTTGTGTGTGGGTTTGAGATCTCGCAATATCTCCAAGGTGAAAACAACCAGAATAGGAGCTTTCCATGGATTTAAGTAACTGGGATTTCTATTGCTTCATCATAAATTGATGAAGGGATTACAGTATTATGGATCAAAAAGTAGGAAACAAAACACCACATTCCAATTACTGTTTTCACAGACTATTCTAACAGAACAGAACCAAATGTAATTGTTTCATAGTCTCTTTTTAATGAAACACCTGATCTGCATAGGATTCCAGGCTTAGTGTCTTGAGGCACAGAATCATGAGGAATGCACACTGGTTCTGCCTACAAGGCATTTACAATCTAGTAAGGGAGGCAGGATATTTGAATAAATAAATAAGCCAGAAAGCACTCAGGTGGTGGACTGGGGATATAAAAAAGGAACAAAGTGCTGAAGGAAAGAACAAAACCAGCGTACTCGGTAGTCAGAAACTGAACTTGGAACTCATGATTTGTTTTTTTTTTAAATGGTGTGAGAGATGGAGTTCAGGGAGATTATTCTGGCAGAAGTGGCTTATGAGTTCAGCTTTGAAAGTTGTGGGTTTTCACAGGGAGAAGCAATGGAAGAGCTTTCTAGGCAACAGGAGCGTATGAGCGAAGGCGAATGTTCTGTTGCTGAATAAAGTTCAGGTTGCCAGTGCATGGGGTTGGGGAATGATGGGGTGAAGGCCACACAGGGCAATGGGGTGAATGCCACACTGCCCAGGCTGCTGGACCCTGCCTTTAGGCTAAGGAATCTACACTTAAATGGAGAAAGAAAGGACCTGGGGTTTGAGTCTCAGCTCCACCTCGCATTTGTTGTGTAGTTGCCAACTTAACTTTTCTTAGCCTCATCTGGAGATTGGGGGTATAATATCAGTGTCAGCTGTTCTGAGGGTTCAGTGCAATAACTCAGGGACAGCACTTAGGACAGTATCTGATATAAAAAGTTCACCGGCTGCCGCTCCTGTTATTAATATTATTAACTATCCTCGTATAAGCCACTCAAGAATTTTTAGCAATATAATGTCAGGACTTAAAGGACTCGACCTGACTGTGATGTGAAGGAGGGACCGAGGGAGGACAATCCACCTGGAAGCAATGTTAAGGCAGTGAGAAATCTCTAAGATCCTGAGCTAAGATAGTGCGGGGGGCAATGGGAAGGGATGGATGTGAAAGACACTGAGGAGGACAGAGACAAGGGTTTGGGTGGGGGTGGTCTGAACAGTAGTGATTGAGAAGTCAAGGAGGAAATTTGCAGAGGAGAGGGCTAAAAAACTGATGAACAAGATGGAGACAGGACAGGAATTCATGGGGGACTATAAACTATGTATGGAAGGCATTTTCCACTTAATAGTTTCCATCTTCTTTACTCCCATCATTCCTGTTGGCACTCTAAGTTGGAGGGTTCTCCAGCCCTCCCTGGAGCACTCCTGAAATGGCATTAACAATTAAGAAAATATAGTACTGCTGAGAGTAACACTCTAAATAAAACTGGATTTTTCAGACCCTCATGGTGGGGAACAACATTATATACTGACCCCTAAAACTAGAATGGAAATAAAAGAAAAACAGGGATCTCTAATTCGTTCCCAGCCCCTATTTTGCCATCAGTCCTTTAGGAGGTAATGATGACACTCTTATCTAACTTCTTCTTGCCCTCAGTTTCACTACAAGAGTACAAAGAGTTGAAATGTCATGTTGCTAAAAGATTGTTGCGGGAGCTTTTGGGGTTAGTAATGGTTTCTGAATCTCCATTCCACATGTGGGAACAGAGAAGCTAGCTGCCTTTCCAGCACTTTCCGTAACAGCCAGAAAGCACTGCTGTGTTCAGTCATTTCCCACGGTGGTAAAACCTATCGGATTTCTCTTTAGATTTAGGTGAAAGTAAGTTTAAATTTAGGGGAAACAAGAACTTCCTTTCCTCCTATACTAAAAGTCCCACAACTACCAAGTCCACAAACCATAAACTCAACCACAAAATCAATAGCAGTAAAGGGCTGGCTGAGTGGCTCAGTAGGTTAAGAGTTGGCTTACAGCACGAGCTCGGAGCAACAGGGCCGCCGGTTCAATTCCCACATGGGCCAGTGAACACTGTGCCCAAGCTGAGCTGTCCCTGAGCTGCCAACAGGTGGCAGGATGTCTCAGCTTGTGTAACAAGATTGCCCGTTCAATGGTGGGTTACACCCACCTGCAACTAAGACTGAACTTGGCACCTTGAGCTGAGCTGCCTCCTGGATGGCTCAGTGGATAGGGCGTGCACTCTTAACAACAAGGCTGCTGGTTCGACTTCCGCATGGGATGGTGGCTACGGTTACCCACAACTAAGATTGAAAACAGCACCTTGAGCTTAGAGGCCACGAGCTGCCAGATGGCGACTGGCGCCCTCCACAGTGAAGATTGAAGAACAACAACTTGGCTGGTTTGCTTCCCCAATTCCCCAACACTGTTCCCCTCCCCGAATTCCCCAATAAAAATTGTTAAAAAAAAAAAAATCAATGGCGGTAAGAGCCTCAACAATTCAGAAAGCAGTCCAACTAGAAACTTGATATTGGCAGTGGAAAGTTTGTAGCCCACCCTTACACGGTTTTAATATATTGTATCACTGGACTCTATGATAATCTGTTAACATCTAATTAAGTAGTGAGAACAGGAGACATTTCTGTGTAGTAGAAGGAGCTAAAGATTTAGAGTCAGTAAGACTATTAACAAAATCTAGCTCAATGATTTACTATTGACACTGGGCAAGTTCCTGAAGCTAGTCTGCAGTTTCTTCATCTGTAAAATGGGCATAACCTCACAACACTGCCTAGGAGAGTGAAGATTAAATGAGATAATATGGCTTAGGGCAGCCTGGTATCTGGCCTGTAAGATAACTATCAACTACTATTGACACTACATTTGAATAAGAAAAATTGGCTAAGCAATAGCTTTTGTTATAAATAAAGCTAAATGTCTATCGGCTGTAATAGTGGATATCACACAGCAGTTTCCCCGAAACGGCACACGAGAGAAAAAAACAAGTTGGAATTTTAGTTCTGCCAGGATAATCTTGGAAAAATTGGTTAACCTGCTGAAGCCTCAATTTCCCACCTGGTTAGAAATACCAAACTAATAAGAGTACTGTAATGTTTAATGAGGTAATCTATACAAAATTCCTAGTACATATCTGATTCCTAGGAGGTGCTCCATCAATAGTAGTTACTGGTATTTGTTAATTTTCCCAATAGCAAAAAAAAAAAAGAAGAAAAACTAGCTATGAAATCACCATTCTTCATATTCTACAGAGAAGTTTTCATCATTCATTCCATAAATATTTCCTGTGCACCTATTGTGTGCCAGGCACTGTCGTTGACATTGGGGATGAAGTGATTAACAAGACAGATAAGAGCTCTGCTTTCCGGGAACTTTCCTTCTAGTGGGGGGGGGGAGAGAAGGCAGATAGGAAACTGCCCCAGGAGATCATTTCAAAAAGAGATGAGCGCTGTAAGAACACAGAACAGGGTGGTGTGCTAGCAAGTCGGTGGAGAAAACCGTCCTGTAGATTGGGTGCATGTCAGCCCAGATCTGCCTGACTGGTCTACTGCGGCCAGAAGGGGGACCTCGCCTTGTACGATGCTCGGGAGCAGAGTGGGGCTGATCAGAAGCCAGACGTACACTTTTACCTGTCTGCGGAAGGATCTCTTTTGCATCTTCAGCTCAAAATATTTCTAAATGCCCAGATCCCTGTACTCAAACTCCGAGGGTCAGTGCAACATCTGGCGGGCCTCAGATATACCTCAACGCCGTTTTTCCAGGTACATCGAAAGCGAATTCACAGTCCCCTCAGCTCAGAGTCCCGACCGAGGCGGCTGCTAGTTTGTGAGACGCAGGAGAGAGTGTGTACAAGTGTGCAGAACGTGGCTGGCAAGTTTCATAACCGGAGGAGGGCGGCGCGCCCCGGCTTAAGAAATATCTGGAATATCTACGACAATGCCCAGGGCGCTGGGAAGCCCAAAGAGGCGAGCGCCCTCGGCCCCCAGCCGGGGCCACGGGGAAGCGGAGCAGGCCTGGCCAGCAAGGCAGGCGAGCCGGGCGCCTGCAAGGCCGGCGTCACCAGGGTCCCCCAGCCGCGCCCCGTCCCGCGGATGTGGTAAAGCCTCGCGCGCAGCCCAATTAAACAGGTTTCCTGCACCTCCCGCCCAGGCGCCGCGCCCCCCGGCGGCCCAGGACAGCCCCTCTGCGCGGCATCCTCCGGTGCCCGGACCCAGGCCCCCGAGCTCGGCGCCTGCCAGCCGCGAATCCCGCCCAAACCCTCCCTCCAAGGACCTGGGTGGGAGGCTGGCGCCGGCACCGAGGAAAATCTGCCCCGGTCGGGGCTGTGCTCCACCGGCAGGTTCTTCCCCGGGCGACGGAGAGCTGACTGCGGTCCTGCGGAGACCGCTGGCGCTCCCCGAAAGCGCAGCCCTTCCGAGCCCGGGCCGCCCCCGGGTCCCGGCCACACTCCAGCACCATTCTGGCGGGGAGCCAGGTGCTTACCTGCGCGCGGCACGCCGCCGAGTCCCCGGTGCCCGGCTCCGAGGCTCGTCCACCGACCCAGCAGGAGGCGAACCTGGCTTCCTCTGTGTGCCCCCTGCAATGCCTGGCTGACAGTTCCCGCCCCAGCCGCAGGAGACTGGGGAGGAGACAGCCACTCGCGGGCGGACCGAGGGGCCGCAGCCGCGCGCTGACCGCCTTGCGCTGCAGCCTCTTTGCCTGGCCCCCCTCGTGGGCGCTGCGATCTCGCCGCCGGGTCCCAGGACTTTGCCCAGAACTTCTCCGCGCTCGCCTCGGGGCGAGGAGCAGGAGGAGTGGGTGAGGGAGGAGGCGGAGCCTGAGCCCGCCCTGGGGGCGGGGCCACGTGTGGGAGGCCAGAGTGACCCACACTCCCACCAATCAGGACTCGGCCCCGGGGAAAGAGGTGGGGCGATGCCCTTGGAAGAAGCGGGCGGATTCCATGACGTAGTCAGGGGAGCTGGGACCCCAAGTTCGCGACAGGTGGGCAGGGCGCAGGGAGGTGAGCGCTGTGGCTGAGCCCCGGGAAGGGGCTCTCGGTGGCCCGGCACGCTCAATAAACGTTTGTCGAGTGGCGTTTCCTGGCCAGGCAAGGAAGGAGAAAGGGAGGGCTGCGCGGTAGGCGCTGGTGTAAGGACTAGGTTCCAGGAGACACACGTGGTCGAATGGGCAACGAGGACTCGACCTCTTGACGAAGTGCGACGGAGGCGCAGGATAGAGAACTGAGAAACTACGTGAGGAGGATTGCAGGCACCGGATGCCGAGGGATAGACTCGGTGTGGGATGCCAGCCCGAGACTGGGACCCTGACACCCAGAGGCAGTGATCAGATGCGTGCTGGGGTTGCAGGAGCAAACCTGAGGGGAGTGTGATTGTTTTGTTCCGCGCAGTTTATGGTCGGGGCGGGGAGAAAGCTTCACCTGACTTGACTGCCATTTAGCTCCTCGGCCTCCTTGGATCCTGGCACGAATGCCAGCAACTGATCACCTGGGGTCAGTTTGGAGACTGCAGATGTGTCGCGGGCTGCAAGTGGAGGGGCGGGAAGGGCGTTCACACTGACTGAGAGCCTACTGTGCGCGCCCAGAGCAGTTGTGGGCATGCACCTGGTGATGGCCCACATCACTTCCTGCATCGTGGAGCTTACATTTCAGTGGGGGGACAGACCCTCAACAAAGAAGAACATATACAAACACAAACAAAGGAGAAAATGCTGACGCACTAGGAGCACTTGAAGTAGTTGGCTAAGCGGAGCTTTCAAAAGCGGTGATGTGTGTGATAGGGAGCTGAGAAGTGCCCTGGGAGCCTCTCGGCAGAGGTGGCTTTTGCGCAGATTCCTGAACCGGAAAAGGAGCTGTGAAATCCTGGCTTTGGGAAGAGCGGTCCAGGCAAAGGCAGGGATTTAACCTCCCTGAAGACCCGCCTAATCTGCCTCAGGGAGTTGAACAACGCGTGTGGCTCGCTCGTCTCGGTGCCTGGCACAGAGTGGGGGCTCCAGGACGTTAAATTCCAGCCACCCGCCACCTGCAGCACTCGACGCATTTCCAGTTTCCCAACTGACCCCAAATTACGGATTCTGGGGCTCTTGCCAGAGCCATGCTATTCACATTTCATTCATCCCTCTTGGTTCTCCGCTTTCTGGAACTATCCCGGTCGGGGAATGTCTGGGACTCTTTGGGACCTAGCAGGCAGCGAGCAAGGTAGAGAGAGGATCCCCACACGCCGGAGAGAGAACCCACTGTCAGGCTGCCCACCTTCGCACACGGAGAACCTTACTGCAGATTTAAAATCAAATGACTCAGAGGTTCTTAAATCATCCCCCCGCACCCCACGAACGCTGGGTGGATGGACTTATCCGGCAGGCGCCGGGACCATTCATTCCGAATTCCAGGAGGCACCTTGCCCACGTCCAGTCTGGATTGCCTGAGCCTCTCAGACGTTGTTTTCCCACCCTGCTTGCATTTTTCAGTAATTCCTCTGAGAGAGAAAAAGAAGTTGGACCTTTCCTCTTGTCCACCCCCTCTTCCCTCAAGCTCTTTCCTCTCTTTGCCTCTCTCTACCTCCCACCCTCACCCTGTTTCATTGGCATTCTTTGTTATTTGCATACAGCTTTATTGTTGAAACTAGCAGCCAATTCCTGGCTTCTTCAGTTTCTTCCAACTAACCAAGTGTGTGTGTACTTGAGGCAGTTAATTGGATAGAATGAGTTATTCATATTCATATTGTACCTTGCCTCCCAGGAAAAAAAGGAATAGTACTGTCTTTTTATAGTTTCATCTCCTCTTCTATTCCTAAATAAGCTTCCAGGCTCACCAGCTCCTAAAAACAAAAGGAAAAAAAATTAAAGTGGAATCCCACACAGAGCTAATTATTCTTGAAAAAGCTTGTTCATGTCCTAAAATTAGCTTTTTCCTCTGAGTTTTATTTTAAAGCGAGGATCTGCTTGTCTTCTCCAGGGAGATCAATGGTTCTATAGTAAGATCTTCTAAAGACCCTCATCGAACTGTTGAACAAATCCTTTTTGTCTTTGGAGATGCACCCACCACAGTGGGAATTGTTCACAAGTGGATAGATATTCTCAGCTTCTGAAATTCTTGCTAGGTGAGCAGGTGTTACAAGAGTTTGCATGTTTTGATAGTAAAGGAAACCCATGAGAGTGGAGCTCCCTGCAGAGGGGTCTGCAGAGGCCTCTAGAATCAGGCTACCTGGGTTCCTGTCTCCTGGTGACCAGTTCCTGATTCTGAGAGCACCTTTTGGTATCTGTAAAATGGAGGCAGTAATTGTACTTACTGGGCTACACAAAGAGTTTCATTATCAGTGTGAAAACGGCTTTCACACAGCCTAACTCAGAGTTCTTAGGTCTCAGCACTATTGACACTTGGGACCAACTAGTTTGTTATTGGGTTCTGTTCCATGCAGGCAGCAGAATCTCTGGCCTCCACCTACTAGATTCAAGGAGCACCCTCTCTTCCCTACAACCAAATGTCCCCAGACATTTCTTAGAGGGCAAAATCATTCCTGGCTGAGTACCATTAGTCTAGCACAGAGAAAGTGCCAACAGATTAGGAGGCAGTGTCGGAAAGCACTTAAAGATAAGTATTTCTAGAGTGTTCACTTCAGGCAAATTATGCTTCCCTAAATGTCATCTGCGAAATGAGAATCATAATAACGTTAACTTCTTAAGACTGGCTAAGGATTAAATAAATTTGTGCATGGAAAAGCAATTTGATCAGTGCCTGGCGCATATATACATATATATATTGGGTTGTTGGAAAAGTCATGATGCATTTTTGCGACAAAAAAACAGAAAAATACGTCATGACTTTCTGACAACCCAACAGTAAGCTTAAGAAATGAGTTTCTGTTCTCATTTTCTTCCCATAAAGTGAAGTCATTGGACTAAGTCAGGGATGACATCTCTCAGCTTATTTGCTGCTATTGTCCTCCTGGCCTCATGCCAGAGATCATTATTAAGTCAGCACTGTCTTTCCCACTGAGCCCAAATAGGGACTCAGAATCCCTTTCAACACAGGGCTTCAGAAAGCTACTCCCGATAGGGTCAGCATGTGAGATGATGCTGAGTTACTGTGCTGGGGATAAATGAACTTTAAGCCCTTGTAAAATTAAGATCTTCAATCATCATAAGAGGAAAGCTTCCATCTTATGGAATGGTGACTACAAGACAAATGTGATGAGAAGGAAATACGGTTCTTCACCTCATCAACCCCTTTCATGAGGGAGGAGGAGATAGTTCCAGCATCTTGACTAGAACCATACAGCCTATGACTTATTAGAGGCTGGATCTCCTACCCTCTTAAAGCATCCTCTTTTTTTTGCCACTCCCACAACCAATGAGAGGAGGAGAAAACATTTGTCTGAAGTAGGATGCAACCTTCCCTGTCCTGTGCACTCCTTCTCATCTTCTTTCTCCTTCATTTCCATCTGGAAAATGAATCAACGTATGTATTTAGCTGCATAGGAACAACTTGTAAGCATTCTTTCAAAAGCGTTAGTCCTCATCACTCAGGACTGCACAAAAATTCACCAATTCCTTCGTTAAATAGAAATCGACTGTCTCCTTTGTATAAGGGTCCCTTCTTAGCAGGCACTTTAAGAGATCCAGGGATGAATCCGTGGGTGTTACTGCCCTCAAAGTTTTTACAGCTTCATATATTGGGCAGATCAGACATGGACATAAATAACTACAATACAAGCTAAAAAATGGAAAATGTCCTAAGAGAGGTACCAAAAATGTGTTCCGAGAATGGAGAAATTATTTTGGGAATTAGGAGCAGACAGTCACTTCCTGCATATCTTTGTTGGTATTTTTAACTTTTTGATAAAAAATTCTTATTTGTTACAACCAAGTGATCCTGGTAGAGGAAGTTGCAACATTGTTAGGCTCCCCTGGATTAGACACAGCTTCTGCTTAGTGTAAGTGGATATTGTCAGTGCAACTAAAAGTCACAGTATATTCTAACTCAAATAATCATTTTTCATCAGATGTTTAAAATTTCTGGGAGGTTCTAGAGGAAGATTACTCACCTTTAGTGACAATAGGCTAGCTTCCTCCCAAGCATTTGAAAGAATCAGCTTTTTAGCATGTTATACTGTGGGAACGAATATAGGCTAGTTGTAAAAAGGAACATAACAGGGGTGAAGGGACACCAATGACATTTACATTAAACCATGAAACCATTTTTCCTTCAGGACTGAACTACTTGAGAAGTCAGGCTTAGCACTTTAGTATCTTCAAGGCACTCTCTCCATAGCACATGGACATCCTATAATATTATTCAGGGTAAATACTAAGTATACAATAACAGTCCATATGTATTCAGCATTTCTGTGCCAGGCACTGCCAAACTGGGCTACCAAGGTTACTGCCACTCCTGCCACTCTCAGGAGGCTGCCTGTCAAACCAGAAAAGCTTGGCAGAATGGCTAGAACCCACTCTCACTGCAAGCCACACAGTGAAATGTACGCCTGAATCCTGCCTCTCCTCTATTACCTCATTTTTGAATTCATGCCTTGCGAATGCCGCTGATTGGGACCGTCCAAATCGTATCTGCAAATCTAGCTGCAAAGAAGGCTAGAAAGTGAGATTTTCAGCTTTTCAGCCTCTGCACTAAGGCGCAGTAGAAGGAGGCTGGGTTAGAAGCTGAGTGAGTCAGAGCACAGCATCCACCATCTTTTCCTTCAAATCTCCAACAAGCATGTTGGCAGAAAAAGGTTTTGTATGTTATATCCTCTTTGATGCACTTCAGTTTTTATACAGTAACCCAGGAGGCTTAGTCCACCAATCCCCCTAAATTCCCATTTCAGTCTCCCCCAGCGATACCACTGTAGTTCAAGCCACCATCATTTCTTGCCTGAAAAACTTCAATAGACTTCAGAGCAGTTCCCAGGAAACCACTCCTACCCTCCTGTAAGCCATTGTCCACTCTGCAGCCAGAGCGATTTATTTTATTTTATTTTTTTAGCTGAGCTATCCTGCTACCTGTTGGCAGCTCAGCAGCTGCTCAGCTCGGGCTGGGCATCGAACTGCTGTTGCTCAGAGCTCAGCTCACACTCTTGAGCGAGCTCTTAACCAACTGAGCCACTCTGCCGGCCCTTCAGAGTGATTTCTTTAAAACCCAAATCTGATCTTAAAACCCTTCCATGGCTTCCCATTGCTCTTAGGATAAAGACAAAACTACTTACATGGTTTCCAAGGTCCCATGTGGTCTGGTGTCCACCAACATCATCTTGTGCCATGTCACCCCTCCCTCTCACCCCTTTCTTCCACTCTGATCTGCATCCAGGGTTTTGTTTCTTCCTGACATGGGACACTCTTTGGAATGTGCTTCTGCCTAAAATTTGCTGCTCCCTTCTCTTCATGTAATTAATGCCGACTCATCCTTTAAATGTCATTCTGTCATCAGGTAAATTCCCCTTGACTTTCATGATTAGGTCAAATTGTTCTATCTTATTCATGTAATTAATGCCAACTCATCCTTTACATGTCATTCTGTCATCAGATAAGTCCCCTTGACTTTCATGATTAGGTCAAATTGTTCTGTCTTATGCTCTTGTTAGAACTGAAGTGTGTGTGTGCGTGTGTGTGTGTGTGTGTGTGTGTGTGTGTTGATAGAACCTATCACAGTTGTGATTATATTTATTTTTGTGATTTTTTTGATCAATTTCTGTCTCCTTACTGGATTATAGGGTCCACAAAAGGACCATGTATGTTGTTAATCTCCCAATGCCAGCCTCAACACCTTTTAGTTAGTAGGCTTTTAAATATTTTTTCAATAAATAAAGGTAATCCCCCAAAAAATGATTTTTAATGATGGTAGCAGGGATGGGGATGGAGGGTTTAGGCACCCATCATGGGCCCAGTAGACAGAGACAGATGATATTACAGCAACGTGACATCAGAAAGATGACCATTTTGCCAGGGTCATCAGTTAACTGATTTTTATTTTACCCTTTAATATATTTCCCTATTCCTCAGAATGCCCACACCAACTCTACCAAGCCATATCAAAAGAAACTTCAGAGGAGGGCCTAGTGTAGCTGCCTATACTCTACCCTAGCCCCATTCTGGCAGACCTGTCCGTAGTTATAGAAATGAAAACTAGGAATCCTTAATGCATGTCTATGTTTACCTTTTCTCAAGTGGGTTTTCCACCTTTGTGTTAACCTCTTCATGTCTCCATGGTGTAATTCGGATTTGTATCATGTGACTTGCATCAAAAGCAAGTGCCCTGGTCCTTATCACTCACACACAATTTCCTATCAATACAGCAACATGGAGTGTCACACTCAGATGAAATTAGCACTTCAGGAAAGAAACTCGGTCTCATGCCTGGCTCTTATAGACTGTTAATATAGAGAACTGAATTCCTGGAACCGAAGATAGCCTTGTCTGTGAAGAATATGTACTTGACATAAGGCATATCAATGCCTAGGGTCCATGTTTTTCCTCAGAGTCAGTGTGACTTGATGGGACTGTGACATGGAGGACAAGAGAGGAAGAAAGGCTGATGCTGAAAGAATGAGGCTCCGGTGTTGGCTTTACGTCATTATTTCTGGCAGAATCTATAACAAAAGTAATAGAAGTGAATGTCTAACTACTCTGTGGTACACTTGAGACAAATATAATATTGAAAGTAGACTTTCATGGAAAAAAAAATTTTAGACAGTAATAGAAGTCAAAGAAAGGGAATAAAATTGTCTATAATCCTACCTACAAACACCACCACTCCCAAGAACCCTAGCTTACATTATTATCATTCAATGTTTCCTTCTAGTATTTTTTCATGCAGTTGTAATTTTTAAGTAAATACAAACTTAAATTATATTTTTGACTTAATAGTATATGTTTTTCTAATTGCTACTTCATACTCATCAACAGTATATTATAAATGCATTAAAATGATTTTTGTAAATACTAAAACACCCTGAAAAATATGTATGACATCAATTAAACTTGTACCAAAACAGATGGGACTGAATTTTGAAAGAATACGAAGATTTCAATACCCCTCTCCACTGAGTAGTTCTTTCCTTTTGGGCCTATTCCAGCCAGAGGCTGTCCCATCTGCCTGGTCCCAGTGTGAGAATGATGAAGATGCAGGAAAATAGACCCATTCAAGCTGAAATGCACTCGTCGCACAAATGAGAAATAAACTTTTTGTTGTTACCTCACTGAAATTTTGGAATTGTTACTGTAGTATCTAAACCTATTCCTACTGATACCGCAAGGAAAAAAAAGAAAGAAATGGATGTTGAGAATGCAACCAAGTATATCCTAAATAGAAAATGAAACCTGTATGAACTCAGAAGTGAGTCACGTGACACACCTGACATCAATATGTCAAAGAAGTCCTTCATCCCCTAATTCACTGCAGCTCCTTTTCCAACTCGCCAATCACTATGCATGGCATCCCTACCCTTCCTTTCACCAGAGCTCATAGCATTAGTTGTGAATCTTCATTTCCCTTGCCAATCTCTTCCCATTTACTATCATTTTTTCATACTGGTGTCTCACAAGTATGCTGCTTCTTCTTTATTAGCCCAATCACCTCTCAAGGATAACACCTCAACCCCTGTACAAGCATCCATTCTGATCTTCCAGCTTCCACTCAGATCGACTGGGCTCAGAAGTGCTGTCATAGAAAAAGAAAAAAAGAAGTGCCATCATGTTCTTCCTCATTTATAATTTTCATCACACAATTCTACTGCTTGAGAAATAGCATTAAAGGCCCTTATTATCTGACTTACCCTCTGCAAACTCATAGCTCATTACTTTTAAAAAGGCATTGCATTGCCAGTCCCTGCAAGGCCATGCTTATTTACCATACCTAATGCGAAGGTTTCATGGAAACCTGTCAATGTGGTGTCACACTCATCCTTGCCTTCTTCCCCAGAAAATACTGACCATAGTTTCACTGGTAACCTTTCACTTATGAGTCAGGGTCACTATTTCTTACATTAATTATTGAAGTGATACAACAATGACCCCAAGAATTATTGAGATGTATAAAGTCATCTGCCCTGACTGAAACTGACTCCTGATGCTTTTGGAGTTCTTAGGTATCAAAAAGTGGAATAAAACAATCATGACAAGGATTCACTGAACTTTGGCCGTATTTCAGGCACTATTCTAAATGCTTAATCCTCATTTAATCCTAACAATCCTATGAGGTAGGCATCATTATCACCGCCATTGTAGAGGTGAGAAGATGAGCTGGCAAAAGTCAGGGAACGCACAAATGTTCCTGGCAGCTTTATTCCTAATGTCCCCAAAGTGGAAACAACCCAAACGTTCTTCAGCCGGTGATGGATAAACAAAATGGGGAATATCTGTTCAATGGAATATTATTTAACCATAAAATGGAATGAAGCACTGATAATATCCTACAACATGGATGAACCTTGAAGAAACCTCATGCTAAGTCAAAGAAGACCAGTCACCAAAGACCATATTGTATGATTCCATTTACATGAAATGTCCAGAATAGGTAAATCCACACAGAATGCAGATTGGTGGTGGTCAGGGGCGAGGGATGGGGGAGAGTGAGGAGAAACTGCTTAATAAGTGTGGAGGTTTACTTTGGTGTGACGGAAATGTTTTGGAACTAGATAGAGGTGGTGGTTGTACAATACTACGAATATTCTAAGTGCCACTCAATTGCTCACTTTACTTTTATTTTTTTATTTTTTTTATTTTTTTAATTTATTTTTTTTGAGGGCAGTGTCACTAGCCCTCACATGTGGCACCCAAACCAGGGCCGCTGGCTTCCCAAGCCAGCGCTTAACCACCGCGCCACTCGGCCGGCCCCTCAATTGCTCACTTTAAATTGGTTAATTTTATGTCATGTGACTTTCACCTCAATAAATCATTTAATTTTTTAAAAGTCAGTAAAGAGAGAAAGAGAAGTCAACATTTTAAAAATGCTGCCTAGAGAATCAATTCGGAAAAGAAAGAACAGTATTTGCCCAAGGAAGGCCCTGATGTCCATTGAGAGTAGTTTTCATGAAAGCTGAAAACTTCTTTTTTTTTTTATAAAGTAAGAATAAATGTACTCTAGGCAAGGATCAAAGTAGCAGTGCTATGAGAAAAGCATATGGACTGTGTGACATTCTTTTTGACTATACAGAGACTTTCTGTGTTTAATTTTTAAGTGTTTTATGTGTTTTTTTTCTGGATTTTAGAACGTTGGGATTATTAGATAACTAATCTTTCAATACACAGTACATACTTCTGGGTAAATTCCTTATATACACATTTCAAATTGTCCACGGCTTGCAGGCCAAAAATGGCTCCTTAGTCTCCTTGGGTCCCTGCTTCCTCAGGCCGAGTTGTGTGTGCCAAAGGCTATTAGCCATGTGTTTCCGTTTATGGCAGCTGGACCTGCTCTCCTAGCTACGGCAGCTGCAGTCAGCTCTCTAATCATTCTTTTTTTTTTTTTTCCTTAAGATTTTAATGGGGAATTGGGGGAGAGGAACAGCATTGGGGAATCGGGGAAGGGGAACAGACAAGTGGCTGTCCTTTTGTTCTTCAGTCTAGTTGCGGAGGACGTTGCTTCACTGGCTCATGTTGGTATCATCATTGCGCTCTTCCCGGATGAGGCAGATCGCTTGTCAGGCTCTGATGGTCACTGACCGCAGCTATTGGCAGCTCACACTGGCTGCCAGCCGCTCACGCTGGCTGCCGGCCACTCACTGTAGCCTATGGCAGCCCATTGCAGCAGAGGCTGCAGCTTGCACTGTTGTGGGGGCTCGTGCAGCCCAGCTCCAGGTGGAGCTGTTGTTAGCTGGAGAGGGCAGTGGCACTGGCCCTCATATGTGGGATCCGAACTGGGGCTGCTGGCGTCCCAAGCCAGATCTTAACCAATGTGCCACTTGGCCGGCCCTCTCTAGCCATTCTTCAGTGAAAGCAAATGAGCCACACGAAAGCCAGAAACATTCTGGAGTGGACATTCTCAGACTTGGACAGCGGAGAATTGCCCTTGATGTCTGGAGCTGCCAGGTTCCGTGCAGGAGAAATGGGAGACGAGTGGACCTCTCATTAGCATATCTGACACCAGACCATTTGGCTCCTGGGTCTGTCCTGAGCACTCTGAGAATGATCCAATTGATAAAGCACACCGAGAAATTCCAGGGCTTGGGGCAGAGTTCCAACTTCTACAACACCTTAGATGACAGACTCACTTCTAAGGAATCTGAGAACCACAAATTAGAAATCAAAGACTCAGCAAGTAATTCCCTGAGGCCAGCCATCCACGGCTCCTGCATTACTCATTTTTCATTTTTGTTTTCCTTTCTGAAAGTGCTTTGTGTTGTTTTCTAAAATGACATCCTTCTACAGTTTCTCCAGACACTGCCTTCAAGCTTCAGATAACAGCCTTTGTATACATTTCTGCAGTACCTATCACTCCATTAAAGAAGGGCTTGGTGTAAGCCTTGAAAAGCAATTTGAATTTTCCAAGTAAGTTATGACCTGAGATTGGGTGTCACTTAATCTTTTAGGAGCAAAAAATTGTTTTCATGTCAGCTGGTTGGTCCCTGCTTCCAGTTCTCTCATAGTTTTCTTAGGAGAGTCTTCTATACAAGGTAAAAAGGGTCCTCCACCTGTTTGATTGCCTTTTAATCTGGAAAATTATTTTTTATGTAGTAAATGACTTTCTATAGTAATCCCAACTGGAGTGCAATCACTGGAATAATTTAAAAGTCCCAATGACGTCAAGCTTCACATTTCTGTAAGCATTGAGCTCAAAGAGGCTTTTATTTCTGCTACCAGTGGCGCTTCTGTATCCAAGATCCCCAGGACCACCTCTGCATTGGAAGATTCAGTAGGAAGATAAACAGGACTCAGCACACTGTCATACTCGTGGCTGTTGGTTATTCCAGCTGAAGAATACAAAGCAAAACCAGCAAAGAGAAAAGGCACATAAGGTGAAGTCTAGAGGAAGCCTCTCAAATTTCTAAGAGTTTTCTAAGAGTCCAGGATGGGACACGTTTAATTTCTCCAGCAACGAGTGTTATGACACCATGTTGTGACAACACATGTGAAGTGCTGCCACCCCGGGAGGCTAAGTGTTCAGGCTTTTCATTGGGGGCTCTGGTCCCACAGGCACTTCTTTGCCTTGCATAGACTGGAACTCCACGCTCCCAGAAGGAAGGCGGCTCTCCATATGCTATCCCAGCATAGACCATAGTTTCGCACACACACTTTCAACACAGTTAGCCACTCTTGGGAGTTAAGGAATTGTGGGAACCCTCCCTACTTCTAAGTTCCCAGATGCCAGCTAAGGGACAACATTGAAAGCAGGCCTTTCTAAGGTGAGTAGTCTTAGTTCTGTCATTAACTCTTTTTTGCACATCTTTACATTCAAAGTGTGGTTTGCCTTAGCCACCAGCCTCTGTAAAATCATGAACTTTGTTCTTTGCTTCTCGAGAGCAGGCTGAGGAGGTACATTTTCAAGGATCTCTTTAATGTCTTGGCTTCTTTATGTACTCATGGCAAGACCCACATGGTTTGAAATGAAGCAGTGTTGGGAAATCTGTAGTTAGACGGAGGGAGCTAATGTGGAAATTCTTCTGGGGCTGCTCAAAGAATAACGAAGATATGTCAGTGAGGCTTTGGCCAAATCAAGTAATAATGAGTCCACATATTCACCATTTTTTGAGAAACAGCCTTACCTTTCAATGGCATATATTATATTCACACGCATCTTGTCAGTTCTCTTTTCCCCCATCAGTGTCACCAGTCATCATGAAATGTAAACTCAAGTGGTCATGTGTTTTTAAGCACTTGCCCTTATTTTAATAATAAGCAAGAAAATAAGTCCATCATTGCCTTTGCTAACGGAGGGAGACATCACATTTTCAAACATTGTTTGTATTGGAGAAATGAAGACTCCATATTGTCAGAAAATATGGAGACACATCTCACAGTGTCGTGGTGGAGACTTTGACCAAGTCGACCCATGGTTTGGGGACAGGGTAGTCACTAGCCCTCACATGGGGACTTTCCCTTAGTGTGGTGGTGGGCTTGATTTATTTTATCAAGTGTGATAGTGGATTTGTGTTGTTCAGGCTGTAAGCTGAGAGTGGCAAGAGTAGAATGTACTTTGTTCTGCTGTGAAAAATCAATCATATCTTGGTTTTGCATGGTGCATTCAATTCCCAACTGAGTGAACCATTCATGTCTCTGAATATGTTGAAATCCTAACCTCCATTACCCCATGATCTTTTTTGAAGATAGGGTCTTTAACAAGTTAACATGAGGTTATTATTATATAATTCAATATGACTGGTGTCCTTACAAAAAGGGGAAACGTGGACACCAACACACACAGCAAGAATAGCATGTGAAAACCAAGGCAGAGATTGGAGTGATGCATCTACAAGCCCTGGATATACAGAAATCACCAGCATGCCGCCAGAAGCTAGGAGAAAGACATAGAATAGATTCTTCCTCACAGCAATCAGCAGGAACCAACCCCACTGACACACTGATTCCGACTTGGAGCCTGCAGGAGTGTAATAAATTTCTGTTGTTTAAGGCACTCTCTCTGTGCCACTTCGTTACAGCTGCTCTAGCAAACTGACAGAACCAGTCATTCAATTCAACAAAGACACATAGAACTCTGAAAAGGCAGAGAAGAGCGTTAGGTGCTGTGGGGGTAAGAAGAGTGGAGGGGAGCTTACACTCTAGTAGGAGAGGCAGCCATGCACACACAGTGGGCTGGAAGGTACCACTGAGAACGCTACCAACTTGTCATACCTGGTTTTTCAAAGAGCCTCGCCCTCCCCCCAAAAGGAAAGCTATAACTAGTTTATACTGTTAGGTTGAACTTTAAAAAAATCGTTAGTAAGAATAATAATCAAAATTGCTTAAGGTTCTAACCCTGTTACTGATGTTGGCTACCACAAGCACTTCCCACGCTTTCCACCTGTGCAACATCACCTTTCATCTCACAGAAACTCTGCCAGGTGGGCTCTGTGTTATACTGCTTTTTCAGAAGACAAGCCTGGGGTTCAGAAGACTCACCTCTGACTCCAGGTTACAGGGCTGCACGTGGCAGAACCCAATGGGACTCAAACTGAAGTGACAGTCTCTCCAAGTGTGGTCTCTGGAGCACTACACCAGGATCACTGCCGTCGCTTGTTACAATGCAGAGTTCAGAGCCCAGCCCCAGAATTACTGAATTCATGAATCTCTGTTCCTGAGAAATCTTGTTTGTTTGTTTGAACAAATTCTCCTGGTGATTCTGGTTGATAGGCACTATTATACTGATGCAGCAGATAAACTTGGCTGCCTAAGAAGGGTTTCTCAGCACTTTGACCTGTTAGAATCAACAGAGTAGCTTTTAAAACTGCCATCCTCCCCTCCGCAGCTGAATAAGAACCCCAATAGTGGATCTGGGGAATCATTCATCAAAATCCCCCCCAGGTGATTGGGCTGGACAGCAAGCATTGAGAAGCACTGCTGGGGCACCCATGCTTTTAACTCAAAATGTTGAACCCTGTTTTAACGAAAGACAAATCTAAACAACAACATCCAAACAAATGTTTAATAGCTAAAATGTTAAGCCATCTGAAGGTAGAAAGAGGATTATGATGGAGGAATGGGGGACCATGAAATCAGTGGGCACCTGATAGGGAATGAGTAGAAGTCAGTGTGGAAACCACTAATAGATTAAAAGGCCAAAAGAGCAAAAGAGAGGAAAGTACAACAAGAAGTACTGACTTCACAATTGGACCACAATCAACTTTTGGAAATAATAAAGGACTGTTATTAAAAGAAAAACATAAAGCTTGTTTATAAGTGCCATCATGATGTCACAGAATGACCATGGGCTTTGGAGCCAGAAAGACCTGGATTTAAATCAGTGCTTCTCTATCTGGGGCAAGGTGCCATTTTTGTCCCCTGAGAACACTGGACAATATCTGGAGACATTTTTAGTTGTCACAGCTGGGGTAGAGAGTGCTACTGGCATCTACTGAGCAGAGCCCAGGATGCGACTAAACATCCTACAATGCACGGGACAGCACCCCCAACAAAGAATTATCAGGCCCAAAACACCAATAGCGCTGAGGTTGAGAAATCTGGTTTAAACACAAGTTGCACCATCAGCTAAATATATAACCTTGAGCTTAACCCCTCTGAACCTCACTCAGTCTTCCCATATGAAAAATGGGGAGAATAAAACCTATGGCACAGCAGTAATACCTAAACCACATAAGAAGTGCTTGCTATGTGCTAGGCATAGGAAACCAAGATAAAGAAGTTGAAGTTCAGAGAGGTTGGTGACCAGCTTAAGTCGCACAGCTAGTGAGTGGCAGAGCAGGCTTAGAATGTAGTCCAAACACTATCTCATACAACAAGGTGCCTCCAAGCCTCCAGTGTGAAGAGTGTAGAGCTCCCTTGATCATTCAGCTGGACAGGTCTCTTGTACTCCCATAGCCTCCTTCTTAAGAACTGATCAGAATGGTGTACATCCATTGGCAAAAGTAAAGCTGAGGTGTCACAAAAAAAGAAAAAAGGAAAAAGTGTTAGCCAGAAGCTAAGAATGTAATAGAGCTGATGACCGAATATCTCCAGAGGGTTATGATGCACTGCAATCAGTGAATAATAGTCTTACTGGATGTAAATGGACAAACAATCTAACATCACTTTTCCAGGAATAAAATCCCTAACTCTAGCTTTCCAGAATCATAGGGTGTTTATAGTCCCAACACCAGGCCCTTACAGCTGCCAAAACATACAGCTAAAGTGCTTTAGCTGGAAGCTTCTTACTCAAATGGGTTTCATTAACAGAAAATGACGGCTCCATAAACACAAATACGAAAGGCCCTGTTTGTTTCTTTTGTGGGCATATATTTCCATTGCCTTTCTGCCATTAAACCAGCAACACTTATTTCTCATCTTGAGAAAGATTTCATGAACATAAGTTACAAAATTCTAAATGTAGATATCAGAGATGGCTCTAACTCTGGACAAACTATCCAATTTCCCTGGTTTTAGGAGTCTAGATTTAAAGGAAATAAAATCCTCAGTTGTAAGTAATAATAATAACAACAGCCAATTATTACATGTGCATTATGTCTCTTGTGCTTGACAAGTACTATTATTTTCATTTTACAGTTGAAGAAACTGAGACTTCGAGAGGTCAAATGGCTAGTCCAATGCCACACACAGAGATAGAAAGTGACGAAGTGAGCATTTGCAATGGAGCTCTCTGAATTTGAAGGCTGACGTTGTGTTGCTCCATCTCAGCAATGACAACTGTGATGCAAATATGACAATTTCCAAGAAGAAAAGGAAATTCCAGAAGCAGGATTAGCAATATTATCTTTAGGGTGGAATTTTGGCTACTCTGCAAGAGGCAAAGAGTGATGGTAGGAGGAACGGGGAGTTTGGAGTCAAACTAGACTTGAATCCCACAGTCAAATTATATAGTCTCATTACCCTGTATTGTTTTTTCTTAGAATTTTACCAAAATTATAATTTTATATTTATTTGTATAATTATTGGATCTATCTCCCCTACATACTCCAAGTTAATTGAGGGCAATGGTTTTTGCTAACCATTTTATCCCCAGGACCTAATACAGAGCTTGGCACATAGTAAGTGCTCAATAAACATTTGCTAAATAGATGGACAAAGGAAGAGAGAAAGAAAGGCAGGGAGGAAGGGAGGGAGAGAGGAAGGAAGGAAGGAAGGAAGGAAGGAAGGAAGGAAGGAAGGAAGGAAGGAAGGAAGGAAGGAAACTAATTTTGAGCAAGTGCCTTAACCTTTTTCCTTCTCAGTAACCTTTATAATGGAAGTGTTTATAAATGCCCAAATAACCTCATTAGATTGATATTATATAATGTGGTCTCTTTGTTGTTATTAGCAGTGCCCATTTATTATCTGTTTCCCTGTACCATGCAGTTTTGTATTTTGCTGGTCAGTAGATGGTCTCAGTTTACCCAACACTGTCACTACTGTTTGCTGGGTGTGATATCTGTCCTTGACCATATTTTAAGAACTTATAGGTAACATATCCTGTAGAATGTTTGAATCCTTGCCTTCTGGAACAGTGCTAGACAGAAGGAAGAGTCTCAGCAGACAGTTATTACACCAGAGCAATCTGAATACCCCTGGGGGGTTTGCACACCTTTTCTAGGCAGAAGGTTGCTAAGATGTTTGGGGATGTGAGCATGGGAGCTTACATGGAGAATTACTTTCCTTTGGATATATATATATATATATATATATATATATATATATATATATATATATATATACAGAGAGAGAGAGAGAGAGAAACAGACAGACAGACACAGACAGACAGATGGACAAAAAATGTATACACATTTTAAGAAAGGAAAAAGCTGTATTAAAATTACACTGATGGTAACTACTTTGAGCACATCTTGTAATTATAGAAATCAAACGTGACTTGTATTCACCTTTTGTTATGGATATATATTAGTATTACCATTTTAATACAGATTGTTAGTTTCTTAAAATGTGTACACTTTTTTTGGCACCCTCTCTATATATAATTTGAAGATCTAATTGGCTTTCTTAAGCGATTCATGAATGGGACAGCATCTCTTCTAGAAGGGCACTCTGAGGATATTTTAAAATCCAAACTCCCCTCTACAAAATTGCTTTGTTCCTGCCAATATACTCTCACTAGCAGCATTTGAGTGGTCCATTTCTAATTCACATTTTTGCCAGGATCTGAAACTCGTGGCCTATCCAACCTGGAGAACAAGACAAGACTCCCGACCTGCTTTGCCACCAGACCAACATCTTCGTTTTCTTAAAAATCATTTGACCTCGTAGGTCTAGATCTATTCTCTCTGATAGGGTTGCACTAGACAGATGGAGCTATTGAGCCCTTAAAACTTGGCTGGGCTGAACTGAAATGTGCTTTAAGTATAAAATACACACTGGATTTGAAAGACTTAGTATGAAAAAGGAATGCAAAGTATATTGTTCATAATTTTATACTAATTACGTTATTATTATATTAGTGATTCTGATATGCAGTCAGGGTTGAGAACCACTACTGGCTTTAAAACACACAACAGTAGGAGAGGAAGGGGAATGAGAACCTCTTACGAATAGCAAACATACCTATATTATCCAAAATTCAGAACAAATGAACATACAACTTGCCCTTTGAAAATAAATCTTAAAAACAAAAAAACTACCCCAAATACAATAGATCCCTAGATGTGTTCGTGATTTGGTTAGAGCTTCTTTCTGTTGAGGAACGGAAGATACAAGGAGTCTACACTGGCTTTTTCAAATGATTTAAGACTAAATTTTAAACCACAGCTAAAATTCAGGAACCTAGACCTGGTCCTTACTGACACTAATAACTATGACTTTGGTCACCAGACTTCAGACTTTGAACAAGATTGGTTTTTGTTTGTTTGTTTGTTTGTTTGTTTGTTTTTTATGATGGTGTTTCTTCCTCTCTGTCCAATGGATACTGCTAAGAGAATACTCAGAATTTGTAACCTGAAGACCAAGTGTTAATAAAGCCTAATTTAAACTCAATTTTCAGAACATGCTTAGACAACAGAAAAAAATTTAGACTCTAATTTTCAAGTGCCTGCAACTTTTTTTTGGAAGGAGGGGATGGTGAAGAGGCTTTCTACAGTAACTTTAATTATCAAAGGGGATTTAATAAATGGTCACCTGTTTATGTGCTAAGGTCTTATGCAAATTAACTAAGTAACATCTCTTAGAGATTACGAGGGTCTTAGATATTTTGCTAGAAACCAACACTCAATTCTACAAAGCTAGAAACTTAACCATCTACAGGACTGAGACAAATAATCAAACACAGATGACATACTGGTAATGAAATGCCACAGCTGGTAATTAAACCTTGTAATATTGATCACTGTGTTTTTAATATTCCATTCATGAAAGGCTTTTCTACTTGACCATTTTTCCCTTGAATTCCAACAGCCACTTTCCAATTTACAACAAATTCATGAGTAAGACCTGGTTTTGTAGTTCAGTATGAAAAGCAAAAACTGGAGCTATGTTAAAGCCTAGAGGGAGTGTATATGAACTAATTTCTTTTCTAATTTTTGGAGCCAGAGAAGGGGATATTTAAGCATCCAGCCACCTAAGGCTCTATGTATCATACCTCTCATGTACTGGACGTTCACCTTTAGAAAATGTATCCTCAAACACCTTTCTAAGTGCTTCCCTACAGGAACCCTATGGTTCAGACAAGAAATAGTACTGGCCCCGGTTTACGAGGAATATGTTATTCAGGAGGCTTTGGGCTGTAACGAATGGAAAAAAACAACAACTTACACCGTGGTTTCTAAACTGGTAACTCTCACTGTTGGCAAGAGTACTGTAAAATATATACTTTCATATACTGTGTGTTGGCAGAATTATAAATTGATTCAACCCTCCTGGAAAGCAAATTAGCAATAGACGTATAAAAATAGATAAAAGTCTGTGCTTTTTGACCCATTAATTCCACCTACATGAATCTGTTTTAAGGTACTAATCCACTCAAAAAAATAACAAGGAAAAAAATGTAGACAGGATACAAAACTATGTATCAAACTATGTACATACAATATAATTTCAACTATTTTAAATACATTTAGAAAAAAAAATGGAAGAAAATATATACCAAATTGTTATGGGCTAAATGTTTGTGTCCTCTGCTTTTTACCACCTCTGCCACCCAATTCAGATGTCAAAGCCCTAATCCCCAGTGTGATGGTATTTGGAGACTGGAACTTAGGGAGGTAATTAAGTTCAGATGAGGTCGTGAGCGGGGAGCTTTCATGATGAGTTTAGTGAGCTCCTAAGAAGAGGAAGACATAGGTGAGCTCTATCTGTCTCTACTTTGTGGGGATACAGTAAGAAGTCAGCCACTGACAAACCAAGAAGAGAGGCGTCACCAGAACTGCACCTTGCTGGCACCTTGACCTTGGACTTCCTGGACTCCACAACTGCGAGAAATAAGTGTTTGCTGTTTAAGTCAACCAGACTATGGTATTTTGTTATAGCAGCCTGAGTGGACTAAAACCATGATCAACAGTTATATATGAGTTTATGAGATTATGGGTGATTTTTTCTTTTTTTTGAGGGCAGTGTCACTGGCCTTCACATGTGGGACCCGAACCAGGGCCGCTGGCGTCCCAAGCCAGCGCTTAACCACGGCGCCACTCAGCTGGCCCTATGGATGATTTTTATCTATTATTTTTATCCTTTTCCAAACTTTCCACAACCCTTGATGAATTACTTTTTAATTTTTATAAAGCATAATGATTCATTAATACATGATTGTATTAATAATACAATTATTAATGTAATAACTTTTACATCCCCATTGCAAAAGTTAAACAATAGAAAAATATAAAGTAAAACATAAAAATTCCCCTTTAACATAGTCTCCCAACAATCCTTCTTCCCCACGTTTGCTTTCTCAAGGACAAGCACCAATAAATGTTTATATATGTATCTTTCCAGGGATTTTAGTTTGCATTTACAAACATGCACACATACGTAAGGAAATATGTATATACAGCATTGTTTTCTTTTTAAATTATTACTTACAAACAACCTTAGGAGAACTGGATACTCCCAGGATGGTGCTGTGTTTGGCCCACACAATGATTTAAAAGGTTGCATAGCTACAGAAGCAGACCTTTTTTTTTTTTTTTTTTTTTTTTTAACAACATAAGCAGCTTGCAATCTATTGTCATACACCTGGCACTTCACAATTGTTATCTGCTTCTTTTTTTTTTTTTTTCTGTGCTTGTGTTGCTTTTCAAAATACTTTGTGGCCCTTTAAAATTTTTTTTGATGCCTGCTTGGCCTCCCTAGGTTTTTTGTCACCCGGATCTTTTGTAACATATTGCTCTGTAAAATGCTTTTTAAAAAAACAAAACACTAAATAACAAATACATTTGCAGATCAAGCAATATGTCTAGACCTACCTCATTCTTTTCTACATAGTATTCCATAGTACACATTACTTTTATAATCAAAATTTTGAAAAGTGTATGTTATTTTATTTTAAAGGAGTTTAGATGCAAATTTTCAATTGGATTTCAGTTTTCTGAATATGTCCCTGTCTGTTCATTAGCTATGGAGCAGGAAGTCTTTTAGCCTCTCTTTAATTTTTCATCAAAGACGGTTCGTGAAAGGGCGCATTGGTGATCTGGAAGGCATTCTTATCCTGAATGTTACATCAATAAAGACTCCTGTTTGCACAGTGGAAAAGCAAAATTATTATTTAGAAACTCCTTTGAGGAAACTTGCTTTTCATACAAAATGGATTATTTGTCAAAATGTCAAAGAACTCTCCATAATTTTTGTAAATATCTTTCATGTTCAGAAATTAGCAGTTGGTTGAAAATTTTTTGAATCATGATTGCCTCTATCACTCTAGATATAGTTTCAAAAAGAAATAAAACAAAAAAAGAATAGATATAGCTTAAATCACTGATCATACCCAGTTCCATACATTGTATATACTGCCTTATCTTATGTTCCCATCATTCCATGCATCCTTAATTTAAATATTTAAGCTTCTTATCCCCCAAAGACAGTAATTTCCTGGAAGAAAAAAAAAGTATGTTTTTAATCTATATGTAGAGAAAATGAATCCCAGACACCCACGTGCTGTCTGAACAGGGAGTTGCAGGCTGATTGCAGCAGTCAAAAGTAATTAGAAGTAATTCTAGTCTTACTGGCATCTCTCAAATATCATTATCAGGGATTCAATGCACAGCCTATGGTGACAGCTTTCCAAATGTTCTTTCCCTAGTCCTCTGCATCCCCTTCTCTTCTCAAAAATCTGCCCCGAAGCCTCTCTCCCTATAATCCATTCTAGGCTCTCTTTTTTTCAAAGCCAATTCCCATCCTTACTTCTCTAGTCTTCCCAGTAGATTACCTCCAATCCATAGTTTAGGACCTTGGAGTAGGGGCAGAGGTGGAAGGGAACCATCCCACCAGACAATACCAACATTGACCCAGTGGGAGGGGAGAAGGCATAAGCGATACAACAAGATCTAAATACTTTCACTTAATCATTTTTAAATTTCTTGGTACTTGTTAAATACGCCTGCAGTGACTATGTTTTTCAGATGAAGTTTCTACGCATGGACTAGAATGGGACAACATATTGAAGCTGGGATTATTTTGGAAAATCAAGGGAGAGGCTTTTTGAAGATTGTTTGTTGGTTTGTTTCTTGAGAAGAGGAGGAAAGTAACATTTACTGAGAGCAGGATACCTTGGAATGCCCCTTTTACATGTTATTTTGTTTAGCTAGAACAAGAACCCTGAGATGAATGTATTATTGTCTCCATATTATACGTGAGGAACATAAGGGGCACCTGCATGCTCTAGGAATTGTCCTGTCAAATTCCCTGGTCCACAAAGGCATTGTCTTCTCTGGCCAGCGCTGATTGGACCAAAGGTGTGAGCATGTAACATGAGGTGTACCAATCAGGTTTTCTCTTGCAGAAATGTGAAGTCCAGATTCAGAGACACAGGTGGCTGGATTGATAACTTGTAAGACACTTAACCCTCTCAGAGAATGGGACCTGGTGTCTGGAGCATCTTCGTTTGCTGACTGCCATGGTGGGATGGGTGGTGCTGAGAATTCGCACTCAGCTGTAGGAGCTGGGAGAAAGTTCATGTCTCTGCTTACTAAAGGGCTGAGAGATGGAGACGCCTGGCTGAAGGTGACATGGAGTTGGCAATGGGACAGTCGGAGCAAACTGGATGTGTTTGGGGTAGGGTTAAAAGAGAAGAACCCTTGAGTAGCTGCTGCTGGGAAGATTTAGGAGCAGAAGAGGGATCTGAAAATAAGCCAGGCAACATGCTTACCCTCTCCTCCATCCTTCTATGAACACTGCAGTGAAGTCAGATGAGTCTCTCATGGTTTCAGGAAAGCAGGCTCTTTCTGAAGTGGTGGTGAGCCCTGTGTCAGTGCTGATGTGGGACAGGAACAGGGGCTGGACATGGAGACAGCTGGCATTTGGGCTGAATGAGTAAACTCAAGGTCTGTGGGAGGTGCATGTGGAGAGAGAGCAGAGAAAGCTGGACTATAGAGAGAGGAGAAAGCTGGCGTGAACAGAGAAATGGAGACTAGTGACAAAGGTTTGTTTTGTGGGTAATGTTGGTGTTTTGTTAGTCCCAGGTCCTGGTTCTAGCTCTTTCTGAGACCCTGATTTTTTCCCTGCCCTTACTTTCTGGGAGAGACATTTTATATACTTATTATAGGTTCTCTTTCTGAGATCAGCCTAGCTCAAAGTTGGGTACTATTACTTGTGACCAAAAAAAAGTCTTAATAATTGCAAGCAATCTGTAGTTCCTAGAGATTGAATATGTTGAGAATAGTTCTGCAGCTACTTAGTGGTAGGAGGTGGGATTCAAACCCATCTCCTCACTCTACCCCCTTCACACTCTCTGTTCAGTCCCACTGGCCACATGGCTATTTCACAAACACACAACACTCATGACATCCATCCCAGCGGAGTCTGTTTCCCCTGCCTAGAACTGGCTCAAAGGCCACGCCCTCATCTTCTTCAGGTCTCAATTCAAATGTTACTCAGAAATAACTACCCTGAGGACAACCTCATCTAAAATTGTCACTCTCTAACCTCTTCCTCTGCTTATTATTATTATCTTATTTATTATTATTATTATTATTTTTAGTGAAAAAGCAGTTTATTAGAAGACACAGTACACTTCAAAGAAATAGAAGTGGGCCTGAGCAGAAGGCAGTGGCTCAAGAAGATTATTAGAAGAGAAAGTACACTCCAAAGGGTTAGAAGTGGACTCAAGGAAAAGCATGGCAAAGGATCAAAGGGGCAAGGCCAAGGCCTAGGGCAAGGATCCAAAGGGCCAACGGCATCATTATTAGGAGAAAAAGTACACTCCAAAGAGTTTGGAGCGGACCGAGCAAAAGAAGGAGCTCAAAAGGCCTTTTATTATTATTTTAATAACACATCACTGCCTGAATTTATGTTGTATATTTATATGTATTCTTGTTTCTCTATCAACACCAGAATATAAGCTCCTCCAAGGCTGGGATCAACTCTCTTGTTCATGGGTGTATTTTCAGTGCACAGACTAGAACTGTATTTGACATATGAAAAGCACCCAACAAATATTTGTTTAACTTATCCATTCATTAAACCTTGACCTGTTTCTGACTTCCATGCTATTTTCATGGTCTCATAGTGCATGATACAATTCTAGAAAAACTTAGAAAAATCCTACTGAAGGGTGAAGATAAGGTCTGAAGGACATCTGTGAAACTCGGCTCATTACCATGTGGGGTCTGGAATGTCTGCTGGCTATTCCGATGGACTGAAGGGCTATAGAAGCTGAGGCAGCATGCCTGGCCCAGCATTTATGAGAACAGAGCTGAAAGCTGCTAAATTCATTTCTAGTTGTGCTCTCCTAATTAGTTTTTCTGACCTGGGAAAACAAAGCGTCAGTGACAGTAAAAAATGCTTTTGTTCCCATGATGCCACACGTTAAATCACAAATGGCATCTACTTTGTTCTTGGGTTAATGTTATTTTCTGGGTCTGTCCCTGTTGTTCACTTGAATCAGGCTCACTGTCCCCAGTCAGCCCGAGACAGGCCTTGGCTTGCTGAGGGTACCCTGCCCCCACAACTGTACAGGAGGGAAGCAGCTAGGGATTGACTCGGAGTGTTCAAATGCTGTCAGGAAGGACAAGCCAAGGGAGGAAGACAGGAAATGGGACATGCTCTCACCCAGGCCTCTCTAGGCTTTTTCAGAGCATCATTTTGAAACCACACTAGCTAACAGTGGGTCACTTTGGTTATGGCTTTCAGATCCTGCTCCCCACCCCTAACATAACTATTATTCCCTTAACTAGTTACCCTAACATGCGCATTGTTTAATCTATTGTTTTAACAGTGGGCTAATAAAAGGATGCAAGTAGCATGGGAATCAGTACCAATCCACAACAAATACTGGAAAAATAAAATGGAAAAATAAATTGAATAATAATATTAGCTTGCACCTGTATATAACTCTTCGTCTTAACTACTTTACTTTCACAGCACTTAATTTTAATAGATAAGGAACTCACCATGAGCAAAAGTCTGGTTTTGATTATTCAGCTAGTTTGTAGCAAGGCCAGAACTCAAACTCAGACCTCTGGACGCCAAGATCAGGGCTTCGCAGATTGCCTTCCAATCTTACACTCAAAGAATGCTTGCTATAAAAATTATTTTTCTTGACTATGTTATTGTGTAGAGCATATAAAATATACTATCAACAAGGTTGTTATTGGATTGAAGCTTGTTTATTAGTTGTTTACTAGTTGTTTATAAACAAAGGTTGTTTTTGGATCGAGGCTTGCAAAACAAGTTGTTTATTAGTAGGTGTGAGACTGGTAAGTGTGAAGTGAAAGTAAACATGTTTATGTGTGGAGCATATACATGAAAATAAACATGTTTATGTTTTTGTGTGAAACTGAGCTAGCAAAATTGAGTTCACCAAACATGTTCACCAAAACTTCTGCTTATCACCTAAGAAGTAAACAAGTCCAAGGAAAAGAGGGTAAAAGGAGAACTCCAGAGCAACGCCAGGAGCAGTCTGACTGGGCGCTCCTGCTAAGACCCTATGTGAGGTGCAAGCCACGACACTCGGGGTCTCTCCGAAGGTCTTCTTTGCAAGACCAACTTGCCTCAGACCCATCATGGGGCCAGTTGTCTCTCCCAGACCAGGGACCTTCTCCATCTCAATTGACTCTGGGACTTGCATTATTAAATTCTATTCTATCCTGTCTAACCCTCTGTGCTTACCAGAGCATTGGCCTCTGGAGGGACATTGGTTCCCAAATAAAGCTGTGTTACTCACTCTATCTGAACCTGTGTGTCAGGACTTTGTTCCCCACTCACGTCACGAGTACCATGCAGGGATAAAAGGCCCAGCCGAGGGGTTAATGTCGCCTTGACTTTCAGGAAGAGACTGAAATATGGTGACTGCCCCTTCAGGGGCTCTCGACAGTTATACTGCTAAACAAGCAGAGACTTTAGGGGCCACAAATTCAGAGAAAGCTAATTCAGCAGCCTGTAAAAGACAGCCCATAGCTTTCACTTGGGAAATCACAACACAGAGTCAGACATTTACCCAAGTTGGAATGATAGCCTCGTGTCTAATAAGAGCCCGGTCTGATGCATTGAAAAGATGCAGGAACTTATATTGACAGCAAGCTGTCTCCACAACCTCCGGAGCCAGCGCCTGGAGCCTTCCGAACCAGCAGTGTGGTGTCAAAGCCACCAAGCAGTCCTGGTTCACAAATGGCAAAGATCTCTTTGCTCCTTGACTGAGTCTTACCAAAATTTAAAACCTGGCATTTGAAAGGGCCAAGCAGATGTCATTGCTTCACCAGACTCCTGATAAAAAACGAAGTGGTGAGTTCAGTAACTCCCTACCTTCTGACGATTTTGAAGACATTAATAATGAATTCCATTTCTCCCTCCCTTCCACCACTCACTGCCGATAGACAAAGGGGAGCCAATGTTTGCCTGAACTCCCCAGATCATTGTTTATCCTTTCCACTTGCTTGGGCATGTTCTGAAAGCATAGATATCCATTACCACCAGGAAGTGGTGGCTTTCCCCCCCTTACCTCTTTGTTTTGATTATCATTTTTTAGAAGTGTAATGTGGTCACGAAAGGGATTGCCCAACGCCCAGAGGCTGAGACATGTAAACAGATGGAATGACAGAGGGGAAGGGCCCTGAGTATATATAGAGAGAACTACAGGTGGAAGAAAGAGCTTAAGGGACAGAGAGGCAGCAGGAAGAAATGTCTGTAAACTTCAGTTTAAAAGTCTTAAACTTTTGACCCAGCAATTCTACTTCTGAGCATTTATCTTTATATCACCTGGTGTCTAACCTGGGGGAAAAACAAAAAACCAAAAACTTCTCTGAGTCTTTCCAGCAGGGCACCCTAGAGCTGAGCCTCATCAAGAAACCTCTCCAGCTCTGTAGGCTGAGGGGACCTAGGTGAGAGGCGATATCATCAGACCAGGGTGAGGGTTACCTGACAGAGGCAGAACCTTGATGCACCTGCCGGGCAGTGGTGGAACAACTAAGGATAGATATGGTCCCCAAGCAGGATCTTCTGTCCGCTTCCAGGCTCCAGTCTCCCACTTGCACCTCCCATTGGACAAACCCAGCTGGAAATGGCTGTCATAAAGCCTAGAAGCCCAGCGTGCAGGGGTCCTCCCATCCTGTGATGCAGAGCGGAACTCGGGAGTGCAAAAAGAGGATCTGAGGGCTCCCAGGTCCAGGAAAGCAACCTAGAGTGAAATGCTATATATTTCAATAAGTAAACACTGGCACATGGGTAGACGAAGTCACAAATGCTTATATCTAATTATAAAGAGTAAGTTTGGATTTAAGAGAAGTGAGATCATCATAAGTGTTACAGGAACAGAAGTCTTGGAAAATGTATCAGAAATGTAGGTGGAATAACAGCTAGAATTAGGAAAAATAAAAATGGACTGCATATTTGTAAACCTAGTTGAAGTCGAAAAACATGCCAAGACACACTACACATTACAGCTTATTTTCTCACAAAATGAGCTGGGCCTTATTTGATAAGTGTCAGAATAATTCCCTGTGATATGACAAGGGAAGGGGGAAGTGACCAAGAATCATAGAAATTATTCCCTTTATCTTGAAGTCTTATCACATGTCCAGACACTTGCTCAATGTCTTAAAACCCTGGAGATCCTGATAGATGATAGAGAATAACGGATGAACCAGACAAAGAAACAGTAACACATAGGTCATAGTGAAGCTGTGGTATAGATCTTTGGGGACATGACCAGGTTAAGACTAAAAATCAACAGGCAAGTCAAAGGGAGGACTTAACAAAAGACAACCCAATTGTTATTTTGCCAAGAAAAACCTAAACACACAAAAGCTATGAATTACAAATCCATATATCACTAAAGAAATAGAACAAAGAAAATTTTAGAATAAGGCTAGGTCTTTATATTGAATAGATTTAGATAAAAATAAACCTTATTACATTGTCCTATTTTTCTCCTTTTGCTACAAAGCGGTATATGGTAACCACTGGATTTTATGACCCTTGAACTTCTTCCTAACCCCAAGATTCTATGATCTTGCTCTATTTTATTAAAGCAGTTTGTGTTCTATTGGAAGTATGAGCTGAAGAGATTGTTAGGGTTAAGAGCAGATTTACATTTAATTGATATCCAGCCAGGCTATTGATTTACCATTGATCACCCCTAAAACATCCTATTGGTAGGGGGAGAAATTGCTCTCCTTATCAAAAGCAAAAAGGAAACATACTGGTCACACCCTCATCCCCAGTAGCCCCTTTCACCAAGTTTGTACCAGATGAACTTAACTTCCATTGGCTGCAGCCCTTTGGAACACACTTGGCACCTGACTCCACTGCAGGGGTCGGCAAACTGTGGCTCGCGAGCCCCATGTGGCTCTTTAGTTACGTACATGGGGCTCTGAAGTAAAATTGAAAACGAAAATAAGACTATTATAGTTTCATTTATAAAATTCTTAAAGGATATTATTCACATAATGGGGATTTCATTTGTTTTATGGTTCTTGAATAATTTTTCAATTGTTGTGAAGAACAGGATTGGCTCTTCCGTCTCAGAAGTTTGCCGACCCCTGCTCCTCTGCAATCAATCTCTAACTTAGAAGTGTAAAGGGTGGCTCGACACAAGAAACACTGCCCAAATGGGGGTGATGATGAGTCAAAGGCTCAGGCTCTTTCCGAGAATATGACTGAGATGCACATGCACGTGGAAAGAATGTAGTTCCTGATTCTTCTCATGATGGTACTGTTGTGAAGCTAGAGGTTTCCTGATACCCAGCGAGGCAGCAGCTGTCTCAGTGGCTCTGCAGTGTAGCTTTGTGATTGGTTCCTGAAAGCCTAATCCTGAGTCTTTCTTTTCCCCTCCCAGTGACTAAATCGCTGTTTAATACCTATAATAAATCCTTTCCTGTTTAAACTGGTTAGAGTGGATTCTGTTCTGTGAAACTGGCCCCTGACTGACACAAATGTAATTATAGTCTTCGGGGGACTCAAGCATGTAAACAAGACCTTCAAGACAATGCCATAATTCAGGTCCATGCGGAGTAGGCCATGCGCACAGAGGGGTGAGCAGCTAAGCTTGAGGCTGCCAAGGAATGATTCACAGGAAAAGGAGCACTGAAATGCGCAAAGTGTGTACAGGAGGTCACAGAAAGACAGGGACAGGAGGGCATGCCACACCAAGGAACTGGCGAAGGTACAAAGATGAGAGAACAGGGTTGGAGAGTTGAGTTGAAGGGCAAGAACAATGAGAGAAGAAGCTGGTCAGGCTATAGATGCAAATCAAAGACCCATGTGTCTAAGAAACTTCAGGAATAATCAGGCGCAGTTCATTGATTTCACACATCCAAAAACTGAAGCCAGAGAGATCCAATGTCCAGCTCAGGACCAACAACGAGCTTCACCTTCCACACCCGAGCACAGGGCTTCTTACTCCCAGGCCTTTTGACCCGTTGCACGTAATAGACATGTATCGTGTGAAGGTGAATGTCAAAAACAAGAGAATGGTTTCAATGCTTGACTTATAACTTTGAGGACCAAAGACTATAAGACTTGAAAAATAGGGCAGTGACCATAGACAGGTCAAGGGAAGAATTGCTTTTATTTATTCCTTTATTAGCTGCCTTTACTTCTTTATTTGGGCAGCACAAAAGATTTCCTTATTGCTGCGAGCCATCTACCCTTTGTTCAAGGAGAGCACGGTCAAACTCGGGTGAGTTCCTGGAAGCAGGGTCACAAGACCTGACATGTTTGCAGTATGAGGGAAGGAGCCAGAAAAGAGGAGAAAGCTGAAGATAGTGGAGCAAAGGAGTCATTGTGTGAAATGGAAGACTGAGGAGGGCAGCCTTGGGTCCTTGTTAGCTCCAGAGGACAGAATCGACAGGAAAGTCTTGCCAGGGAAATGAATTGTGCCAACTATTCAATTACCTGCAATTATGAAAATTGGTGTGATGGTTGGTCCCTCCAAGAGGAGGCTCAGGAGAGGCTGTAACTCAGAAATGAGACAGGTTAGGGGAGCTCTTTGGTGAGAATCTGATTGCCCTCTTCCTTTATTAAGCTCAGCTCTGGCCATCTCATAAGTCCTCCTTTCAGGAGAATCGATTTGAGGTGCAGTGGATGGACTCTGAACAGCAAAGACGTAGTGTGCAACTTCAGAGCTGGGCGGCAGGGAGCCCTCTTCCCTCCACAGAAGGCAAGTCTTTCTGCCTCATTGACCTGCTCCTGCCTGCTGACCCCAAAGACAACTTGTGGGAATGTTCTCTTCCCTCAAAAGTGGGAAGAGCCCCAGGTACCCCCACTTCTGTTCCCATTAGAGAACAGTCCTGCCAAGTGCAGTATATTACACTGTGGACAATTGTAAGTTCCTTCCATATAATTATGCAGATATGTCAACATGTTAGGCTCTGAATTCTCTTAAAGGAAATGACAGTAGCATCTCTGTCTCTCAGAGCCCTTTGCTTATCTACCTGTTATAAAGCCTATCATCTCATTATAGTGATTCCTCTTCTTTTCATGTTGATTATCCTCACTGTTGTATAAATTTTTCAAGAGCAGAGACCAAGGGCTATGCATCTTTATCTTCTCAGATCCCAGCCTAAGGCCACTCATAGCAACAAAATACCCCTATGTAGTCAAATTATTCAATAAATGAGTGACATTTATTCATGAAGGAAGAAAAGAACACCAGCATATAAACACCGATTATAATTGTATATTGAGAAACGCACATTTTAGCAAACTATCAGAAGAGCATTTGGAGTTAATTCATAAAAAAAAAAAATTGAAAGGTATTGTGGGTTTTTTTTTCTCCTATGAGGTATGTTCATTAGGAATTTTAAAAACTTTTTGTTTTGAAATAATTCTAGACATACAGATATGTTGCAAAAACAGTGCAGAGTTCACACATAGCATTCAACCTGTTTACCCAAATTCTAACCACTTACATAACCATAGTATCATCAGACACATCAGAAAGTCGGCACTGGTATAATGCTATATTATACACATTTATATGCAGTATTAGAATTCTACTCGCTTCCTCTCTAATGTCCTTTTTCTGTCCCTGGATCTAATCCAGGACCTCACATTGCGTTTACTTTCCTCTCATCTGTGATCACTCCATAGTCTTTCCTTATTTTTCATGACCTTTACTTTTGAAGAGCACTGGTCAGTGATTTTGTGGAATGGCTCTCATTCTGGGTTTGTCTGATGTTTAATGTGATTCGATGAGGTTAGACACATTGGGAAAGATACACGGAACTGATGTACCTTTCTCGGTGCACCGTCTCAGGGGCACATGATGTCTTATGGCTGTCAGTTCCATGCCTGGTTAAAGGGATGTCTGCTGGATTTTTCTACTGTAAAGTTACCCAATATCTCGGATGAGCTACGCTGAAACTATGCCTCTATACTGTTTTTCTTCACATTTAACCCACTGATTTTAGCATCCATTGATGGATGTTTCCTGCAATGGTGATTTTCTATTTCTTTCATTTCTTCTACATTTTAAAACTAGTATTCCTCTATAAGAAACACTTGTCTCTTCTCCTTTTAAAAGTTACTTAATTAGTGTTCAGGTCAGTAGAGTTATGTATATTCACATTGTTGTAAACAGATCTCCAGAACTTTCTGTTCTTATAAAACCCATTAAACAACAATTGTCCATTCCACCTTCTCCCAGCCCCTGGTAACCACCATTCTACTTTCTATTGCTATGAATTAGAATACTTTAAATCCTTCATATAAGTGAAATCATACAGTATTTTTCCTTTTGTGACCAGCTTGTTTCACGTAGCATAATGTCCTCAAAATTCACCTGTGCTATAGCATATGGCAAGATTTCTTTCCTTTTCAAGAAATAATATTCCATCATATGTATGCACATTTTGTTTACCCATTCATCTGTCAGTGGATACCTGGCTTGCTTCCACCTTCTGGCTATTGTGAATAATGCTGCTATGAACATGGGTATACAAATCTCTCTTCAGGACCCTGTTTTCAATTCTTTTGGATAAATACCCAGAAATGGGATTACCAGATCATACTATTTTCTCAGACAAAATTCTTACCTCCTCTCTTCTCATTATCTCCATAGCCCATTAGCTACCCAGTGCTGTGAATCCTTTCCAATTTGTGCTTTTATGCCAGGGTGACACACTGTGTCTTTCACACATGCTAACAGATAAGTTTTGGCTGGAATCAGAGTTGGGATGGGGGTGAGGTGAGTAAAGCACTTACCTCAGATGCTAAAATTTTAATGGAGTGCCCCCAAAACTGAGTCATCAACATAAATAATATTTTAATGCAATATATATATATATATATATATATATATATATATATATATATTTAAATCAAAACCAGTGCTAAAAACATCATTAGGAACAAATGCCAAATTTTTAAATAAAGAAGTGCCTTGCTGAGCCATATTGGATCCAAAAGGAAAGCTCAGTCACACTGATCCTATCTTTATTTAAAAATTTGTTTTAAAATATGATTTATCTTGATGATTGAGTTTTTGACACTCTCTTAAACTTTGCACCCAAGACGAAAACCTCACTTGTCTCACCCTCATCCTGGCTGTGATACTCCTAGATTGTTTAGGACAATTAGTCCAGACTTGCTTTTATATTTAGAAAATGTTGAGGGTGGCAAGCTGCCTTTTGTCTGTTATACCATCCTTACCACCTTTCACGCTTCTCTTTTACTAATGCTTTAGTCATACTAAACTGTCAGGAGGTCCCTCAACAGTCTTTGCTTTTTCATATCTCTGTCCTACGCCTGCTGCGTGGAGTGCCCTTTCTCCTACTTGGTAAGTCCCTAGTCATTCACTTGACCCAGCTCAACCATCACCTCTTCCTTCTGCCTTCTTTCACGTCCCCAATTAGAATTTACTGTTTACTTCCTCTTTCTGCTTCCATGACAGCACCAAACTCATTCCAATGCTACTATGTATTTATTGGTATATTAAGAAGAACAAAATGTTTGTTTCTAATTGGTTCCAGAACACCATTCGGGATGCAGTTGTCTTCACATCCTCTTTGAGGGCACAAGCCATTTTTATTTAGATCTTAAGGGCAGAGTGGCTTCGTAATGTTGGAGGGTTTGGAGATAGCCACATTTTTATTTCCTTCAAGGACTGAGTTCCCTGAGAAACGGGACTCAGTCTTTTCCATTCTCTAGTAGGCATGTGCTGGGCTTTCAATAACATTTGAATAGAACTCGGAATTAGTGTGCTAACACTGTTTACAGTCAGTGGAACAAAAGAAACAAAACATTACTGTGAAGAGCTATGTGAAAGACAAATTCTTTTTCAAACAAATGAAGAACAATGTGGAAAAATAACCAAATGTCAATTTAGTGGTGGAAATACAGTTAGTGGTGAGATATGTGAACCCTGCAGCAGAGAAACAGGGCTGGAAGCTAAACAGACAAGAGTTGGGTTAAGGAGAAGCTGCCTGTTGAGCTGCCTGCCTTTCCTTGGACAGAGCTGAAGTTTCTTTGAGTGAGAGGCTTTGGGGGGCATAGGAAAATAATATCTGCACTGCTTTCAGTGGGATTTCAGGATCAGAAAATTATTTGTTGTAAAGGAAAGGGCTAGAAGCTGGCTATTTTTCCTCTTTCCCTGGGAAACCACTGAAAAGAAGGAAGGAAGGAAGGAAGGAAGGAAGGAAGGAAGGAAGGAAGGAAGGAAGGAAGGAAGGAAGGGAGGAAGGAGGGAGGGAGGGTGAGAAGGAGGGAGGGAGGGAAAGTTAGCTGACTTCATCAAACCTCCTTGTAAACACACTATAGATAGGCCTCCCAGAAAGGAAATGATGGGTACTCACCAGTAAGAGAGTCCTTATCTAGGAAACCTTTTTAGCAGGATACATCTGGTCTGTCTAGCATGGCTTACGATGAATACACCTAGAATCTATGAATTTATGGGGCACAGCTTCCTGGAAAATGACTTGTAACCTATGTGAGCATAAAACTGAGATGTTTCATGATCCTAGTTGTCATTTTTGCCTTAATGATGACAACATACATTGTTTAAAGACATCAGATGTTAAACCTGGGCCAGAGCAAATCCTACTGTGGTAAGAAAGGATCCAGAGCACAGTTTTCATGGACCAGCGTCTGCAGGGTTCACCTTACCTCACAATTACCTGTACTATGGGATTATTAGTGAGTCTTGTTACTGGGGAAGATCTCTAACTAATGTGAGTCTGATGTCACAATCTGACCCTTCGTGGTATCTCATGTGGAATACCCAATTCATACAGTTTATATTTTCTGTATTTTCCGTAGTTTTCGAAATATTGCTTTAAATGAGTTAGTATTTATAGAGTCCTTAGTGTCTGATACACAGGAAAGCACTCAACAGCTATTAGCTTATCGTCCTTCTTGTTCTGCAGAAGTGTCTGTCAGTTGGTCTCAGGTGTGCTTTTGGGAAAAGGAGGGCACCATGTAATGATGGCTTTGGGATAGAATTGAAAGATTCCACAAATATAAGAGCTCAAGGTGAAAGACCTGTTGAATAGTAGACAGCCTTCCTTTCTGAAAATTTTTCTCTCACGAGCTCTTTTCTGCTTGTTCCTGGAGAAATTCCAAAAGGAAGCCCAGAGGAGGCCATGAGGGTCATGAGTGAAAGTCAGAGCTCAGCAAGCAGGGTGCCCTTCACAGTGAATGCCTCTCAGTGTGCAGGGTGGCTCTGAAGTCTGCAGGCTTAGGTGCCTGATTTGTTAGTGCCCCAAGGGAGAATTCATCTTTTAGGGACAGACTCATATTAACCAAACTCACAGAGGCGAAAGTGTACAAACTCAAGCATCCGTGTATTTATTTATATGAAAAAATAGAGCTGTTAGGGAACAGGAGACATCTCTGTCCTCTGGCTGGCATATTGTCTAAAGTAGTCTCTTTGGAAAACTAATTAGAGTCAGAAGTTCACTTGGTGAGCGGCCATTCATTCCGATAATTTTATTTAGTGCCTACTAGGTACCAGAAACATTTGGACACAGAGGTTGCAACATTAAACAATGTTTACAATATTGGAGGGGGTACATGCCTAAGGAAGAGGAGCCAAGAAGCAGGTAAATAATAATTAAAACTATCTCCAGGTAGAAATAAGTCCTATAAAGACATAAAACAAGATGAGGAAATAGGTTGTACTGGGTGACAAGAGGTAGGCATGTTAGTTAGGAAAGGCTTTCTGAATGACACAAAAAAGCAAGCCACAAGAGACAGGGAAGGGGGGAATAGCAGGGGCAAAGGTACTGAGGCAGAGTTCGGCAAGTGTAAGGAACAGAGGGAAGACCAGTGTGGCTGTAGGAAAGTAAGTACAGGACAGACTGGTGGGTGACAAAATAGAGAAGGAAAATGAAGGTCAGTCCTCATAGGGCTCCCAGGGCTACCCTTAGGAGTTAGGGCACTTTTCTTTATGCAGCTGGAAGCAACTAGATAATTTAAGGTAGGGGAGCAACTTTATAAATGATTGCGTGGCAGCTGGGTGGATGAGAGGGCAGAGCAGATGGGGTAAGAGCAGTTAGGAGGCCACCTTAGTGGTCCAGATGGGCAACAATGGGTCTTGGAGTAAGAGCCATAGTGAAAACAGAAAGATTCAAAAACATGTTGGGGTGCTGCTGATAGTCAGCCTTGACTGGATTTAGAGGAAGGGAAAGAATGAAGTATGCCCCCTGGGTTTGGATCATCAGAAAAAGGATACTGACAACGCATGATTTGAATAGTTTAGATATCTGGCTGCATTAGCCTGTTGAATTCTTCTCTCTTCCTGCCTCCAGGACCAGAGAGAAGGGTGAGGACTGTCCTCTGGGCTCAGTGTGGGTGAAGGGGCACTACCCATGCTGCCTTTTGACCCTTTGTTACTATGCAGCCGTTCAATCCATTCAACCCAAGTTTATGAAGCCCTTTCTGCACGACTAAAACTGTTTTAGGTCCTGGGACAACAGCAGTGGGGAAATGAAGCCACCGGACAGCAACAGTTCTGTGGGAGAGCTTCGCTCTGTGGAAGGGTCATTCCCCATCCCCTCTATCTCCTCCCTCCATCCTCTCCCCTCTGCCATAAAGCTTCCTGTGGGTCATCTCTTTACCAGCCCACCCTCCCACCTCCATCCCTGCTCCACAACGGGCAGAGCCTCAGCAGTCTTATGCAATCAGTTGCCCCAAGCAGCCCTCTGTGGTCCCTCTCCCACCTCCTCCAGCTATGGACATTTGGCTCTCTTGATTCTTCCCAGTCTAGCCTGACTTCCCAGTCTAGGTGAGGCCGGACTTCCTTCAGACACGACCTAGGGAATGAGCAGAGAGACTGCAGGACGCAGCAGGGATCGCCACAAGTTCCGTGCGACTAAGGGCGTCCTCCGAAACATACCTTTCCCTCCATGTCCTTCAAAAGCCAGCTCTCTCTCATTATCTCCTACTTCACATCCGAGTCATGATTGGTAGTGACCAGACCTGAATTCTTATTTGCAGAATGGTGCTCTCCCTGACAATCTTTATGCTCAATAAAAACAACCTACTTTATATTTGTACAACATTTTGCAAGTTAAAATATGCTTTATCTGTTTGACAAGATCTCGTTTCATCTTTAAACAACCCTGGGGAAGCAAACAGTGCAGATACGGAAATGTCATCCGAACATGTGACTGGCTTGTCCAAGGCCACAGAGCCTATCAGTCTAGTGGTATTTTAACTGTCACATTACCCTTTGGCTCAAAGCTTTTTAAAGAGTAAATTCTTAGTAATCCCCACATCTCTAAGATGATATGCATATATGCTATATCTCAATAGGGGAAGTGCTCCTACCCTGAATGTGTGTTGCTCACACTTGCTTTTCTCAAAGGGAGATTTCTGGAAACTCTCTGATAAAGTGAATCCAAGTTTCCCATAGGAATATGTAATCTCTGAGAATTCCACTGCTAACCAACGACCCCATATCCACTGAATCACAGATGAGAATCAGAGTGTGTTGGAAAAGCAGTGTCCTATCAGTGAAATCCTTCCAAAGTAATGTGATTTACCATCTAAAATGTCAAGTGGTGGAATTTTAGAGTTACAAGGAAATGGTGAGGTCATCTAATGCAGCTCATTCATTCTGCTGATAAGAACCCTGAGACCCAGAGAGAGACGAGAGTCCCACAAGGTCATATGAGATCTAAGCAGGGAAGGGGCTGAAGCTAGGAGGAGGATTTTCCTTCCTGCCTGGTGCCCTTGGCACTGCATCACTCACTTCTCTTTTAAAAGTCTACACACACTGACTCTTCAAAGTACCCCAGTGTGTGTGAGGTTGTTTTTTTTTCCCCTTGTTTTAACTCCCGTTGTTATTTTTTTCTTCAAAGCTTGAGAGATAAATTACATACAGAGATAAATTACGTACATATATAATCGTTTTAAGCAAACAGTTGAGTGAGTTTTGATAAATGCATACACCTTAAAAGATATATCTAGGGGCCGGCTGAGTGGCTCCATTGGTTAAGAGCTCACTCAAGAGTGCGAGCTGAGCTCTGAGAGACAGCAGTTTGATACCCAGCCCAAGCTGAGCTGCCATTGAGCTGCCAACAGGTGGCAGGATGGCTCAGCTAAATATATATAGATATATATATAGAATTTTATAAGAAACTGCCAAACGGGTTTTCAAAGTGGCTGTACTATTTTACATCCTCCCAGCAATTTATGAGCAGTCCAGTTTCTCAACATCCACCCACACACACATACTGGAATGCTCCTTTAAATTGTCGCCGTTCTAGGGGATGTATGGTGCTATCTCACTATGGATTTATTTTGTATTTCCCTGATGATTAGTGATGTTGTGCATATTGTTTATGACCAATGTACTATTAAGTACACATAGAATAATTCATAAATTCACCCAAATGCATGAATAAGCTAAAGAATGATTCTTTTATTAGTCCACTTAGAATTAAGTGCTTCCGTAGGGAAATCTGCACAGTCTGGTGTTCTTTTCACGACCTCTGACGCTTTTCTTTTTCTTTCCATAAACTCTGATGCTTCCTTTTCTCTCAACATACTACTTGTGGCAAGCAGATATGTTCAAAAGTATGCCATTAGTGATTCTTTCTCAAGTAGTTGTTCCAGCAATTAAATATTTGATGATTTCAGTGAGGACATTAGTTATAAAAATTTAAGAGGGGCACCAACAGAGCATAGGGAAGAGTGTGGCCTTTGAAGTCATAGAGAATTAGATTTTAATCCTGGTTCAGGTTCCTACAAGTTTCAGTTTTCTCCTCTGTAAAATGAAGACAAAAATACCTACTGTACTAGGTTTTCAGTGATGCGCTAACAAATTACCACAAAAATGGGGGCTGGAAACAAATTTACTTTATAGCAATAGAGGTCCAAAGTCCAAAATAGTTCTCACTGGGCCCAAATCACATTGACAGGAGGGTCATATTCCCACTGTGCTTTCTTGCCTTTTCCAGCGTCTAGAGGCTGTGCACATTCCTTGGCTGGTGGCCCCTTCCATCATCAAAGCAACAATGGCAAGCTGTGTCTTTCTAACATCACATCACTGACTCTGCTTCCATTGTCACATCTTCTCTGACCCTGATTCTCCTGCCTTCTTTCATTTCAATAAGGGTGTTGACATTGGGGACACCTGAATAATCCCGGAAATCTCCCCATCTCAAGGCCCCAAACTCGATCACTTCTGCAAAGTCCCTTTTACCGTGTAAGGGAACATAGTCATAGGTTACGAGGATTAGGATGTAGACAACATTAAGGGGCCGTTATTAATATTCTGGGAACCACACCTACTTTTCAAGGTTGTTAAGAAAATTAAAAGTAAAGCTATACAAAGGATCTGTCTCGTGAGGACCATTTAATACTGAAAGCCCATGTTCGAAGGTGTGTAAAGCTCAGCACACAGGCCTAAGGCGTCATAGGGATCAATGATTTCTGTTCCCTACCCTTGCTCCCTGGAAGAATTTGGAGAACAGGGGTCTCTTTGTCTTATTCTCTTGCCGGTCTGCTCTTTACTCTGTTTACGGCAGTCAGGTAGCCTTGGCCAGAGGAAAGGTGTCCAGATGGGAGCTTAGAGTGATTGAGAGAAGGGGAAAGACACAGTCCAATTCTTTTACTTTGGGGATGATCAGGAGCCTTTAAGGATATTGTGGGCATCTATGGCGGAACAAATGTCTTCCCAAATCAGGGTTCTGTGACCACAGCTGACCACAGTCCTAGCAACCAAACAGCACTTCTCTGGCTTAAGTTCCAGCCCAAAAAATTGCAGGACCGCTAACCCTCACCCCCACCCCCATAAGAGCAGAGACTGGGGGCAGCTCACAAGCTATTCCTGTGACAGATTGTATTTCTAATTGCTGCTTCCCAGCAGGGGACCCCACAGTGCTCTGTAGCACATGGCAGCTTCCTCTCGCCTCTGCTGACACACTGGAAATATCAGAGAAGGCTGAGCCACTGGGGGACCCATGCACACCTAACCTTCTCCAAGTCTCCACCTCTGTTACCTGCTCTGGGTTCAGGGCTGGGTTTACACTTTTACTGCCACCACCCACATGCCAGTTCTACAGAATTGTGTGGCCCATTAAGGTCTGGTCTCCCCTGAAGTCATCGAAACCATGCCTCACTATTGTCTCTGCCTCCACCTCCTCTGCAGAAGCCCAGAGAGCACTACCCTTATCAGTACCATCTGTATATGTGCATGTCTGTTTCAATAACTGTCCAACAGATAGCAGTCTAGAGCCTCCGGGAAGGGCTGCCTTTTCTAATTCACAAAAAAGTGCCATGAGGACTAGCAGCAGTGTCCCTACCATGGAGAGGCGGTGAGGGCTTATTATCCTTCTCATGGTACATGGGAGGCAGCCCTGCCGACCCTGTGCTCTCTGCGCCTGATAAAACACCCAGCACAAAGGATCCAGAGGAAAGTCCTAGCACAGAAAAGCACAAAGACACCCAGTTAATACTCCCACTGGGCTGCAAGTACATCAAGTACCATCTCTCTGTTCATCCCTGGCATGTTCCCTGGGAAAGAAAGTTGCTCTCATTCACTGCAGCATTATGTACAACAGCCGAGTTATGAAAGCAGCCTAGGCATCCAATGACAGATAAACAGATGAAGAAGAATGTGCTACATATATACAATGGAATATTATTCAGCCATAAAAAGGAGTGAAATCATTGATGGACATAGAGGGTATTATGCTAAGTGAAACAGGTCAGACAGAGAAAGAGAGGTATCGTATGATTTCACTTATCGGTGGAATTTTTAATAAATAAATAAATAAATAAATAAATAAATACAAAAAACAGACTCATAGAAACAAAGAACAAACTAACAGTTGCCAGAGGGGAGTTGGGTAGAGATGGGTGAAAAAGATGAAGGAGAATATAGTTAATAATAGTGTGACAATTTTGCACAGGGACAGATGCTTACTGGATTAGTGTGGTGAGCACCGCGTAAGCTATAGAAATGTCGAATCACTATGTTATCCATCTGAAAAACTAATACAATATTGTATACCAACTATACTGCAATATAAAATATATTTTTTTAATTTAAAAAAACCTGAAAAAAAAGAAGGTCTCTTTCACTGGAAGGTTCGAGAGGGGTAAAGCCACCCACTTTCCCTTTCTACCCCCAGATGCTGCCCCACGGATGTGTTGGGTCCAGAGTTGATTTCATTTTCCCAGATAGCAGAAATTTCTCCTTTTCTGGCTCTGTGACTCCATGAAGGCACTGCAGACGTGGGGGTGCCTGGACAGGCCTTGAAGAGTGACATTCAAGGGGTCCATTGGGTGACCTTGGATGTGCTCAGAGTGAAATAAGAGGCATGAGAAAGCTCCAGCTGCCTCTCTTACAGAATGAGCCACACTGAGCAGAGGGTGTGAAATATTAAACAGTGCAGCCCGGAGCACTCTGATAGCTTAAATGCCAGTCACTGCCCCAGGAAGCAGGGACTGTGCTGTATGTGTGGCAGAAGTCACAGACCCTAAGGCTTACGCAACCAGGAGGATGACAAGAGTCACCACAGAGAGAACAGTTACATCAATTAGTGGCTGCCCGGGTTAGTGGAACAGGTGACATCAGAGAAAGATGATTTCTGTGAAGGACCCAGTGTGTGTGGAGAATGCGCTGTTACTGACAAAGAAATTAACGATGAAATTCATGATCAACGGGCCATGAATGGCAACTCAACAACCATCAGCAAAGAGATTCCTGCAACAGAAGAACCTTCCAGACCTTCTTCCTCCTTTCTTCCTGTGATGATGAGATGATGAAGGTGCCCACGTGCACATACGTGCATTCACGTATGCACAATCACACAGGTTCAATGAAAGTGAGGATTCTAGATTTTCAGTCTTCTTATGCCATATACATGGTTGCCAAAGAGAGTTTTAGGAAGACGTTTGCGTTTTCCATTTCTTAGCTTTCTTTCTCTGAAATGAAGTAAGTCTCAGCTATTCTACTGCTTTCCAATCATTGCTTTCTGGAAAGATTAATAGTTAGAATAGTGATAGAAGAGTAGAAGTATAATAATATTCATAATGATACAATAATATCTTCTGACTTTCTGTACTTTAAAATCTCTCCTATACATGATCTCATCTGAAGCCATCAATATTAGGTGTTGTGGAGAAAAACACGTAAAAGTGTTGGCAATTCCTTTGTAAATAATTAAATACCAATCATTCATCCTGGTAGTGTGCTAAAGGAAAATTGCCTTCGGTGATTTTAAGGGCTTGCGCCATAAAACAGGCCACCATAAAACCTGTTAACATCAGTTCTCCCTTGAAATTATTGTCTTTTAACAATGCTGCTGTGCTAAACTGAAAGGAGCACAGCAAAGTTTCAAAACAAGTGGATACAGGGGACTTATAACAGGCTCCTTGGGCAGGAACAAAGAGTGCAATGTTAACATTTAATTGGACCGACTCACAAGGTCGTTTTATGACATTGTTTTTCCTTTTCCCCCTTGACCTTTCAGCCAATATGCAAAGTCATGCTTCTCCTGGGGGGACCTCTCCATCCCAGCCCCACATCATACCATATCATCCCCCCCAAAGGAAACATTACGCAAGAGATTTTTTCCCCCTATCCCTTTAACAACAGTGATAATTAGCATATAATTTAAAAGGTTAAAAGCCACCTATATTTTGATTTACTTGGTTTCCTAAAGAACAAGCCCGGAACAGTTATTAATTTTTGTTGCTTGTCTCTGGGCCTGAGTTACTAATACCTTACTTTACAGTTACAAATTTGCAGGTGAGCGATGACTTTCTTTAAACAAGGAGAGGCAATTTGCCTTTTTGTCACTTTGTTTTTTGGCTTATTTGATATTGCCAAAAAAACAATTGATAGTTATGTAATAAGGGGCAAGTCCCATCCCCCAGGAATGGCTTATCCTTAGAAAGGAAATGGGCTGAGTCTTGAGTCTGAGAAGTGAGAAGAGGGTTCCTCAGACTGTTGATCCCAAGATGCAGAGGTCAGGCTCCTCCACCCCGGCCCTGAGGGGGTGTCTTCGGGCACTCATAGTGAGCCAAGGGACAGAGATTTCCTTTTCTGGACCCAGGAGCAGAAGCACAATAGCAGACCAGTGATTGTGAGTTCACCAGTGGTTGTAGGTCACCAAAGCCTTTCACTTGGGAGTCCAGAGATCATATTAAACTATTAGATCACCAGATATCAGTGGTGATATCTGCCCAGGTCACCACAAATGATCTGACAGTAGATGGAAAGAGGACATCAGATGGCTGGGGACATCCCATTTGTATGGGTTATATTTGTCCCTGGTGGGAAGCTTTGAAAACATCTGGGGTGCTAGTTTAAGGATATTATTAGTGGGTTTGGAAATCATACAAAAATTGCTGTGAATTTATAAAAACAATCATTTTGAATTGCTTTTAATTGACTGTTAACAAGAACTAAATACCCAAATGCAATGAATTTTATTGATTTTTTGTGTTTTTGAGAATGTGTTTGTAAGATGCTGTCATAACTGCGGATTCTGGTTGGCTTTTGGGAGTGTCAATCTATGAGAGGGTTTAAGTGTTGTGTGTAGTACTAGCAGTGTACATCGGGGAATACAAGAAACAATTGGCTGGGTTTAGAGGCCCAGACACAATATAAGTCACTACCAAGTAATCCTCTGGTTAACACCCCAGAACACCAAAAGCAGATCAACATGTACTGACAGAGCCTTCAACTCCAGTTCTAACTGCCTGTCTCCAATCACAACCAGCTGCCCTTTCATTGATTCCTGCAGTGTATCTACTGATTGCCCATTAAATCTCAGGTATTGCCGAGGACAGAGTGCTTAGCAAACATAGTGACAGCAGAAGAAAACAAACAATAAACAAATGTGTTAATACATAATCTAATGTCAGGCAGTGATGGGGGCTACAAAGAGAAAGAAAACAGGGAACGGGGTGGGGGGGAATGTCACCTTAGCCTGATCAGGGGGAGGGCTCCCCGGTGAAGCCATATATGAGCCTGGCCCTGAAGGAGGAAGAGGATTCTGAGCAGGGGTGGCCGGTGAAAGGCCCCACTGTGGTTCATGAAACTGCTAGGAAACCCCTGTGCCCAGGGTGAAGCGAGTGGGTTGAAGAGTCATAGAAGGTGACTCTTCAAAGTAGGAGAAATAACCAGGAGCCAGGCCACACAGGGCCTCCGCAGGCCATGGGAAGGCATTCGGATGTCATTTCACTGGAAACGAAAGCCACTGCAGTGGTTTGAGCATGGAAGTGGCTTGATGTGATTTACTTTGTTAAAAGTTCCCTCCGTTTGCCCTGTGAGAATGGATTGAAAGCCACGGGCAAGGTCAGAGCAGGGGGCCAGTAGCAGTGGTGCGATGGTGGTGACATGTATTGTGGAGATGTGATAGTGGAGATGGTGAGAAAGGACCTGATTGAGATACATGTTGAAGCTGGAGCCAATAGAAGCGGCTGTTGGATTGGATATGGTGGTGAAATCTGGGAGAAAAGAGTTTAGGGTGATTCTACAGTATTTGCTCTGGACAACTGTAAATAGAGACACTATTGACCAAAATGGGTGAGACTTGAGGAACAGGTTTTGAGGGGGGAAAAATAAGAATTAGGCTGGGAGGCCAAAGGCAAATCAGAAGAGTGACACCAGGAGAGGCGAGGGTTCAGTAGGAGGGGTTGTGATCAGCCATGGCACTTAATGATCAGGTTGAATGAGGGTTGCAAATCAACAGAACACTGGATTTGACCACATGATGAAAAGCGTGTTTTTCAGGAGACATGGTGGAACTAAAAGCCTGATTTGGAATGAAAAAGGGAGGAGAGGAAGTAGAGACAGTGAGTACAGTCTTTTGACTTTTTCTGTGAATGGAATCAGGGAAATCAGGCGTAAACTGGAGGTGACAACAGGATCAAGGGGGGACTTTTTCAAAATTGGGAGATGCTAGATAGAGCACGTTTGTTTGCTAATGGAATGATTCAGGAGGACCAAAAACAGGAATGATGTAAGAGTCCAAAAGAACCCCAAAACAAATAATCCAGATTCTCAAAGCCCTTGGATTCCAGGATGTGGGGTCCCGGTGCCTCCCCACCTGCTTCATTAATACCTGGGGGGTCCCAGAGTCACAGCAGGAGGAAATGTGCTCTCATGTCCAAGTTTCTTTTGTAAATTAGCACCTTATTATATCGTGACACTGGGCAACAGGAAGAGGTCTGAATTGGACCAGGGTCGGGTGAATAATTCAAGTTTCAATAGTGACACCTAGTGGCAATAAATAGCATGAGCTGAAAAGAATTGACGGACTGACTGGGCCATTTTTCCTTTTTTTTTTTTCCTCCGGTGATAGTATCCCGGCTGATTCTTTGTATTGAATAAGCATTCCCTACAAGTTGCTTACAGTCATCTGAAGAGGGAGGTCCCCTGAGAAGGGAAAAAGCCATTTTCCTGGTGGGTAGAATGGGGACCCAGAGTCATAATTTAATTTGAGTATCAAGCATAAACTATGTATTCATCCTCTGAGCTTAAATGCTCTTTGGATCATTCAGGGGTTTGGGTTCTCCCCTGACTGGAGTTTTCTAAGTGACTTGGGCTGTTACAAACAATCCTATTGCTGTATAAACTGAGAGGGGGGTTAGAATGGACTCTGGCCAACAGGGTCCTACCTTATGACTTTTAACTACAGAATAAGGGAGGTAGCAGGTGTTCAATTCCAATGACTTTTGGTTCACTCTTAATTTATAGCTTCTCCTAAGACCCCTAAAAGAGTGCCACAGCCAATTTTAAAGGCAGTTTTAAACTTCACCTTTTGTGCCAATAGCTTGATGCTACAGAAAGTCCTCAAGAACCTACAGTTCCCCAGATGCAACTCATGCAATCCCATTAGTGTCATGGGCACATCATATTCTCAGTCTTTATTTTAAACCATCAAAAGAATAAACTGTGCAAATAGACGAAAACACCCAAGGTCATAAAGGGAGAAACTCACACAGCTGAAAAAATGTTTCTGCCCTGAAGTATTTACCATAATAATATCATAAAAGGTCATCACACATATGGGAATATTACATGGATTAGAAGGTAAATAAAATTCTTGGGATGGACTTGCAAATCAACTTTCCAGTAGGATTCTGAAGCAAATAAAACATGAAGCACCGTGCCGGCAACCCTCTCTCTATATGTGTAGTAGTTTGGTTTTCAAATTCTTTGTAAAAACAGAGTTTTTCCCATCCTATTCCAACCTGGTGTATATTTTTGTATTTGCTGCATTCTTGGTTTTATTTAGTGTGTAGGGGTGAAAATTTATGCTTTGTTGGAAATTGCTTTATCTGTGCTCCAGAGGACACCCCACTGGGGTTATCTGATTCCAGTTATATGGAAGCCATTTTGTAACAGGGTAAAGTGTAGATAATAATAATAATTACTACTGTCTATAGACATGCAAATTCTGTCCTGTCTAATAGAGGTTTAATTGACTTCCTTCTCCCACAGTGAAACGGGCCAGTTTTGCCTGTATTTGTACTTTCACTTCAATGTTCTTGATCTAGAAATATGTGCTTTTCAACTTCTTCTTTAAACTGGTTGTCAGACCCTTACCAGTTTCCTCATTAACACATTTTCATTTTGATATCTGTATTTATGTCATGAGTCTACCCGATTTTGAAAATTATCTTCTGAAAATTATCATTTTTGAAAGTATCAAATTATTTTAAAAATAACCTTTTAAAAATGTACCATTGTTTTTTTAAAAGTTCTTACCTACTACTTCTCACTACATGTTACATAACTTTTAAGTTGCCTTAAATTCTTTCTGAAATAAGCTTGGCTATAAATGAATAAACAGTAAGCGCTTAATAGTCAAAATGTTTAGGTGATACCTAAGTTCTTTCTTTAAAAATAAACAAAAAAAATAAATAAATAAGTTTCTTTGATATTCTATGCATCTGGGAACAGGAAGTTCAGAAGTTCTTGTCTCACATAACTTTGTTTATGGTAAAATATATAATATAAAATTGACCATTTTAATCATCTTTTAATTATCTTTATGCCTTTTTAAAAGCAGAGTATAATATGCGAGTTCCCTGAGAAAATACAATTGACCCAGAAAACAGTGATGTCTTAGACATTTCCCAAGTTCAGAATTCAACACACCTGGGTATTAATTTGCTATTGGGATTTTCCACCAGTTAGCCTGGTTTCACAATTTGGAATAAAGTGCACTGGGTTAGAGAGCATGAGTTACTTCATTTCCCACTGTTACTGATGGAAACCACAAATCCTTCATTTAAGTAAATTTTTGAAAAGGGAATTTAATAACAAAATTCCTTATAATTACCATGCTCCCTGTGACTATAGCTAAGCAGGGAAGAAAACCAATCAGAGGAATCAACTTAACACAGGGACTTGTGATATATGCTGACTTTGATAGCTTTTGCTTTAGGAAGTTGAAAAAAAAAGGGAAGGTGAGGGGTGAGGAAAGGATTAGTTTGAAACTGGCCAGGATTTTTAATTATCTGTATAACTCAAGACAGAAAAAAGTCAAAGTGGTTTTATAAAAGAGCTTAGAGAGGTTGCTCCCTTTTTCATTCAAGAGCAATGAATAGAAAGCCTCCTTTTCATTCATTTACTATTGAAGTGGCCCATCAGAGGGAGGTAAACACAGGTTGTTCTTGGTTGCAGGCAACCAGCCTGGGAGCTTGGCCACCTCGGGCCCTGACCATCCTTGAAGGGCAGAGGGCATCAGTTTGTCAGCATCCCTATAACCATTCAAACTCCTGAGCCAGGGGGCTCTCTCTTGGCAATGGAGTCTCCAGCCCATCCAGAGGTAGAACAGACACTACATGGTGTAAAGCCCTCACCGCAATCACACTGTTAGACTATCTGGTGTGGTCTAAGACCCCCAGGTCCAAGACACTGCTATCAGGTAGGACATTTCCAAGGGCCTAGAGATGAGGACCCAAGGACAAAGGCCAGACCTCTTGGGGGTAAGGTTAATTTTTTACTGTGTACACAAGTAAAAGCTACCAACCAGGAGCTTCTCTGAGCGATTACTAAGAAAATGACAGACACACATCCCCTTTGACCACCATTAAGGCGTGACCACCATTAAGGCGTGACTTCTCAATTTAAGTAGAAGCCTGACATTCTACCTCTTCCCATGCATGTTCATTCCCCTTTAGAGAACACTTGAATCACAGCACTGGGGTTTGGCCTTATTCTAAGCATGCAGAAAAACAACCATGTTAACAGACAACAAAACCGCTCCAATGCCCACCGGAAGAATTCACACACATGAGTGGGTAGAGGGGAAAAGACGTTTTGTCACAACATATGAGGTGTATGATTGAAAGAAGAAGTCACCGTGACTCTGGGTCCCCTACAGACCCACGCATAAGGAAATTCTCCCACTGCTCTGTTCCGCCCTCCTTAGTCCTGAGGCTCCCATTTGTCTGTTTGTTAGACTTTATAAGTGTTCAGATGGTGAAACAGCAGATTTCAACAATCAGGTAACGAGAGGCCTGAGTTGAGAATGTTTTAGTCCAATTTCCCCCAGAAGTATAGCCTGAGAAAGACAGGGCTTGGGAGAAGATGGTTTATTTTGGGAAGTGGTCCCAAAGGGGACAGCAGGGACTGGGAAAAATGAAGCAGGTAAGGAAGGAAAGCCAGTATAAAGATGTGTTGTCAAGACAACCACCATTTAGGGAACAGAGCCTAGGGGATACTGTTAGGGATTTTCCAAGGAGCTATGTAGACTGTGTCTCAGAATTGTCCGCCCTAGAGATGAAAGAAGACTATTTATATACCACCTCCCATTTTACTTGGGGAAGGGCTGCCTCCTGGAATGTTAAGTCCCTTGTCCTTCTGGGTCTGCACAGGTGTGGGGATGGCTGAGTGGTTCCCATAGGTAGTGTCAGACAAGCAAAAAGCAAGACGTATATACCTGCATGGGTTGTTGTAGGAATGGCTGGAGTAAAGAGGTGAGCCAAGAAGATGCAAGGTAGAGCACAGGGGTATATGATACGGGCGGGGGAAAGGAGCAGCTCCAGGAAATTGGCTCTTAGAGTCTCTGCTACTATATGATAATAGCATCTTCTTTAGCCTTCACTTTCCATGCTAAATATTTTTCATCCTTGAACTGGTCTTCCCGAGTTATTCTCTTTTTCTTTCCCCAGGTCTCTGCTACCTGGTTACCTAGAAGTAATAATATGGCCCTGCAACTTTTTCCCCCAAAGAGATAATCTTTGTCTATTATCTAAGAAGGCAGTTTCTTTGAATTTTTTAATCTGCCCCATTATGGGCTTGAGACAAGAAAATAGCTCTGGGGGTGGGGGTAAGGAAGAAGATGGAAAAGGAACGTAATACAGAGCTGAACATCCATGAAACAGAGACTGGGAAGCCAGTGAAGGCTCCTGTGTAGGGAATGAGTGATTGGCTGTGTGACCCCCTTGAACAAGTCACTTTACCTCTCTGAACCTACATCTTCTCATTTTTAAAGTAAGTGGGTTGAGCTCTCTAGCAAGACTCCTGGGCCTAAAGCTCTGTTGAACAGGGAGGGTTTGGTTAAGGAAAGGCAGCAGTGTACAGGATGGATTAAAGCAGGGACATCCCAAGGTATGGGGACTAAAAGAAGTCTGTCACCAGAGACCAGGTCCCAGGGGTGGAATTAGGGCCTGGGATGAGGTGGTGACCAGGAAAATGGAGAAGAAACTATAGAAGGGACAATTAAAGAACAAAATCAGTATGACTTGGTAACTGGATGGTTGTAAGGGAGGAAGAATAGAGATGAACCCAAACTAGTTTTAAAGTTCTGAGTTTGGATGCTTCAAAGACTGTCAGAAGCTAAGAGTCCCACCAGCCCCATCAGAAGATCCTGGCCTCAGCCTGGGTCACTGATGAGTTGGGGGCTTCAGATAAGCCCAAATAAAGAGAAAACAAAGAATGTTGCTACCCTTCATGGAATCTAGGAATCTGGGGGGAAAAAATCAACTGGACAGGTAGGGAGAAGGAGGATTTAAAGGGAGCAATAGGTCAGACATTGAGGTTGAAGTACTAGTGGGACTGGAGTTTGAGATTGGATGAGAGGAAATGATGAGTTAAGGGATTTAAAAGTTATTCATTCATTCATTCAAAACTTTAGGAACATTTACTATGAGTGAAGCATGTTAGATAGGAATGTTAAACTCTCAGATGGAAAAGGTTTGGGGATAACAGAGACAAGAGAGGAATCTTAGTCATTGCCGAAGGCTAGGGACTGGGATGAGGAACAGGAGGCGGTGGAGAAAACCTTGGGGATGATCAGAGAAACAGAGAAAAACAGAAGTGATGGGAACCATTTAAAGAAGGCTGTCCACATGGCCAAGGCCACAGAGACTTCAACAAGGGAAGAAAAATTTGATTTAAGGGAGCAATTTTAGGAGGTGCCATTTTCAAGGCAGCTTTGAACACCCTCTGAAACCTATCACAATATTTTTGTGTAAAATACAATGCTTGGTGAAAACAAAACATTTTGCAGGAGGTTATAATACAGAGTGTCTTTTACACTTATTGGATTTCCAGATCCAATTTTTCAAGGAGAAGAAATATATGGCTATCTAAGGGAGAGGGATTTTATAAAATGAAACGATCGGCCAAAATTTCTCTCAAGTCAAAAATAACTAATGAAAGAAAATCTCACTTGTCAAGAGCCAAACATGAATAACATTTTTGTTGTTTTTATTATTATTTTTATCATCATCTTTCCTTAGAAACGAGCACAGCAGTGACAAATAAAATTTTAGTAAAAAACTGAAATCGCCACATGACCCTGAGACTCTGTTTTACGATCTGTCAAAATTGGATGTGTGTCCACTCTGCAGGACAGACCTTTCGTCATTGTCATCATTATTGTCATTATTATTTATGAAAAGAGACTCAAGTGTCAGGACAAGATGGAGGATGGAGGAAAAGATGCTACTCTCCCTTACTTCCTTACAAAATGCAAGGCCTAACAGGACCCTGACATCATCTGCTCTGCTCCTGCCCTCTGCCTGTGGGAGTTAAGTTTTAATTATCCGAATAATGCAGAGCAACAGAACCTGGGCCCGCAGGGGTGGGTGACACTGGGGTGGGGGGCTCTTCCCCACTCCAGGCCGCCATATCTCTGCCAAGGGGAGCAGGTGACTGTTATAAAAATGCTTTTATTGCTTTCCTTGGGGCTAAAAATGTAAACTCGAAGAGATATTCAGTCATAACTCTTGGAAACAATGATGGGTGAGATTTTTTTCTTTAGTAGAAATATTTTTAAAAACAACCAGTACCATATTTTTACGGAGATATTCTTCACAGAAAATTTCTAACATTAGAAGTACTCCTATGTAACAAATCCATAATCCGTGTTTTGGGAAGGTGCACACAGATGCTGGCAATAATTCTCTTGAGAAAAATAGAGAACACTGAAGAAAGCTATTTGACCTATTATATAATTATATGTATATACATATATACATGTTATACATATATATGATTATATAATGTTTTATATTGATATAATTATATTTATATGGTAAACAAATATTTTTCTATTTATGTTATGGTTATATAAATAATTATATTGCTATACATGATATTAATAAACATATTAATATAATAATCAGGACCTGTAGTTGGTCAGCTAATCAAAGATTTCAGTTAAAATTGGTAAAAATTTCATTGCAATAGATACATATATATCTTCTATTTTATTTTAACATGTAAATGTACATTTACTTTGCCAATCATTTGATTTAGGCTTTCCTCATAAGGCTCTTCCCTGACTGTCTCCTGTTGATTTGTGTACTGCCACTTTCTTGCATAAATCACTTCCATAAAGTATCATTTATGATTTCCAGTTTACTTTCTTGAAATAGGAGCCAAGAAGTAAAGATACTTTTAGAACAATCAGAACACAGAAAGCTTATAAAAATTTCCTGCTTATCCCAAATTTTTAGTCAATTTCACTGTTCTTAATATGGTATTATTTTTAGTGACTCAGTGCTATCGCTGTAGGATAGGAGTTCTATCCCAAAGAAGTAATTTTAAAAACGGAACAGTTTATGGACAAAGATGTTCTATGCATCATCATCCATATTAATGAAAGAAACATTAATGTAGCCTAAGTAAAAAGTAGCATTTGCCTATTCAAGGGAATACTATATAGTCATTAGGAAGTTTTACAATTATATATAATGTCATAAAAGTGCTTATTATAAAACAAGTGAAAAATGTGATATAAAATTATACAGGGAATACGACTAAAAATATTTTTAAAACATACTGTATATTGAAAAAGAACGTAAGGGAATTCAATCAAATGTTAATGGAAGTTGTGTCTGCTAGAAATTTAAGCAATTTTTTTTTCTCTTCCATTTACTTTAATTTTCCTGTTTCCTTTGTGATAAAAATAAAATATTTTTAAAAATAACATTTGATTTCTGTTAAGCATTTTCATTTTACAAAGATCTTTCACAAACTGTATATCATATTTAGAAATGTAATAATCCTGTGTGATAAGCAGGGCAGGAAATATTAGTCCCAATTTACAGAAGAAGAAATTGAGGCTCAGTGATTTGTCCAAGGTTACATCTTGGGCTCTCATGTCTTATCTCATTTAATTTTCACAAGTTTGTATGGTGGATATAATTATTCCCATTTAATACATAAGAAAGCTGAGGTTCAGACAGGTTAAGCAATTGCCCAAGGTTGTATAGCTAATAATGAGCAGTTGGTATTTGATGCTAGGTCTTTTGATCCCAAGCTCAGAGATTACTGTTACCCCACAGCTGCCCATCACAAGCATATAGCCTCTCCTCTCTTCTCATCTAGACAAAGTACTAGCATGTGGCCTTCCATTATCTAGGCTTATTGCTCTCTGTTGAGGATGAGTCCCCATCACTTTGGTAGACTCAGTGCTCAGTATGGGTCTGGGCTATAAAACAAACCTTAACACATTTAAAAGAATTGAAATCCACAAAGTATGTTCTCTGACCATAATGGAATTAAACTAGAAATCAGTAACAGAAAGATATCTGGAAATCCAAATATTTACAAATTCAAATTGAAAAATATTGCCTGAGTGTTTCCCCAAAGGTTTTCACAAAGCAAATTTCTATGTATGAGAGCGTTTGTTTCCTAGAGAGTTCTTTCTTCAAAGGTGGTTTGGTGGACAAATATTATTCATCAATGATTGCTTTGGTACAAATGCCTTAGAAGAGGAAGTACATATAAGAAATAGCATGGGGTTCGGGGCTAACTGGTGGTGTGACATTAAGGAAAATGCTCCACCTCTCTAAATGTCACTTCCCCATAGCAAAGAGTCACTGCTGAATCCTCTGGAGTCTGACTGTTGGGCTTCCTCTCCGGCTGACATCACCTATTAATGTGTTACTTTGGGCAAACGAATTAACTTCCTTGTGCTTCGGTTCATCACCTTATGGTAACAATAATAATGATTCAGGTCACCATAGATCCTAGTTTGCCTGGGACAGTCCTGGCTTCTGTTAGTTGTTCTGTTATAATTATTAATAGTGCCCTGGTTTCAGTGATAAATACAGAGGGTGTCAAAAAAATGTATACATATTTTAAGCAAGGAAAAAACTATTAAAATGGTAATAATATATACCAATAACAAAAGATGAATACAAGTCACGTTTGACTTCTGCAATTACAAGAGGTACTCAAAGTGGTTACCATCAGCGTCCAGACACTTCTGATTATGGTGAACTACTGCTTGAGCAACGCTGACTAAAGTGTCCACTTGTATACATTTTTTGGCACCTCCAGTATATGCTCACTCTAATAATGGTACCTATATATTATAGGATTGTTGAGAGAACTAAGTTCTTTCTTGTGCATAAAATGTTTTAGAAGGGTGCTCACATCCACCCTCTCAGTATATTTGGGTGCCTACTACGGTCCCAGCACTTTCCTAGGTGCTAGGCTATGTGGGGAACAGGAGAGACACTCAGAGTCTGCGGTCTGGCCTAGTAGTTATGTGCACACAGGCTCTAATGCCAGACCAGCTGAGGATGAATCCTGGCTTTATGCTCTACTAGCTGTGACCTTGAGCAAGCAATTTTAGTTCACACCTGTCCTATGAGCTGAATGAAGATTGACTGGGTTATATTTGCAAAGCTCTTAGGCTAACACCTGGTACATAGTAAGTGCTATGTAAATATTTGTTAAATAAAATAAATAGAATTTGTATTCCAAATGTTGGGAAGATTAGATGCATTAGTACATGCAATGGTTATAAGCATTTATACTGGAGACTTGCCTTTTTAAACTAAGGTTGTTTGTTCTGGTGTTTTTTCCCAAAACAAAGGAAGACTCCTCCCAAGGTGAATGGACGGCTCCTCCACTCCTAGGGCCAGAAGACTTCTGGGAACTTTTAGAGGACATTTCTTTTTTCTAACTTCAAAAAGTAATAATTACAGCCCCATCACGTTCTCACAACAACCATAGAAAACAGATAGTATTGATAGGATTCTTATAAGGAAACTGAAGCTCAGGGACTCTCCAAGCTCACAGAACTTTGTCTTTCTGATCAAGTTTTTGGCAAAGTTGTTCAGATGAATGTGGCATGTACGAGTGTTTGTTGGAGGGCGACAAGCAAGCTTCATTTGCTGAATCGGGCCAGAACAAGTTCAAATAGCACATTATCAAAGCCAATGTGAAGAAGCTAGATTGTTCCATTACTGGAGATAGAAAAACTACAATACTGAAACCTTAACGTGAAGACAGCCTAGCTCTAGAGACCATTTAGACAAGGTTGCAGTGATAGGAAGAGAAGAGATCCTGAAGCAAATGACTGCTATGGATCCAACAGTCAGCCCTTGCCTTTCATGGGATGGGATAAAACACCCACCCAAGTGTGCCACCTGCAGCCTAACGACGACATCTGACTTAGTGTTTAAGGGCCCTCCCAACCCACCAACTCCCAGACTTGAGCGGATTTTCCCCATTGCTCTTTCCATCATCCATGAGCACAGGAGCACTTTATTTTCTGTCAAGAGACTTCAGACATTTCGAATGGCTAATGCATGTGGGTCTAATTCAGACTTTGCTGACTGAAATCTGACTACAATGACAATCTTTAATTGCCTTAACATATGTGCACCCAGGCACTTAGCCATGCTTCCGCCCTCACCCCCAAACCTCTTGGAATGTGCAAAATGTTGCCTGTTAAATATCTAATCCTTTTTACTGAGTGCCTTTTCCCCTGGAGCTTTCCGAGTGCTTTCTACTAATGGCCTGTTTTTAAGGGTTTCCTTAAGACCGGAGATGACATTTGGGCCTTAAATCTAATGGCCTCAGAGCCTGTCCCTGTTTTAAACCTTTCTAACATGCTCAGAAAGAGGCCCTGAGAAATGGACTACCCTTCTTCTTGGTTTCTTACCTGCCCCAGGGAAGTCCTGATTTAGAAGATACCCTTCTGACTCTATTATAAGCTGCTACTGCTGATGACATATCTGACTGTGGGCTGATGTTTGATAGCTCAGACATGGGTCACAAGCCTTTAACCCATCACCTCCCAGTCTTCTCTGGATAATTGTTTGGTTTTTCACAGATCCAAAAAGAGAAGAATAAAGTGCAAAGACTGAAAAATCTCAGAATTATCAAAGAGAGAAAGAATCACAGAGTTTAAAAAAATATATAAAATCGTTTCAAATGCATAATTTTAAGGATGCATCGATGTTGCTTGACAGTCCTATAAAGAAAACTTCCTTTCCTTACCTAAGTCTGTTCCTGGACTTCCACCCAGCTATTAGCTCAAGTCAGAGGTGAAGTCCCATTGAGTAATTCTCTGCTCTGCTAGAAACCTGATGATTCACTCAGTGGGCAGATCTGAAGTAATTGTTAACCTGGTGGTGGCTGTTCCCTTTTTTCATACTGGGTTCTAACTCGTGAAATGCCAGGCAAAAACACTGGGTGAGAAAGAAAAGGATAAAAGGATGAAGAATCTGAGAAAACGTGTTTTTTTTCCTGGAAGCCCTTTCTGTCTTCATGCCACACAGAACAATTAAACCACCCAAAACTCATTTGTAATTAGTGTTAGTGAAACCATGAGCTTTGGGGAATACTGGTCCTGAACAAAGGCATAAGTGGCGAATCTTGATAAATTTTGTAAAAGGGAAGACAAAATTTTTAAAAGTTGAAATACAGAATGTCATATGTTAGTTGCTAAACTCCTATGGTTCACTTAAGGTAATTTTTAAAACAAATGGTATAAGGGTCAATTCCTTAAAAAAACAAAAACAAAAAAAACACCGTGTATATTGGGGATGAAATGCAGCTTTTTACTGGAAATTACCAGAGCCATAAGATGTCATTGATCTATACCTTGCTGATTTATGTCCGATCAGTGAGAGAAATCTAAGGGTGAGGTAGTTAGTTCAATGGTGTCACCCAACTGTCGCCATTAGTCTTGAGCATTTCTCCAGGAGATTACACTCTCACCATCACCCAATACAGCCCCTACACTGAAATTCATACTATCTCCTGTGCTTCGCCAGGGGCAGAGAGGGCCCAATGAGAGTATTAGAATAGTGGAGGCTGGAGCTATGCATAGAAGGGGCTTGTTTGAGTGGAGCCGGCTTGTGAGCTCCCACCGAAACCTCCTCTCAGTTATCAGACTTCCTCTTCTAGCTCCAGCACATCCAGTGATGCAACCTGGTTTTCCCTTTTGCAATGAGATGCATTCTATTGGCCACAAGGTTCCTCTCGTTCTGCATTTACTGCTCAAATGCAGGCAAATCAGTCCATTTACCTGCTCTAAAACTACTGTGATCTAAGATTGTACTACTAGAGTATGCAAGAAAGCAAGACATACATAGGACATGCAGAAACTTCTGGGGGCTTTCTGGCATTTAGGAGCGGGGGGATAGGTCATGCTGTACTTAATAATCAGGTTTTTATTACATAGCTTGTTCCATTTACGACATTATTTTTTTGTGCTTGCTTTGGCAATACGTACAATATATGGAATTATTTTTTTCCAGCATCATATCGATTGGGAGGCATCCCTGTTTGGTGGGAAATACATAGCTTTGGAGTAAAGCAGAGTTATATTCTAACCCTGGTGCCTCTGCTCATGAACTCTGGGACATCAGGAGCTGAACACTTAATTCCTTTAACCTCCTCTGTTCCTCATTGGTCAATGTGGGTGATGATACTCAGCTATGTGGAGGGAAAGAGATGCCATATTCAAGTTCGTACTAGAGTAGCCAGTCTGAGGAACACACGTTGAGAACCAGAGAGCTAGCGACTATGGCCATCTTACTGTATTTAGTCTTCTTAAATAACACATAAAATTTCCATTCATACTAATGTGTCTTACTTTTATTTTTCTGTCTCTACCAAGATTTTCAAATTACTTCCTTGACAAAATCTCCCTGTCTTGCGTTATTAACACTTTTTTCCCCGCTATGAATGCAATTCTTGGTCATCAATTTTAACTCGGTGTAGCAATGCAATCGATTTGTGTGGATTTCTCTTGTATTCTGAACTCTGACTTTTTCATTTCCTTCATTTTGTTGTGTTTGCTGACTGTCCTATTATACGAGTAATAGTGTAACAGGTGCATTAGCCAAAACAAGTGCAATCAGAAAACAACTTTATCCTTCCTCCTCACTACCTGTTAAACGGCACTCTTTCTTTCATTGTCCTGGGGTGAAACCTGTGGCAGGACTCATGATTTCTGTGGTAGATCCTAGGTGGGTGTGATATTAAAAGTCCTTAGCAATTGTTCTGGCTGGGCCCCAAACCTATCAGGACTCACGCTAGCCCAAGGGCAGGAGCAGGCTCCTAGAGGACTCCTGCTGGGCCAGGCGGTACCACTTTAATTTCTGCATTTTAGGGCCTATGAAGGGTCCAAGGAGGAGGGTCATGGCAGCTATGTGCCGCGCATGCGCACCCCGGGGGATCAGGCTGGGGCGTTTACCTTCTGGCACAGAAGTACTTAATGCATTTTGACAATTGATCCAACTATACAGGTGTGGATTGGTGTAGGGTCCGCCCTATTCTTAGATAATGAGAAGTCTTCTAGTCATGCTTAGTGCCAAGTCACTGATTAAAATTTTAATTAAAATATTATCTCGTATATTAGTCAGAGGGCTAAGCTTTATTTAATATTAAAGCCTTTCCTCTACCCCAACTTGAGGAAAGGAGGAAGATCAGCTTCTCTTTCCTTGCCTGTACCTCCTTCCCGGCCAGTCACCAAGGATGACGGGCAACTCCACGGTTGACAGATTTGCGGGTCCCGGAGGCAACTGATTAGAACCAGGAAAGGTGGAACTTCACAGGCCCAGAGGTAATCTGGCTCTGGTGTCTTTGACGGTGGCAGAATGGAGCGCTGTCTGTAACCAGTGGAGAGCTACTGCCTACCTTCCTAAGACTATAGTAAATCAGAGTGTGTGTTCATTGGAGCTGTGGTTATGAGGGCCTAAGAGGCAGTCAGGATCAAATGTCAATATCGCCACCAACGGGGCACAGAATGTAATGCAGCACTTCACTTAGAGCAAACTGGACGATATTTTATCATTTAAAAAAGACCTTTAAAAAATGTGAAGGCAGCATGCACACACCATTTAAAAATAGTTTGGTTAAAAAAAATTAGGACACAAGGAAAAGTAGCTAAAAAGTAGCTAAAATGTGTGTATGTATACCTAAAATAATTTTCAATTATCAAACCACATCACCAAGAAATGCAAATCCTACAGAAAAGAAAAACGAGAGAGAGAGAGAGAGAGAGAGAGAGAGAGAGAGAGAGAGAGAGAACAAAACAGAATCCCTCAACCCTAATACAAACATGCTTAAAATGTTGGTGTATTTTCTTTTTTTTTTTTTTTTTTTGAGGGCAGTGTCACTGGCCCTCATATGTGGGACCGAACCGGGGCCGCTGGCTTCCAAGGCCAGCGCTTAACCACCACGCCACTCGGCTGGCCCTTGGTGTATTTTCTTTTAACATTTTTTCTGTAACAACAATAAAAATTATTAGGTGTCATTTAGCAAGCTCAGACTATAAGCCAAACACTTTTCTAAACGCTTTTAAAATATTCTCTCAATAGGTGAGTGAATAAATAAAATGTAGTACATACATACAATGAAATACTATTCAGTGATAAAAAGCAAAGGAAATTCTACGTACACTACAAAATGGATAAACCATGATAACATTATTCTAAGTGAAATAAGCCAGACACTAAAAATAAAATACTGTATGATTCCACTGATATGAGGTACCTAGAATAGTCAAATTCATAGAGACAGAAAGTAGAATGGAGGTTTCCAGCAGCTGGAGGAGGGGAGATTAGGGAGTTAGTTTTCAATGAGTAGAGTTTCCTTTAGGGAACAAAAAGTTTCGGAAATGGACAGTGATGATGACTGTAAAGTATCATGAATGTATTTAATGTCACTCAATTGTACACTTAAAAATGTTTGAAGTGGTAAATTTTGTGTTACGTATATTTTATCACAAAACCATATTCTCATTCAAACCTCCACACAATGCTATGAGTTACACAACTAGTAAATGGATTTGAACCCAGGCACTCTGACTATAGAGCCCAGATTCTTTGCCCACATTTTTTTTAAAAAAGAGAAAACATAATGAAACTCCACAAACCCATCACTTTGGTTCAACAATTACCGTTTATGGCCAATCTTGTTTTGTCTCTTCCCCTGCCCTGCCGTGTGCCCTGAGGGTATTTTGATGCAAATCTAAGATAACATTTGTCATTTAATTTGCAAATATTTCAGTATACATCTTTAAAAGAATAATTTTATTTAAACCATTGTCACACCAAAAAAAATTGAACAATTTCTTAATATCATTGATTAATAATTTTTTTTTAAGTTGGTTTGAATTAAGACCCAAATAAATCCATGTATTTCAATTGGTTGCTATGTTTCTAATTCTTCCAACACTAAGCTCCCCCTCCATCTTTTGTTGTTGTTGTTCTACAGTTTGTTCGCTGTTGTTGTTTTTAATGATGTGTGTCATTTGTTCTGTGGAATTTGGATTTTGCTCATTGTAACCTATGGACTCAGTCAATATGTTCCTTTGTCCCCTATGTTTCCTGTCAAAATGGTGGTTGAATCTGGAGGCCTCACCATTGGCAGGATCTGCTGTTTTGGCAAGACGGCACAGGTGGTTTTTCTGTACTCGCGTCAGGAGGCACCGAATATCCAGGTGCCTATTCTTCATGACATTAGCTGTCATTGATCACTATTGCCCAGATCCATTAATTCAACCAGAGTTGGGAAATGATAGTGTTCCCTCTTCATGTACAAGCTGGAATACTTTTATAAAGACAATTTTCCTTCATCAAGTCTTTGGTTACCAAGGTACAGTTTGTACAGGAAGAGCAGGACAAATACTTGATCATTTCCCTTCATTTATCAGTTTTCAAAATGCTGCATCAGTTTCCTGACAGTGAGTTTTGTTTGTTTGTCTTAATATCATTTTAAACTCATGCATTTAAACATATATGAAGTGTTTTGATCTGTTGTAGTTACTGTGGTAGGCAAAATAATACTCCTCAAAGATGTACGTACATGTCCTAATCTCAGGAACCTGTAAATATGTTATCTTAGATCGCAAAGAGGAATTAAGGTAGCAGATGAAATCAAGATTACTAATTAATTGACCTTAAAATAGTGAGATATTCTGGATTACCTGGGTGGGCCCAATGTTGTCACAAGGGTCCTTACAAGTAGAAGAGGGAGGCAAAGGGGTGGCCAGACTGATGCAAGGTGAGGACTCTCCTATTCTGCCTTTGAAGATGGGGGTAGTGGTCATGGTCCAAGGAATACACACAGCCTCCAGGAGCTGGAAAAGGCAAGGAAACAGATTTCCCTCTAAAGCTTCCAGAAAAGAATGGAGTCCTGTTGACATTTAGACTTCAGGTCAGGGAGACTTGTAACCTATAAAACTGCAATTTGGAGTTATTTTAAGCCACTGAATTGTGGTAATTCGTCACAGCAACAATACAGTTATATAGTTACTATCCTTATTAATGCTTGTATTGATCCGTCTTGGTCCAATGCTATCCTTTTTGAACTGGCTTCTAAATCCTTGAGTTTTCTTGCTTTCTGTCATGACAAGATGTTGCCAGCCTACCTCCTGGTAAACTCTTAGATTTTGACTTCTGCCTCAACTTCTCCTGTTCTCTTGATTTTAAATAGAAATATCCAGTTCTTATCATTTTTGTCTTCTCTGCAGCCCTTGACACTACTCCATTTTTCCCCCCAAAGACATCTACCCTCCCCTATCCTCCCTTATGACCACAGTATCCTGTTCCTTTGCCCTTCTCAGGTCTTACTTCCTAACCCTCTAAAGCCTCTTTTCTTCTTTCTCCACGTCCTGTAATTCCATCCATGCAATAATCCCCCCAGGCCAATGACGCCTAAACCTGTATTTCTTTCATCTCTCCTCATACCTCATCTCCAACTGCTTGTTGATAGTTGCCACTTGTACAAACAGCAAAACGTTTACTCCCATTGTCTCCCAACTCTTCCCTATTTCTGTTTACAATTCTCTCTGATACTCAGATCCAAACTCTGGATGTTATTTAAAAATTTTCCTTGTTCTGTGACCTTCCTAAAATAAGAAGTATAACTGCCACCAATAATTATATATTTTCATTTTTGTTTTGTTTTGCCATAAGAAGTAAGAGCTTTAAAGTTTGTTTTGCCCTTGAGTATCCATCCATGGACACAGGCCCCCATGAAAAGCCACATAATCATCAGAGGTTGCTTTGTGAGCATGGAACTGGACTGGGGTGGGGTGGGGGTGGTTAGATGACTCAGAGAGCTAATGGTCTCCAGCTAAAATGGTGAGAGTGTGTGAGCCTTCTTATGAGGCACCTGAGGTCTTTGCTAAGGCTCTCTGTTAGCTGAGAAAGCTTAGGTGGTCCCTGCCAATGCTTCTGCAACCTTTCTTTCTATGCCCCCATGTCTGAGCCACCTTATTTTGTTTTCCTTAAAAATATTAACATCTTCAATCTGGTGGCTGGCAAATCTTGCACATAACATCACAAGATTAATTGAGATGGGTATCTACGAAATTAGAGGTATATCTATTTAGGAGAGAAGCTATATGTTTCTGCCTACCACTTGGCATAACCTTTAAGAAATAGCACTTGAAAACAACTATTTGTATATGTGCTGCGATGCTACCTAGATGTGAGCCCCAGTGGCCTGGGCATCACTGTGGAGCTTAGCGCCCTCTTGTGTTCACTGCAAAGCACAGCCGGCTTTCTATGAGTTGCCAGGTGTGTTTTTAAAAGCATCTTATTTTATAGGAAGTGCCTGAATTTGGCTACCAGTTTTTAAAAGGAGCTGTCACCTGAGAATTATATGGACACAGAGCAAAACTGAGAAGAACATAAAAATTCTTTAGATCCCTTATTTTCTCTTTCATTCTACTCTCCCCAATACTTTCCTTTCCCCATTGATTCCCTCTAGAGCTCCCAGATGATATATGATCCTGTAATTTGTTATTAAATCATCTAAGTTTAAATTTGTGCAATTTTTTCATTCTTCCAAGAAATATTTTCATATATAAGGCATCAAAACATGTTGTATATAGGGCCGGCTGAACGGCTCAGTTGGTTAAGAGCTCGCTCAAGAGTGCGAGCTGAGCTCTGAGCCACAGCAGTTCAATGCCCAGCCCGAGCTGAGCTGCTGCTAAGCTGCGAACAGGTGGCAGGATGGCTCAGCTAAAAAAAATAATAAAACAACAGCAACAAAAAAACATGTTGTATAGATGCATAGATGGAACCAGAGAGAACTCAATCAGTTGTAACAGATAATACAGGCACTAAGGGAGGCAGGGGTGATAAGGAAGAGAGCTGGGAGTCACTTCCACTCTTCTGTAACCCTCAGATAATGCCCTGTGCTCTGCAAGAGTCTGGAAAATGACGTAACATGAGTGGGTGGAGTGGTCATGGACAGTGACAGCCATGGGTTTTAAACCTCCATTTATGAGTATATGTTCACCAATTATGCCAACTTAGATAAGTTATTTAACCTTCCTGAACTCAATTTTTTTTCCCTTTCTTTTTTTTAAAATATGGAACGCTTCATGAATTTGCTTGTCATCCTTGACCAGGGGTCCTGCTAATCTTCTCTGTATCGGTCCAATTTTAGTATATGTGCAGCTGAAGCGAGCACTGAACTCAAATTTTCTAATCTGTAAAAAGTAATAATACCAACCTCACAGGGCTTTTAGGAGAACTAAATGAGATCATGTATGTAGCACACTAATAGTACACAAAATGTATTTTAAATTGTTGTTAAATTAAAATAACAGACAAAAGGCAAATAGAATACTGAAAGGCAAAATCTTGACAATGTAAAGTTGCTTATTTTTGTAAAGGTGCATCCGGAATAATTCTCAGAGAGGAAAGGTCATAATCTCCAGTAAATGACCATTTAAAAATAAAGTGTCATCCCTCTAGATTCCATTGGGAAAAACGTTTAACCTCAGAAATAAGTTGGCTTTCTTTTGTCAAAGTCATAGAACTTACTGTGAAGAGAGGGACAGATTCACAGACTCTTCCAGAATCTCCAAGTGGCAATGACAGTGACAAATCAAAGAACAGGACATTTATCACCTAGCTCAATGTTAAGACCAAAGAACAAATATCCAGGATGCACTAAACAGGATTAAATGATACATAATCACGAAATTTTTATTTTTCCCTACAGATAATTGAAATAAACATTCATTTTGAACTCTGTGTAAGACCCTTAAACATGCCAATCACAGGGCCTGTTAAGCCCACCAACCCCTTCCTCCTTGAAAGCACCCAGCTGATGAAGCAGGCATCCCTAGGTTGTTTTTGGAGTAGGACAAGGCCATGGAGTAGGACAGAGATGAAAAGCTATGAAGTGACTTGGTTTAAAGAGCTCTACTATCGGGGTCATTAATAAGGTAATTGGATTTCCCCCCTCTGGGAGTTGAATAGGGAGGAGTCAGCTAGTTGATAACAGATGTAGAAAAGACATAAAAGAGAAGCAAAGTCTAAAAGAGGAGTCATATTAATGGCAGCATGTTTGATGAAAGATCTAGCCACTGCTGTTGAAGGAGCAGATATATTAATCTAGTCTCTAGAGCTGCCTTAGACTGTGACTGGTGCTATTCTTAGAAGCCTGTGTGATACCAGCCTCTCTCCTTGCAATAAGTTTTGTTTTGTTTTTAAAATAAACCTCCATTACTAGAGATAGTGTGAGATCTCTGGTTCATGCAATAAAGGAGGAGAAACTAACAGCAGTGTGGGGTATAAAAATTGAAGGAGGTAGTCTCTGCCATCATAGAACCTAAACTATAGTTGGGAAGATCGTGCATATTAATTCATGGAACATTTATTAGTTTCCTACTGTCAAGTACAGTGATTTCTCTTATCTATGGTTTCACTTTCCAATGTTTCAGTTACCCGTGGCCAACTGAGGTCTGAAAATATTAAATGGAAAATTCCAGAAATAAATAATTCATAAGTTTTAAATTGCATGCCGTACTGAATAGCATAATGAAATTTCATGTGGTCCCACTCTGTCCCACCTGGGATGTGAATCATCCCTTTGTCCAGTGTATCCATGATGCATATGCCACCTGCCCCTTTGTCACTTAGTATCTGTCTTGGTTTATGAGAGAGAGACAGAGAGAGAGAAAGAGAGAGAGAAAAAGAAGCCAACCGCATTCACATAACCTTTATTACAGCATATTGTTATAATTGTCCTCTTTTATTATTAGTGATTGTTAATCTCTTACTGTGCCTAGTTTATAAATTAAACGTTATCATAGGTATGTATATAGGACTAGGGAAAAACAGCATATACAGTGTTTGCTACTATCTGTGGCATGGTTTTAGGCCTCCACCGGGGGTTTGGGACTGTATACCCCACAGGTGAGGGTGGGGGCTACTGTAAAAACTTCTAAAGCAAAACAAATACGTGCAAATGCGAAGAGGCATGAAACAGCTCACTCTGGAGAACTGAAAAACTAGTAGGGCTGGAGCTCAAAGAATGGGGAAGGACAGGGCACTGGGATGACAAGAGCTAAAACTGAAACCGTAGTCAAGGCCCAGGTTACAGAAAAATGTTCAATACAGCTAAAGAATTAGGACTTTGCCCTGAAGGAAGTTTCAGGAGAAAATTAACAAGGCCAGACAGCTGTGTGTCAATGCCTCTACTGGGAGTAGACTGGGAAGAAGGAGATCTGAAGGCAAGCACCCCCATCGAAAGGCTGGTGAAAAGTTCAGTCTCGGCAGAATGTAGGTGTGAACTAAGGTAGTGAATCAGAGGTGGAGTAAGGCCATGAAATGAAGGTATTTTTGAAAGATAGAATCAACAACCTGGTAATCAACTGGAGGTTAATTCATTGTAAAGGACTGGAGAGATTGAAGATAAATCAAAGGTTTTCAGCTTGAATGGTGATGCCATCAACTTAGAAAGGCAACAGAAGTAGAAAAGAGCTGTTGGTCAGGAAAAATAATGATTTCAACGCTGGCCTTGCTGAGTGAATTGTCAGTGGAGCAGCATGTGGAGGGTTTGGGTAGCTGTGTAAATGGTGTTTTATGCCGACGAGAGGCTGAGGGCTGAGGGGTGAGTCCAGAGATGTTGCATTTTTCTAATTTGCACAAAGACCGCAGTGGTGGATCAGGGAAGATGTCCAGTAGTCAGGGCAGAGTAAGACCCAAGCTAGAGAGTACAATGCAGGAGACAGCGATACCAAACTGCGCTGACCACTACAGTAGCCAATAGCCACATGTGTCTATTTATATTTAATTAAATAAAATTAAAAATTCATTTCTTCAGTCCCATTAGCCACATTCCTTGTGCTCCATGACCCATGTGATTAATGGCTACTGTATCAAACAGTCCAGATACAGATTATTTCCATCATCACAGACTGGCCTACGGGACAGTGCTGGCATGGCTCGTGTAAAATAAGAGGAAAGGCTCGGGGACAGAACCCCAGGAAAGAGGATGGAAGATGAGTGGAGCAAGAAGAAGTAATCAAAGGAGTATAAAAAGAAAGTGAAAATCATACCACTGTGACTCAGAGAAAAGAATTCAAGGAGATGAAATAGTGAGGAATGAAAAAAACTGCGAAGCGGTCAAGTAAGAAAAGACATAAAAAAAACCCTTAAGATAGCTATTTTACCCTGGCATTTGGTATAGTGTTGGAATTATGACCAATTTCTTCCGATGTAAAATGACTCAAGGAGATGAATTTCTCCCCCTCAGATGACAGGTTTAGCTTTTAGAAAGAACTCAAGTGCCTCACAGGAAGGGAAATGGTGCAAATGTGACTGTTCTCTTCCCACACACTTTAATGAAAGGGAGGCCTTGCCTAGTGTTATCCTTCACTATTGTCCTTCTGGGAGTTTCTAAGAGTCTCTAATTAAGGTCTATATCATTGCTGAATAGATGTCTTTTATGTCTTTTCTTTTCTTTTTTTTTCATAAATTAAGCCCTACTCCATTATTTATATTTCATATACTTCCCCTATCCTCTAACATCCAGTCAGTGAGAGAATTTCAATATCAAGGTGATAGGATTTTTACCTTGGGGTAGTTACTGGGGACCCTTTAATATTCAAATGACAGAGAGCATTTGAAATCCCCCTGATTGGACCAACAATCAGGGGGATTTATTTATTTGTTTTATTTATTTATTTATTTATTTATTTATTTACTTACTTACTTACTTACTTACTTATTTATTTGGCCCCAGAGATTTTTCCCTCTTTAAAAATAATAGATAAGGCCAAGGAGAATCAAAAATATGTGGGAAAAATTAATTCCTGCTGAAAAGGGGAATGTTCGATGCTAGAAAGAGATACAGGTCATGTCCTGAAATGGTACAAAATGGAAGACTTGAAATAGTTTTTGACTTCTGCTCTTTGAACTGGTTACTCAGCCTGATGATGTCTGACTATTCTCTTTTATCACATAAATTAAACTCCACAAGAGTTTCGAGCTGATTTATGGCATGAACAGACAGTGCCTATGCCTCCACATTTATGTCAAATGGATAATCAATCTTGCTTGGTTGCTTGTATTTGGGGTGGGACGGAGGGGGAGTGGACAGTAGATCTGACAGATAGAACACTGAATAGGAAAATCTCTCCTCCCAATTCTACTCTCAGAACTACTTTTATGCTCTCAATACTGCTTCACTTCTGACTTCTGGTCACCAAAGGTGGGGATATTTTCCCCACACTAAGTCATTCTCTGACACCAGCTGGGTGTCCTCCAATATAACTCAATTCTGACGCTCCCTAACTGGAGATAGCATCAGATTCCAGAGGTAAAGGGCTCAGTTCTGCAAGACTCCCTCTGCTTCAGATGCCAATCACAAGTCTAGGTTGTTACCTGTACTTCTGACCCACCAGCTATAAATCAGAGGTTCCCATGATCCTCACCTCAGGTTCAATTGTTTGCTAGAAGAGCTCACAAAACTCAGAGAAACATTTACTTACTATTGCCAATTTATTACAAAGTCTATTTCAAAGGATTCAAATGAACATTCAGATGGAAGAAACGCATAGGGCAATGAATGGGGGAAGGGGCACAGAGGCTCCATGCCCCCTCCCAGCACACCACCCTCCCAGCACCTCCAGGCGTTCACCCGCCCAGAAGCTCTGAGGAACCATGTCTTTTTCATTTTTTTTTTCCATCGTTTTATTTGGTGAGTTTCAGCGCCAGTTTACTCTATTTTTAAAGAAGCTTATGGTATATTTTTGTACTATGCTTTCAACATATATTGTGTAGCTAAATTTTTCTTGGTTTGGATTATCTTTAAATAGATTTCATGTGATCTTATCCTCTACAAACTGTAGGCGAGAGTGAGAGAATGACCAGCTTAGTAACGGAAAATGTAAAGCAAACAACATTTTTCATTATATTCAACTTTTAATGAATGTAAATGGTGGGACAAGTTCCACTAGTTACATTGTTGCAATTACCACTTTTGAACCCTCAAATATTCTTATATTCTCCTCCACTGCTGTTTTGCTTATATAACTGGGCTTTATTCAAAGCCTCTAGCAATATTCACCATTACTATTGAATGCATTCATGAAAGTTACTTTGTAATATGAGAGATAATTTGTGTTTCACTTCAGGGATAACAGAGGGAGACCTAGAGAAGAGAGATAACCTGCTGAAGGTTACTCATCTAGAAAGGGGTGGAACTGCCCTTTCACCCAAGCAGTCTTTTTCTGGAGCTTCTTATGGTGACACTGGCTGGAACACAGTCTGACGTCCTTTGAATTGAACAATTCACCAGAAAAAGACAACAGAGGGAAAGCAAAAGTCCAAGTAAAAATTGAGTCCCCACCTCACCCCTCCTTCACATCTTAATTCATCCTTTGGCGCCTCGTCTGGACAAAATGCCCAAGCGTTCCGCTGCTTGGAGACCTGGGGTTCAGTCTCTGGCCCAACACTAGCAGTATGACCAATCAGAACAGCAAAAAGAAGCTTTCTACAGCCCAGTGTCTCCAAAGCAGTTTTCCTAAATTTCTTGAAATCATATGTTTAATAACTATATTCAGAATTCAGACAGCATACAAAATTCTCTTCTCATGTCAGAAATCAAGCTGATAGAACAGCAGTTACCAGGGGCTGGAATAGTGGGGAGTGGGGAGTTACCTTTTAATAAGTACAGAGTTTCTGTACTTATTGGAATACGTTGGTATTTGCACAATTATGTGAATTCCACTGAAATGCCCACTTAAACATGGTTAAACTGGTACATTTTCTGTTATGTATATTTTACCACAATTCAAAAAAAAATTTAATTAAAACATGTAACATGGGAATCTGGAAAAATAACCTTTCATAACACTGACACCCAAGAAATTTAAGATACCAAACATAAAAGTTGAAAGCATTGCTCACAAACATCTGTTACTTGAACATAGGTATTTGTATTAGATTTATGATATTAGGTGTGAAAACATTGGTTCAATAAGTTGAAAGTATAAAGCATCTTTTACTGCTGTTGATATTGTTTCCTGTGAAACTGTTAGTGGTCTGAAAAATTAAACAAGTTAGAGCTTTAAATGGTTGCTAACTAACAGAACAAAAGTGTATCAGGTGAGTTTCATAATCAAGATGGCATTTATACCCTTTGCTTTACTATTTGTACCTGAGGCCAGTAGCAGCAGTTAGCTGGTAAAACAGTAAAGCATAAATATCAGAAGTAAGCCCAGAGGCAACCATATTTGTACAGGCAAAATGCTCACTCTGCAATTACAGGAGGGCAAGTACCCATGAATCACTCCTCATGAATTCTTTGACAGGCCCAGAGCAAGGTTCAAGGAATCAAATACTGAAGGGATCCTCAGAGAAGCTAGAGGCTACTTCCTTTTGTGCTACTGCAACTAGAAGGCAGAAAATGAGGCTAAGAGAGAACCAAGATGACAGAGTAGATAAACACTGCTTCCTTCCGTGAACACATTAAAATTGCAAATAAATCACAGAACAATCAACATGGAAAATCATCTGAAGTCTAGCTGAACACAAGTTTTATAACTAAGGATATAAAGAAGCCACATCAAGACCTGTATGAGGGATAGAGACCAAAATGGGGTGGCTCCAAACCTCCGTCAGACTAAGGAGGGATATCTCAGCTGTGGGGTTTCCCCTGGAGGAGCAAGGGAGCCCAGCCCCACACCACAGTCTTCAGCCTGGAGTACTGGTGCCAGGAAGAGGAGCCCCCACAACACCTGGCTGTGAAAAACAGTATGGATTCCAACCATCAGAGTGTGATGGAAGGCTGCAGGAAACCCAGACATCCTTTAAAACAGCCCGCGCATAGATTCACTCACTTGCAAGCACTTACCCTGTGCTCCAGTGGAGAGATGGTGATTAGCGGGGTGTCAGAGGCACATGGGGGCAGACTGAGGTGTGTGGCTTTGGGGTGAGAGCTGGAGAGTCTCCATTTTGCCTGTAAGGGGGCCTTCTCCCATGCAGCAGGTAAGTGGGTGCCATTTTTGTGTGTGTTGAGCCCTCCCCCACTCAGCCAAATCTGAATCTGATTGGTCTGGTGAACTCAGCTCCCTCCACCCTGCTGACTCCTCTGGGACCCTGCCTCACCCAACTCCCGAAACACCAGAGGCACTTTCTCTGCTAGCAGCCAGCCCCGCCCATATTTCACTCATTCTTGGAAAACTATCAGAGTCCACAGGCCCCAAGCAGGCAGTGACGACTTCATGTGCTCTGGGACTTTTCCTGAATAGCTCCAGGCTCAGCACTGGCACCAAACCAGAATCTATATTAACCTGGTGACCACAACTCTTCACATTTTATTGACTCCCTGAGGCCCTGTCTTGCCCAACCTGCCTACTGTATGAGGCTTTATCAGTGGCTGAACCTTAAGAGAGCCAGCAGATGTCAGCAGGCCTACAGGTGTTCTGGCTTTTTGCAGAGCTACTCCAGGCATGGTACTAGTCCTCAGTTCACAGCGTGTCCTCTCTTACATGCCTCCAGGTTTATCACAAGCAAATCACTTTGTAGCTCCTACTAGGAAGCCCCTGGCTGGTCACAGGCCATGGGTGACCTGGGACTCCACCAGAGCCCCTCCCAAGAGGCCCTAGACTTAACATACTTGGAGCTTGGCTTCAGCCCACAGCAGAGCACCACCCAATTGGCCCCACAAGTGGAACATACAATGGGTGGTCTCAAGGTACCAGAGCCCGCTGGAGCAAATCCCACCCCCCAGCAGCCCATAAGCTGTGGATGAGTCCAAACCCCACAGCTAATTAGTCGAAGGTCAATGCCACCCATGGATGTGCCAATAGTAATCAAGGCTCAATTATAACAGGAGGGCCCACAGACCACACAAGGGGCATTCCTGGAGCACCCAAAGCAGGTGACCAAGGAGGTTATGCCAGGGCTCCACAGGACACCTACTACATAAGGCCACCCAACCAAGACTGAGAGACATAGCAGATCTACCTAATATGTAGAAACAGAGAGGCAGTCAAAATGAGGAAACAAAGAAATGCATCCCAAATGAAAGAGCAGAAGAAAACTCCAGAAAAATGACTAAACGAAATGGAGGTAAGCAACCTACCAGAGACAGAGTTCAAAACACTGGTTATAAGAATGCTCAAGGAACTCAATGAGAACTTTAACAAAGAGATTACAAACATTAAAAAAGAACATATAAACCATAAAAAAGAACCAGTCAGAAATGAAGAATACAATATCTGAAATGAAGAATGCACTAGAAGGAATCACCAGCAGACTAGATGAAGCAGAATGAGCAATTTGGAAGACAAAATAGCAAAAAACATCCAATCAGAACAGAAAAAAAAAAAGCCAAAAAAATGAGGATAGTTTAAGAAACCTCTGGGACAACATCAAGCCTAACAACATTCACATCATAGTGAGTACCAGAAGGAGAAGACAGAAAACAGGGGATTGAAAACTTATTTGAAGAAATAATGATGGAAAACTTTCCTAACCTAGTGCAGAGAGTACCCAACAGGATGAACCCAGAGGCCTACACCAAGACACATTATAATTATAATGGCAAAGTTTACAGACAGAGAATCCTAAAAGCAGCAAGAGAAAGGCCACTAGTAACTCATAAGGGAGCTCCCATAAGACTGTCAGCTGATTTCTCAAGAGTAACTTTGCAGGCCAGAAGGGATTGGCACAAAATATTAAATGTGATGAAAAGCAAGGATCTACAACCAAGACTACTTTAACCAGCAAAGCTGTCATTTAAAATAGAAGCACAGATAAAGAGCTTCCCAAACAAGAAAAATCTAAAGGAGTTCATCACCACCGAAACAGTATTACAAGGAATGTTAGAGGGACTTCTTTAAGATGGAAAAAAAAGATCAAAATTATGAATAATAAAATGGCAAAGTAGTTATGGAGATATAGAGTATAGCATAAGGAATATAGTCAATAATATTATAATAACTACTTATGGTGTCAGATGGGTACTAGACTTGTTGGGGTGATATATGGAAAGTGGTTGGGGGAAGGATGAAAAAGGTGAAAGGATTAAGTACAAATTGGTAATTACAAAATAAGCATGGGTATGTAAAATAAAGCATAAGGAATGTAGTCAATGATATACAATAACTATGTATAGTGCCAGGTTGGTACTAGACTAGTCATGGGAATCATTTGTTAAATTATTGGGTCGTCAGAAAAGTCATGAAGCATTTTTGCATTGAAAAACATAGAAAAATACATCATGACTTTTCCGACGACCCAATATATAAATGTCCAACCATTACACTGTACACCTGAAATTAATATAAAATAACATTGAATGTCAACTGTAATTCAAAATTTTTAAAAGGGGGGAAAAGGTGAGGGTGAATAAGAGTTTCAAACTTCCAGGTGTAAAACAAATAAGTCATGAGGATGTAATGTACAGCATGGGGAATATAGTCAATAATATTGTGATAGCATAGTACGGTGTCAGATGGTTGCTGGACTTATCATGGTGATCACTTCTTTAGGTATATAAATGTTGAATAGCTATGGTGCGCCCCTGAAACTAATATAGTATTGTAGGTTAGATATATTTTTAATAAAAATATTTTTTAAAATTGAGGCTAAAAATAAAAGCAGGTGAAATTTCATGAATGCAAAATAATAGTAAGTCAACGAATGTTTGGTCCAGAATTTTTATAAGTTATACAATAAATAATTTCATGTGGATTTTAACTGCTGACTGTCTCCCATCAACACCCAGGCTTTTCCTTGTGAACATACTGAAAAACTGGAAGTAAACACTTGTACATTCATGGATCCCACCCTGTTTCTTTTCCAAGGATTTTAACCAAATATAGATAACGGAACCATCTTTTAATCAAATCAGTTTTCCTTAGTTACTCTTTGGAACTCTGCTCAGATCATATGGGGATTCTGCTGATGTCACAACCTGACAAATAAAACCACCTCATGACTCACAGCTGCAAAGACACTGACACAATGTAAGAACAGACACTAGAAGTGGAAACCAACCAAAGAGAAAGAATGAACAAAGGAAACAAGAAAGACAACGAAAAATTCAAGAGACGAGTCATACTATACTCACAACTTTCAGCTTGATAGTCTGGCACAAATTCTTCATCCTTGTCAGGCACCTGAGCTGAAGAAAAAAAAAATTAAAAAAGTTAAGCGAGAAACTGTTAAGGTATAAGGAATATCAAGTGAGCTCTTTCATGTCACATCTTCTTAGGCTGAGCTCAAACCTATTATTGTCTGCCAATGAGCTCCCATTTAAAATGCCATTGACAGCAATCCTTGGGAAGAAGTAGAAGTGATCACGATGTCAACTAGAAAACGTTTATGTCAGAAATGTAATGGTGGCAGTTCCTGTGAATTTCGCCTGCCAGATGGAAATAAAAGAGACTTGCAAAATAAAAGAAGCTACAGGATTTCTACTAGCTGCAGTGTTTCTTTTTCAGAAATGGAGTAAAACATATTTCAATTCACCCACTGCCAGTGCTTAAGCAGCTCATTTAAATTAACCAGACAATTTTTTCTAATCATGTCCAGTTACCATGCACATCCTTCTGCTTTACAAATGTCTGCTCTTGGTATGTTTGGTCTACTGCAAATTAGACTACCACAATTTAAAGTATTTGGGCTAAGTTTGGCCAAAATATGCAACAAAGTTTTTTTTTAAATTTTTTATGAAAGCATTGTCATTGATTTTGGTCATATATAATACAATATTATATGTCAATGAGTATGGTATGGTCATAATAATAAAAATAATAAAAATAAGCTCCATCTTTTCATGCAAAAAATTTTCCTGATGACTATTCAGCACTAATGAAAGGAATATCCCTCTATCATCAGTCCTAATGACAAATGATTTCCCTGCGTTTAGAAAAGGAAAAAAATCCTGAATAGCAGGGACTTAATGCTTTCAACAGCAATCAAAACACGAGTACACTTTTTCACTTCTGAAATATTTGCATCATGGTTGGTTTAGATATCAAAATAACCTATTCCAAATTGACAGAATATTATGAAAATGAGTTTTCATATGCACACTCACACACATACAAACTACATAAAATATAAGTTAGGTTACTTTTAATTTGGTAAAAATATAATGAATTATCATTCAAATCAACTTTAGCTACGATCCGATTAGCTAGTATTACTTTACTGGTATTATCTAATACTGAACATTTTATCCCATCAACTCTTATTAAAACAGATGTCAGTTAATTTTTTAAAAAGAGCCTATTTTACATTTAGGAGGCTGCTTCTTCTGCAGGCTGTAATCTCTACTGTAAAGCATTTTAATTAAAAAAGAACCTCAATGAAGTTATCACTGCCCTGTCAAAAAAAAAAAAGAGCCTATTCTTAGGCTCTTAAGCAATAAGGAATGCTTATTAAAATGATCAGTCTCTGCTGAAAAAATTTTGAGTTGGTAATTGAATGAGTTAAAAGAAATTCTACATGAAAGGAAATTCTATATTTAAAAATTCTATATAAAAAGAAATACAGCATGTATAAATAAAAACATTCTTTTTTATCAGCTAGTTTATTAATATTTTAAAAAACAGGAATATTTTGCTGAATAAAACATATGTTATATTATGAAGAGCACAACCAATGATAATCTTGGCTATTATCAAAATACATGCAGCTTGACATTCAACTATTTTCTAACAACTTTCTTCTGTACACCAATACTTAAGATTATTAAAGGCAAATTCCAACATCTGCCACCAACTGAAACCAAACACATTAAGAACTTTTTTCCTAATTATAACAGATAACAGATGTTTATTTCATCAGCTTATACTGAAAGAAGACTTGTTTTCTCTTCATATTGTTACCATAGACTCAAAGGGTGTGCATCCAAGTCAAAAAAAGACATGAGCTGGACTCTGCAGCAAAGAAAGTAAAAGGAGTTGGCACAGCGCCGGGAGACACAGGTGAGCTGATGCTGTAAAAAAACGTGGCTCCTTGGTGGCCTCTAGTGGCTAGGTTGTATAAGGGAAAAATCATTAATTTATAGCTTCTATGAGAGTTGGGTCATGGGCTCTCCTGATTGGTCCCGGCTAAGGCAGGGAGCAAATGACCCTGGTGTAAGTCATGGCATTATCCCATCCAGTTTCCAGGGGATGTGGTCCGTGGGGCCGGTCTGCTTTCATGAGTCTGGAGTTGAAACATAACGGAGGCCAAGCAAGGTGTTATGTTTGTTTCACTAAAACCTTATTCGAGTTTGAGGTTTGGTTACTGTATGTTGGCCATGATTGACAGGCCTGAAACTTTATTCTTAAGTGAGTTTGATGCTGACTAATGTCCTAAGGGTTTAATGATCACAAGGAGTGGACATACAGTGTATGCACAGGTAGGAGGAGCTGGGTTAAAGACAGCAAGTGAATCATAGTTTTATAATATCAGGCTGAATAAAGCTAGCTTGGGTTAAAGCAGAATGCATGCTAAAGAAATGAAGTTCATGTGTTGGTATAACGTTCCACTAATATCTGATACATGGGTAATTAAACTCCTGCAGATTTTAAATTACAGTTCTGTGACTGGCTAGCTGTGTAAACTGTGTAACCTTATTTAACCTCTTTGAACTCCATTTTACTCATCATTTTCATAGGGATAATGCAGGTTTTTCTTGGGAGGATTAAATAAAATTGTCTAAACAAAATGCCAGATACTCAAAAATGTTACTTTTTTTTTCTTTTCAAAGCTCCGCTACTCACCCATTTTTTTTTCTAATTCACACACACAAAACAACAATAGTAGTCCCACCTTATCTGAGGTTTCACTTTCCGAGATTTCAGTTACCTGTGGTCAGTTGCATTAAACAGTGGTCCAAAAATATTAAATGGAAAATTCCAGAAATAAACAATTGATATGTTTTAAACGGTGAGCCATTCTGGAATGAGATGTAAGCTCACGATGTCTGCTCCATCCTGCCCTGGAGATGTTGTCTACTGTACACTCCCGGACTGTTAGTCACTTAGTAGCCGGCTAGGTTATCGGATCGACTGTCTCAGTATCACAGCGCTTGTGTTCAAGTAACCTTTATTTTACTTAGCAGTGTTCCCAAAGCACAAGAATAGTGATGCTGGCAATTCAGATATGCCAACGAGGAGCTATAAAATGCTTCCTTTAAATAAAAAGGTGAGCACAGTAAATATTTTGAGAGAGAGAGAAATCACATTTATGTAACTTTTACTACAATATAGTGTTATAAGTGTTATTTTTTTTTTTTTGAGGGCAGTGTCACTGGCCCTCACATGTGGGACCGAACCGGGGCCGCTGGCTTCCCAAGCCAGCGCTTAACCACCATGCCACTCGGTCGGCCCCATAAGTGTTATATTTTTTAGCTATTGTTGTTAATCTCTTACTGTGCTTAATCTATAAATTCAACTTTATCATAGGTAATGTATGCATGTATCATAGTATATATAGGGTTTGGTACTATTCATGGTTTCAGACATCCACTGGGAGTCTTGGAATGTATCCCCTGTAGATAAGGGGGCACTATTGTAGTATATTATATCTAGGGATACAAAAATAGTAGTACATAGACCCTGCCCCCTGAGATCTCCAATGGGAAATGGACGGTGTGAAGGGGATGCCTAGCACAAAAAAAGGAATGGGGAAAGGGTTGAAGATGCCTCTTCTAACATCCACAGTTACTGCTTCTTGCTATTAGAAAAGAATATTGCCCAATGTTTCCATCCATGTAGAGGAAGCTCAGGTAATCTATCTCATGGCCTCTCTTTATTCCCTTACCCCTTTCTCTGGAGAACTACAAACAGAAAAAATTAGAATGGACATGTGAGGACCAGATCTTCTCTTCTTCCTTTTGGGAGCTAGAAGCTCAAAAAATCAGACCTTATAACTCTGGTTCAACATTGCCTACAAGTGGGTACTTAAGTCTGCCTAACTCTGGCCCTAAGCTTTTCAACTTCATCTTCATCAATAAATAAGATTTAATTTCCCATCTGTCTTGTCCTTTATTTTATTTTTCATTTTGTGTAGAGCCTGTGTAGGGAAGAGAGATCATTATTTGACCCCATCTGGAGACATAAACATTCATATGGAGTTTTTTAAGACCATATGAACTCCTCCAACCATTGTTGTCTAGACAATTGTTGGAACTGGACAAAAAGCCAAGACAGGTTGGTCAGCAACATATGACTTAAGGTCTGGAATGAACAAATGAGCTGGGCCAACTGTATTTTGTACTGAAACAAAAAATTGAATTTTCCAGTTGGTAGGACAGAAAGATGCGAAGAGTGTGGCTGAATCGATTTAAAATCCCCAAATTCCTGCCATTCTCCAGCTACACACACATTCCTGAATTTTCATAGACGTCCATGGCTCTTTTGGAAGACAATTCTCCAGGGGTCTCTAATGTTCTACTTATCTTGTGAATAGGGGCACTGTTCTAGAGAACAGGGTCTTTGGGTGATTTTTTTCAAGGGTGTTTGTAAAATGACAGCCTTGGACAAGAGAGACAGTCTGATGCAAAGGGCATGTTTGCTTACTGTACATTAAAATAATGTTTCCCAAGGGTGGAAAGGTCAGGCAGCCTTAGGCCTATTATAAAAGATTGGATTCCCTATGTTCTATGTTTCTCATGTAACATAACCTACTGTATGTGTAGGTATTATCTGACTCTCTTGGTGCTGCTCTGTGAGAATTGGGGATGGGGAACTGACACAAAAATGATGATACACTGGCTTCTGTTATTGCAGCAATTGATACACTATCCTTTGTCTCTGATCAGGGTGTCTCTTGTCTTTTGCCAGCATCCATTAAACGGCAGCAGGTTGACTTGTTAGCTTGCAAGTAGGGTAAGATCTCTGATTCTTCCATTGACCGTATGCCTCATATTTTTTTAAAAAAAGACTTCAAAACTTTCCTTTATCTAAGGTATTTTGATAAGGTCTCTTTTCCTTGCTCGGAGTCCTGATGAGAACATATTTAAAACAAATCTTTCTGGGGAAAAAGGCAGTTCCAGCTACAGGAATGATATGAAAGCTAACGAGGGTTGGACTAATAGCACACGCACATCTACCCAGGACTAAGCCTAGGGATTCTCCCTAATGGGGAACTAACTCAGCATTTGTATGGGCCATGATTCAACTTCATCCCTTACATCCTTTGCTCCTCACCTTTGTACATTCCAGGTGAGGCCAGTAGTTCCCTAAGATCCCATCAGCAAGTCACTGATAGTTGTGCCAAGAATCTGGATATTTTTCTTTTTAGAGATAACAAGATACTTAAAAGCCTTCAGTCTTCTTTGTGTGTTCTCAGCCACTGATTAGTATTTACACATACTATTCCTAAAGTTTGTTAACCTTTAAAAATGTCCTGTGTGTCACTGCATTTTAATTGTTCAGTTAAGATGATGAACTGTTTGAGTCATCCACACTCTTGCCAGGGGCCCCTGGGTGGTCGGGATGACTATGGTAGGGTTGAGGTTAGAAATTGTACATGACATCAGGTACTGAGAGTTAAGGGTCAGGAAGCAGAACTGTATTAGAAAGTAAGGGCTTCGAAGTCAAAGAGACTTGACTTTGAATCTTAGTTCTACCACTTACTAAGAAGTAATTTAATATCGCCGAGCTTCATTTTCTGATAAAGTGGAGTCAATAATTACATCTCCCCACCCCCCATGCACAGGATTGTTATGTTGAATGAGACCAGGCATAGAAAACATCTGATACTCATGCAGTTGGAGCACAAAATATCAGAGCTATAAAATAGCTACCAGTATAGTTTTGAATGAGGATCTTTGACCCCGCTTACCAAAGTAGTAACAAGTGGATTCATTTACAATTTCGAGAAGAGAATACAACTTACACAAGGGCAATCAAGGCTTTTATTTGGGGGAATAAATTGAGAAACAGAATGCACTATGTTTATGAATGTGAAAATGAGCTTTCTTTCATGAGTGATTTGGAGCTCGCACAGCACTTATTCCAGAATTAGCAACAAGGAGAGAGGAATGAAGAGTGTTACAAAACAAAATCATAGGATGTAGAAAGCAGGCCATCCTACTCTGCATAAAAACAAAGTACAGGTATTAGTCATTCTGGCTTGGGATGCAGAGTGAGGCTAACTTGGGGGGTCAGGAAATAGACAGGACTGAGGCACTGTTAGATTGTAGAGAGGGAGAGGATGCCATCCCGCTGTCATTCAAGCAGAGCTCAGATACCAGAGAAGCTCTTTACAGGGGCAGGTCATAGGGTAGAGAGCATGAGGGGACCAGTCGAGCGGGCTGGACATCCATCTCTCTCTCAGGTGGGGAGTTAAAATGAAGTAGCTACAGTTTGAAGGTAATGGAGACGCACTCAGGACTCGATCAGATAAAATTCGAGAAGAGAGAAGTGAGCCAAGTTTGTAGCTGCTCTTAGGATGTGGAGCAAAAGCCTCAGAATGCAGGGGGAAGAGCTTGGGCAAAGGGGCACTACGAAAAGGCAGAGAAACTTCTGCATCATCACACTGCCTGCCTGCCTGCCCCCATGCACCTTTCCATAAAGACAGATCATTACTTCAATATTATGCTTACTTTAGGTATCCCTACTTGGTCCCAAAAGAAGGCTGGTTACTCAATGACAGATAAGATTCCTCAAGGGAGGGGCAACCTAAGCCAGGCACAGCCACATGGGAGCCATAGGAGGAATCACGGAGCAAAGGAAAAAGGATGCAGACCCCTAGCTTCAGATTCTGGCAGCCTGCATGTGAAATGACCTAAAGATGTGATAATATCTGTCCTTTGTGCATTCTTATCAGTAAGCCTGGGCAGAGGAAGTTTCTGTCTCTTAAGAGGTGCATGACAATACCTTCAGTGATGGCAGCTTGCAGGCATGGGAGATTCAGCCTTGAGCTATGTTCTCTGGTATGAGACTCACAGACCTTGGAAACTACATTAATCTTTTCTTATGTGTGAGGCAATAAAAGAAGCAGTCAGGCCCGATTCGGGGCTCAGTTCACAAAGCTGGAGACCCCTGGCCCCAACTGCATTTTTCTCTTATTTGTGTCTCTCTCTTTCTTAACCTTTCACCGTCCCTTCTCCACTCCCACTGCTCTGTCGTGCTGGACACGACACTTCTGGGGATGGAAAAACAGAAAGTAGAGACTTGAAAGGTGACTATCTCATTAAGAAGGAAGGTAAAATATGTGCCCAATACCCTGCCCGTAAGGTATTTGCCAAATGTTCATGCTTAACAAGGGAAGAGGCTAATAAGCCAACCTGAAAGGCTCCTAAGAGCAGAACTGCATTTGTGTCAGTTTTGTAGCACTGAGGAGACAAATATGGAGTTCATGGCTCACCTTGGGACGAACCCAGTCAATTCCCCAGCCTCTGAGGAAACCCTGAAAGGCTGGACTTTAAGAGCACGATTGAACCAAACATAGAAAAGGCCTTTCCAAAGTTTCAACACAGCCTTGAGTCAGCTCAGTCTCTAAATGGTTTAAGATAATCAGCCTCCATTTTACAATATCTACCTAGCAAAACAAAGGGTGAACTTTCTCTGGAGGAAGGTATCATTCAGAGTCACTATAATTTTTTAGACTCCGTGTCAGCATTTAATTAAAAATCACTTGGCATGTTGAGCAAAAGGACAAAATGACTGAAAACTGAGAAGGAAAAGAGACAATAGATCTATAATAGGTGACACAGGTATTGGCACTACTGGGCAAGGGCCCTGTAGATGTAAGAACGTGCAGACTTGCACAGAATTTTTATGAGTTTGAGCCAAACTGACAATTGTCATGAAGCAAAATCTCAAAGGATTGAGAAAATGCTCCAGAAAATGGCTGTTTTGCAAATTATTTTATACATTAGAATCAAAGGAGGAAGATTACATGAAATCCATTGGTGGTAGATTAAGGGGGTGGGAGAAAGCAAAGCAGGGAAATCTCTGGGATTGGATAAAAAGTAAACTGGAGAGACACTTCTTTTACATTGGTGGGTACAACATAGTTAATAGCATTTTACAGCACATAGATATGGTATTTGGGGAACAAGATAACAGTGAGGGATTTTGTAGATTCCTGCCCTGGTATGGTGGGTTGTGCCCCCTGGGGGGTCTGGAAAAAGAGATGACTGTGATATTGTAAGGCTATATTATCTTAGATGCAAAAAGAAGACAGACAGGCTTAAGGTAAAGACTGGCCCTTGTCAGGAAGCTACAGGCCAAGGATGTGACTTCCCACCATGGCCCACCTTAGTTAGGAATTTTTATGTTCATGCCATCTTCTGTGGTTATTTTCAGTCTCCTCAGGTTTAACATGTGGCCCTTTTTCCATCCACAAAGTTAATAATTTTTTTTTTGGTATATGTTAAGATTCGAGGTACTTGTATTAGTTTCCCATTGCCAGTGTAACAAATCACTATAAACTTTATTATCTTACAGTTCTGGACATCAGAAGTCTGAAATGGATCACAGTGAGCCAAAATCAAGGCATAGGAAGGGCTGGTTCCTTCCAGAGATTCAAAAGGGGAGTCCGTTCCTGTCTCTTTTAGCTTCTAGAGATAGCCAGTATTACTTGGTTTGTGGCCCCTTCACTCTAATCTTTGTTTCTGTTATCACATTCATTGCCTTCTGGTCTGACTCATCCCAAATAACCCAGGAGAAACTCTCGAGATCCTTAAGGAGATCATATTTGTAAAGTCCCTTTTGCCATATAAGGTAGCATTTGTAGGTTCCAGGGATTGGGGCATGGACATATTTGTGAGACTTATTCAGCCTATCACAGTGCCTGGGGGGGTGGGTACCCAAAGAAAGATGTCAGAAAGGCATTTGAGCATATGGCTTTTGAGCTCAAAAGGAGTTCAGACTGTAGATATGAAGTCACTGGCATGAATGTGTTCAAGTCATGGGTGTGCATATTGTCAAGGGGGAAAAAATGTAAAGAAAAATATCAAAGACATTATTAACTCTGAGGAATACAAATATAAGGGTAGGCATATCAGTGAGGATTAGAATCAGCTGCATATAGCAGAAACTGAAATAACAATGGCTTAAATAAGAAAGAAAAACAAAATATCTTACTCTAATCTGATTCAGGAGACACAAGTTAAAAATCTTTCCCACCGATCTCTTCCTATAGGGCCTCTAACCTGTGTGTGTAGCATACATGTTTGGATGGCGTAGTGATGTTTTGTTACATTACACATGCCCCATCCATGAATTATAGGGGATGCTGTTTCCCAAAATCACCAATCTTTAACTGAGTATTTTACTATTGCTTAAGACAAGTTAGTGACCACTGTGACAAGATAGGAAACAGGAGCACTTGTTCTTCACAGGCCACGGCCTTCCAGGTGGCACCCTGCGATGACCTGGACTAAGCCTCCAGATAAATCCTTCTGGAAAGAGGAACAGGGCCGGAGCCAGCCTCCTAACCCTTTCTCACTATATGCTGGCTCTGATGTACAAATTCTCAGCTTGATTTGTCTCACTTCTTGTTGAGATTACCTTTAAAGGTTCAGGGGAGGCTGGCAAGCGCTGGCATAATCCCAGTAAATAAGGATTAAAAACTATCTTTGTTAGGTTACTGAAAACTAGACACACTTAGGTGAGTATATGAAAATTAGGTGTCCATTTAACCTTTCGACCACAAGTCTCAGACCCCTTCAGAAAAGCTCTCAAGGTAAATGGAATTGGGAGACGTTGCACTTCATTGATTCTCAGTCCTGGTCACTAACGGAATGAGACATCACCTGATAAGTCCGTTATTCGAATTATGGACTGAAATCATGGATATATCTTATTCCAGGCACTTCTCTCCCACTAAATCACTGAGTGGAAGAGGCATCTGGGCATCCTCTCCCTTCCTAGCAATCTAACTGCTAATTTGAAAAATTGTTCTCTCCATCCAGTTCAAAATTAGCTGACATTTGAGTGCTCACAGAATGCCAGGTAATGTATTGACTGTATTCTCTTGTTTAATTCTCACGACAACCCTAAGGGCTAATATAATGTCAGTTTACAGATAATGTCAGTTTACAGATAATAAACTTAAGGCACGGAAGGGTTAATGGGCCTATGAGTCCACTAAGCAGTGTCAGCAGAGGGCTCAGACGCTTGCACTGTGTTCCTCCAACATTCACCAGTTAAAAGCATAAAAAGTTGCATCCACCAACTGCAAAGGTGAATCATCTCTTAGTCCCAATGTATCACCCCTGCCTGATTCAGGTAGAGACAGCTACAATTTCAACTTAAATAAATGCCTGGAGCTACTGTCTGATGTAACTTAACATTCTGAACCACATCTGAATTAAGAACATTGTTGAAGGAAGGTAGGGGCTGGTGAACAACTGAAACCTTCCTTGTAGTCAGGAAGTAGAGAATTCTTATCTGAAACGGAAGGCACTGCCATCTGCAGTGAGAACAGGGGATAGGGTGAGATAAGCTTGGAGCATAAACTTGTAAATGAACCAGGCGGATGGGAGAGAATGGACATACACAAGGATAGCTGCACAGGGTTCTGTTGGTTCAGTGAATCAGCGACAGAACTGAGACATGGAGTGCTATGAGGTTGTGATGAGGTTGCAGCAGGAGGATTTCTAATTTCAGAGGTAGGGAGGTGCTGGGGCAATGCAAGTTTAAGTTGCAACCATGGGAAGAAGTGCTGAGAAGTTAAAATCAAGTAAAGAATTTGGGCTTGCAGTGGCATTAAGGATGGGTCATTATTTGCTTGCATGTATTACTAGTATAATTTAAAAAGAGTTGGAATGGAGAAGTATGTAAGCTAGGCGCTGAAGTTCTCAGTGAATGTGATGAAGGTGGTCCAGGAGACAACAGCAAAGGGTCCATGAAGATGGCACCAACCTCACAAAGGTAGTCCTGCCGGTGAAAGGAGTAAAGGTCTGGCAGATGCCGAGACCTCCAGGCCGGTTGCAGACACTGGAAGAACAGGCAGGCTCTGCCTGTGAGGGCGGCAGAGGTGCAGGTTTAGACAAAGCCTGACTCCACCGAGGAGAGCGTGGGAGTTCCGTACAGAGGCCAAGATGACCCAGTTTACATGGAGCTTTAGAAGGCACCGTGGAAAGGCAGTGTCAGGACGTGACACTTACCAAGGTCATGCTCCTGGGTGACGTTTGGCTGGAACAGCCTGAGCCTGTTTACTGAGGTATAATACGGCGACAACATAGAGGTCCTGGAATAATGTTATTTTGTAACGTTGATGAGATGTCATAGGAACTTCGCTCAGATAGCTTATGTTAAAATTGGTTTCATTGTATGTCATTTCGCTTAAGTCCCAGAACCCATCAACAAAGATTTACTGCACTGTTCCATGTAACTTATGAGGTGGTGAGGATGAATGGAGATGTGAATGCACCTTATAGCTGTAAAGCAATGTGAGTTAAGGGACTACAATTTGGGCAAAAAGTCATGCTGAAGGATGCATTTAGGTTACCAACCGACAATTATAGCTCTATGTGCATGAAGATTTTATATCAATGTGTTTTATTTCATGTGAGTGTGAAACTAACTCAAACTGAGGGAGGTAATAAAACAAGAGCGGTCAAGGGTTTCAAATGTCCTCAAAAACCATCAGAAATTCAGAATAAAAAACACTAGACAGGAAGTCACTGCGAACCTTGCAAGTAGTTCATTTTTCATGTTTTTTCAAGGAATCCGACCTGGATATAAAAATGAGAAAGTATTTCAGAGCTTACAGCTTTCAGATTCACTTAATGCTCAACAGCAACCTTATGAGGTAGACACTATTTCCATTCTCCAGAGGGCAAAAATGAGATTGTGTAAAGCCCTATTGGAAACCAGGGGTGGAGAGCCTTTTTCTGTAATGTGCGAGTCAGTATTTCAGGTTCTGTGGGTCATATTGTCTGTTCCAACTACTCAGCCCTGAGGTTGCAGGATGGCAACAGCCCTAGATAAGACATAAGTGAGCGTAACTGTGTTCCAGTCGTTTTATTTACCCAAGTAGGTGCCTGACCAGGTTGGACCCATGAGCTGAGCTGTTTACCAACTCCTACTCTAAACACGGTTTTTCTCATTCTAAACTTAGCATTCTCTGCATTACACCACAAATACAGTTTAGTCCAATGATCCTTTTTCAAAGTACACTTCAAGGTATAGACTCGTTTAATGGCACCTAAGTAGAACATAGCTGCATTCATATTGAACAGAGGAAGAAAAAGCCAAAAACTCATTCACCTGTCTGGGAAAAGGGGGTGCAGACTAAGACCAAATAGGAATCAGGGTATCTTGGTTGTGGTTTCAGCTACGTTGCTCTCAAGTTTTCAATGCAGACAATCTTTGCTGGCAGATGTTTAGGAGTGCAGAATGGTACCAAATCCAGGGGGATGAAAAAGGAGGCGCATGGCTCCTCCCCCAGTCAGCTCTGTACAAGGTCAGCAGGGCAAGAGCACTAACTGTGACTGTGGCCACTTTGGGCCCAGCACCCTCCAAAGAACAAGATCCCAGGCTGGAGGGGTTCTCACGACACGGTGGGAGACAGCAACACCCCACAATGGGTATGGGCTCCGCTCCACCCCAGGCCGCTTAGCTCCTGTTAACGGCTTACCTCGGCTCCTCAAGTCAAGGCAGGGGGATGTCAGGGGGCTTGGCTAAACCTATCCCCTTCCAAACCCACATGTTTTGTGCCTGTTTGCCTTCTCCCAGTGTTCAGTTAGGTTGGACCACAGGTCCTGTTAGCCGCCCAGCCCAACACAAAGTAAGTCGTTCCCATAGTTCAGAGCCTCTCTCAGGTGAATTTCTCTTCTCATCTGTGTAAGGGCGCAGTTGGATTGTAAGAGTAAGATCCCTTCCAGTTCCAAAATTCTGGATCTCTAATGTGACTAAAACATCCCATTTACCAAAGCTCCAGCAAGTCAGTCCCTCTCTGCTATTTCTCAACATTGTCAATGATGTACAGCTTACCATACGTTGGTCCTCTCGCCATTGTGTTCCTGTGTGCGGAAAGCTGTACTTTGTTGGTGATACACAGGGAGACCACCAGTGAAGTTCCCCCTAAGAACCTGGACATGTATTTACCTTTTGAGAAATAAACTAAATTCAGAAAACCTGTTTAGCGTTCTGAGCGAATGAAGACAGTCTGAAGATATGACCAGTTTTCAAATACCAGACACTCTAAATATGGTAACCTGGGATCCAACTGTTATTAAGCAAATAGAAACCTAATTATTTTTATTATACTTGAAGTATGTGAACATGAGGACAATGGCCTGGGGCTCAAAAAGTGTAGCCGAAGCAGAAGTTCAGTACATACCCCAGCACCGCCTCCAGGAGCATCTGAGATGAACTTCCAGGCCATGAGAGGTGTATTCATGTGCTGCCAGGCCTCAGCCTGCCCTCTACAAACTACACCTTAATTAGCCACTCTTCTTCCATGCTCAGCAACATCTTACTTGGCTTTCAAGCTACTCTGATATAATGAAGGGGAGCCAAAAGACCCCATCAGTAGAATAAAAACTCTCCACTATACATAAATTGGTTTACTCTTGTCTGAACCCGATTGATAAAAAAAGTTCAGGGGAAGCACTTGTTATAGACCACTGGCTCCAGGACCAGACGTGTGCTATTACTATATTAGCCACTAGTCATTTGTGCCATGTAAATTTAAATCAATTGAAGTTACATGAAACGAAAAATTCAGTTCTGTAAGTGACACAAACTGTATTTCAAGGGCTTAAAAACCACATGTGGTTAGTGGCTACAATATGGACACAAGTCCAATCCATCATCACTGAAAGTTCTATTAGTGCTGTTCTGGACAAAATTCAGAATGTAGATGGCGCTTGGAAACACTCCTTAAATACATCTGGTTGTCTTTTGACACCACTCACCAAGCCACCTATGATGAAGCACTAGGAATGAAGACATGGGTAGTAGTGCTAGCTTTTTGTCCTCATTTACTTCAAAGAGCATATAGCCCTTACAGCCAGGAATGGCCCTCCTTTTAAGTATTAGGACTATTTACATGATAAATGATCAGAGGCACTTACTAAGTATAACTGGCCTAGAACACAGCAAGTACTCGGCAATTATCTCGGCCTACACAGGTCTTAATCGATGTATGTAGAAGGCACAGAAATAGCTCAGCTCCCTGGCCTCCATGCCTTTCCATACAGGTCCAGATTATCTCTTAGAAGCTAAAGGGCTATGCTGTCTCTGAATATCACTAACTTACTCAGTTACAAAATCCTCTGATAGAAAGGCTTTACTTATCCCTGAAAGATTTCCAGGATGCATTTTTTAGTTCCCTACCATTGATACTCAGACTAGGACTTAATTTCTCTCACCGTCTCCATAAAATTCCCAGAGACTACTCTAAATGCATGGTATGAACTGTGGATGAAATAATTTAGTACATAAATAATACACTTTTATATATCACAAATCTATAACCAGAAGCACCTTCTTCTATTCATGTTTGGCATAAATGTTAGTGTTCACACTGGGCAAAGAAACTCCAAGGATGAATTATTTAAGTGTTATGCTAGAGGACCAAGTAAACATAATCTAGTAGCATGATTAGCAATACTGCTGTATCAATATTTAGGGCTACTGTATTTTTCAACTGTTAAAATTTTGGCATTTGTCATTAAATCAAGCACATTAGAAAAATCTTGTGATTTTGTCTTTTAATTGTTTTAAGCCTTATGATCATATAATTTACAATTTTGTGCTGATGGTCTATACTCTATTTTAATCCCTCTAGTGAGTTGGCAAAAGCACCATTACCAATCATAAGCATACAGTTCTACAGTTGTGTTTTTGAAGCTGTTTAAAAGACAATCCTAACTCACAAGTTAGTCTGACTTAGTAAAGAACTCACAAGCAAAGTTTGCTACTGTATCTTTTCATGCTGAATTTTAAAAGCATCTGACCTTATAGATCTATAAAATGTGAGAAGTGTTAAATATTTTTTACTTGTATTATACATAAACCAAACTAAAATGCCTTTGTTAAGTAAAAGGCAACAGTTTAGATACAGGGAATTTTAATTAAATTGGCATAGTTAGGACCAAAAAGATAAAGTGGACACTGCCACCTTATGTTTCCCCCTTGCCTTTTAACAGGCTAATGAATACTTCAAACACAATTGAGTCTTGATGTTCTATAAGACCGTGAAAGGATTTCCTCAGTATTTAACATATTAATATAACCATTTATATAAATCTAAATATAAAATCAATCTCCTAAAGGTTTTGAGATGACAGTTACCATCTCTGTGAAAAGCTGAACATGACTAATCACGTCCAATCCTATCTTTAGAAGGGGGAAAATAGTGACAGCACTTACTGAACCGAATTACCATCAAAGTTCAAAAAGTTGATTATATTCACTTAACCACAAGCCAACCTTATTTAAATCAGGGCTGCCCAAGAGAAATGTAATATCAGCAATTCATGATCTGAATTCTGGCATATGAGATCAATTTAAATATGGTACACATAAAAAAAAAAAGTCACGAGATATTTCTGTATTGTAATAAATAAGGCAGTGGCCAACTATTACTCCTTAGTAGCCTTTTTGAGATACGCTATCAAGTCTGCCCTTTCTGCTGTCTTCTTAATGCCAGCGAAGATCATTTTTGTTCCAGGGATGTACTTCTTGGGATTCTCCAAATACTCCATCAAGGTGTCTTCTCCCCAGGTGATGCCTAAACAAGGAGATGTATTGTTAACTACTTTACACTCCTCATAAAAGGTTTACCATAGGTTATACTCATGCAGTCTGTGCCTCAGTTATTTGACAACTGTCTCCCTCTTACCTTTGTTCTTGTTGGCATCCGTGTAAGAAAATCCAGGGGCCTGACCAGTCTTCCGCCCAAACAGACCGTGGAGGTTTGGCCCAGTCTTGTGCTTGCCTCCTTTTTCCACAGTATGGCACTGGGCACACTTCTGCACAAAAATCTTCTTGCCCTTCTCAACATCACCCATCTTTAAATCTAATAATTAAAAGACTCCATTAAGTTTTTCCTCCACGTAAAAATACAGCGGAAACCACGCAACGACCATAGAATTACTAACCCACTGCAAATCTACGACATTAAATACCAGGATAGATCTTGTTTCACTTAGCACACTCGAAATAGGCTCTTTAACACCAAAGTGGGAACCTAGTTCCAAACTGTATCAAAAGAGGAGGGTTCAAGGTCACAAACCTGATGACGTTTAAAGGTGATTGCATTAAACCAAACCCACCAAAAATAGCAACTGACCATGCCCAGTTATTTCTTCATGCAATTTAAAACCATCTCTTTGAGGATGAGGCAAAGCACGTTAAAAAATAAAATAAAATAAAATAAGAGGTCATGGTTGATGCAGCCAGCTCAGGTCACACTAAGCTGCCTTGCTGTGGTTCAGAGGTCAGCCGAAGGCTGCAAGGCTTCCCAGGGACACCCCTCCGCCAGTTCTGGGGTCCCCGGGGGCCACCACGAGGTCACCCATGCAGGCTGGTTTCACGAATCCTGGGAGGAAGCCTCCTTTCCCTGACATGCCTGCGCAAGTTAAGGGGCGAAGCGACAGGTGGTCAGAAAATAAACACCCCCCAAGACACCCGGGATCAGAGAAGCCCTTTTTGCTCTCTTAGGACGCGACGCGTTCTCGCCGCCCTCCCGCTGCCTCCCTCCCCCCGGGAAGTCTTGCCCATCATTCGATAACGGCAGGGCCACGTCTCGGCCGTATCCGCTCCCAAGCCGCCTCCGGGCTTGCAGAGCGTGGGCCAAAGCCATGCGTCTGCCTAGCGGCTTGGCATCTCCAGCCGTAACCCACCGGGGTCAGGCCGGGCCCAGTCCGGGCTCGTCCCTCACGGCCTTGCCCGCCGCCCGCGTGGGCTCCAGGGGGAGACCCCAGGCGCAGGCCTCCCACTTCCGGCGCGCCCGCCGCCCCCCACAGATCCGCTTTCCGCCCGGCTGCGTTACCCCGCGCCCTGGGCTCACCGCTGTTTCCTTAAGCACGACACACAGAGACACCCTCGCCAGCCGGACGTCCCGCTCTCTAAGTCCAAGGACACGCCGGCCCGCGCCTATGTACCGGTGTCGGTGCAACCGAACTCGCCCCGCCCCTTGGCGGCCCGACGTGAGGCCGCGCCGACGGGGACGCAGTGACGTCGCCGCCCCTCATTGGCTGGAGTCGCCGAGGCCGGCGGCAGCGACCTGCGCGCGCATGCCGGCTAGCAAGTTCGAATGTGTCGCACGAGTGCCCTTCCTCGCGAAGCCTCGCTTGCCCGGCAGTTACGACAGGCCGTGGGACGTACGACACCAAGGGGGGTGCCGAGGGGGGGTGCTGACGTCACCCTCCGGCGTGTGGGTGCATGCGCGTGCCTCCGGGGACGGTGCAGCGGAGGCCAGTGCTGGTGGATGGAGGGCGCTCTTGTGCTCGCTGACCTGTTGCCTTCGAGGGCGGTGCTGTGCCTCCCCGGAGGGAGACGCCCCACCTTGGACGCACCCAGAGGTGTCCTGGCTGCCTTGCCTTCAGCTGGCGACCTTTACACATTCCCGGTCACACTCCCCAGCTGGCGCCAGCTGTACCCCGGAGAGAGGGCCTGGAACCAGAAGTTATATAGAGTTGAGCACGTGCTCCTGACCTTGCTCCTGTACCGCCTGCATCCTGTTACTTTAAGTCATCTTCCAGACTGTTAGGACAGGGGAAGCCCGTGTCTTAACACATCGCCCTAGGACTGGGCGCACCCGCTGAGCCTGGATGACAGAGCTCTGGCTTTTCACCTGCTGGCTTCTTTTCTACCAGCAAGCGCCTCTCCCTCGCGTTTATTTGCAGAACGAACAAGGAGGGTGTGTTAAGGCCTCACCTAGGGAGAAACATGGTTACATAGTTAGAGAATGCTTGGACATCTTAGAGAGGATTTGCATCTCCTCTAACCCAGGTGAAGGTCATGGTCAAGTAAGCTAAAGCGGTTGGGGGTCATCATAGAAATGCAGGTTTGATCACAGCTCCCAGCTCTTCTTGTACTCCAGATCGAGCCGCCCTTTCTGACATGCCTAATTTTGCCACTGGGAAGTTTTCTTGACTCCCTTGTTCCTCAAATTCAGCCCCCGAGTTCTAATGACTTTTTCCTCCTTTCTCATATCCCCCATCTGCCGTATGCATTCAGTCAAGTGTTTACAGCATACATGTTATGTCCCCCGAGTAAATCAGTGAGAACTTTTTTCTCCAATGGGGCATACATTCCAGCAACCTTTCTCCCTCCCACAATTGAAGCAATAGTTGAAGTTGGCTTGGATTACCTTGGATCCCTTCCAAGGCACTGGTCCTATGGTTTCTGCTCCTAACCACCCAGCTTCCTACATGACTGGGTTATTTTTATTTTCTGACTTCCTGTTCCTATTTTCTGTCCTAACTTCCAGTTCCCTTCTCACTAATCTCACACACTACTGCCACAGAAGTGTGCTGTAAAACAGCAGAAATCACACATATTCAAGACCTTATGTGGCTGTACTCCAGAAGTAGGCTCTGTTGGCTAACTATCCAAGTTTGTAAAAGACCAAGCTTAGCAACACCTTGCAAATTCAGCCTGTACTTTTGAAGTCCTGATGTTGTTGTATACCAGGCAGATTTTAAAAAGAGCTAAATAAAGGTAGCTTCTAGAATTGAAAATTATGATTGTTGAAACACATTTAGTATGAGTAAACTCTTCACAAAACTCAAGGACAAGCAAAACTAAGCCATACATATGCATATATGTATATATGTAAATGGCATACACACTATACATATAGATATAGTAAATGAAATATGTACATGACAACAATCGCATATAAGTCAGTAGAAAAGTAGCATTAAAATATTCTAAGGCTCTTGCATTATCCAGGAAGAGGGTATATTTTAGATTCTAGGGAAACTAATAAAATAATAGAAAAATTGTGTATATTTTCCAAAGTAGTTGTGTATATTTTCCAAAGTAGTGGAAAAAAATGGAATAGTAATTAATTTTTTTTTAAAGTCAAGGAAAAAAGAGAGAAAAATAAACAGGCAGGCAGGGGAAAAAAAGCACATTGTAAGATGGTAGATTAAAACCCAAATAGATCAGTTATTAGAGTAAATGAACTAAATCCTGTAGTTATCAGACATATTTTTAAGTTGGATTTTTCAAAAACCAAAATATTTGCCCTTTACAAAAAATATATCTAAAGCATAGGAGGACAAAAAATTTGTATGTAGAATTTTGGACTAATACAACAGATAAACAGCTGGTAAGAAAGATTTTTTAAAAAAAAGGCATTAAAAATCCATATGAAAAATGACAAATCTTCTAGACATTGAAAAGATAATATTATTTTATTGAAAATTTAGATCAAATGTAAAATACCTTGAAAAATACAATTTATCAAAACATAGAAATAAAGAGCAAACTTGAATATTACTATATATAACTGTTAAAGAAACTAATCCATTATTTAAAGCCTTCCCACAAAGAAAACTCTAGGCCCAGATGGCTCCAGTGGTAAATTATACCAAGTATTTAAGGAAGAAATAATCCCAATAACCATAAATTCTTCCAGAGGACAGAGAAAGAATATATATTCTTAGTCCATATATAATAGCAGCTTCAATTAGCCTCGCCATCTCATTACATTTAAAATAATATGTTATTCTCCTAAATCCATGCATCTTGTGAATAGACTGAATAGGTGGTATAAATGGGATGTGATAAGAATAATCACCCCTGGGTTTTTCAAGTCTTCGATGGTGGTACTATAATGCCTGTGTATTCTCTTCACCCCTTTCCTCAAGATGTGGTCTTGACTTTATTTTGGGGGGCAAAGGTGCTCAGATACTTCCACTGGGCCTTTTCTTATTTTATGGGTTAGATAGGAAGCCAAAGCAGGGTTCTGTAATTGGTAAATATGTCTATGCCAGTGACATGTTCAAGAGCTGGGGGAGTCACCACAGCATGTCTGTGTTTCTGTTGCTCCCCCAGGAGGCCAATTTGGGGTTAAGCCTCTCTCCATTGACTGCTGGATCCTTGGGTCCCAAGGGATTAGCCCTAGCTAAGAACCAATGCTTAGTAATCTTGAAATGAATAGGTATTTCCTTTCCCGCTGGGCATAGTTACCCGTTGGATTCCTTTGTGAAAGTCTAGGTGAAAGATTTAGAACAGATACTCATTGTGGTTTTAATTTGCTTTTCCCTAATGGCTAATGATGAACATCTTATATTGTGCTTATTGGCCATATGTATATCTTCTTTGGTGAGATGTTTTTTTTAATGTCTTTTATCCAATTTTCTAATTGGATGGTTTGTTGGTTTACTATTGAAATTTAAAGTTGTTTATATATTCCAGATATATTAGCCCTTTTCTTGTTAGATATGTGGTTTGCAAAATACTTTCTCCCAGTATATAGTTTTAACAGGATCTTTTGAATAGCCAAAGTTTTAAATTTGATGAAGGCAAACTTATCAGTGTTCTTTTTTTTTTTTAAATTGGGGAATTTGGGGAGGGGAACACTGTTGGGGAATTAGGGAAGGAGACCAGCCAAGTTGTTGTTCTTCAGTCTTAGTTGTGGAGGGCGCCAGTCGCTATCAGACTGCCCATCGGCAGCTCGTGGCCTCTAAACTCAAGGTGCTGTGTTCAATCTTAGTTGCAGGTGGGCATAGACACCATCCCATGTGGGAGTCGAACCAACAGCCTGTTGTTAAGAGCACATACTCTATCCTCTGAGCCATCCGGGAAGCAGCTCAGCCCTAGGTGCGAAGTTCAGTCTTAGTTGTGAGGTGGGGGGGGGGTGCAGCCCACCACCCCATGTGGGAGTCGAACAGGCAGTCTTGTTAGGAGCACATGCTCTCACCAGCTGAGCCATCCTGCCACCTGTTGGCAGCTCAGCAGCAGCTCAGCAGCAGCTCAGCTCGGGCACATCTCACTGGCCTATGTGGGAATCGAACCGGCGGCCCTGTTGCTCAGAGCTCATGCTCTTAAGCTAACTCTTAACCAACTGAGCCAATCGGCTGGCCCAGTGTTTGTTTTTATTTTTTATTTTTATGGATCACATTTTGGTGTCAAGTCTAAGAACTTATGCCTGAATGAAGCAAATCTAATAAACATTTTCTGTATAAGGCACATCACAGATTCCTTGTACTTGGGAATAATACCTAATATAATATCTATAATACCCATAATACCTAATATAACTAATGCTATAGAATAGAGTTTGGAAAAAATTCCATAGTTTTAGCCCAGAATAGTTTTAAAGAAGGTGTAAGTAACCAAATGACATGTTACTTATGAAACAAAAACAAAAATTAGAAGAAATCTCAACAAAACTCTCCTAGAAATTCCTTATGAACTTTCCATGGTAAACGATGTCTAAAATGGACCTCTTGGAACATTAAATGACTTGACCTGCATCTGGGGTTAGTTAAACTCTTGTGGACACCTTCCCAAAATGCTGATATTTGGCTTTAGAATAATTGATATCAAGCTATCTGCTAGGGTCTAAATGTTTGTGTCCCCTAAAATTCATATGTTGAAATCCTAACCCCCAAAGTTCTTTAGGAAGGTGAGGCCCTTCATTCCAAAGCAGGCCCCAGAGAGATGCCTCGCCCCTGCCGTCAGGGGCGATTACAGTGAGAAGACAGCTGTCCATGAGGGAGCAGGCTCTCACCAGACACCAGATCTGCTGGTGCCATGACCTTGGCCTTCCGAGCCTTCAGAACTGTGAGAAATAAAAGTTTGTTGTTTGTAAGCCATCTAGTACATGGTACTTTGTTACAGCAGGTCAAATGGACTAAGACGCCATTCTTTCTTGCCACAATTAGAACTCACCAGTTACTAATTAAAGCCATTGCTAGATCTTCACAAGACAATCATTTTTTTCTGCATAAAAGAAATGGTTATGTTTATCTACCATAAGGTTATAGGCAAAGAAACGTCCAGCTTAGAATGCATGCATACAGAGTATTTTGGGTTTCATCTTTTCTACTGACTGACTTTGTCCACTTATTTACATAAAAGAACAAGGCCCACAATTTTATTTTATTAAGGTAATGTAGTTTGTAGAGCTGTCCAACCTCAACTGGGCGTTTGAGTTTTGTCTTTTGTACCTAGTGTACAAACATTTTGTGCAAACATTTCCATAATGGGACAGTGTTCACATATTTATTTTATGAAGGTACTACAGTTTGTATAGATAGCTGTCAATTATAGGGCATTTGAGTTTTTTCAAATAGTCATTTCCAATAATGTAAACTTTATCATACACATTGTTTTTCATGATTTTGGAAAATTCCTTGGAGTATAATCTGAAAATGAGATAAAAGACTATTAATTTTTCTGGTTCTAATACTTTATTGTCAAACTGTTCGAGAAGTCAGAACATCACCTTTTGTGGGTTCCTCTAACTAGATCCTAACTTACATTCCTGAAAACACAAACCTCGTTAACAAGGTCATCTCATGGCTCCTCTATAAAACAGAATCCAGCAACAAGGAAGAAATTCTGCTATATTTTTTTCTTTTCTTGCAAGAGGCTGGGTTTTGAAGGGAAGGATGAATATCTCAATTATAGAAATAATAGGAATTATGGCCAAAGAATTGGTGTTTCATCCCCGAATGCACCTTATCCCTGAGATCTTTATGGTCTTCTAGAATTGATTTATGGAAACGTTTTTGTGCACCAGTTTTTGAAAAAGAGTTCTTAAGCTCCAGCAGGTCTGCCTGAGGCTTGGCTACTCCAACTCGAGGAGTCCAGCCCAAAAGAGATCTTGTGTCTTCATCGTTTTCCATGTTCAAGTTCAACTGTTCTTCTGGCTTACTTAAAAAATGTTCCAGATTGAAAGCTTCCGAGTCTGGTTTATTTTGTAAAATACTAGGTTTACTAAGGCTAAAAGGGTTTTGATACATAGCATACTGGTCATTTAAGGCAGATTTAAACTGTTCATATTGAATGTAATTGTTTGGATTGCAGTAAGGTACAGGCTGCGGTTTTAATGACAGCTGTCTCCAGTACAAATCATCTGTCTTTTTAGTATCCATGATTTTTGGAAATGGTTTTATGTCATAAATGTTAGTCAGATCTTTTGTTGGGTGTGCATAGATAGATAGCAAGCTCTGTTCTTCCTTAATCTTGTCCTCAATTTCCTGGTGCTTACGGGTCACACCTGCTGGTGTATTAGTGCTGAGTGCCATCATTTCTGTAGAACTGGGTATAAAGGTATGAAAGTTACACAAAACTCTAGGGGTACAGTCCGGACAGGAAGGTGGTCTTTGCTGGACAGTTGCCTCCAGAGGACGTTGATTGTGAATCAGTCGGGCAATTCGTCCTTCAAAGGGTCTGGGGGGTTTGAAGACAGGATGGAATTTTTCTTGCTGTAGTGGTGGGATAAAAAGGAGAAAATTGATTAATTAATCAACCTGGTATTGTAAGAATATTGCTCCAAATGGCAAGTCAAAACTTATACCCGTTTTTCACTGAGTAACCACAGGATGGGTAAAGGAATGCATGTCCCACTGTTCCTTAATATTTAAAGACATTGAAATTTGGATCCTAACAAACATGTTTTTCTCTACCAATTTTTGCTAATATAGTGAGGGCATATTTTCACTTGGCTATAGAGAAATTCCTGTATGTAGGAACTCTTTGCTTTCAAACGTTCAAGCTATAAAAGAATCATGAGAGGGCCGGCCGAGTGGCGCGGTGGTTAAGCGCTGGCTTGGGAAGCCAGCGGCCCTGGTTTGGTCCCACATATGAGGGCCAGTGACACTGCCCAAAAAAAAAAAAAAAAAAAAAAAAAAGAATCACGGGAACAAAATTTCTGCTGGTCACCAACAGACAATGTTAACAGTTATGTGCAGTTATTTAAATCTCGGCCTCTTTAGGCCAAGGCCAGGGTTCTTAAACTGCGGCGGAATCAGAAACACTGGTCCGACGGGAATTTGTCGCGTCTGTGCTTTTTCTCTGAGATGTTTTGTAAATATTGTGGACTCAGTAATGTCTATAATTGCAAAAGTGGTGAGTGTATTCAAAGGTTATTGATATATGTCTGGGGGGGCAGGAGGAAGAGGGGAGGAGTTGACTTGGAAAGTGTATAAGGGAACTTTCTGGGATGAAGGTAATTTTCAATGTATTGATAGGGGTTTGGGCTACAAAGGTGCATGCATTTGTCAAAACTCAGTGAATGTGCACTTAAGATGTGTGCAATTTCATTGAAGGTGTATTTTACCTTCAAAGAAGAAGCTGCAAACAGGTTGCATACTGAATGTTTAGGGGTGAAGTATGCTAATGTTTTCAATTTACTCTGAGATGCATAAAAAATAAGTCTATTGATGAATGGTTGGAGGGATGGAAAGATGGATTATGTGATAAGTAAAGTGCTAATGGTAGAAACTAGGTAATGGGTATAAGTGTGTTAACTATAAAATTATTTAAACTTTGAGTTTGAAGTTTTTTATAATATGTTGAAGACAAAAAGAAAAAAAGAATGGATGTATGTTGATGATGGTATAGATATCAGAGATAATAAAAATAAGAATGGTGAGAAAGTCACGGTAGCTTGGACTTAGAAAACAAAACGAACTTGGGAACATCCTTTTGGAGCCTACTTTGTTCATAGTTGGAGGAATTCCATACTGTTATTAACAAACCTGTTACAACCGTTAACTAGTCAGGTTTGAGTAGATACTAGGAAAAAAAGAAAAAAATCCAGCTCTTTGAAATGTTTTGTTAAATTCATCATAAACAAAAAGTATAGGGTGTATCATATCCTACTTTGACAGTGTGCAAAAGCAGTTTTTAGCACCTTTAATTTGACTAACACCCAAACATTTCATACACATACTTATTACACTGAAACATGCCTTTCCAGAGTCTATTATTTATGATTTAGACAGAACCTAGCAAGATTCACTGAAACTTGCTTTTAAACTTGCAACTAGTTTAGGCATATTTTATCTTATTAATAAAAATATTAGATGTTGATTTTCTTGTACAGTAATTTTGTATATAACGTACTTGGCAAGCTTCCTTTGTATGACATACATGTATTTCCTTATGAAAATGATAAAGCTGCTTCCTGAGGGGCTGGACCCTTCAGAGTCAAATTTGTGGAAATCCTGACAGTTGCTGAACACACCTGACAATGTCAGAGTGCATGTACCATCTTTTCTAGCCTTAGAGAATGCTTGTTGCAAGGGAAAATAAAATTAAAACCCTTCAGTGAATGAGAAAGTAGTCGGGAACTACTTCTGATCTTATATCGCTCTGGGAAAGACTGAGGCTGATGTAAAATAAGTGTGTTCAGTTCAGTCTAAAGAGAGTTCACATTGAAATAGCTTACAGTTGTTTTTTATGTATCTTTCCATGATTTACATCTTTGGAAATACTAATTTTGTTTTCAAAACTTTGTAGTTATAGAGGATAAAATTTAGGCCCCAAATAAAAATAAATGAATACTATTAGGTCACTTTATTTCATTGACATAATTAAGCCAACAGACTACATCTTCTGTCACTCTAAAGGGCTTGATCATTTCTTTCTTGCCTTTTCAGATAATCAGTTATGAAGTCTCTATTGATATTTACAGAGAATTTATTGGCTTTTGATTGTAATTCATCCAAGTCTCAATTATTGTGGGTATCAGGAAGAAGCCTTTATTTCTTCCAAAGCAGTGATAATGTACAAGACATACAAATCGGCAAAGATTCACAGAATTTCAGAAACTTATTAAGTTACCAGGTAAGCTTTTGTAAATCAACTCCTTTGTAAATTTTAGCCACAGTAACAGTCTAAAATCTATTTTAAAAAACCCAACAGTACTGTGAAGAGAAAAAGAAACCTTGCTTGTTCTTCCAAATAGTGGAGAAAGGTATTCAAACCAGTTCAAATCAATTCAGAATTAGCTCCTAAAATGAGTTAAATTTTCCCTTTTCTAGCTTGGTCCTCATTACTCATGAAGCACATAAGAAGTGGACAAAGCAAGAAAGAGCCCAACACCTGGATACTCTTCTCCCCTCACCCCTGGCCCCCCCAAATAACTGAGGGTTGACCGCAGTTACTTACAGGCTCTGGGTCATATCCTATCTGTGCAGCTAACTCTGCTACCTCCTTTTCATGGTAATCATCCAGTTCAAGGGGGTTCATGGGCCCCAAACCTTAAGGGAAACGTCATGTCTTATTATTTTGTTAAACAAAAAATGGCAGCTAAATGACCTTTTAGAGAAAAACTTACCCATTCCTCCATTATAATAAAATTAGAACCATTGAAATGAAAACTGGGCCAGCCGAGTGGCGAGTGGCGTGGTGGTTAAGCGCTGGCTTGGGAAGCCAGCGCCCCGGTTCGGGTCCCACATATGAGGGCCAGTAACACTGCCCTCAAAAAAAAAGAAAACCAACTTTACCTAGTTATCTGCTAAGAGAAACTTACCACCCACCTTAATTTCGATTAGTACTTTGATAGGAAACATGGAAAAATATTAGAAGATGAAAGCTTGTAACAGCATTTGTCAAATATCTAATTTTGTCCTTTTTGCTTGTATTAAAGTGAACTCGTACCTGTAAAATCATTAGTGTATGATGTGAGCCAGTGGGACCTCTCAAGGTTTCTTTGTATGTTGGCATCTTTTAAAGAGTTCACAGTATCCCATGAATTTAACGACGTGTTAGGAGCGAAGGTTTTAGGAGGCTTTGGGTAGAATACTGGCTTGTTTTTCTCAGCACATTTAGGGAACTAGAATATGAACATAAAAGGTTATTGCTCTTAATATCATCTCATAGAATAAAGGCTGATAATTCATTATCTCACAAGAATGGGGGCAAAGGAAATCAGGCTGAAGTCAGACCCTATGTTTTTATTCATTCATTACTAATATTCTGCAACTCTAACTATATTTAGAGGTAAGCACAATGTTTTATCAAAGGTATGGTGAGCTCTTTTCAAAAAATCTTACTTTCACAGGTATCCTATGGCAACGTCCACTGGCGAGCTGGTCCTGGAAGTCCCCTAGCCACTGTGAAATTTTATTACAGATATAAAGAGCTCCGAAGTGCTCTACTGCCTAAGTTTAGTCAAAATTGTGTGCCTTCCCCTTCTCCTTCCCTGCATGAAATGACACTATTTGATCTCTTTTATGAATTTCTGATGAAAGTTAAGCAATTCAAATTCAAATACAATGTTTTGTTCTGTAGACTTACCTACTTACTCTGGAGTTTTAGTTTGTCTTTTCAAAAAAGGTAAAAGTGAATGAATGAATGAGTTGCATTGCAGTCTTTGTGGTTCCTTAAAAATACACCTTTGCTCAGATTGAGCATACTCAATAAATTATTTACTGAGCACTATGTGTGCAAGTTAGTGGCAGGAAGCAAGACTAGATCAGAAACAAATCTTGCCATCCAGGAGCGTATTGGCTAGAAGGGGAGATGAGACGTGAACACAAATGACTACTATCAGATGAAAAGTCACTCTTTGTGCAAAAGAGATCAAGATAAAATTATTTGAAGTTCAGAAAAGGGAGACATTGATGCTAGTTGAATACGGGGTGTGGCTGAGAGCAGAAAGGCAAGCAACAGACAAGGGGCCATGTTATGTCACACTACAGAAAGTAAATCTTCAGTGACATGCAGAGATGGGGAGGCCAAAGGAACAGCGAGAACAGAGGTATGGACGGTGCGGAAAGTATGGAATTAGCATTTCTTGAACACTATGCACTGATTGCTGTCCCAGCCAGGCCCACTCTTAACGTTTGCAGGTCCTAGGGCTGGAGTACAAATGGGAGACCACATTCCATTTGTCTAAATAGTTTAATTGATTTATTTAATAAAACTGTTAAATAAATAAAATACCTTCCATTCTCCTACCTTGACAAAATACCTTCGTAAAAACCTGAGGGCCAGGTTCAAATTGAGACTTCTCAGGCTATGCACTGCGACACAGTGGTTCAGGAAGGGCAGCCGCTGACGCCTGGCCTCAGCAACCCTTCTCCCTGTCCCCAGTTTCATTACAAACTGTGAGGTGCCTGGAATCCATGAGGGTACCTAATCCCAAGTTCAAGCTCCATCTACCTATTCCCTCTGTTTCCAGCAAATAGTCATGTTTTGGCCATCACCCCTTTGGCCTAAAGGTGATGGTAGCTTGGCAGCACAGCCAACCTCTGGGAGGTTGGGCCTGAGGAGGAGACCCCATGAAGGCCCTGGAACTGGGTTCCAAGCTGTTTGGTTAGAGAATTCTGCAGTCCCGCATCAGACTGGGGTAGGAGACTGGGGTGCATAGACATACCCTCTTGCCCTCCCAAACTTCCTGCCTCAGGGAGGGGCACAACCTCTAAAGAATGGGGCCCTCCAAGTTCCTGAGCTCGAGGGTGATGCCGCTTACATCAGCCCTGTGAGGTTGGAGTGCTGGTAAAATCTTACATATAGAGTTGTCATCGTCAAAGGCGCTTCGTAAAAACCTGTCTCAAGAGGTATTGAATAACCACACCTATACATCCAACAGATATGTGGCTTGCTTATTCAAGGCTAGACATAGCCCTCTTTGTTCTCCTTATCTTTGTCAGATTTGCAAGGCCAGTTTACTTAAAAATACGAAGGACTTTTCAAAAATATTGTTTTGAGGGACCAGATTAATCTTGTCTTAACTCTGGCTTAAACTAACGGTAGCAATTACTGAAATGCAATCAGGCACGGAGAAAGGAAATAGGGAATGTGAAATTTTACTGTAGCTGGTGGTCCCTTGAAAAGAGCTTAGAGTCAGGAAATACCTGTATGTTCAGGTAATGTTATTCTCAGAGCATTGTGGAGAGGGGCTGGTGGAATTATTCACTCGGTGGGTGTTCATTGGTTAAAATATACTATTCACAGGGTAAAGTATGCATCTTATGTGGAAAGTAAGTATGAGGCAGGAAGAGTGAGCTCGTTTTAGGTAGGCAGAGAGGCCATGAAAGGAGAGCATTCCAGGGATGGGGAGTGGCCATGAATGAACCTGTTGGGAGACTAGCGGGGGTGGGGGATGGGGGGTGGGGGGTGGGGGGGTGAAGGGGTTGGGGGGACGGGGGTGGGTTGGGGGGAGCCAGGCTGTAGGAAGGGAGAAACTCCAGCTCCCGAAGGGTCTTCGCAGCTCAATGAAAGCACTGGGATTTACACTTGGTACAAGGTGAGCTCGTCAAGGTTGCTGCAAAGGGGTGTGACACAAGGAAAGCAGCATTTTAATGAACTGGTAAAGAGGGAAATTGAAAGAAGAAACTAAAGTACTGAGTTGGAGACTTCAGCCATAAGAACATATAATGATGGGATGATGTCTAGAATAATTTCTCATTTTCCTGGGTTGCTTAGATACAGATTTTGCTTGAAAGAATGATAGTGATCCAGATGATTCTTTAAGGATTTTTCTTGATGTATAACTTTACAAAAAGCAAACAGGAAATTGCTTCCTTCATAGATGACTGGGACATTGCAGTGACCCCACTCTGACAGTCACTTTCCAAGTAAAATTCATATGTTTCCAGCCTTTCATAATTATTTATTGCCTAACTCATGAGTTGTTCAATGCAGGGAGATAACATGAAAGACACTTGGCACTCCGGCTAGTGAATACTAGCTCACCGACTAGTGAATATTAGCTAATACTATTTTCAAATTTCTAAATATTTTCCTTTATGACTTAAACTTTTTCTCTTTTTATCCATGTGGAGTCACGGTATAGAGGTTAAGAGCAGAGACCAGAGTCTCATAAGCCTGACTTCTATGATCATAAGACAATCACAAACTCTGAGCCTCAGTTTCCTCATCTATAAAATGGGGATGATGATATTAATCAGATAAACTTATTATTGTAAGGGCTAAATGACATACTGTAGCTACAGTGGTTAGTGCATAGCAATTTCTCAATAAACAGTGGCTATTGTTTTGTTTTATTTTTGATTCTATATAAATATAATGGAACAATAAGTTGCAAGTGTTTCTGAAAATCTCCCATTTGTCTATGCATATTTGGAATTACTTGATATATTAGGAGTCATAAGAGTAGAGTTGGGGGACATATAGTGAGGGAAATACAGCTCTCCTTCACATTCTTTTGGGGGAAACCTGTTTTCTTGTAACTGTGGAAATGTTACGTAACTGCCAAAAGTATCTGAAACCAACTAAGAAAACAAAAAAATGTGAATCCTGGTCAAAATCTCAAAATTTTCACTCAGAGGGAAAATATAAACAATGGCTTTTTTGGATTTTTATAAACGTATAGAGTTAAAAACATTTTTTTCTTTTTTTAAATTTTGTTTTAAACACACATTTAGAAAGATACTTACATCATAATATACACCCTGACCTGGCCAAGTCAAGGCTTTCTTCTTTGAATCCGAGGGAAAATCAAGCAGTTCGTATCTGTAAGGATTACCTGAAATTTTCAGGAAAAGCACTGTTATCGCGAATATACAAGAACAGTCTTCTAATTAATGGGATATATGGGTGCATATGTGGGACATATGTTGTGGGGATGTAGTTACAGTTTCACTTCTTGCCCCTCTTAATGAGCAATCTTTGGGCCACACAGAGTGAGAATGACTAACCAGAGTGCTCTCAGCATAAGGAGGAACTAGTACGTCATCTTTTTTGTAAATGAAAGGAAGTCTTAGGGGAATTAGAGATCTTTCTGGTCTCTGAAGGCTCGGTGAATATATTTCTAAACTACTTATTTTGGCTTTTCCCTGCTTAAATATCAAGAAACGGAGTTAGTACTTGCTTACCAAAAAGGTATTGAAAGAGAACACCTTAAAGAATGCAGCCTCTTAGGTATTGGTGGTACAGCCGTCCCCCCTTATTCGCAGGGGATGTTTCAAGGCCCCTAGTCGATGCCTGAAACTGAGGATAGTACTGAACCCTGTATATACTGTTTTTGTTTGTTTTTTTCAATCTGATAACCTACTAAGTGACTAACAGGTGGATACAACATACAGCATGGATGTGCAGGACAAAGGGATGATTTATATATGTCAGGGTGGGACAGAGAGGGATGCTGGGAGATTTCATCATGCAACTCAGAATGGCATGCAATTTAAAACTTATGAATTGTTTATTTGTGGAATTTCCCATTTCATATTTTTGGACTGTGGTGTGACCATGAAACCGTGGATTAGGGGGCCACTACCATGGTTTGATAAGCTTTAGCAAACCCAGTATGGCTTCCTCTGTTGCCATGATAAGTTCCACATTAAAGACGGCCCTGAACACCCATCCCCACATGTAATAAGGACAAATGCTGGCATCTATTAAACATTTACTATGTGCCAGTACTGTACTGGTTTATATTTCATCACATGCATTTTCCATAACATCAATACGAGGAAGATACTGTTATTCCCACTTTAACAGATGAGGAAACTGAGGCCCAAAGTAAAGAAGCAATTCACACAGCTAGGAAGTGGAATAATTGAAACTCGGGTAATCTGAGTCTAGGGCCTGCACTTTTAACCTGTGTGCCACTCAGATGTAATAAAGGAGAGTTAAAATAAGTGGAAACAAGAGTTGAAAACCTAATGCAGCCCTAGTTCTTGGAATGGTCTTTTACAAGGGTTATTAGAACAGTCACATCTTTTTAAAATCCTCCAAGAGTGACTAACTGGTCATGGACAGGTAATGCTTGGAAGAGCAGAAAATCAATGGGGTACCTTATTGCTTCAATCTCTGATCTACAACTGCACTGAAAAGTGTTTTTATAAATTTCTGTGATTTCTTGTTAACTGTATACACTTTGTATAATTTCAGAAATGATCTATTACAGGAATTGAAAAAATAAATTTACTTTGACAATTTACCCAGTAAGATCACAAAAGTTTTTAATTGCTGCGGTAGCCTATCCTGTAGTTCTTTGGCACAGTGCCCTGCTCCCCAGCTCCCCAGTATAACAAGGCACAGCCCTCCACACTAAATGATATGTACATATGTATGTATGTGTACTATCTATAGATACATATAATTGATATAGTTTCATGCCTTTTATCAGTGAGTGCTAACTGGTCTGAGAGGTAATAGAAAAGTTCAGCATGCTGCACACGTACTGGAATTGTGATAGTGTAGCCGACAGAGTAAAAAGAGTAATTGCTAACACTTATCTCCCCCATCTGTGAAGTAAGTACTAATATTCCCATTTTATAGACTGGGAAGTGGAGGCAGAGAAGTGATGACATTTTCCCATGGTCCATGGTGAGGCAGTGGCAAAGCTGGTTTCTACCTGTGCCATCTAACTCCATAGTCCGTGCTCTTCAACATTTCACAATAATCTCTCTCAAAATGTTACTGTCTCCTAATGCGGTCCTGGCATTGACATCGATGATGGCAGTATCCTGTTCTTACATTTGGGTCCAATTATTCATGGTCAGAGGACCTGCATTATAAGGCAGTTCTTGGGTCTTACCTCACAGCCTGAATTCATCCAACAAATATTTATTTCTGCCTCCCACACACTTTTTCTATCGCCTCCACTTACCCTCAGTCTTTCTCCACAGGAGTCTCTGTTTTGCAATCTCCAGTGTGGGAGTGACCTGATGTCTAGTGTATGGGCTCTGTAATAATAAAATACACCAGGGAAGGCCCCAGTGTTCCTATCTTTGTGCAAACATTCCAACGTGCTAAAAGGAACTGAACAAACTGCCCCCATTACTTTCTGAGTCTTATTTCAGTGCAGATCTTTCACTTTCATCATGGCTGCTACATCCATGTCCAGACTCTATGCTCTGCCCCAGCCACTGTCCCCTGTGCTGATGATCGATCACCTGAGCTAGGATGGAATTTTTAAAAATTAAGCCATAGGAGAGAGCAGGAAGGAAATGAAAACAGAAAATACAAGTAGAATAAAAACAGCCTGATTATACAATGTTTGGTTTCTTGTTCAAGCGTGGGAGAAGCATATAAAGAAGAAACGTGAACAGCATCTGCAGAGAACCTGGTTTAAGTGGTCGGTGGTAAAGTCTCCGCTGATGATAAAGTGCAGCCACAGCTGAGAACAACATTCCTAACCTGATGGGTCACACTTTTATGACTTGAGTCCTTTGCCCTACTTCCTGTTAATTTTATTATCGAATAAACTACAGATACAAGAAGCATTTCTACTGTTCTGATTTCAAATCCCGTCTTACCTCTTGTCTTCAAAACGATGCTGTGATAAGGCTTCGTTGGCACGGTGGGAGGAAATGGCTGGTGGCTGTGGGCTTTAATGCCGGTGCAGAGGTCTTTAGGTGACGTGAAGGCCGGGAACATGGCACCGCGGGAGATGTGTGTGTGGTAGGGGTGTTGAATCGGATATGGGGAGCAGGTCTCGCTGAAATTTAGTTGAACAAACACAACAACACAGAAGGGAAGGACATACAATTTAAAAAATCAATCATCAACTATGTATTGGTACCCTTCTTTGTGGCAGGGACTGTTCTAATCCCTGGGCCTAGGACAGTAAGCCGAAGTCCCTACACTTGGAGTTAGCATTTTGGTGGCGTATGTGCCAGAAAACATACGACATTTTCTTAATTCTGCTAGACAAATCAAGAATAGATGTAATTTGCTAAGAATCTCGAACTGCTGGGCATTTCAGCGAGCCCACCAAGGTGCCAAGGCAGCTGGATTGAGTACAGATTTGCAGGAGCAGCTGAGTAAGAGGAGGAGCTTCAGGCTGGGGCTGGGCTTCCTGCGGCTTGTTATCTACTGAATTCTTTAGCAGTGAATAGCTCTCTCAACTGATACAAAAATATGAAGCAGGAGATATGTGAATTTTGTAGTTTTTAGAATTTCTAGTTGCTTTCAATTCTTGCCTTTTGTTTTAAGTGGATCCCAGTACTTTATTTTATGGAATCATTTTTGAGCATTCAGCATCAATGTGGAAAGTGATCTCTAACCATCTCGGATTGAACTTTCAACCCAGGCCGTCTGTTTCTTTAATCAATCAATCAACAAAATATACTGCCTGTTTATGAACTTAGTACTGTTTAGGAATCAGAAAGCCTGAAATAGCTAGTACCCTGAAAGAAAATAAGTTAAAAAAGACCACAGGGGCGTACTTTTTCTATCATTTGAAGAACTAGCAGAAATTTTTAAAAACCTGTGAGAGCTATATAAATTAGAAGAAAATTGGGATTAGGATGCACATGGAATAGAGAAATGCTATATATAATTGGAAAATAAAGTAAGGAAAGGCAAGACCAGTGCAGTGTTAGTGGTTGAATTGTATCCCCTCAAAATTTGTTGGTTGAAGTCCTAACACACAATACCTTAGAATGTGACCTTCCTGGAAACACGGTCATTGCAGATGGAGTTAGTTAAGATGAGGTCACACTTCAGTAGGGTGGGTCCTACTCCAATATGATTGATGTCCTTATTAAAAAAGGGAAATTCGGACACAAACATGCACACAGGGACAATGCCATGTGAAGGTGAAGGCAGGTCAGCGTGACACAAGTACAGGCCAAGGAACATCAGAGATCGCCATCAAACTGCTAGGAGTCTGGAGAGAGGCAGGAAACACTCTCTCACAGCTCTCAGAAGGAACCAGCTCTGCTGAAACCTTGATCTCGCACTGCTAGTCTCCAGAACGGAGAGACAGTAAATTTTGTTTCCCAGCAGATATTGTAACCAGGAAGGACTCAGATCTCCAACAGAGCACATGTGAGCAGTGAGAAGCGAACACGTGCCCACAGCATGGGTGCGCTGGGTTCTTGCAGGAGAACAGTTAAAGGAAGAGCTGGAAAGATTAACTGCATTTCTAGTGCTGACATTTATAACCCACAGCAGCTTTGGGAAAGCTGTTGAATGTTGTGTTTATCAGGTCAAAATAAATGTACAGGTTATGCCATGAATGTTGGTGTTACAGAATTTTTCCTTTCACTATTTTCTCAGTATCAGCAGAATTTATTTAATGGCTTCTACAAGTCACTATGAATGGTGTGACTATGACGTAAAGAGAATAATTTCAACAAGACACCTATTTTAAAATGTCTCATTGCTTTTCCATCATATGATATTTTTTAGTCCCAAGCCTTTTTGGTTGGTTTTGCCATTTATCTGCAGCAGCATTAAAATCAAGGTACCAAGGAAGAAATAGCTTCATAGACCATCAGCTAAAATGGCCCATTTCTTAAGGTATCGTACGTTAGACCATGAAGCCTAGGTTTCAAACCCAGATCTCAATGTGTCATCCGACTGGTGGCTCAGAAGCTGTGGCAGCCCAGGCCTGGTTCAGGCCCCTCCCCTTACTCAGCTGCTCACGCAACTCTGTATTGAATCCAGCAGGCGTAGCATCTCGATTGGCTCGCTGAAATACCCAACAGCTGGAGATTCTTGAAAGTTCCCAGTCTCTTATAGATACCACAAGAAGTCAAGACCGATTTGTAAGAGCAAAAGTCTGGATTCCAGGTAAAAGTCATTTATGAGGCCCGTCAGCTCTTTTTGTGTAAAGTGACTCGGTTTTCTCACCCTTGTCACAAATTCCCCTTCCTCTGCCCATGAAATTGTTTTGGAATTGGGCATAGCATTATTTTATTGCTAATCACTAAACACTTTTCCAGTTTAGTTACTTTGCTTAATAAGTGCCACATCAACGACTGCACAACTTGGTACAAGGCACAAGGCCGCCAACTCCGATGACATGAGAACAGAATCAGGGCGTTCGTGAGTCCCAGCTGACTGATGTCCCGCGGAGCCATGAAAACACTCGTGTGGTAACTGCTCTTTCAGTGAAGCAATACTGACTGTATTTCATTTTTTTACTATCAGTATGGACTTGTGTATATTTATTTTGTACTTTGGTACTTTAGTAATAACCCTGTACTACTGTATCTTGTTACTCAAATTGGCCATTGGGAACCCTTTCAGTTGGCTCCTATATCCATATCTCTGTTATTTTGGGCGTTTTGTGGTTGGTTGGTTGGTTGGTTTGAATCCTTCATCACTTACTGTTGTGGTGTTTTTGTTTGTTTGTTTGTTTGTTTTTTTAGCATTTCCTTACTTTCTGGCACTACAAGACACTCAAGACTATCTTGCGTATTTCCTGCCCCACTCCTGGAATGAGCCATTTCTCCAAGGAGCCCAGTTCCTTCTATTGGAGAATGATATTAGAAACCAAGAGCTGATCACAAGGTGTGCTTGGTCCCTGTCAATCGTAACTGAAAATAAGTTGACAGTTAAAAATTGTGTTTCAGTTAAAAAGCAAAGATCCATTCAAAAGGCTATTAAAATGAAAGCCTAGGTTGTTTTGGGGGACATTCTACAAAATATCTGACAAATAATTCTCAAAATTGTCTAGGGCATAAAAAAAAAATAGGGAAGTCCAAGAAACTGTCACAGCCAAAAGGAACATAAGGAGACATGGCTACTAAATGTAATGTGGCCTCTTAGATGAGATCCTGAATAAGGATCAGAAAAAGAACATTAGGGAATAACTGAGGAAATCTGAATAAAGTATGGACTTTAATTAATGTGATGCGTCAGTACTGGCTCATTAATTGTGACAAATGTACCCTACTAATGTAAAAGGCTAATAATAGGGGAACCTGGGTATGAGGTATATAGGAACTCTCACTACTATTTTCCCAATAATTCTGTAAATCTAAAACTATTAAATTGAAAAGTTTATTTAAAAAAAAAGATGAGCGGGGATATAATTGAGGGAAATCAGTAATACTGTCACCTTGGACTTGTAATGGCCTCTCCTCCCACTTGTTAAACACTTTTATGAAAAGTCTCATTTGTCTTCATATTGGCTAAGACCTATGGATTGACAGTATTTTTTTTCTTGGTTATAACAGCAAGTTGTATGCTTACCCTACTGCTGCATTCAGTGGTTTGGGCATCCTAGAATAAAGACAAGAAACAAATCCTAGTTTATATTAAGGACTTTTTAAAGCTTATATTCCTATGAGAAACTTGCTTAAGAATAAAGATGTATTCCGTTGTCCAACTACAGTGTCTTTAAGATTATACTGACTTTATAATACCTTGATTGGAACACTGAATAATTGACCAGAGAGATATGATGTCATCATATCTCAGTTGTCTGTTGATCAGCGTTTTCCATTCTGCTCAATCTAACTTCAGCGCAACTCACTGCAGCTCGCTCACACCACACGTTTTGCGTTTCGTGTTTGCAGTGCAGGTAGGACCTACTACTTCTAACAATAATAGAGCTCCGGTTTTAACTGACATTCAGCCTCATAGGCAGGCAGTAGCCAAAGTGCTCTGAGGCAGCCTGATACCACGGTGCTTGTGGTGCAATTACATGACCTAAAATGCCCTGAGTGTGGCCTGGTTGGGGAAGATATTTATCAGTACTGTGTGTGCTTTGTCCCTTTGCCCAGGATTGTCGATCTCTCCCAGTTGACAGAGAGGCGAGAATAAAACTGAACAAGGTCCTGGCAGCATGCCCTTTCTGAATCAGTTCATTTGAAGGTTGGGTATTTACTAATTACCCTGAATCCTGCGTGCCAAGAAATAATACTGCAGCACAGAAACAAAGTCCAGAATAGGGACTGTCATCCACTTTCCTTGGATTTCAACAATTAGTTGCAGCCTATGCAAATATTTCTGAAATATTTCAGGCATGAAAAATGAACAGAATGTTAATCAGTTGATAGTAAAGATCAGTAAAATTGAGTATACTCTTTAATTTTTTGTTTCTCTATTTAGAAAATGGTATGTTAGCCATACAATTTTATTAGGCAATATTATAAATGCATGATTCATATGAACCATAAAAGGTTTATATCTTTCTTTTTATTTGGACTCTTGGAACTTAAAAAAGAGCATGTCTTGTCTTGCTGTTATTTTTCTGGTTGAGTGGAGGAATGGAGGGGGGGTGGGGTGGGCAATGAATATAAGAATCCAAGGGGGTCTACAGTTACTAAATTGGCTATTATTTATGAAACATTAAATTGCCATCTAAAATTTCTCATGTGACAAATTTAGCTATGATATTGACAAGTATATGCCTAGAATTGATTTGACTCAAAATGGAAAAAAGAAATTTTTAAAAGAAAAGCTTGTAAATGAAGTGAATGAAAAGAAAAAATTCTCAGACAACAATTCTTTGACCAGAACCAGTCTATTATTTTACTGCCACATTCTATACTTTTCATTACTAATCTCAAAGGAAACAAATAGGGCCTAGCAACCACTCATTTCATATCTTTTTGGCTCCCTCTTGTGGCCCAGCTCTGTATTAACTTTTTACCTATAAATGGATTCCTAACAATTCTGAGAGTTAAAAACGAAGTGATATTTTCATTGTTACTTAAGGACTGTCAGTGTTTTATTTTTATCTGAAAATTAAAAAGTACACTTTTGTAGTATATACAACAAACTATTTCAAAGAGTGAAAGATAATTTAATATACTGGAAAAGGGCTCCTCTAAGTAAAGAGTAAATTAATAGGTATTCCGTATCCAGAACAGACTTAGGAAGTAATTTTAGTAAGTGTTATCTATAGATTGTCATAGTGAACCTCTCTTCTCATAAAATTCTGATTAAAATTTTTTTTGAGCGTGCTGAGGCATTTTCTATGAATCTTTTAAGAAACATAACAGATGCTTATTAGATTGAGCAGCCAGGTCAAAGGCAGGAAATAGATCAAGAAGACCTGTACGATCCCCTGAACATTATAGTCCATATTTCCTACTATTTCTTCACTTGTTTAAATGCCAAAACTATTCGTGGGTTTTTGGTTTGTTTTATTATTTGTTTGGTCTTGGTTTCTATTATTAATGATCTCTATTTTAAGAAAAAGAACACTGATTTCTAAGAGGTCCCTTTTGGGGGCTTTTAAATCTCTCATATAACTCATTTTCATTTAAAAATATTATTTGAATTCATATAATGAAAAGAAACCCCAAACTTACAAAGAATCACTTCCATAGATGTCACTTTTTTTGTTCTGCGTCAAATAATAGAATTGTTCAATAGGAAGCTTTCTGAAAAGAAAGAAAAGATAAAATTGAACATCTTTTCATATTAACACAGTGTAATGGTGAGATAGGAAAAGAGAAACAGACTAATGCAATCATGGATATATGGAAATTCAGTATATGAAAAAGTGGCATTTTAAATCAGTGGAAAACGATTTACTTTTCAATAAATACAGGACAAATTCACTACCCATTTGGGAAAATATAGATTTCATTTCATACTATTCACAAAGATCATTTAAGATGGGTTAAAAATCTAAAGACTTGGGAAAACATATACAAATATTACAAGAAAATATGCAAGAATATTTTCTTCTTGGTGGTAGGAAAAACATTTTAAATAAGATTTTTCTTTTAAAAGTCAAAAACCAAATGAAAATCTGATAAAATGAAATGAAAAACTTTTTTGAAGACAGGACAGTATAAAAACGCTCAAATAAAACATATTGGAAGAAATATTTGCAATAAAGATATGTAAAGGATTGATGTCCAGAACATAAAGAGCTAATTAGAATCTATAGCTAAAAGACAAACAATAAAAATGGGAAAAGAATAAGAACAGAAAAGAAGTGTAAATGGCTATACATAAGAAAACATAACAGGAAAAAGTACTCAAGCTAACTAGAGAAATACGTTCTGATAATCATGATACCCTTTATACTCATTAGATGGGCAAAAATTATACACAGTTTGATGATAGAAGATACAGTTGGCCAAGAATATGGGCAAATGGATACTTTAGACACTATGATGACAACATAAAGCATTTGGGTTATATCTACTGAAACTAAAAATATTTATATAGCTCCCATTTAGGATTTTCCCTAGAGAAACATCTGTGTATGAACTCAAGCAGGCCTGTGCAAGCATAGTCATTACATATAGCTAAGGCAAAAAAAAAAAAAGTGGAAACGTTATGAAAATGGCTAAATAATCTATGATGCATTCACATTTTGGAACACTGAGAAATTAAAACGAACGAGATCTGTATTTACAATCTCTACATCGTTGAGAGAAAAAAAAACACAAGTTGCCTAGTACTATATATCAAATGATTCCACACATAAACAAACTAATACCATATACGTATTTTCAATGGGCACATGTATAATTATGTAAATGCATAACAAAAGATGTGAAAGGAGATACAGCCAAGTGGTAACAATGCTTCTCTGTAGGAAGGAGACTGGGATTGGTGGGGTGGTGGCCAAAGGAGATTGGACCTTATCTTAGATTTTTTTTTTTAAAGACTTCATTTTTTTACAAGAGCAGTTTTAGGTTTACAGCAAAGTTAAGAGGAAGAGAGAGAAATTCCCCTATACCTTTTATCCCACACATGCTCTTAGCCACACCAGCTACAAGAATCGCCATAGATGGTGCATTTGATATAATCAACCCTACATTGACCCATCACTATCACCTCAAGTCCATTGTGTGCATTAGCCTTCACTCATGGTCCTTGTAATGTTTTAATATAAATTGTACTGCTCAGTTATCCCAATATCTTTTGAACACCCACCTGATACCTCATCTACCTAACATAGATTCCAAAAAACTTGCTTTCTCAGCCTCTGAGAAAGACTATAGAGTGTGATGGTTCTTTGTACCCCCATAAGAATGCTCATCAAGAGAACCACAAGGTGGAAAATGTTCTTATTAGGTAGCTAACACGACCAATTCTGTGAGCATCAGTTAGGCTTTCTCCTGTCACCCCAGTGCTTGCTCAAGGACTCCATAAACTATCATGGTGGCAGGAACAGAAATTATTATGTATGGACTCAGCAACATGAACTTCTCCATCATCAAAACTGACCTGGACACATTAGATTTTGCTGGCAACCCTAAGTACTTCATAGAGAGAAGTTTCCCTGGGTGTATTAGCCACCTGGGGGGAGGTTGATTACATTGGACCCTTCCATCCTCAAAGAGATGACTTATCCTCACAGGGCCAGATGCTTCTAAATATGGAGTTCCCTCTCCTTTTCACTACACTTCTGCCAGTTACATCATTAGTGGACTTACTGAATGCCTTGGTCACTACATGCCACCTTAAACCAATATGACCTTTGACTAAGGAACTCAATGTATCACCAAAGAAATAAGGCAATGATTGAATTTAAAGGATTTGCGGGTCATATCATATTTGCAGAATGGTAGAATAGCCTATTGAAGATTCAGTTATGGCTGAGTGTGGTCCTGCAGCGTGCAGCACACACTGAACCAGTGACCAGTAGTTTCCCCCGTAGCCAGAATGCCTCGTTCGAAAGCAAAGGGGACATGGGAGTGGCGTCTCTCACTGTTAGACTTTCTGTTACACTTGAGAATAATCTTACTTCCTCCTCAGCCACCTTGGGCTTTGCTGGTTTAGAGGTCAGGGGAGACATGCTTCCATCAGAAGACACAACAACAGTCCCACTGAATTCGGACTTGAACTGATGATGTGGTAATTTGGGACTCCTTATTATCATGGAGAAAACAGGCAAGAAAGGACTATACCAAGTAGGCTGGGATGACTGATCCTTATGGTCAAGGGCAAAAGGGTTGCTGTCATACAATGATGGGGGAAAGGAGTATTTCTGGAATCTAAAGAATCTTTTGGACACTTCCTAGTATTGCTTCCAGTGCCATAAAGTTAATGGAATACTGTAGTGACCTCATACAGGCAGAACCACTGAAAGCTTAGCTCTCTCAGGAACAAAATTTGGGGTTGCCTCATGTGGCAATGAACTCCTACCAGCTCAGGTACTGGCTGAAGGCAAGAGAGCTTGGAACAGGTAGCGGAGGAAGGAAATTATATAACCAACATGAGTCTCATGGCCAGCTGAAGAAGTGAGGACTGGGGTCATGTCTCATATTTTTTTCCTTGATGTGTCCTGTCTACTTTTATATAAGCTAATTTTTTCTCTCCTTTTTCCTTATGTCATATAGGGTGTGTTGACTATGGTTTACTTTACTAAGCGTGTAAGTGTGGACTATTGGGACAAGGTTGTGACTGAACTAGAGAGGACTGGATGTCAGCCAGTGATCCTGGACTTGGTGCTGGATGCAGGGACCAATGGGACTTTGCGTATCCCCTTTTGGGGAAGTGAGTCTATTTCCATTTGCATGAACAAGTCTTGCATTTTCTTACATTAGAGGTGCAGTTCTCAAACACTGCTGCATGTTCGACTTACCTAAGGGATTTTATTAAAAATGCAGCTTCTGTTTCAGTAAACCTGGGGTGGGGGTCTAAGAGTTTGCAGTCCCCATTTCCTAGATGATGCTGATGATGCTGGTCCACGGACCACATGTTGAATAGAAAAGCATGTTATTGTTGTTGCTGCTGTTGTTTATAGAGTGGCGCTGATGGCTTTCTAACATCTTTCCAACACTCGCTCTACATTTTGCTAGTTTTCCACATTTTGACCAGCTCCCTTTTCCCAGTAGAATCCAGAAAATCCACTTCCCAGACTCCCTGGGGACCAAGGTGCCAATGCATGTCCTGGGTTCTGCCAGTTGTCCACATCTGCACTGGACTTTGATGTGAACATGAGTAGCCTGAGGCTGCAAGTGGAGAGTCCATACTGCTAATAAGACAGCAGCAGAGGTCGCCTGTGTCAGCAGAGGCACTTCCTGGTACAAGGCGAGTAGTGGAGATGAGCCTGGCTATTATTTCTGGATGCTCAGCAAGTAGCCTATTTCTCTAACCCTCCCACCGTTTTATGAGTTCACTGAATATCCTCTAATAAACCCTCTTTTGCTTATACTAGCCAGATTGGATTCTATTGTTTGCAACTAAAAATCATAATGCAAACACATGAATCACTTGTGAAATTAAAATTTAATTTATAATTTAAAAAGAACAGAAGTAGTTTTATTGGAAAAAATGAACTTAAAAAAGAGCGAATGTCATTTAACTTAAATGAGATAATGTCTGTGAAGCACTTAGCACAGTGTGTGGCATATACGTAGATGGACGCCCTCATTATAAATGTTTGGGTACTCACAACAAAGTATATACAAATGCCACCATGCAGAATGTGACTCTAGGTATCTCTCTCCAAAACACACATGCAAGGAAGTAAGAATGGAGAGGTGTTCAGCTCCAGTCAGAACTGAAGTTTCAAGAATAGGATCAAAGTTAATGCAATTCAAAAATGTAAATTTTAAATGTTCTTAGCATTTAACAGATGAAAAAGTAAAACTAAAGGAATTCTTGATCTGTAAATAAATATCTCTTCACTACATAGATATAAATTTCTAAAAGATCCGTATAAAGTTAAGAAAAAGTTTTTGAAATGTTTAGGATATTGGAGTCATTCGTAGTGTTTAGATCATATTGACGCTCAGGCAGGAAAGATAAGTTGATAAACCCCGATTCACTTGCTTCTCTATGATTTATTGTCTTTATACCATTATGCCAATTTTCAGTCACATCTATTCTGTTTTTTGCTGCCTTTTTTTTTACTACATTTGTAAAAGTGGTTTTGTGTTGTTTTTCTCATTTTTTTTCTTAGCCCTGTGATCTCCCCTCTTATAATATTCTGTTGTTTAATTATCTTGTCTTTTATTATACATCCTTTTTAGTTCTCTTGTAGACAATCTACTTTTGTTTCCTGGGCTATGATTTTTCCAAGGCTGGTTTCTTTGTGTGTGTCTGTGTGTGTGTGTGTGTGTGTGTGTATGTGTGTGTGTGTGTATTTATATGTCTTTTTTTTTTTTTCCTCTTCTCTTTCTGGTATACAGTCACCTTGTAATGTGTTCTCATATTACATGTGTTTAGTTGGGTAGCATTTGCTATGATATAGTATGGGTGAATTCTCCTGATTTTCTGCCATCTGCAGCCAGTTTACCTTACTGTCTGTGCTACAAGCTTGATGACTGAATATTGCTCTCTCCATTTTTCTTTAGCCCAGTGGGGTGGAGGTGGCAGAAAGGAAGTGCTCAGATGGTATCAGATAGAGCTGGGGTCTTGTGTACTACTGTCTAAGATCCTATTAAACGTCCTTCTTTCAGTTAGGGAAATACCCATACCTGCAAACTTCTGTCTGTTTCCTCAAGTCAACACAGCCTTCTGTAGAATTTCATGTCTCTTGAGATCTTGCTATTTTAAAATAGGCTCCTACTCTTGAGGCATTTTTTCCTTTTCTATCAGGAATACCTACTCCACCTTTTAATCTTCTCTTCAAATTGGAGAATTACCAAGATTTTGCACCTTGCCTCAATATGCATTTGGAACATAGGGATAGGGTTAGGTGTAAGGCCTCTCAACCAAAAGTGTGACTTCCCCTATATCCCCAACTTCCGGGGAGAGCTTGGAAATATGTGTGCGTGGTTTCATTTTGGTTGTCACCATGAATGCAGGTTGCTGCTGGATTTATAGGTAAAGGGACAGAGACGCTTAAGTATGTGCGACAAAGAATTGTCCTGCTCCAAATGCCCTGTTGAGGAACATTTAATTAGGAACTGGAATAAACTACATAGAATTTTCTTGGCACATTAAAATTAATGGCATAAGGTTGTTCTCCTTTTATTGTTTGGGGTCTGCTGGTATATTCTGTATTTGTTTCATTTTTTAGGCAACAGGAGAGGGATATTATGTGATTTTGCTTCATTTACATGGTCATATTAACCTTCAAGTATTACTGCTACTACTACTATAATTACTAAAGAGTACTAGTTACTAGGAAGTTTAAACTGTTTTTTTAGTTCACAGAGCACTAAATATCTGTTTAATAGCTTTTTAACATCTGACAGTACATTAAGAGGAAGACTCCATTTCATGTTTTCTTACACAAAATAAAAATTATTCTAATTTACCAAACATAATAAAGAAGTGTTTACAGAAATGAAAACAAAATTATAAGTTTTCATCTTTGTGACTTCATTCTCCTAGTGAATAGATGCTGAATTAGACAATGACTGACTTGGCTTAGAATTTCTGAAGCCTGCCCAATACGGTGACGTACATATTGCTGAAGTTCCTTTAAAAGAGTTTTACTTAGGTGTAGTTATGTTTAGAAGTGTCAGAAGGGACCATGATGTCCCACATGACATGATGCTGACATTGCAATAGAACATGCATGCATAAATAAATATATGTAATCATATTTCCTTTAGTAAGCCATGTTCTCTTTTTACCCTCAGATGACATACTGTAGGGCGTCTCCCCTAGACCTCTTACTAAGGAGTAGGTACTTGTAATTTCCAAAGTCATGTAACAGGAGGCTTGGGAGGCAAAGGAGCGATCCTGTTCCCAAAAGGAGTGGGGGTGAATGTGTGGTACTGCCACACCTCACTGAAAACCCCCTCCAGGGAAGGTGGCAAGGGTGGTTGTGAGAACGAGCTTTTAGATGGACCAGAAGGGGCTTGACCCTTCAGAGAGCTGGAAGATGTTTTATTATTGTGTTTAAAAGCTCTTGTGGGGGAGAAGGAAAAATATTGTGATAGAAGTTATTCCCTATTAGGGGAAAAATAAAACCTGTTCTGTAGTTGTTTCTCAAGTCACCTGCATTGTATTTGAAGATGGGACTTTGTCATAAATATATTTTAAAGAGATAAGTGTGGCAATATGATAGCATTTAACATAAAAGATGTGAAGAGAACAGAATATGTTATCTTGCATTTCTGAGTCAGGGATAGAATTTCAGTATTTCCTCTACCAGGACTGCGTTTAATGAGGCACCATACCCAAACCTCTCATTTCAAGCTGGATTTCCCTTAAGAAACTAGTCTTTGGCTTTCCTTTCATACACTGAAATTCTGTGAGTACAATTCTAATTCTTTTAGAATATTGTGCACTTTTTCAGTGTACAGAATTTGGGGACAATAGCCGTAAATGCCTTATGGAGCTTTACCTCTAGTCTCTAGAACAATGCTTACTATACTCAAATTACTGAAGAGATAAATGAACGAATGAACAGATGAAAAGAACTTGGGTTTTGGAGTCAAATAAACCTGGAATTAAATCCCTGTTCCACAATTCCATAACTGCCTGACCCAAGGAAAGGTTCTGCATCTCTGGGGTCTCTATTTATTGTAAAACCAGGATAACAATACCCACTTTACAAAGATATTATAAATCTCTATTATATTAGTAAGTTCCATGAGAATGAAGACCTTGAAAAAATCTGTTGGATGAATTAATGAACTTGAGGTCCTCACTATTTGTGTGTCAATATTTGAGTCTTTCTAATTGGCTGACAGGCTTTTTCATTGGTCTGTTTTTTATTGCTTTATTGAGGTTTCAATAAGGTCATCGGTTGCCACATGTCCCTATTGTTACTGGTTCTCTCTTGCTTGCTGTGGCTCATCTTCCTAATTTTATTTTTTTTAACTGCATTAGGACAAACTAGTTAGTTAGGTTGTTAGTAAACTAGGTAAACAGGATGGTTAGATAAAGTGGGAGTAAGAAAGCTGTGTGTCAAGGTTTCGTGGATTTTATTTTGAGTAAACTTCATAATTTTTAGTAAATAATTAATGTGATTTAATTTGTTGCTCAGATATTTTTTGGCTTTCTCTTCAGTTTTAACCTGTATTTTGAATAAAGTTGCTGCAATAGTGACTTTAAGATTTATAAATGATTATTGAAATAGTTAATACTTGAAAACAATGCCCAATAGAGTCCAATGACTATAGATTGATGAACAAATTAAAAATCAGAAGTTCCCCAAAATTGAGAACATCTGTACAAATTAGGCCAGCTATTTGCTCAAGCAAAACCATTTTTAATTTACTCTCTCTCAGGAATATTCCCATTTAGTTTGAGATAAAATGTGACTAGCAAGGGAATTAAATTAATCAAAATTTCTGATCATAATCCTTGAGCATCTCTAAGGACAGAAAAGATATCCGTAAACACAGATGTTCTACTGACTTCGCAATTAGAAATTATATAATTGGTTTTTCCATCTGTGTTCTTATAAATAGTAAAACAAATAAGTTTGGAGGTATATGTAAGTTAACGGATGACTCACTATAGAAATGAAGAAAAATCAGTACTAAAGATCTCTGTGTGATGGGCAGAAAGGTTATTTACCTGGGCCAGGTCTCTCCGCCAAATCCATAGTGCTGATGTCCCTTTCCCATGACACGAGGAGGTTCACATTTTGGCCTGTGTTCCTTGGGCAGCGAAATGGGTATCATCCCGCCATATTCCCTGTCAGCGCCCCATGGAAGCCTACATTGTTGGAACGAGTCCCTCAATTCCTGATACCTGTGGAAAAAAAGAGAGACTTTTGGGTATATACCTAGCAGCGGAATGTTAGGTCATATAGTAATTCTGTGTTTCATTTTTTGAGGAATTGTCAAACTGTTTTCCATAGTTGAAAATTTCTACCAATTTACACCCCCACCAGCAATGTATGAGGGTTCCAGCTTCTCCATATGCTTGCCAACACTTCTTTTCTTTTCTTTTCTTTTTTTTATTATAGTGAAATGGTATCTCTTTGCAGTTTTGATTTGCATCTGGGTCAAAATGTTGTTGAATAGAAGCAGCATAAGTGGAACCAGGAAACCAAAGTCAGTAATGACCACCCTCCACCCCCATCCTGGGAATCTGGATAAATTTTGAGGAAAGCTTTGGACCTCAGGATGGTATGCAATAAAGATTTGAGTGGAACTTATCTGGATCTTAAGTGCTGAGAAAACAGAGTTGAATTTTGGACCAAATCAGTAGAGCTGATATAGAGCTCAGGAATTTGAGGCATTGTAGAGAAGAGATGTGGTGAGAGGACAACAAGAACAGAATCCTGTGGGGCCTTACAAGCCTTTCAGACTATATAGTCTATATCGTCTTTGGACTACATAGTTTCTAACTGGGAGCCAGTTAGAAAAATGGGGGAGGAGCTCAGAAAGGTAGGGGCTACGGGGCTACTTTTCCTTTGTACCAGTCCAGTGTAACACCCCTGTAAATATTTGCTGAATGAGATGAAGAACTTAACATTCAGGATTGTCTTATAAATGGAATGCTTTATCTCATAAAGTCACTAGTTAGGGGTGGTCAAACTATGGCCCATAGGCCAAATCCACCCTACTGCCATTTTATTGAAATGCAGCCACAGCCATTCATTATATGTTGTCTCTTGTCTAAGGCTGTTTTCGCCCTACAATAGCAGAGTTGAGTAGTTTGAGGGAGACTGCAAAGCCCAAACTATTTACTATCTGGTACTTTACAGAAGAAGTTTGCCACCCTCTGTCACAGCTAGTCAAGGAGAATCTGGGAGGCCACTGATTTGGGGTGCTGTCAAAGGATGATGGCATTCAACTCTCAGACCTCTGAGGTCTTCACCAGCTCTGTGACTATGATCAACAAACCCAGTTTGGGGGGCATGACAAATGAAAGAATTTTAAACACATTTGATTAATGACAATATAAGGTTGAATATCTAAGTTTTAAAAAGTTACATTTAAATTAGACAAGTCAATTTCTTAATTGTCTCACTGTCCCAGGAAGATGAGACAGTAGAAATGTTAATCAGCCATTTGGGTTGGCCCACCTAAAGCCAGTAAGTTGCAGGAAACCATTTAAAATAAAAGGCAAAGCAAAAATAAGTCCTATTTCTCTTTTATTTTAGGGTCTCACATTTCCTCCCTTAGCTTTAATGATAATAGCAATATATATAGAAGGGACCAATGAAAATTTTGAAGCTCTAGAGTTAAATAATTTTAAAGCTTAAATAATATGTGGCTCCACAACAAAGAATAATAAATTATTAGTGCTACAATCTGTAGCCACATAGAAGTAAGTATTTTTTGTTTGTTTGTTTCTGATTTGTTTATTTTGTTCTTTAGATTCCACATATAAGCAAAATCACATTGCATCTGTCTTTCTATGTCAGACATATGCCACACAGCACAATACCCTCCAGGTCCATCCATGCCAACACAGATGGCCAGAAGCCATTCCCTTCCCTGGCCCAGCAATATTCCATTGTATATATGAGTATGTACCACCTCCTCTTTATCCATTCATCCATCGATGGACACCCAGGCTACCTCCACATCTTGGCCATTGTAAACAGTGCTACAGTGAACATATGGATGCACGCATCCCCTTGAAGTAGCATTTTGGTGGTGTTTTTTTTTTCACATAAATACCTAGAAGTGGGATTACTGGTTCCTTCTTTGTCTCTTGTTATAGCCTTTGTTTTAAAGTCTGTTTTGTCTGGTGTCAGTATGGCTACCCCAGCTTTTTTTTTCCATTTTCATTAAATATCTTTTTCCATCTCTTTACTATCTGTCAGTGTGTGTGTCTTTCAATCTGAAGTGAGTCTCTTATAGGCAGCACATGTAAGGGTTTTGTTTTCTTATCCATTCAGCCTTCCTATGGTTTTTGAGTGAAGCATTTAATCCATTTACATTGAAAGTAATTGTTGATAGATATGTAGCTATTGCCATTTTATTATGCATAATTTTGATTTTTTTTTTTTCCTGTCTTAAAGAATTCCCTCTAACATTTTTTGTAATACTGGTTTGGTGGTGATGAACTCCTTCAGCTTTTACTTGTCTAGAAAGGTCTTTATCTGCCCTTTGGTTTGAAATGTTTGAAATGATAGCCTTGCTGGGTAGATCCACAAAATGCCAGGACACCCTGAGGCCTGCTGCCACCTGCCAGCTCTCTTATGGTTCAGCCACTCATAAAGCCTCATGTGGTACATGAGTTGGGTGAGGCAGGGTCTCAGGGAGTCACTAGAATGGGAAGAGTTGTGGTCACCAGGTTAATGTAGATTCCTGTTTGATGCCAGTGCTGAGCCTGGAGCTACTCAGGAAAAGTCTCAGAGCATGCTGAGGCCAGTTGTCCCTGGCTTGGGGCCCATGGATTCCCATAGTTTTCCAAGAAAGAGTGCAATGGGGGCAGGCCTGGTGCTCTCAAGAAAGTGCCTCCAGCATTAGGGGACTTGGGTGGGGCAGGGTCCCAGCTGAGTCATCAGGGTGAAGCCCCGGAGCTAACCAGACCAATCAGATTCAGATTTAGCTGTAAGCATAGCAGGTGGGCTTAACATATTAAAGATGCTGTGTTCTCCCAGCTGCATGGGAGAAGGACCCCCTAGTAGGGAAAATGGCACTGTCCTACAGCCCTGGCCTCCAAACCACACAGCTCAGTCTGCTCCCCATGTGCCTCTGATGCCCCCTGAGTCACCATCTCTCCACACGAGCCCAAGATGAGTGCCTGCAAGTGAGTGAATCTGTGCATGGGTCCTTTAAGAGGACGTCTGGGTTTCCTGCGGCCTTCCATCCTACCCAAATGGTTGGAATCCCCACTGTTTTTCACAGCCAGATATGGTGGGGGCTCCTCTTCCCCGCACCAGTACTCTGGGTTGGGGAACCCGGAGTGTGGCTGGAGTCCCTCGCTCCTCCAGGGGGAACCTCCATGTCCAAGGTATTCCTCCCTATTTTCAACCGCCACACAGAGGTTTGAGACCAGCCCCTTTCGCGTCTCCGCCCCTCCTACCAGTCTCGATGTGGCTTCTTCTTTATGTCCTTAGTTATAAAACTTCTGTTCAGCCAGAGTTCAGATGGTTCTCCAGGTTAATTGTTCTATAATTTAGTTGTAATTTTAATGTATTTGTGGAAGGATGCAGGCATGGTGTTTATCTACTCCATCTTGGATCTCCTGTTGAATCTCTACTTTGTTTTAAGAAAGATATGCTTCTTATAGATGAACCAATATCTCACTTTGGAGTCACTTTACAGAATTTTGAGCATTACATTCCAAACTTGGGGGCCTGAATTGAGCCAGTAATTATTGGCAGGCATGATTAAAGGAAAGCTCAGAACAAACATACTAATTTTTAGTTGGCAGAGAATTAATAGTCAAAAAGTGTTCAGGAATCAGAAAGCAATGGAATGAACCCATAAACAAAATAGGAACATGTCATGAAATCTTAATCAGTTCTCAAGGCACTTCCTTAATTGATGTGTTTGCCTAATAAGCTACAGAATTTGCTGGAGGTAAGGAGATGTCCACTGTATGGAAAAAGGCGGTAGGCATCTGTGATGATTCTGAATGCCTGTACCTGCCATTCTTAAATTTTCAATGGAAGAAATACAATAGAACACCACCTATTCATTAATTATTCATTAAAGGTGATCAACTCAGAATATATATATATATGTATACAGCAGACTGATATATATATTTATATATTATATATATATATATTATATATATATATTATATATATATATTATAATTGGTCCAAAATACACCAGTGAAGAAAGTAACTGAAGTATGAAGATTAACTAGCCCTTTGTCAATGGGTAAGCCAGAACCATAATCCTGGTTTTCTTACTGTTTTCAGTGCTTTCTGCTAGCCCAATGGTTCTCAAAATAAGCTGAAACATTTGTAAAAATGCAGATTCCCTAGACCTGCCTCAGATCTAGTGACCTCGAATATCTACAGATAGAGCTTCTCGGGTGATTTTGATGGACCCGGTCTGCATACCAAAGCTGCATAACAATGGTCCTAGATTGCATTACCTATTTTAGAAAGAAAAGTTAAAGAAGGCTGACGTGAGAAAATCGTTTTGTGTTTCTGTTAAAATTGCCACAGTAGTTCAAAATGCATGGTGATATTGGAAAAAGGCATCCGCTTAAGTCCATCCATGTTTAGAAAATGAAGCTGCTGAGAGCTAACATATGCTGGGACTCATGTTCATCCTCACCATTATGAAAGGCAATCCCTAAGAGCTAGGAGGTTGTTGTTTTGTCTTGCTTTTGAGATGAGTTGGGAGCCATAGACCCTGAACCTGGTCTCAAGGAGTCTCAGCATTGATAGAGCAGAGGTACCAATGTTACTCCGATGACACTTTCCAGAGCAGTTCAGAAGAATAACTGAGTGAAAAGCAAACTTCTATTCCTGTCAGCTGCCCAGCTGCTTTTTAAGAGGGAGTTAATAGGAGGGGTTCTGAGAACACATGATCATTTGGCCTTTCCCATCTGGGGACTGTGAAAGGAAAGAATTCACGTGGAATAAAAGGAAAAGCAAGTTTTAGCTATTAGGAGCCAGAAACATGGTTGCACCTAGATATTGCTTCAAATTATACCTTATTGTAGTTTATAGGTAACTGAACATGTGTTTCAGGTTACAGTTAGTGAAAAGCAATTACTTTCTCAAAGATGCTTCTCTGCAATTTCATGCCAGTTAACGGGGTTAGGAGCCAATTACTAACCAACCATAGGACCATTTAGGTAGGAGGCATCAAATTCTCAATGAAAAACCTTAGATGAGTACTTTTGAGGGGATAGAGAAGTGAATCAGATATGGCAGCCCTAAATTCCTACTCAGATCCCTTTTGGTGAAATATAAAACCTCACATTGCTGCTTTTGATCCAGGGTCAGCTGCTCATGATCTGCTAAAGGTTTCCTCCAACTCATGGGAAGCCCTTGGAGCTAAGAGGAATTCTGGGCTGACAGCCACCTTTGGGAATCAGGTAACACTGAAAGAGTAGGTGCAGCAAGGACTAACTCAGCTGAGTTATTTTTCCTACAAACATGAAAATATTCCTTTTCTTTAAGTGAAAGTAGTTTACAGAAATATGTTGAATATGGTCTTTAAATTTAAAAAAAAAATGGGGAAGACACATTTCATGATGTTAACAGTGGTTATTGTTCCTGGGTAAAGGAAATACAGAGGTTTTCTTCTCTGGGCTTTAATTTTATAATTTTTTTTTCTGTTGGAAAATGGAAAATTTATTTTGTTTGTGGATTTCCATGATTTCTAAATTATTTATAAGGAACATGTGTTAGTTTTTTTTTAATTAGGAGAAAAAAGTCTCTCTTTTTTCATATAAAGAACATGTTTACAAATTGAAATAGATCCATGCAAGTCTGATCAAGACAGTGAAAGCCTAGATGCAAGAAGAAAGAGTAAAGTCTCTTGAGAACCAGTATTTAGCCTGACAAAGAGAACGCTTAGGGAGCCAAAAGAATCTTCAAACTTTTGAAGGACTGCAATCATGGCAATGACAGATTTTTCTTATTTTGCATAGCTTTAGAGGAAAGAGCCAGGATCAGCAGGTAGACATTACAAAGAAGAAAATATTCTCAGTAGAGAGAAAATTATCCAACAATCAGGAGCATTCCAAATTCCAATGGCCTGCCTATGTGGTAGTGAGGTCCCATTTTGGAAGTGTTTAAACTGAGGCTAGGAGACTTCCTGTCTGATTTCTTCAAGGAAGAATTCTTAAATGAGAGGTTTGACCAAGTGAAATTAAACAACAAAAACAAACAAACAAAACAAGACAAAGAAACAACTACGCAGGCATTTTTTTTTTTACCATCCAAGTGTTTTGAGAATTCTTTTACCCCTCAAAATGATTCAAGTAAATATAATACAAAACACTAGCACTAAGATCTTTGAAAACTATGTGTTTGTACCTGTCACTTCATATGTAAAATGGGGATGCTAATAGTACTTGTCTCGGGTTGTTGTGAGGAGTAAAAGAATTAATACACAGAAAACGTTTGGTTCAGTGCCCATATAGTAATCACTCAATATATGTTAGAAGCAATTTTAAAATCATAACCTGTAATTAATGTGTTATAGGAAATTTGGTAAAGCAAAAATGTAGACAGCAACTATGAACAACAGATTCTGGGGGTATTTTTGACCAGATGGTGTTAGGAGATGATAAGGAACCATACACTACTCTTTATGGAAGAAAAGAAAAGAAATAGATTAATTTCCAAATGAAGGAACCAATCATTCTAGATTTGTAGAATGTAGTGAATGAATTTGATGTCTACCTTTTAAAAAGACACACAAACTTTTTTTTTATCAAGTTCTAACAGCTGTGGACACTTTAAGGTGTAGTTAATTGTCATGTGATGCCTTCCCTATGATGTGATAAACAGAAGAGCCCCGGGCTGGCCGAGTGGAGCGGTGGTTAAGTGCTGGCTTGGTGGGAGGCCAGCGGCCCCGGTTCAGGTCCCGCATGTGAGGGCCAGTGACACTGCCCTCAAGAAAACAAAAAACAGAAGAGCCCCATAACCTTCAGTGTTTTTTTTTTCCTCACATATAAAAATCCAGTTAAGTCTCCGACTTACAAACGAGTTCCGTTTGGAGAGAATGTCCATAAGTCAGATTCGTTTGTAAGTCTGCCCAAGTGAGTCTTACACACCTTTGACACAAATACACAATGCAAAGCCAATGGTTGAACGATTCATGTTATAAGAACGAACGATGTCTACCATCTTTTCGTCTGGGTCCAATCTCTCAATTATTTTCACTTTGGTTTCCATGGTTATTGCTTTGCGCTTCCTAGCAGTCCCCTCACATCCCCACTGCTTTTCCTCTTGTTTCCGCACACCCTGGGCTCTGACTGAGCACTGGACTGCTGTATACTGTCCACTATCACCCTGTACAGTAAGCACACAGCAGCACCACTGTGACCATGTCCCGCAGACATGCGAGCTACCTCCATGGTTTGTTCGCATCTACGAATGTCCGCACTGCGAGGTCCGTTTGTATCTGTGAAAGTTCGCAACTCAAACGGTCGTAAGTTGGGGACTTACTGTATACAAATATATTAAAACTCTTTTTAATGTTGCTTTCTTTAGTTTTTGTTTTACCTGTCCTCTGAGGCAGTTGGGCGCGTAACTGTTTGTAGTGGAGTGTGCAGTTGGTTGGAGTAAAGGGTGTCTGACAGTATGTCGGCTCCTTCCAGCTCCCTGCAACAGTAGGGACTGTGGTGAATGACCTCCATGCTTCTTGGCTAAAAAGGCACAATCTGGAAAAGAAAAGGAGGGCACACTTGGCTGGGGAGTCCACTAACTTGGTCACTATCACACTGACCCCCCCACCCCTTTGTACCCGCTGAATTGTTCAGCTCAACGCTGCACAGAAATGAGGGGCTTCCTTCCTCACAGCGAGCCCTTCTGTGGATCCTGAGATGTCACACGCGTAATAAATAGCAACTGAAGTGGTATGGAAATGAATTTCAGCTGAAACAAATCCCCAATGTGGAAGATGTTCCTAAGTAGTCTGAACACTGCGTGGACCATCTGTAGGTCCTCACAAGACCACTTCGCGGACATCGACTGAAATTCAATTCTTGCCTCAAATTTAGCCATTTAACCATAACTATTTAAGAAAACTCAGCTGATCCTCCCCGCCCCCCCCCACCACTCCCCCAAGGTCTATCTAAAAAGTAGGGAGACTCATTATCCCGTAGAATCAACAGCTATGCTTCTAAAGGCTCTAGAGACCCAACAAGAGAAGTCCTTTGCAGAGAGGTGGAGAATCAGTGGGACCCCAAAGCGTTAGAATCCCAATCCTGCCTTGGACTTTGTAGGGGGACGCCGAGGAGGCGCCATGGCTAGGACCGTGGCCCGGGGATCCCCGGCCATCCGCGCCCTGCTGAGGGCTGCCTCGGGGTTCGGGGTTCAGGCGTACCTGGGACATCAGCTTGGGAGCGGCACCGGACCGTGTCGTCTCCTCCCCAGAGCTGGCGGGCCTTCGCGGGGCGCGGAATTCCGCCTTCATCCGCATCTGCGGCCCGGAGGAGCTAGCGGGCAGGTGGAGGTGAGGGAGGGAGAGAGAGGGACCGCGCGCAGGCCAGGGGTGGGGTTGAGGGTGCCTGTGACGGCGACTGTGACCGTGCACTAGGTAATGCATTCTTGCGGGGCGGAGGGCAGGGGGCGGCGGGCGGCTGGTAGAGGTTCAGATGCGCGACCCAAAGTGAGGAGAGGGGACCAGACACCCATCTGTAGCACCGTCCCTTGGTCCGACTGGGCCCTAGTCTTGCCCCCCAGCCCCGGCCCCTGTCCCGGCTCCTCGCCTCGCCCACGGGCACCCTCTGGTGGCGCCATCACTTTCTCCTTGGAGGGCCGCCTGTTCCAGCGGTGTCCCCCGGACCGGGCAGAAGGGTGGACGAGACCCTGGTGAGGCCAGAGCCTGCAGCCGGTCCTCCCCCTGCCCTCGCTGGAATGGGGGACAGTACGGCCAGATCGCGGGGGCGCTCCCGCAGGACTCCACGAGCGCAGCCCCAGGGATTGCGCCCTAGCGGAGAGCCGGGTTCTTCCTCCCCCGGGTGGGTGCGTACCTGGCACAGGGCAGGGACCTAGCCCCACCTCTGTTACCTCAGTTACCCTCCTTCAAGAAACGAATGTGAGCCACGTGTCTGCGTTTACAGGGCTGTGCGTTTCTGTGATGGCTGAGAAAACGGCCCCTGGGAAGGACCAGAAGGAGGGAAGGAGGGTCGGTTTGGGGAGAGGCTAGCATTGAGCCACCAGGGACACTGAGAAGGTGGGGGGCGACAACGAACACCAGATCTGAGAAGGAAGGTGTAACAGTCGTTCTTTATTTTACAAACTTTTAAGCAGCCCCCCAGTGGGTATTCATTTTGTCTGTGCCTTCTTGGCGAGTGTTCGCTGACGTGATAAAGGAAAGGTGCACAGATGTAGGCAAGGTGGGAATTCTGTCATCTTGGTCTAATTCGTAGTCCCTGCGCCTCTCCCTTCGTGGGTGTATCACCCAGTAAGCCTAGAAAAGTAGATCCTGCTGGAGACAGAGTTGTGAATTAATTGAAGTTTGTTTTTATCTTTGACTCTTTTATATGTTTTTTTTTTTTTTTTCAGTTTCTGGTAGAGGCCCACTCTAACCTTTTTGCCGCTCCTGTGTTTTCAGGCTCTCATTACCTTCCCTCCCATTAATGCCCTCTCAGCCCAGCCCATTTCAAGTATCCAGCTTTCCAGTACTTTCTGTATTCCACATTTTCTCCATACTCAACCTTTCTCCTGTTGCCTCATGGCTTGATTCGTCCTGAGAGGTAATAACTGAGTGTAATAGATTTAATCAGGGATACCTGGCGAAGCTGTATCACTAGCCATGTGTGAGTAGGTATGTGGATGGGTGTGGTACCAGGCAAGTTGGGGGCAACTCTAGGTTGATTGACCACAATATATGGTGATAGCCTCCAGGTTCCAGTGGGTTTGAAATTTTATTTTAGTTGAAATGAGTGTAAAGGGTAGGAAAATGTAATTGCTTATTTTTATCTTTGTTATTTTAGCCATAAAAATATAGCTAACATACAATATTATATTAGTTTCAGGGGTACACAATAATTATTCAACAGTTATATACCTAAAGAAGTGACCCCCATGATATAAGTCCAGCAACCATCAGGCATTATACTATGCTATCAAAATATTAACGACTATATTCCCTATGCTATATATTACATTCCCATAACTTGTTTGTTTATACCTGGAAATTTGGACCTCTTCTTCCCCTTCCCCTTCCCCCGCTTTTTCATTTTTCAGTTATAGTTGAAATTCAATATTATTTTATATTTCAGATGTACAGCATAGTGGTTAGACATTTATATAATTTAAGAAGTAATCCCCTGGTTAGTCTAATATCCACCTAGCATTATACATAGTTATTAGCATATCATTGACTAATTTCCCTATAGTTTACATCCCCATTAGTATTTTGTAATTACCAATTTGTACTTCTTAAGCCTTTCACCTTTTTCATGCTGTCCACCCAATCCCCTTCCCATCTATCACCCCAATAAATCTAGTATCCATTGACACCACACATAATTATTACAATATAATTGACTACATTCCTTATGCTATACCCTACATCCCCATGACTACTTTGTAACAACCAATTTGCACTTCTTAATCCCTTCCTCTTTTTTCCACCCACACCCTCAACCCCCCTCTCATCTGGCAACTATCAAAATGTTTTCTGTATCTATGAGTTTGTTTCTGTTTTGTTTATTTTGTTGTTTAGATTCCACAGATAAGCGAAATTACATTGCATGTGTCTTTCTCTGTCTGACACTCCACTAAGCAAAGTACCCTCCAGGCTCATCCATGCCACCACAGATGGCAAGAATACATTCCAATCAATGGCTGAGCAATATTTCATTGTATATATGTACTACCTCCTGTTTATCCATTCTTCCATTGACACAGGGCTGCCTCTATATCTTGGCCATTGTAAACAATGCTGCAATGAACATATGGATGCACATGTCCCCTCAAAGTAGTGTTTTGGGTTTCTTGGGATAAAAACCCAGAAGTGGGATTACTGGGCCTTTCTTTGTCTCTTGTTGTAGCCTTTCACTTTCCGCCTGTGTCTGTCTTTTGATCTGAAGTAAGTCTCTTGTAGGCAGCATATGTAAAAGCTTTGTTTTCTTAGCCATTCAGCCCTTGTATGTGTTTTTAAAATTTTTTATTGGCTAACAGTGTGTTTTTTCCAGGACCCATCAACTCCAAGTCAAGTCATTGTTCTTTGATCTAGTTGTGGAGGGTGCAGACCACCATCCCATGAGGGAATCGAACCAGCAACCTTGTTGTTCAGAGCATGTGCTCTAGTCAACTGAGCCACCTGGCCACCCCCCTCCTATGTTTTTTGATTGGAGCATTTAATACATTTACATTGAAAGTAATTGTTGATAGATATTTTATTATTTATACTTTTGATTTTTTTTTCCCATCTTAAATGACTCCCTCTAATATTCATTGTAATACTAGTTTGGTGGTGATAAACTCCTTTAGCTTTTTCTTGTCTGGGAAGCTCTTTATCTGTCCTTCAATTTTAAATGATAACCTTGCTGGGTAGAGTAGTCTTGGTTGTAGATCCTTGCTTTTCATCATGTTGAATATTTTGTGCAAATCCCTTCTGGCCTGCAAAGTTTCTGTTGAGAAATCAGCTAACAATCTTTTTTTTTTTTTTTTTTTTTTTATACCGCAGAGAATAGTTTATTAGGGCAGAAAGTAACAGTTCTCAAAAGGAAAGGGGGTCCTGACTGGGTTGTCCATCAGCTAACAATCTTATGGGAGCTCCCTTATGAGTTACTAAGTTGTCTTTCTCTTGCTGCTTTCAAGATTCTTTCTTTGTCTTTAACCTTTGCCAGTTTAATCATAATGTGTCTTGGTGTGGGCCTGTTTGGGTTCATCTTGTTTGGGACTCTCTGTGCTTCCTGGACTTGTATGTCTATTTTCTTCGCCAGGTGAGGAAAATTTCCAGTCATTATTTCTTTAAATAGGTTCTCGATCCCTTGCTTTCTCTCTTCTCCTTCTGATACCCCATGTGATGCAAATGTTGGTACACTTGATATTGTCCTAGAGGTCTGTTAAACTATCCTCATTTTTTTTTGATTATTTTTCTTTGCTGTTCTGATTGGGTATATTCTGCTATGTTATCTTCTAAATCGCTGATTCCTTCCTCTGCTTCATCTAATCTATGGTTGATTACCTCTAATATATTCTTCATTTCAGTTATTGTATTTCTCATATATTTTTTAAGGAAGTACAAATTGGTACAAGATAATATGGAAGGCACTTTACCAACATCTATCAAAGTTATGACGGCAGAGCATTTTGACCTAGGAATTCCTTTCCTAGGAATTTTTTGTACACACAGGAACACATAGGGCTCTAACACACAGATTATTCAGTACAGTATTGTATGTAATAAGAACAGATCTGATATAATCTAAATGTATATATAAGGAATATATATATATATATATATATATATATATATATATATATATATAAATACCTTGGTTTGCAAGTATAATTTGTTCTGGAAACAAACTACTCGTATTGCAAGACATCGCTTTTTTACCAAGTTAAAATGCATTAGAAATGTTTGCTCATCTTGTGGAACGCTTGCAAACCAAGTTACTCACAATCCAAAGCTTTAGTGTGTATGTATGTGTGTGTGTATATATATATATATATATATATATATATATATATATATATATAGAGAGAGAGAGAGAGAGAGAGAGAGAGAGAGAAAGAGAGTGCTAACAGCTTGGGCACCAAATCTGATTTTGAAGAGAAATCTAGGTAGCATGTCTCAGTAGTGACATTACTTTTCCTACCTATATGAATCTCAAGAAAGTGTAAAGGAAGAAAAGTCATTTTTAGATGAATAAGTCTTCAAACAACATACCTTCCAGATATCTCTTTCAATTTGTTTAAGTCAACGATCCTCTTCCCCATCTTTGAATTGAAAGGCAATTTTTAACTGATGCAAGTAGTATAATTTTTTGCTTGTTTGTTTTAGGAATTAGAAGCCATATAGAAAAAATCCTAAACAAATTGAAAGTAGTTGCTTCTGGGGAATAGAACTTGGGGGTGGAAGAGGTTGGACTTGGGGCAGTAGTTTTTCATCCAACTGGGACACTTTTAAGGGTGAAAATTACACCAGCATAATAAGCATAAATCAGAAATGTTCCTGGAAAACTGGAGGCAGTCACTAATTATAAGACTTATAGAATTCTTTTAACTTTTTAAACTTTGTGCATGTGTTTCTTTCTAAACATAAAATTAATCTTAAAAGAAGGCTGATAAGGTTTTGAAAGTCAGTTAGTACAGCTTCACAGTCTATGCAGAAATGACCTCTGTGATATTCCTGATATATATAACCTGTTATCCAGTCTTTGCTCAAACACCTTTCCATGGCTCATGTTAGATCTATTATGGGGCAGCTCTAATTGGCAGCAATTTCTTTCGAACTTGCCAATTCCACCAACAGGTAATAATACAGAACCCTTTCTCTCCTGTGACTAGCCCTGATTTTAAATGTGCATTGCTTTCATTAGTCCAAAAGAAGTGACACTTCTACCTTGTCCGATCCCCCAGCTTTTCTGTACAGCATGCTGTGTTTATTGGTATTACAGTGAATGTGCCAATAGATCTGAAAAATGGGCAGAGCAGCTTTGCTTAGAGTAAGAAACAAGTTCAGAAGTGATTCAGTGTCTTGGATAAGGTCATACATAGCCCTATAAGATAAAAGCCTTCTCAGGTTTGATTGGCAAGTGAAAGGCTCATGCATCAGCAAAATCACTAACTTCTGTGATGTATAACTCCTGGCTCCATGCCTGTGCCACTCCTCTATCAGGCTGCCACCACTGCCCTCTTGCTCTCCTATGATGTAGGACATGGCTAAGATTGACACAGAGAGAAAGTTGAAGGGGAAGTTGTTAAAATGTCACCCATCCAGACTAAAATCCAAATGGTTTAATTTACCATGATGTGTTTTAATTAATGAGCGTGACAAAGGGAAGAGGTTATGGTTCCTAAAGTAATGCTTCAGTTACTGAAATGCAGATGGCTTAATTGGGAGGGAAACAAAAGTTAATTCGGTCAAAAAGATATATTAAGAGGATACTAAACACATCTTTGGGACAATTAGATCTACAGTTGGTTTGTGGTAAAAGCAGGTACACATAGAAATTATAGGGTCAAATGTAAATATTTTAAAATTTGATTGTTTTGTAACTTCAGTGGCTGTTTCTGTTTATAATAAATACAACCTTTGCATTTCATTGCAGATATTTTAACACGGAAAGAATATTGCTGATTTTCAATGAGCACTGTTTTGTGGTTTTGTTTTGTTTAAGCACTCTGCCTTTCCTTAAGGATGTACTGATTCCCTGATGCTAATAACCCTTAACTCATAGCAGGACTCAGGCTGCAAAAGTGATGTTTATTTTGCCTCCAATAAATTGTTGAATTGCAGGGATTGTACATTATTTTTAAATTGTTAACAGAGCCTTAAGTGTACAGTATATTATACAGTATGAAACAAGAGGATCTGAAAGATTTTTTGTTATTATGGTGGTGATTATTTTTTTTTTGCTCTGAAAATTTAAAATTAAGTAATGTGGAGTACTTTCTGCCCTCTAGTGGTTAAAAGTAATTTTGCAATATCGGTTGCATTTCAGTGCTTTAAATTACAAGGGAAAGCCACATGGTATTTTAAAAGCGGATTGAAAATTATATAGGTGCATTGCTGTAGTTAATTAGTATTGTTGCATATTTAAAGAAAGATAAACAATAATTTTCTGTGTTATTGACAAGACTATACCCATGCCTGGAAATCTAGCAAAAAGTAAAATAAATTTTGAGCTTTTCTTCAGGATTAAAATATTTCTCTACCTCCACAAAGAGAATATTAATTCGACACTACTCTCACTATATTTTAATTTCACTACTGATTCTAACAGTGATTTTCCTGTTTGATTCCTTTCATACTTTAATTCCTATATTTAGGAAGCAAATAATGGGTGATAATACTTTCCATTTCCTAAACTACACATAGGTTTAAATTTATTACATTAGTGTTATGAGATGAAAACTTCACAACATATGAAAAAAAATTCTGCTATTAGAAAGCATATTATAGAGCACAGAAGTTCAAAGAAAAGTGCTATAAAATAGCATATGAATGATTATTGACCATTCCTCATTTCTCAGGAATGGAACTAACCAAACTCTTCAGTTTCGTTACTGTTATGAAATAAATATGTCCTGATATATGGTTGCTAACAGAAACCTTTACTGTTCAGGTATTTCCAGAGAAGCATTAGTTCTGTCCCAATATATTAGGAGCTGGCGAGATGATAAAATAGCTCAGGAGAAAAAAGATTAGCAAAAATACCCCCTTTCAAAACAAGCTTAAAGGGAATATAGGGAAAATTTAATGTTCTGGTGAAAAGCGTGACATTTCTAAAAATATATGAGTCTGTCAGAGCCAGGGCACCTCTAAAAAGCATCAACCTTATTGTTGCCAAAGGAATTTTTTTGGTAAGCAAAGTAACACTAAAGCTGTGGGCATGGTTACTTAGGTATTAATAGCGTGAGCATAATTAGAGAATAATCATGCCAGACTATGTAAAAAGAAGTGAAATGTACTGAATGCTGCTGAATTATACACTAAAGATGTTTCAAATGGCAAATTTTATGTGATGTATATTTACCACAGTAAAAAAAAAATACATAAAAAAGGCAAGTGCAATCTCCCCAATTTTTTAATGCTTCTAACAACAGTGAATAAAATGTGTAATACGCAGCAATAAACATTTCAGGAACTCAGGGCCACTTAATAAACAGTAAGTTAAAATAAACATTGGATATAATAAAGACGGACAAATGTTCGCCGCCTATTTTCCTTACTCAAGCCTGACTCCAAGGAGCAGTGATGATATATTTTCCACAGAGTAGTTGGTAAAAAACACAGATCTAGGTGAGACGAAGGGGAAGGCTGCAATACCCCAGGACAATCCCTGTCGGTGGGCGGGGCAGCCTTACTTCTGGTTCATGTTAATTCCTTTACTGCTTGTCCTAATTCATGAACGAGATCTGTAAGAGGCTGCAGATCGCCCAGAAGCTGAAAGACCCATTCTGACAGAAGTTGATCTGCTGATGCCGTTTTTCTCACTTGCCAATAACGACATATTTCAGTGGCTCTCTGAACCACTTCAGTTCTCCCACCAAAGCCAAAACTGATAGTTAAATTTCATCCTCAACAGCAGCACTTTGTCTGCTACAGGGGGAGGGGAATGGGGGGTGGATACAAATCACTGGTTGCTCCTTTAGAATCTAAGATAAAGTGGTCCAGCGTTTATTCTGTGATGTTTTTACCCTTTATTGTCATTTGATACTGATAAGGTAGGCACCTCCTTAGAAAATTTCTTCCTGGGCTCCAGGGCACTCACTTTTTTTTTTTTTTTTTTAAAGCTTAACTCAACAAATATTTCCTGAAGGCTTAAAATGTTTGAGGGCTGGATGGGGCTTGGTGGCATGGACAGGATAGTGGATGGAAGAGAAAAGCATGAACTCTTGAGGTCAGATTTCCATTGAGCCCATTTGGTAGTTCTGTTTCTTTGGAAAGTTCTTTCTGAAACAAAAATGAGCATAACAGAAATGGTTAAAACAGCATTACATGTTAAAACAGACATAATTATCACAACAATAGTCACAGTATTATTAAACTGCTGGAGGGGATACCAAGAAGAGTAGGACAATCTAGTGCAGTGGTTCCTAATTAGGGATGATATTGCACCCCAGGAAATATTTGGCAATGCCTGGAGACATTTTTAGTTGTCACATTTGCGGGGTTGTGCTACTGGTATTCAATGGATAGAGGCTTTGGGTGCTGCTAACTATCCTACAATGCACAGGATAGCTACCCACATCAAAGAATTATCCAAAATGCCAACAGTGTTGACCTTGGCCTAGTGAAGGAAAAAGAATTAAAATATGTTGTATATTTTATATAACATGGAAGTGAGCTTGTAGAGGCTGGGCAGGCCGTCTAGTTGCTCATCTAATATCCATGCTCTTTTCTCATAGTAAGAGTGGTTGGGGGCAGTGTGTTCAATGGGGAAACTACGTTTCCCAGCTTCACTTGCTGATTGGGGTGGGCAATTACATGAAAGAGAAAGTTGTTGGATGGTGATCTTTAAGGGGCCCTTCAGAAAAAGAGCACCCCTTTGCTTTGTCCCTTTGTTTTTGCTGCCTGGAAGGGGATGTGATGGCCTGGTGGGAGCCATTTGTTTAGGACAAAGGAGCAGAAAGATGGCAGGAGTCCGGATCCTTGGTAATTGTGGAATTCCCAAACCAGCTCAGAAACACTTCCTTCCAGATACTTTTAATTGAGGGGGAAAAAAAAAGTCTTGGTTAAAACAACATTCTTTAGATTTTCTATTATGTACAACTGCATCCACATTTGACCTGGGTTTTGAAGGATTTTGACAGAAAAGGGGCCTGCGAGATGAAGGAATTGGAATGAACAAAAGCACAGAAACGTGAAAGTGAGTGTTTCTAGGAACAACATGTAGTTTGATAAAAGGAGTGTCACATGATGTCTGCAGGAAGATCGTTTTTGGGGCGGAGAGGGGAAAGAAACACACACACATGAGGTAAGTGGAGGCCCAGCGCTCTCACCTTTCTTGTGTATTTCATTTTGTCGGTCACACTCAGGTGAACACTGACCTTTTATTTTTCTCACTGAGAAATTGGCCCCTAGTCAGTATATTTTTCCCACCCTTTTTGTATTTTTCAAGGTCACTGTCATAGTATGATGTATGCATTGTGGACCTGCGATCACATGGAAGTTGCCTTCCATGAAAATTGTCGATGTATAGCCTGTGTCATGCCCAGCTTTCCCCCGAAGGCCCTACATCCCACTCACCTTTACAGGAGCAATCCAAATGGAATTTCCTTGGGGGAGGGAAGTGTTGGAAGAGAGGAGGAGGGGTACAAAGAGGGATATTTGGGGGATGTGCCTGAGGAAGTACATTGAGGAGAAGAGAATAATTACCACCTCACTTCTATTTTATGCTACTATAAAAAGCCAGTATTTGGAGGAAGGTGGAGTTAACCACTTGAGTGATTCTGATTGTTTTGACATTATGTTCACAGCATTTAAAAGGCCAATCAGATAACAATATTCACTTATACATTGAATTAGATATTGATTTTAAATAATTCTAAAAGTAATCTTCTATTGCAGTGATTCTTGAGCTTTTTGGAATCACAAACCCCTGTGAGAATGTAACCCCAGAACCCCAAACTATCTCCCCCGAAAAGTTACATATACACGTAATGATTCAGAGAAATTGTCATTTTTGGCAGCCAGACGCATTCCTGATAAGGAGAGATCCATGTTTGTTGTAAAAGATGTTGAAAGTGAAGTTTTAACCAAAACACCAAAACCTAATAGATGCAAAATTCCAAAGCAAGATCACTAGTCGCAGATTTTTTGAAGGAAGTGATTGAAAAGTGATTCCCTTAGTCCTCAATTTCCTCACCCACTTGGAGACTATCCAGGGATAGGGTTGAGTTTGTGAGATTTCTTTGGAGAGCGTTGTTACCTTGCTGTGAAGGCCCCCTACCCAGCCCAAGTGTGTGTGTGTGGGGGGCTACTGAGTCCCTTACTCGTCACCAGGGAGGGGCTCCCATAGGATGAGGAAACGTGTTCCATGGGGTTGAGAGACACAAAGGACTGGGTTCCGACTCCAGTCTAAAAAGCTACAGCCTCAGCGGGCAGCAGAATAGAGAATGGCCTCCAGCGTGGAAGGTGAGCTTTGGTGACCAGAAAAGGCTTCGGGAAAGAGAAGTCTGAGGAAGCTGTTTCGAGTCCTACTGAAGAGGACCCCAGTGGCGAAATGGGCATGCATGGAGCGAGTGCCTGTGCTCCAGGGCGAGGGCTGAGGCCAGCCTGGGGATCAAAAGGTAGCATGGGAGACCCAAGAGCCACGGGAGGAGGGCCTGCAATGGTGGGCCGTCTGGAGAGGGAGTCCATCCATCCTGGTAAGAACTGTCCCATCCCCTTGCCTTTCATCTCACATTCTCTTCTACCCCAGTGGAGTCCAACAAAGCAGACAGAGAGTGAGAAAGGAGTGGGGAGGCTGGAAGAGAGAGCAGACAGAAATCCTCTCCACTCCTGTCCCTGAACTCAGGCCTCACACGGGAACAGCAGAGGATGAATGAATGAATGAATGGCTGAATGCAGATTGACGCACTGATTACAATGAAATTGAGACCATGTGTTTTTGACTCAGAGGGGCCAAAGGTCTGACATTGCTTAAGAGCAGCGGTGAAGTTCACAGCATCTGACCAGGTTTCTACCCAGGGCCAGGGGAAGACATCTGCACACCCCCTTCTCTGTCCCTTGCATTTTAAAGGGGGTAGTAGTGAGAGGTAAAGGTAAACTGGCATTTGACCACCTGCCACAAGTCGTGCAGTTATATTTATACTCACTGTAGGGTGTAAGCAGACCTCCCAGGACTGCATGACAGGCTAGCCCTTGGGTTTCCTGTAGAAAACTCTGATTAATAAACATAGAGAGGGACTGGATGTAGGGAGTGTGGGCACAGGAGCCAGTAGGGCCAGTTTGGGGGAGCAGGACAGGCCACATATTTGTGGGGCCCCTTTGTTCAAAGTTATTAAGAATTTCAAGGTATTGACAACAGGGCATTTAACTGAACTTGGGGCCTCGTGTGACTGCCTGAGTTGCAAGCCCATGAAGTCACCTTGGGGTGATCAGCAGAGGTCAGAAAAGGAGGGGACCCTTCTAGTGTCCAGTTAAAGAGAGGCTTGGGGAAGCAGCTTGTCTAGTTGAGACTTTTTTCAGTGAAATGCTGTAGAATGTGATTCCCTCAAAATCCCATAAGTCCTCAGTGAAATTGCAAAGTCCCGCATTGTGAAGAGGCTGGAAAGAAGCTAAAACAGACTAAGCTAAGTAGGTAAGGGGACAGCCAACACTTGGCTATTCACCTAACGTTTGCCATAAATTTCACAGGTTTAGGTAAAGAACCCATGTTATATGATAAGAAATTTCCTTATGTCATATAGTATCAAGGGACCAAGTGACCTGATGCTTGTTTATTTATTAGTGTAGCAGGATGTTGCATGATATTTTCTCTGTTGCTCAGAATTGACAACTGGGGACCAAACATAGAAGTACAGAGGGACTAAATATCTGGCATTATAATGACAATCATGGATGGTGAGGGGGCCAGACACCCTTCAGGGTTCACAAAGAGGTGTCAGGGCCAAACCAGCCCCTGCAGTCCGTGCCTCTCCCAGCTGTGTATGGGTGGTTGGCCCAGAGGGGGCCTGCTGCCGCTCACACCAGAGCCAAGCAAGACAGGTTCCTAGAAAATCACACATAGAGAGTGGGGTCATGAAGAGGGGCCTGGCAGTTCATTTCTGACTGGTTGGTTGCCTCTACAGCAGACCTGCTGATCCTGTAGGCAGAGCAAAGACATGGGGTAGTTGAGGGGCAGCCTGCAGTCCTGCCCTTGGCATGGCAAGGGTGTCTGCATTTTCTGTGGATCAAGTGGATGCTGAGAAGGTAGCTGGTCTGAGCCTTTCTTTCAGGTAATAGGAGGTTATCGGGAGTCCAGATGAGATGAGGGGATTTGGAAAAGACCAAGGGGCATCCGGGTCTCCTGGGTCGGTGTGATGGTCCCTATAGTGCTTCCGGATGAAATCATTTGTGGAAACAGAAACAGGAACAGCGTATAGAGAGGAGGAAAGGGCTACTCTTGATCCCACCCCATCCCTCCTTTGCCCACCCCAACACCCTGGAGAAGCTAGGAGAGGAGATTGTTATCCAGAAGTCTACCATGCTCTCTCCCACCACCCTACCTGTGAGGTGAGAAAGGGGAGGGCCGAGCGACGCCCCTTTCCCACTGCAGGTCTTTCCAGCCACCAGCCCGGCCAGCAATAGGGGAGGGAAACTGCTGCAGATGTGACGTTGGCATCTTCAACTGGACTCGACAGAGTTTTTTAATATCAAGAAGTGACCAGGGAAGTTATAGAGTCTGCCCAGAGTGTCATTAAGGGATTTCTACCCAGCAGGGAATGTTGATTCAACCCAGCTGGGGGCAGGATGCGTGAAAAAATAATCCCATTTTCGGTCTGCACCCTATGGAGTTGAGACTATTCAATAGACCAGTAATATCTGATTAAGGACTTCGTATTCTTATGAATAAAGTCACATGACCGCATTTGTGTTGTGGTGTACTGTGGTTTATAAATTGTTAGTTTAAGAGTGACCAGATTTTTTCTGCAAGTCAAATACTTGAAATAGTAAATGAGGAGAAAAGAGATACACCAGAAGGCAAATTTCCGGATATTAAAGAGCTAAGAGTTGCCTTAAAAAAAATAATAAAAAACATCTCTCTTTAAAAAAAACAACATTCAGTCTGTTGTACATTCACTAACAGTGAATACAATGGAACAAATGGGTGTATAAAAACATGTTTGTAAGTGATTTTTTAAAAATTCATGTTCATTTGTCAACTGTGTCATTCTGTTAAATTATTTAATTTTCTTCATAACATTTGTCAGGCTATCCTTCCATTGAATTTTTTACTTCAGTGTAACTGTGTCCAGATTTTTACATAGAATAGTGATATGGCTCCCCTCCCCTCCCCGCCCCTCTCCCCTCCCCTCCCCTCTCATCCCTTCCCCTCCCCTCCCTCCCCTCCTCCCTCCCCTCTCCCCTCCCCTCCCCTCTCCTCTCCCCTCCTCCCTCCCCTCCTCCCCTCCCTCCCTCTCCTCTCCCCTCCCCTCCCCTCTCCTCTCCCTCCCTCCCCTCTCATCCCTTCCCCTCCCGTCCCCTCTCCCTCCCCTCCCCTCTCCCTCCCCTCCCTCCCCCCCTCCCCTCCCTCCTCCCCCTCCCCTTCCCCTCCTCTCTCCCCTCCCCTCTCCCTCTCCCCTCCCTCCCTCTCATCCCTTCCCCTGCCCTCCTCTCCCTCTCCTTCCCCCTCCTTCCCCCTTACCCCCCTCCTCCCTCTCCCTTCTTCTTCCTCTCCCCTTTCCCTCCTCCTCAACCCATTATCAGAAGCTTCTTAAGTATTTGCAATGCTCTTTTTATTTAGACAAAAATTATTTCACCTTTACATTACAATATTCTTTAACATTTTTATTTTTTTTTTTAATAACTGTCAAGACACTAGCTGTGCAGACAAGAAAAGGTTGCTGCCAACGATAACCCATTGAAAGAGTGCGGTGACTCTTCCTTCATTGTCGTCACTATAGAGTGTGCAGATTACAGGTCACAGCGTTATATCGCCTTTAGGGACCAGCTCCGGATTTCTTAGTTTTCCTGTTGCACTTCTCCATCCTCTATTTTCTTGAATCCCAGTCTCCTAAAATGTAAGCAGTACAAAATGTTTTCATTTATCAGAACAACAGCATATGAGAGCATATAAAGACACAAACCATGGTCTTAATTGCCTAATTATACTTAAATTGAATTGTGTTGCACTTGCAATGAGTGACATACTGATGGGATCCTCATCAGTGGTCCTCCCTTTCCTGGTGAGTAGCACCCCAATCCTCTGTGTGGCCCTGAATGTCTGCACCCTCTGCTCCTACCCCATCCTTCTCGCCTTCTTTCCTCTCCTCTTGGATTCCCTAACTTTAGTAGTTTTGCTTATGCTCCTCTCTTTGCCTGAAAATATCCTCTCTCCTCCCACCCGCCTCTGCATGTTCAAACAGAGCTACCTTTCAAAGTCCAACTCATGGAACATCCCTGGATTCTCACGTGAAGAAGCATTCTCTTTTCTTTGACCCTTTGTAGGAACTTTTTAGTGCCTCTCATATCATTTCATTAATTCTGTCAAATATCGAGGGCTTTACTATGTGCCAGCCACAGTTGTAGGCACTGGGGTTAGGGCAAGGAACAAACATTGTGGGATTTACAGAACTGAAGTTGCAGTAAAGGGATGGGCCCTAAATATAGAGTATGTCAGGTAGTGATAAGTATCACAGCAAAAAATAAACCAGGAGTGTTCTGAGAAGGTTGTACTGATAAGGTGTCATAGCATGCCACCTTACTTCCTTCAGGTCTTAACTAAAGTGGCATGGACTACTTTATATTAAAAAAAAAAAAAGTATTTTCACACATACTCTGTACTAGAAAATAATAGGTAGGTAGCTTATTCATTTTTGAGCCTCTTGTAGTACCTTGCACTCTGATTTATACATAGTAGATACTCAATAAATACTTATTAGTGCAAAGAATGATTATAATAACAGAAATTATTTATAAAGTGAGATCCAGAAAAAAGAAAAAAATTGATTTAAAGTTGAGGAACAAAACCTGAATTTGAGACCTGGATTACTGAGATGGCATCCTTTGTACTTGCAGACAACTCCCTCATATGGGTCCCTCCCTTTCATGTTAAGAAGTCAAATGTTGGACAGTGTGCCATAGACTAAAACCCCCAATCCTGTCCTTGCATATTCCTACTTAGTGTGTGCCTAGGGAGAGTAATGAGATGGCCCATGTGTGGCTTAGGAGAAGCCATCTCATTACTTTATACTTACAGTCACATTTACACTTGACCTGCAGTTCTGAATTTATAGGTGTTTATTTCCCTGTGTCTTAAGGCCTTTTTCCTCCCTCTAGGAAACTTAGCTTTCCTAGAAACTTCTTTTGGAAAGATGTAACCCTTTTTTAAAGTTTCGGGACCAGCTGCACATAACTGCCCATGCATTGTAACCAGTTTTCAGGTACTTACCTTGGGTGCTTTTCATCAGGATTCTGGATTTCTTGGGGCTGACAGGTCATGGAGTAAAGTAACTCATTGACAGGTGGGGACTGCATGGATTGTTGGAGCAAATCCCTCAGGGTCTCAGTGATACCTGTGACCATTGTTGTTCTCCCAAACCTTTGGGGCAGACTGGGGACACGTCTCACGAGGCTGTCTTCTGTATTTCTTCCAAATCTCAGAGGCAGGTTGGTCATTGCGTCAGTACTTCTGCCTTCTTCCATGGTCCTCCCAAACCTCAAGGGCAGGTTGGCTCCGAGGTGTGGCATTTTGTTGACTGCGGGTGGACTTATCTTAATGACATTTTTTGGATCCCACTCTTTTAATTCTTCAAAATTGAGAGTTCTTTTCTTTTCCCCTGTAAGGTCTCCTCGAGGCTATCATTAGAAATGGCCATTGAAATTGTTTATTAATGTTCTAAGCAATTGATTTAAACCCCCAAATTTACTTAAATCCAGACTTCAATCTGTAGAATTGTTAAAGCTCTAAACAAAATTTGTGTTTTCACGTGCAGAATATTTTAATAAATAATTTTGTGTTCGCCACTTGACTCTGGGTGGTGAACACACAATGTGATACATAGATAATGTATTACAGAATTGTACACCTTAAATCTATGTAGCTTTACAAATAAGTATCACTCCAATAAACTTAAAAAAATTACTAATAATTTTTGTTAAGTTTCTTAAAGCAATCTAGTTGCTCTGTCCCTGGACTATTATAAGACAACTATAAAATGTTAATAAAAAATATATAGTGAATACAGCCATGTGTTCAAGCAGCAGGAACATAACAAGGTATTGAAATGAGGCAAAAGACTATTTCATTGTAGTTATTCTTGGTCAGGTTTTGATGCATGTTGTTTATGGAGAATTTCATATATTTTTATATTTTAATTTTAGAGAAACCTCCCACTGCCTCTATATGTCTCTTGTTTCCCCCTCTTTAAAGGCCAAAGTGGTGGATATATGCAAACAGAGCTACTAGTCAGATGTTAGGGTACAGTTGGAGGATGCTTCACTGAATTTCTTTTTACATGCTCATATTCGGTGTTTTAGTCTAAAAGCAATTCTCAAGCAATGGGTTGTATTTTTATTAGTATCTAAATTACATTTTTAGTAAAGCACCAATTAGTTTGTGGGCTGCTGCCCCACTAGTATACCAACTTTAAAGAAACCATTTAAAATACAGCAGCTGTACACTTAGATTTAGTTTAACCATGAAGGTTTGTCCATATAAAGATTTTTAAACGATTGCTTTCTGACTAAGAAGTAATATATACTCATTTCACCAAATTTGGAAACTATCTAAAAGCGTAAAAAAGAAAATGAAAATAACTTGCAATTCTAATCTAGGGAAAAATATTTAAGTTAGATACAGATTTACCACAAACTTACCCACTCCTGACTGCTAAGTAGAAAATACGAATGTCATAATATTTTGTTTGTAGCTGAAGACAATGCAAATGTCCTGCTGAAATGTATCCAGATTTTATTTGCACAACTATTTATTACAACTGTGTACTTCTGAGTCAACTGGAAATTATTCATGTACCTTAGCTTGCTATGTATCACAGCTTGCACTTAAATTGTCATTAAAGAGGTCAGTCTGTTTGCTGTTGTGTTAAAAAATACAAGTTACAACAACACATTGTCATGGAAAGGCTGAAGTTTGACAAAAAAAAACCAAACACAAACTAACTTCCTTAATCTTTACAAAAGTATTAGACTCTGAACAAATATACAGTTAATAGTAGTCACATTAGATAGAATTTAAAAAACTTACCTCAGAATATTTGTCATAATTTTCTTTGCTGTGAAGATTGGACATCATTAATTCATCTGCACAAAAGATATTTGATGTGAACAAGCTCGAAGTGGCCAAAATCCATAAAATGAATCGTTTTGATGAAATAACCTTCATTTTGTCCAAAATCTAGAATTAAGTTGATATGTGCAGCCTGATGTGTACATAGAAGGGAAACTGTGGTCTTTTTATACTGTTTAAAAACAAAGGAGAGTTTGCTTTAACAGTTAAATGAATCCCACATGTTTTAAGTACTAATATTAATTAGAGTTTAACTAAAATATGTATGTAAGGAATGTAGGTAATTCATTCTGGGAAGACAGCAATGTTTCTGCTTATAAATTCATTAACTTTGAAAATAATTTTCCTCATTAAAAAGGAGCTTTTAATTAGGTAAGTTGGGGATCACGGTAATTAGGATTCCAAACAAACAGGATGTTTCATTTCTCCTAGCTCAAACAAAAAGTATTTTGATGTTTGCGTCAATTTTTGGGAGAAGGCAAAAAAAAAAAGCATTCAATACATTCTAGCCATGTTAACAATGTTTTTGTATCCACATGAAAGAGGAAGGCATAGTATTTTCAAAATGTCAAGCAAAATTAAGAATGCGAAAAGAAATTTAAAGTTACACAATACCGCAAATAAAATGCCATTAATTAACTTCGTGTAAAACGCCGTTTGGTTATTAAAAAGCTTCAGGAGTAAATGCCAGCTGTAACGTGAAGGCTGTGCACAAGACCATGCGATAGGCATTTTGACAAACTGGCGGTCTCAGGAGAAGCTAGAAGCAGTTCAAGGCCTTTTGTATTTGCCCTGTGGGCCTTATTTGGCAAAACTGCATAAATCATCGGGGTTTTTATTTCTGTGAGACGCGGTACCCTACTGTTCTCCTCAAAGCCCTTAAAGAACCCTGGCAGAGGTTTGGTAAGTCACACACGTGCTGGTTTTGAGAGGAATTTACAAAAATGAACGCTTATCTACTGAAATGCCAAAGCGATTGGAGCAGACAACTGGCTTTCTTAAGGGCCTGCCTGATCCCTAGGCAGCCTGGGTTCTAGGGAAATCATTACTTGTTCCCACCCGTCCACTCAATCCCCTCAGGAGAAAAAGACCTTAAAGCGATTGATTTCCAACACTCCAGCTGCCTCTAGACACAGACACTTAAGAGGTGCATTCACAGAAGAGCAGGCCATGAAACTGCACCTTTTTTGTCAAGAATTGTACCGCCTCTAGCTTCTCTCACCAACCACCATAATGTGAGGTATGAGATGGGCAGAAGTGAAGGCATTAGGGATCTTCGGAATAAATCAGAAAGTTGTAAACAGCAGTGGGCAAACTCCTGGGCACCCCAAGGTCACACTTGCCTGTGGTGTCCCTTAAGGCAGTTGACATCATTGGCCTCATTTGTTTTGGTCTGTGGATCGGATCCCCACAGTAGGAGGCAATTAATTCAACTCATAGTCTAATGTTAATTTTGTAATGCTGTTGTTATTGGATTATTTGGGTTTAATTTCCCTGAGGATTTAATACATTTCTCTCCCAAATTGTTTCTTTGCAAACTGCTGATGGAACTTCCTTCGGGTTTTTTTTTTTTTTTTGTGGTCAGTAGATCCAAACTTCTGAGAAATGGGAGAAGCAAGGAGCAAATTATGTTGGTCTAGTGCACACTCTGGAAAAAGTAGAAGGGATTGGCTTGGGTCTCTTTCAAAATATGTTTGTATCTAGTTGTTTCAGACTTCAGTAGTTTACCGGTTTCAGTGCTGCTACTTAGGGTTTTGGCACATGGATTAGAGTTTTCCTGCTTGTAGATCCACAGATGCTGATATGTCTAATTACTGCCCTGCCTCCACCAGGTTTAATCTTCCGAGTTGGGAGTGTAATTCGAGTTATCTTATTATGATAGGGCCTGGCTCTTTTCAACCATATTTGCAATTAGCTTTGAAAATGTTAATAGGCACAAAATAACATTACCTAACATACACAATACGAAATCACCATACAGCTTTTGATGAAATGTGGTGCCACATATATAACACATTGAGGGGTTCTAGATGACACATATGAGCATACAAAAAATTATAGAAGATCTCTATCTCCTTGTCATGTGGCATTTGTATACATGCTTCATTTACTAAGATTTTAGAGACTTTAAGGCTGCTCACTTCTAAGCCTCTCTCTCTAATTTAGATACACCTCCTGAGCTCTAGACCCCTCCCCAAACAAAACAAAACAAAACAAAACTCGGCTTCCTACCAGACAATGCTGTAAGGATGTCCCATAAACATTTTGAGCCCAGTTTGTCCAAAAGGGATTTATCTTTTCAATACCTGTCTCTCCTGCTTCCCATTTCAATAAAGAGTACTGTAACCGGTCAGGGTCCAATCAGTGGACAGAAAACACACAGTGATTTGAACAGGAAATGATTAATATAAAGAACTATTAACAATAGCAGGGGCTAACTATAAAAGGGTAAAGAATCCACTAAGGCCAAGGGAGAGTATCCAAGGGAAGGACACACTGACCCAAACGCAGACCATATTGAAAAGGTGTGGATGGCCAAGCAATCTGCTGGGTTACCTTCCCACCAGAGCCTGTCCACAATTACGAGTGGTAGACACCCTTCCAGGGTGCAGATGGTCCAAGGCTGGGAAGGCAACTTCCGGGGCACTTCAGACTCAATGGGAATCTGCCACTGAAACTTAGTGGGGGTGAGGGCTACTGGATAGCCCCCCTCCCACACTGGCAGTGATGGGTAGGAGCAAAAAGAAGTACATGGCAGCATATCTGATCCCTTCTTCCTGCAGCACCCCTCTAGCGCCTTTAATGAAAAAGCCAAATGCCAGCTGCAAAGGAGAAATGCTTACCAGGTCCATCTCCATCATTTCAGAGCATAAAATGAAGAGTGGGTTTGGAGCTGAGAGGCAATAAATAGATAGCTGGCAGAGTTACTGCCGTCCATCCATTTGTCCAAGTCCAAATCCTGTGTGAGGGCCTTGACTGTTTCCTCCCCTTTTGTCCCAAATCCCATTCTAGAGTTAATGAGCAGTTGTTTCTAGTTTTGAGCTATTACACTCAAGATGATCTTTTTTTGAGCACTTATCATGTACCAGGAACTGTTCTAAGGACTTTGTGAATTAACCTGTGTATTGTTTGTAGTAATCCCATGAGCAGGGACTATTATTATTGTCCCCAGTCTACAGCAAGGGAGATGAAGGTGCAGAAGGATGAAGTAACTTTCCCTGTAAGTGGCAGAGTCAGGATCTGAACCCAAGTCTCCTGAACACTACTCACCACTTGTCTGCCTGGTCAGGTCTTTTAACTTCTAAGCAGGTCCTCCATCTGTTCCTGTCTCTCTGTCCCCATGACCATTACATTACTCGGGTCACCAGTTGTTCTCTCCTAGACCTCTTTTCTTGGTTCTCTCCAATTCATCCTCCATAGTGCAATCAGAAACATGTTTTATAAGTAAGAATATATATTTGATTTCTTCCTGAATATCTTTCTCTCGGAATCACATAAAGAACCCGCTGTTCGTTGCTTGCACTCTTATTTCTCCAGGCCTGACTGTCTCCACTCCCTACCACCTGTCTGTTGGTATGACAAACTTCCTTCTGTTCTTCCAAATGGAGGTGTTTTCTCCTTCCTCCAGGCCTGGAATTTCCATCTGCCCACTCCCCTCTCCTTCACATTGTTTGGCTCTCAGCTGAGTCATCACAGGTTTCACGAAGTCTCTCCTGACTTCCAGCTCCTGTAAATGGCTCTTGGTTCCTCCCTAATCACGGTGCTGTTCGCTGTCACTTGTCCTGTTTCCTTGTCGCCCCTCTGCTGCTCGGGAAACTACATGAGGGCAGGACCTTGCTTGTTCAGATCCTAGTGGCATTTCCTTCATTAAATGAAGGAATACATTTTTCATTAGTATTGGAAATACGGGTTAAAACTAAAGTTGCTTGTTAATTTTTTTTTCCCCCCCAGTTTTGGCTGTTGACCAGAGTTTTTTCTTTACTATGACTTCTACATGGTTAGAACTGAAGTTTATTGGCTTATCCTGAAATCATAGCATCTTAACATTCTCCTGTCGAGGTATCAACAGGACGAGAGACTTACACAGAGGTATAAAGAGGTATAAAGAGGTTGAATGTGAGTTTAGGTTTATTCTGTTATAGTGCAACACATAGCTTGTTAAGTTCAATGTATTCTGATGGGCCAATGTATTCTTGCCATGTTGATGGGCCCAAACACCAGAAAGGGTGTGAAAAGGGGCTACACAGCCTCAACCAAAGAGGGCTTCCTGACGATGCTTCGATGCTTCAGGGTCTCCCACCAGGCAGATTTCACAGGCCTACTGGTCCCTCTGGCTGTGGACAGAAAAGGGTTCTCTAATTGCTTATTATGTTTCCATGCCCACTGGCGGCACCCTAACCTCTGGCAGGCAATGAGGGCCACGGGGGCGAGGGGCGAAGAAATCATTTCCGCCAATCAGGAACTGATCTGACTTGAGTTGGGCTTAGGAATTTTTAAGGCTCTGATTTATCTGCACTTCTAGTAAAATATTTAAAATGAGAGATTGTTTTTGTTCAATGGGCTGCAAGTTTTTATTTAAATCTTTATTTAAAGGGCCAGCTCACTCCACACATTTATCCTTGCCCCCTGAGGCCATGGTGAGACTTACCAAAGAGGTGGCGAGTTTTAATGTCCAGGGGAACCTCATTAAAGAACCTTTCCCCTCACTCCCAACCCAGCGGTTTACTTCCAGAGCGTTTGCCTATTTACACTGTTTATTTCTTCCGTTCCATCTAAGCATAATCCAGTCATGCTATGCAGGAGAATTTATGGGCAGTAAAGCCTTATTTTGCATTTCAAGTTGGCAAAGTTTTTTGCCATCATTTGTTAACTAATTTCAAGCCCTCTTTAGAGTGGGTGGTGGAATTATGATGTAATTCATTTCAGCATTATATGCTCAGGGAGAAAGAAATACCTGCCTTGATTTCCAATAAAATCACCCTATGCAAATTACATAAAATTGCTATTTTTAAAACGTGTGGCGGTGCCTTTGTTTCCAGATTTACGAGTGGCTTGTCATAATGAGCTTGTCATATTCTGATAGCAGGATTGTATTTACTTCTCTGGTTTTTATGATGACAGATTATAACACAAGGGCCTTGAAAAGTGCCGACAAAGTGAACGGGAGACAAAGGTTATTCCTCCATTGTAGTTAAAGGGGGTGAAATTCAAATCTAGTTGAAGTAACTTAAAGAAATCAATTTGTACAAGAATAAACATTAAATATTTATAAAAATTAATTCATGTGATTGATTCTAGAATGTTGACGAAATGGCAAGTTCCTTATGTTTAAAGGACATATTTTAGAACAGCATATTGAACAAACTTTCAGTATCAGTATTAGATCTTTCAAACGACATGGAGCGGTAATGTTTAAAAAATGTTTTAAAGCACTGTGCATGGCTGATGAGGAAGCAAGCAGCCTCTGTACAGCACAGCTTTCCCATTTGAGCGTTCACGCATTTTAATGTTTCATTTTTATTGACTTTTTTTTCCTTGCAGGAAAAATGTGTGATTTTTACTGGCCTGGCAGGGGGTTGTGGTACCTCTTGCCAAGTGTCAAGAAAACCCAGAACTCTCTACATGAGGGACAAAGCCCATATGTTTCGTTAAAACAACACATAGCTTTTGTACAAATATAGGTAATGGAAACCCAGCCCTTTACTTGGGCTTTTTTTCTCTTTCTTTGGCCAGTCTTGCTTTTGATATCTTTAAAATAAGTAAGCAGCCATCTTGTTATTCCAAACTGAGCAGAATAAGTTAGTTCGTTACAAAGTGTGTGCTTTTAAAATATCTTGCTTTTTTATTTTTCTTTAATTTTTTTGTTTTGTTTTGGAGAATTCTGCTCTAAAATATGGCATGTGCTCTTGAGATAATAATTTGCTTTAGTAGAAAGAAAATTTGAGACTTTCAGTATCTTAGAACCTTGCCTAATCCTTAGGCTTTTCCCCCTCTGGCCAGACTTTCACTGGGTGAGAAATCTGTTGCTTAAACCTACACTGAGGTGGGTTTTGGAAGGGGTTTATAATGACAACTGTTTTCCCATCTCAAACAGGAATACGGGCAGATGACTGACTAATAAAAACGAGCATCATCACTAAGGTGGACCCTCCTAGATGTTCTTTCAACTTTGATGAAAGGAGGTGATAAGGGGGGCTAATTGAAATGTGCATGAGTGTATTTTTCTTTCTTTCTCTTTCTTTGGGGGTCATGTGGTATCTGTGCCTCTGAGTGCTGTTGGTGAGAACTTGCACAGAGGTTCACAGCAGTCATTCAGCTGCCATGGCCCCGAGCAGAAGCTGACCAGCTCTGACCACCCCTGCATTAACACACTGGCATCTTGACTTTATTCTCCTCTGTTACTAGTCCTGTGGCCTTGGCCACACAGCCTGCCCCACTGCTCTAGATCTGAGCTCTTGTGGGTGACTTAGACACTGTTTCACAGTGTCTGGACTTCATTACTGAGAAGGGGTTTACATTTCCCTTGGGCACTGGTTTTATTGGACCCCCGTAAAGGGATGTGTCCATGATGTAGCCAGAAATTACAGCATGACGGTTCTGCTGGATACACTCATCCCATTTCAAGCAAACAAACAGGAAATCCCTCAAATAGTTGTCTTTCGAGGAGCACTTAAAATGTACTTTAAAAAAAATATTATTGGGGAATTGAGGAAGGGGAACAGCCAAGCTGGTGTCCTCCAATCTTAGTTGTGGAGGGCGAAGCTAGCTCAGCTCCAAGTCCAGTTGCCATCTGGTCACCCATCGGCAGCTCTTGGCCGCTCAGCTCAAGGTGCTGTGTTCAATCTTAGTTATGGGAGGGTGTAGCCCACTATCCTATGTAGGAGTCCAAGCTGCAATCTTGTTAGGAGCATGTGCTCTCACCAGCTGAGCCATCCTGCCACCTGTTGGCAGCTCAGCAGCACTTCAGCTCAGGTGCAGCTCACTGGCTCAGGTGGGAATTGAACTGGAGATCCTGGTGCCCAGAGCTCACACTCTTAACCAACTGAGCCACTCTACCAGTCCCTTAAAATGTACTTTTAAATCTACAGTAACTTGGGGGTCTAAATTTAATTAAAGGAGAAGGTTTGCTGTTAATTTCCTGATTCTAAAATGTGAGACCTAGACAGAAAATTCTGTACATCTTTGAGGCTAAATGAGCTAAATAAATGTTAATGTAATCCTATTAAATACCTAATGGATTTAGTTCTACACTGGGTTTAAGAAATCAGATACTTCCATTTTGGGAACCTATAATAAAGAAAATAGACAAAGCTGGTAAAGGTTTTAAAACATATTTAGATGCACTGCAGGCATACAATCTCAGGGACAGTAGCTTATTATAAACCCAGGCTTGAATGACCCAAAACAGTTTTATAATAGTGGGCTTTGGCTGATGGGCCCTTGTAGAGCCCTGTCTGATTCACTGATAAGAGTAGCCAATGATTCATGATCTACAATGACCCAACTAGGAGACTGACGTAGCTTCCAGTGAATTCCAGCTCTGGCCATGCCCCATCCCCCAAACTCTAGGTCAAGAGCAGTGGTATAGCCCTTCTGTGTTTCCATGTTCTTTAGGCTCATTTGCTTATTTAAATTTACCCCTTGAAAACTTCCCCTTAATGTACGTCTTAACCTGATCTAACTTGGTTAAAAATAGCCAGGGAAAAGGAATCCCAGAATTCTGGGCTAAGCAGGGCACAGAAAGAGATGGGACAAGAAAGAAGTCACCGAGAGCTCACTTTGGACCTTCCTGTCTCTTGAGCAGTTTCCTATTCTTGTAAATGTTTTGTAGTTGAGGCTTTCATGTTGGCACAGCTGCACTGCATTCTCCTTTACCTATTGTATCATTCAGAGCTCCTTGGTTGCACATTACCGAAATTTCTAATGTTTCAGCCAAATGGGGAACTGGTTATGAGGCTACTGGGATGTCTTATGGGGGGATTGGGGCCGATAAAGCACCTGGAGCCCAGCACTCGAATCACCATTGGGGCTTCCTCCTGGATTCGCATTTCTTCTCTCTGCATCGGTTTCATTAGACCCTCCTACTGCTGTCTTGATTTTTCCTCTTCTCTACCCATTTGTTAATACCTTCTGAGTTTACATATCCACAATTTCAGCACTCACCCCCACCCCCAAAAAACTGTCTTATCTCACTTAGAGATTCAAAATACCAGGGAAGGATTCTGATGATCCCAGTCTCGATAAGGTGCCCCGTCCTGAACCAATCATCTGTGGCCAGGGGTGGGTCACATCGCACTAACATAGAAGATCCTACTGCAAATCTGTGAGAGTTGGGGGTGGATGGCGCTATGGGGGAGACAAAAAAAAGGTGTCAACTACAGCTGGAGAGATAGATGTGTGTGTGGGGGAATCTGGACTCCTCTCTCCCTGAATCCATGTCTGTGTACAGAGGAAAACTACTTCCCAAGATGGTAAAAAACTCAGTTTGAGTTGCAGTCAGAGGATGACTTAACCACTCTGTGTTGGCGTGGGCATCTCTCTGTTTCTCTCCAAAGATGCCGAGGAGGTCTCTGTCCTAGCCCAGTGATACCAGTCGACAGTGCTTTCATCTGTGCCATCTGGGTCTTTGTTTTTGCAAGCAGGTGTTCTTGTGCGATATTTTTGTGGCTCATGTGGGGCTTTGATGGTAAAAACAGAACAAAACAAAACAAATTCTAGATCTTCCTTCCCCAGGGGCAGCCAAGGGCACAATTCCCAGCCATTTCTCCATATATCCATCAAAAGCAGTGCCAACTTTGAGAGCCTGTAAGATTCCCTTCCTCCCCTGGCAGGTGAGAGCCCCTGGCTCAGGTGTTTCTCTTTGGCATTTGAAGGCACTCCTGTTCTCAGAGTTATGCTCAGCACCAGATATGAAACGCTGTCCTGAGAATTCCAAGACCAGGTGGTTTGGTCCCTAAATGGTCCTAAACTTGCTTTAACTTGGCCTTTTTCCTAAATGTTTCATGCCCTTTGTTTTGCTGTGGCGATACTGTCTTACCTCATTTCTTCCCACAGTTTATTAAGGTCTGGTGAGTTCTGTGACCTGGAGTAGAGTGGCTCTTTGTTTTTAGAGCAAGAAAGATTATTTTTCTATTACGTTGGCATATTTGCCATTCTCTGCCTGACACTGGATAGTCTTCCTTTGTAAATACTCCAGAATTCCCTTTCCTTATATAATGAACTGTGTAGCGATCAGTCAGGGGTGTTTATTTTGGAGACAGTAAAAATAAAACTCTTGTGTATAATTCCAAATATAAGCATATATGCTTTTGGTAATTAGCTTCATTGTTTTCTGTCAGTTTTTTGACAGTGCTTACACTAAATTAGAAGTAGTAATAATGGGACATCCTAGTTCAGTTCTACAAGCATATCTGTCTGCAATACAATATTTGCTTTCAGTGACAGAAAGTATTTTAGAAGTGTTCATTAAAACAGTTTGATAACTGTGTATCCATTATTAATAACCCAAGACAGGGAATTACATATTACGTGACTCCTGCAGCCAATAAGGAAGCTGCCATTTCCATAATTATAAAGAATTCATACCACATCCATTTTACTATTCTATATCATTTGACCCATTTATGGCTCATTTTGAAAGAGTAAGATTTAAAAATTTATACAGTTTTTTAAATGAAAAATCTGCCAGGAAATCCCTCCCTTCCATTGCTAGTCGTCAGTGCTGTCCATCCCTACAGGTCTATACCCCTCTCTGAGGACACACTCGCAAAGGAAGTTCAGGGTGCTCTGGGTTATGCTGACCTGTTCCCTCCGGATAAGGACACAGGCCCCGCTCCAGAAAGCCATCCAAGGGGTCAGTTGTCAAAACAGTTGGAGTCAGGGAGAGTGATGTGGGCTGGCTACATCCCGGACCAAATTAAAGTCGTGGGCAAAGGGCAGCTGCTCAGTGCTCTCCGTTCAGTGGCCCAAGCCAGTTTCTGAACAGCCTATTTGAAGACAAAGTTGAGCAAATACTCAGCAGGGCTGACTGAGTCATCAGCCTAGAAAGTTCCCCCCAGATGTCAGTTATTGGTTGCTGCTACTGCTGCTGCTTTTATTCTTACTGTTGTCTACAGTTAATGGTGGGGTGGGAGGAAGAGGAAGTGGGGTGCAGGCTGGGAGGGAGGAGAGCATAATTGGAAGGCTCTCAGGAGATGAACTTTCATCTCCTAAGCTCCTCTTTCTGGCATAGAAGATAGAACCAGGCCTAGTGAACAATTCTTGCCCTGTTATTCTTTTGCCTCACTCCACCCCCAATCTCAGAAGTCACTGAATTTGGAGCATCTTGTAATTAGGGTCAAGGAGATCCCAGATTTTTGTCACACCTGAGAGCCTGGGGCAGCATCATTCGTAATACACGGTAAATTAGTGCTGCGAGACTTTAACTCCGCTCGCACATGATCCGATTGCATCACCCTCTTTCTCTTTGGACAGGCCTGTGAACAGCAGTTGCTGAAGTGATTTTGATGAAATGTGACATTTGCGGACTGTGGCCACCGACCAAAGAATCTGAGCTACGTTATCCAACATTTTACAGGCTACAAAATATAAGCTGGCCGGCATTTATTGCTTGTACTAACAGCCCGAGCCAAGTTTCCTAAGCCTACAGAGCAGGCCTCTCACTGCTGCTAATTTTACTGTCTGCAAACAAAAGGGAAATAGGAAACAATATGGAACGGCTGAACGAGAGTGTTTTTGGAAGGTGTTATAAACTAGCAGGTAACCTGTAGAGAGAGTGACTCCTTTTTTTTCAAAAACCAAAAGGGACTCAATTTGCACAGGAATAAAGTGGGAAAAAAAAAAAAGTAATGTAGTAAAAGTTATAAGCAGTGATTTTGCCCTGGCCTCTCAGGATGGCAGTGATTTACATATTAAGGCAGCAAGGAAAATGTTAAAAACTGGAGGGAAATTTCCAATATGACAGATGGAACTTGAATATTAATATAGGATTCATCATGATAATGTAAGTCATAGATCTAAACCTCCCTTCATCAGTTGAATCAGTCCTTTTCCAACCTATTATACAGGTAGGGCATGCTTTAAATAGTGTCATAACTGGCCTGAGGTCTTTCCTTCTCTGTAGTTTCTGAAGTTCTATTCACAGGAATTGTGACCCACTGAGTCATTCCTCTTTTACTGTGTTATCTAGACCATCTGCATTTCCCCCTTTTTATTGATATTTAGTGCTCTTTAAAATATACTTAAATTATGTGTTATTTTCACAAATAGAAAAAGCATAATTCAACAACACTATTTCATCTACATGTAGTGAGTTTGAAGGGAAGATCTGATTATTAATCTATTTGTTGATCATTATACAAAGAAGAAAAGTGATTTCTGGTTTAGTCATCTAGTACATAATTACCAATCCCATGCATGTGTATTGTTCAGTGATCTTACTCTGGGTTTTCTAGTCTTCTTGTCACATAATGACATCAAACAAAATGGTGGCAGAGCCTCTCTGGAATTTTACAGGACAAAGACAAGCCCCTGGAATGAGAATGATTGTAGTATTGATAGCAGTAACAATAAACATTAAGACTTTGCCTGCTTTTTCCAACAGGGGTTCAAACATTCATTAGTGGAGTGTACAATCACCTTTTCTGATCTTAGTCTAAATGACACAGAAAATAAATCCATGAGTACAGATCATGAATACAGACATCAAGTATGTACACAGACAAGTTAGGCCCTCAAGTTCCATAAAGAAAAGGGGGTTTTCCTTAAGCCTGGGATTCACTGCATGCTATGTCCTTCTTTTCTATCGAGGTTCATAATGTGTATTGGCACCACTCCACTCCAATTCTACGCCCACAGAATAACTAATGTTGACACTTGGTTGCATCATCTCATGTATTTGGTTGGCGTACATTTTGAAGGTGTGAAGATTCTAAGAAGTCCGCTGTAAAGAAACCTGTTTAATGTTGTAGAATTCAGCATGTCCTAAACTTTCTTTAGACTATGGGGTCTTTTTTTTACTTATTCGAATAAGATCTGTAAACACATTGGGAAATGGTGGCCCAAAGGAAGTCTTCATGAAATTGGCCTCTTCTATTTTCAGGCTTTGATTTTCATTGGAAACTTTGCACCCAGCCCCAACTCATGCCTTAAGTCCTGACTCAGGTGTCAACTTCCTCTGTGAAGTTTTCTCCACTTGTGTTAGGAAAGATATATAATTGTCCCTTTGTGTCTGCTACTCTCAGTGTGTGTGTGTGTGTGTGTGTGTGTGTGTGTGTGTGTGTGTGTGAAATCTATGTTAATGTTTACATCAGGGGCTAATTTTATTTTTCATTTCCCCCCTTCTAACTTACAATCTCCTTTATTCTAAGGAGTATGTTTTTATTCTTAGTGCTTTACAGAGTGCCTGGCTTATTGTAAGAGTTCGGTGCAAGAATGAATGAATAAGTATTGCCTGGGAACTTAAGCAGAAAGATTATCTTTCTGGTGTGTTGATATGTGATTAATGAATGAACTCTTTCGAGTTAAGTACTTTTCCCATTATAGTGACTAATTTCCATACAGTTGATTGGAGTGAGATTGACTCTGATGTGAAATGGTTAATCATTTAGTCGGCCAAAAATACTAGATTGACTGTTGTTCAGTTGGTTTGCCTCTTTGTATCGACATGAGTAGTATAGATGAGAAATTCTAGCATGCAGTCATAACAGAGACTTTTTTAAAATCTGTACTCAAAATCAGCCTATAACTCAGAATTTTCCTTTTTTACTATAATAGGCAAAAATTAGAATTTATAGACCTTTTAAAAACCTAGCATTGATGTAAAGGATTACAGATTTGAATTACATTTTGCTTGTAGCCTTTTTATTTATAATACTTAAAAATTTTATTTCTGGTGCTCTCTAGGTTTTAGGCTTACAAATTTTATTGTGCTTTGGGTGTTTTCCTCCCCTTCCTTCCTTCCTTCCTTCCTTCCTTCCTTCCTTCCTTCCTTCCTTCCTCCCTTTAAAAAATCTTTTAACACAATGAAATACTACTCTGCCATAAGAAAAGATGAAATAGTACTCTTTGCAACAACGTGGATGGAGCTGGAGATTATTATACTAAGCAAAATAAGTCAGGCAGAAAAAGTTGAGAACCATATGATTTCACTGATATTGTGGGATATAAAACTGAAAACAACGAAGGAAGAAGACAAATAAAGAAACAAAAACTCAAAGACACAGACAACAGTTTAGTGGTTACCAGAGGGTAAGGGGGAAGGGAAGTGGTAGATGAGGATAAAAGGGATCAAATATATGGTGATGGAAAGAGAACTGACTCTGGGTGGCGAACACACAATGTGATATATAGATGATGTATTACAGAATTGTATAATATACTTGAAACCTATGTAATTTTACTAACCACTGCACCTCAATAAATTTTAATTTAAAAAAAGACAAGATAAGACTATACATCAAGTAAGTTAAATAAAATTCTATAATCGCCATTAAAAAAATCTTTTAAAAGATGTACTAGAACAAAGATAATAATCTCCCTCTCTGGCTCTACCCCACTCCAATTCTATGCCCATGGAGTGACCAAGGTTAACACTTTGGAGTATCACTTTCTGTTTTTGGTTGGCAAAAATCTGGGGGGGATGTAGAGACCCAGGCCAGAATGGAAGCTAGAAGGCTACATTTATAACATTCTTTTCTATATTTCTCTATTCTCTCTTTCTTTTTAAAAATCAAAGTATTGATTTTAAAAAATACCTACAATATTAATTTAATACCTATAATATTATATTAGTTTCAGGTGCACAACATAGTGATTAGACATTTATATTCCTTATGATGTGATCACCACAATAGCCTAGTAACCATCTGTTGCCATACAAAGTCATTATGATAACACTGACTATTTTCTTCTATTCTCTTTTGAAGATGAGCCACAAAGACTCAACTTAGTAAGGACATTAAGAGGAATTAATATGCCCAAGAAACTTAATTATGTTTCTGTCATAGAGACTAGGCTGGCAAATTAGCTTGGGTTAAGTCAGCTCATTCTGCAGTGTTGTCTGAATGTGAAAAATAGGCAGCACACCTGATTGGAAGAGGAGGAGGAAGAGGAGAAAAGGAATTGAGCCAGAAAGGTTGTTAGACTAGATTCAGGAACACCCGCAATCTGCCTGCCCCACCTCCATCCCTTAATTTTGTTTTTAGCAATGAAGGCTACCATTGCAGCTAAGTGACACACATGGAGACAGCTGGTACCATGGGAAGGCCTAAAACAAAAGGAAAAGGAGTGACAGTTGTTGGGGAGGAGAGAAACGGGAGGAAGAAAGACAGAAAAAGAGTAGAGTAGAGTGAGACTATCTGATGTAATGGGAAAAGCATTTGATTTAGAGAGCAGACTTCTAAAGGTATCCTAGTTAGAAAGAACTCAATTTAGAAAATTCTAGTTTCCAGCTTCCGTGTAACCTTGGGCAATTATCTAGCTTACAGCTTCTTCATGTGAAAAGTTTGTGGATTGCTGGATGATCTCTAAGGATTCTAAAAGTCAACGTCATGATGTGAGATAAAGAATTTGAGAGAGCTGGAGAAAAGAAAGATATAGTGTGTGTATGATTGGTACAGGTCACCCAACTCAGGTGCCCCTAAATTTGTCTGCTTAGGAGCAATTCCTGCTTCCTCACATCTGGGGGACAATTGATTAGATTTAGAATCTCTGTTCATTAGCTAGGGTGCAGATGAGAATCTGGTTAATAGAGAAAGGAGTCTGTTTTATATATAATCTCTACCAGGAAGCCAAAAGATGGAGGGCAGTAGATGGAGTCTTTGTTAACCAGGCACATTGCACCTGCAGTTTCACCCCAGGAAACCAAATGTGGAAATGGTGACTAGATCCTGAAACTTTCATCTTTAGATGGAGTTATTTTGACAGGCACAGGCTCCTTGGCTAAGTACCAAAGATTCCTGAGAACCAATGTCTGTAGCAGGGTTTAGCCTCATGACTATTTGAAAGCCAAAATGAAGGGAATGAGTTTCACATTCTTAGGCAACTGCCCTGGTGTCTGAATTCCAAAGGTGCTTCAGAAACAGAGCTCAGCCCTGGAACCTTGACCATCAGATCTCTCCCCGTAGCCCATTTCAGGGTAAGCTTGGGGACAATCAGCTGTGGAATGTTAGAAGAGTAGAATAAGTTTCCAGGGCTGTAAGCTCTTAGTCGATTCCCCAGAAAGCAGTCCTGTGAAGCCATTCTTATTTTTACATATGGCATATCTGAAAAAGGGATTATCTGGCAGTTGCAACATTTTTTGTTTTATGTGCCTCTGAAGGCAAGATATGTTTTGTCTTCCATCAAGTCTTAAAAAATATTTATCCTGGCATCTTCCCATTTTTCTTTCCACATGGAAACTCTGATATTTTTAAGACTAGTTGTGAAATCATTCCACGGTATGCACATTATATAGAGATCTTAGAAAGACTTTGAAGGAAAATGAATAGAAGATGATATTTCTTTTATGTACCAGACATTACACACCATTCTTCTGCTGATCTTTTCTTGATGAGCAAGATGTAATAAAAGCACGTATATTCTCACCCTGTGGCAGGTATGCTTTATCTAGTGGGATAGCATATTGAAAACAGCATAGAAGATAAGGGAAAAACAAAACAAAATCACAAGAATTTGAAAGAACTGTCCTCATGATAGCCTTGTGACAGCAATGCTATCTTCTGGTTAAACAAAGCACGAGCAATAATTTTGGGTTAGGTATGTTGTTCAATTATGCATTTGATTTTGGTAATAAAAGACGCATGCTTTTCAATAACGTTTGGAATTTAAATATACTGTTCCTTTTCCCCAGTCTTCAGGAGAGCACTTACCAATGCAAAAGTTACCTCTAACCCATTCTTGTCCATTAAAAATTAAATGCTTTTACAGTAAATTATTAAAAGTGCTAGGTTGGCTGCAAATCATCAAAGGTACCATAAACCATTATGCAAGCAAGCAAGTGAGAAGTCTGATGAAATCTAAGGGATCAGAAAGCATATGCATCCCTTGATATCCATCGCAAATTCTAAACTACAAAAGCAACCATAAAATGCTACATTAAATTACTTAAAAAAAAAGACTCTTCCAGGATTTTCAAAATTCAACAATGACTTGCCTTTTCAATTAAGTATGAACTAAGAACCTTCTACTGCCAAGCACAGATACACCACAATTTACAGGTTATTTCCACTTTCTTTAAACCTGCAGCAAAATTAGCCTCATTTTTCCACTATCACTCGCTGAATGGAATTGGGACAGTCTAACTGACTTTGCCCAAAAACTAGTTATTAAGGCTTGTTTTCCCATAAAGTGTCTTTACTGTCATTTGATTACACTGAAAAGAAATGATGGGCCCTGACTGTTGCAAAATCATATTGTTAAAAGTATTTAAATAAAATATGTTTAGAGTAAAAAAGATAACACATGGGTTTGTTTTAAATTAGATACTATATGCCAAATGTAAAATGCCAAGCGACTCACATATGCATAAAATGTTCTATTGAAACAACTCCTTGACAAATAAAAAGATGTAGGAAAAAGAAAAATATAAACATGGAGGGAACATTTGGTCAGATTGTGATAGTTGTGGAGGAAAGAACAGCAGCCAAAACAAGCATTTACAGTTGGGTTTTAGAGCAGGGTCTGCTCCCAAGTCTCCTACCCCTTGTTCCCATCTGTCAAGTGAGATGAGGATAAATAATTCTACAGCTTAGAGTTGGGATTGGGTTGGGTGGCTAATAAATCTGGATGAACAAGTGAAAAGCAGACGTATTTGAGGGCCAAACAAGTGTTAAGTGATTTCATCTGTCAGTGGTTCTAAAACTTTACATTAGAGTCACCTGGAAGACTTGTTAAAACGCAGATGTGGGGGTTAACCCCTTTCTGCTTCAGTAGGTCTGGGGTTGGGCCCCAAGAATTTGCAGTTCTAACCAGTTGGCAGGTGATGCCTATGCTGCTTGGTTCAGGGACCCCACTTTGAGAACCACTGATTTCGGTTATCTAATTATCAACACAACCCTGTGAGGTAGGTGTTATTAACCCCATTTGATAGATGAGAAAACAGATGAGTGGTGAGTTTGGGAATATTGTCAGGGTCATAGTATGAATTCCAGTTAACTAGAAACCAAGAAATTGCCTTCAAAGAATCTTCAGAATTTCTGAATCACTTCAGTAGGTTTCAGAAAAGCAAGACTACAGCTCTTCACCCCTATACTCCCATTCCCCTCCAGAGGTAAGGATGTCATCAGAAAGAGACAAAACCCATCACCAATACATATCCAGCACGGCATGGTCTCAGAGACAACAATAAAAACTGAAGCTATTCAGAGATCCTTGAGCACTTTTGATGGAGAAGCTAAGGTGTGGAAAGGTTTAATGATTTGTTTGAGTTTATATATTAATGAGTGGCAGCACTGGGATATCAGATGTCCTGAAACCCAATCAAGGTTTAATTGTAAGAGGAAAAATTTGGACCTTCTGTTGGCCATCTTGATTGCTGCCTGCCATGCCCACCATCCAAAAAGTGATGGAATGCAGAGGCAGCATAATGAGGTGGAATAGGTACTAAAACAGGAACCAGAATTCATTTATTTATCCTATATTTATTCAATATCTTTCACATATTAGTCACTGTTATAGGTGCTAAGGATACAGTGGTAAACAAGATATATAAAATTCTTGTTTTTGCATTCTAAGGGCAGTGAGACAATCAACAAAGTAAAAAAAAAAAACCCAACAGGAAATTTAAGAGAGTAATAAATACTAAGAAGAAAATCAAAACCAGATAATAATGTTGGAGACAATGACACAGACTCAGAAATTTATAAACATGGGTTGAATGGTTTACTAAAGATGCAGAAAGAAATGCAGAGGTTTGATTACCAGCCAGAGGTTGAGACTCTCACACCCCAGTTCTCCACATTTTAACTTTATGAAATATTCTCTTTTATCCGTGAGTATAAGCCAAGCTTTCCCTTCCAAACGTTTCCAGATATTTTAGGATCCTTAGAGGAGGGAGGCTTTCATAGTCACATATAAATGAACTCCCAAAAGCTGATAATATACATTTGAAAAGTTATGCAGGAATACATTTTGAAAACAGGGGAGATAATAGTATGTGAGATCATGTGTGTATATCTAACAAAAATTTCAGATATGCATTTCAAAGACAAGGACAACAATCATAGTAATAAGTGATTCAAGCAAGAATTATCAATAGACTGTCCAGCTAGTGCGTGTGCACATCTTTTCTCAACTCTGACTTGAGTGATATCACAGTGGTAGCTTGAAGTCAGCCATAGTGGGAGTATTTAAACCAGGAAATTGGCAAATGATATAATGCAGACCTTTTAAAATTATTACTTTTTCCCCCCAGAGGGATGGTTGTTGTGGGTTGAAACTCCTCGGTAGGCCTGTTATGCTTCTGCACATCTTGCTGGGTATGCCAAGAATGCAAGGCCTTGTTTTCTTTCTACCCGGGCTATTTCCCAGGGGGTATCTTCAGTGAGCCACTTTGAAGCATAATGTATTGTCTCCCTCTGGAACAAAACAAGCAGGCTTGCTTACAGCTTTCTCTAAAATTAGTGGATTCTTGAATGTAAGTGTTTCTTTTCTATAATGCAACACATTGCATAGACACATATCCATCTCGGTCCCCCACAGTGCCCTCCTGGGACTTGGAGGTCAGGGGAACCGATGTCAGCGTGCTGACTGATGCTCATGATGCTTGCTGTGCTGTGAGTAATCCAGTCTGTGGTCTCTGATACAAGAGTCTTGTGTGTTCTGCAGGCATCCATGAAATAGTAACAGGCTAACTTCACAGCTTATAAAAGTAAAATCAAATCACACTTTGACAGTTTAAGTGATAAGGATGGGATGCTGACAGAGACATGGCATTCTAGAAGAGGAAGGACAAAGTTTCCATGAATGAGGTTCAGAGAGATGAGGAAAATTCCTGGGTTCTGGCAGTGAATGTTTTTGCCCAAGTAGTGAGAAGGAGGGGTATGTGTGTGGAAGACCGGGATGGAGGAGGGTTCCCACTGCCCTATCTGTTAAGGAACACGAGTTGATTGAATGCTTAAAGACTAAGCTACCCAAAATGGGACTACATAAATTACCCAAGTGGCACTTGATTGTTGCTTATTCTTTCTTCTTGGCTGGCAAAGAAAGGGATGTTTTCATGGCAACGGTCAACTAAGCTCCATGGCCCCAGCTGAAAGGCGGTGTGTCTGTGGCTATTGAGCCAGGAGTCCCCAAATCCAAACAGTGTCAGCAATGAGTACCTTGCTATTTTTATTTTTTTATTTTTTTTTATTTTTTCACGTCAGACGGGTAATGTGCCAATGTCATAACAAGGTTTGTGGGAGGCACATCTCACACACTAGCATGAACACCCAATCATCACATTTATGAACTCCGAAAGGATCAGGACCTTGCTATTTAAACAGAGCTTTGGGTGAGCCAAAAACACTGGTTTGGATGAATTGAAAACATGGCTTAAGCGATAAGCAGAATGCCACTCAGGAAGAAAAGTGAACCCAATGCCTGGCTTTGCCTAATAACACAGAGGCACTGCACTCATCTACCTGGCTCTTTTCGCAGCTCAACTTGATCAGTGAGAAGATGGGGCGCTAGGCCTGGGGGTCACCAAAGACCCTCAGAACAGCCAAGTGGAACTGTAGTGATATGTGTTGAAGGGCAGAAAAAAAGGGTTCCTGGGTCCTGGTGCTTGCTGCACACCAGGAAGTAGATGAGGGAGGAAGTGGTACTGATGCTTAGGTCTGACCCTAGGGATGGAAAGAAGGCACAGAAGGCTAATGATAAAATGTCCTCCCTGCCATGCCTGTCATCCCACCATAGCCTTGACTCTCCTGCTGCTCTTTAATTCCTGCTCTCCCAGCTGGGAAATAAATGATCTGGACACTTGCTGTAGTCTCTGACAAGCATTCAGGCTAGACTCCTTGGTCCTTGAGCTCAACTCATGGGATCTGGACACAATTCCAAGTGGGGAAGGAAAGCTCCCTGGGGCTTCTGGGCCATTAAATGTACTATTGTTGTGGTTCCCAGTACTGACTGAATAATAATTGGTAATGATGTTTTATAAACATCATTCATAGTTCAGGGACTAACACAAGTACTGTCTCCTCCTGACCAGTCCAAAAGAAACAATAAACAAACCCAGATGGGAAAAGGGAAAGCTCAGCTTAAGTTAAGGGCATATTAACTGTTAGAACAGTAGGAGAGGCCATTTTTCAGTACAATGATACCACCTCTTTGACACGGCCACCAGGTACTGCCCCCACCTTTCTTTCCTGAAGGTAGCTATTAATCTGTGATGAAGCTCTCGTTGAAACTGTAAGTCTTACCAGTGGAAGCCTCGTGGCTCTCAGGCTGGATATACCCATTTTGGGATGGGTCAACGTAGACTCAACAAAACAATATGGGAAGGGTCTAATCCATCTCTTTATCAAATGGCAATGGTATATTTAAGAGTGCAGCTCTAGCAGCATCTGAGTTTCATGTGAAGCTCAGTGAGTTTCATGGAAGTTCTACATGAAAAACTGAGTTTTAAGTAAAAAAGTAGCAGCCATCTCATTGAGAGAAACTGTATCTCCCCATTCCACAGCCTGAAACAAAGCTGCTGGCTCAGTGGGGCCCTTGATTCACTGAGATTCACCTGTTATCTGAGGCCTAGTTCACTTAGGCTTAGCTAAATTCAAAGTTGATGGTGTCCCCTGGGTGGCAACAGCCATCCAGCCCTGATGAAAATTCTGGGAGACCAACTGGCAGGACAATGGGCTAAATCACCTTTGCCTTAGATAGTACTCTCAAGGACTCCCACTGACCTATGGACAGTTACCAACGGCATAGCCATCTGGTCTACCACTTGGAAGACAAAGACTGGCAGTTTAAAGACATCTCTCTTTGGGGCCATGAACTGGGTAAACAAATTATATCTGCCCATCAGACAACCAGGACCACTTGTGTAGATGCTCATCATAAAGGCTTTTTCTCTGATCAGATCAACTAGAATTGGCTGTTGATCAAACCTGCAATGCCCAGATTGCCACCATTGACACCTGGTTTCGTCATCACATCGGACATCACAACACATTCATTATCACAGACAGGGCACCTTGTGTGTTTCTGATGGATGCAGAAGCTTCCACTGCATACCCGATTTGTGACTCCTACAAAAATTCACCTTTTTTATTCTGTGGTGAAGGAAGCCATGTTGCATGGAACATCACCTCTCTCTGTTACTGGCAAAGAGGCTTTGACCCCCTTTTGAGACCACTGATGTTGCCTCACTGCTTTGACATTTTTTCAGAGTATGGTGTTGCTGTTTCAGTCAGCTGACTCTAGCTGTGCCATTGTGGCCCTCACAACTAAACTGTTTCATGTGTTTGGTTGTCTGCATCATTTGCAAAGACCATTCAATGAGGGCTAGTAATTGTCAAAGAATGTAATGGACATCCCATGTTCCCTACCATCCGCAGTGTTGTTGAGTGCTGGAATGGCATTCTCAAAAATCAGATCAAAAGATGTCTGACTCTTTGTCCCTTGCCTTTTCCTGGTCCACATATTTTAGTAAGGCAGTTTGGTTACTTAATGTTGCTGTCCCCAGAATAATTCATTCCTTTTGATCACTCCTGGTTAATGATGAAGACAAAAGGGGTAGAGAATTATACAGACCTATTCTGAAAATTTTGGATTCCACCCTGACCATTTTTGGGCATGATGTATCTTTTTGTACCCCAACAGCAAACACAAGTCAACTGGATTGGTATACTTTCCAGGTGGCAGCCAGGGCAAAGGGGAACTGGGACAAGCTTAGCCTTGAACTATCCTGCAGTGTCTGATGCCATCAATAGTTACAAATAACAATCTAGCACAACTTTATTTCCATCTCACTAATATAAATTCACATGCTTCTCCTAATGCCTGAGCAGCCTTGGGTTATGCCCTGTATGGAGACTGAGGCTGTAACTACTTGGTGACACTGCCTACATTTACTAACTAAACCAATATAGTGATGATTAAAATCAAATCTGACAACAAATCCCATACAGGAGTAACTGGGATGCTTTCAGTCTACATGTTTGTATGTAAAAGTGAATGGGCCATGAAGTGTCTCACCACTGGGCATGGGAGCTACATTTTCACCCATCTATTCCTCCCTGTCATTACTGGCCATGACAATAAAAACCAGCAATTTAATCTGATCTCTTTTGTGTGGGTCATGATAGATGTAGACTGGCCTTAGACTATATTCTGGCCATGGTAGACAGAACAATGGCCACCTAAAAATGTCCATGCCGTAATCCCCAGAACCTGTGATGTGTTATTTCAGTGGTAAAAGGGACTTGGCAGATGTGATGAAATGAAAGATTTTGGGATTAGCTGGGTAAATCCAATGTAAGCACAAGGAAGAGGAAGGCAGGAGGATCAGATGGAATCAGAGGTCAGAGAGAAGATGTTATGTTGTTGGCTCTGAGAATGGAGGAAGGGGTCACAGGAATGTAGGTGGCTTCTAGATGCTAGAAAAGGCAAGGAAACAGGTTTTCCTCTAGAGCTTCCAAACAGGGTGCAGCCTTATGGACCCATTACCAGAAACTGGATAAGTGGAAATTGTGTGCTACCTGAAAAGATGAAATGAAAACACATTTGTGAGATTCCTGTCAAAAATATGTAACGTGAATCTAATCTTGAGGAAACAAGACAAACCTAAATGGAGAGACATACTACAAAATAACTGGCCTGTATTCAGGCCAAGGTCAAGGTCATGAAAGACAAAGACATACTGAGAAATCATTTCAGATTAAAGATTAAAAGAGACACATGACCCTGGACTGGATCCTTGAGTAGTACAATGTTTTCCTTCTCTTTTGCTATAAAAGACATTATCAGGACAATTGATGAAAATTAAATAAGACCTGTAGGTTATGTAATAGCTGGGTATCAATATTACTTTTGTAGATTTTAATAACTTACTGTGGTTATGTAAAGAGCATGTCCTTGTTTTTTGATAGAAATGCACTCAAATCTTTATGTCTGTAACTTTCTCCCAAACAGTTCAGGAGGGGACACACACACACACACACACACACACACACACACACACCACACACACTTACATAAGCAACACACAGAATGATAAATAAATGGGTTAAAACATTAACATTCGGTGACTCTGAATCAAGAGACAAGAGTATATGGGGATTGTTTGTGCTATTATTGAAACTTTCTTAAAGGTTTGAAATTATTCCAAAATAAAAGCTAACAAAAAAAATGAGGACTTATAATAGACAAAGTAAATATCCACTAAAAGAAGATTTAGACATAATTTAAGAAGAAAGGGGGTCACAGTATCCCTAGCCATCCTTTAGGGGAGTAGGACTTTGAGGGAATAAAACTTTAAGGGTATTTTTATATTCATTGAGTTTTTAACTTTTAGAATAGTTGATGTAGAGTTATTTTGAATATGGAGAGGCTGATTTTGTCCTCAGCTGGTAGCAGGGTGTTAAGGGCTGTGATTGGGATGGTCAAACAAACCCTCTTTGATCCGAGCCCTTAAGGATGAACAGACAGCCTTGCCCAGGCCTGGAGGAGGCGGGGAACTGGAAGAGCCAAGGGCCCCCTAGGGCACGATCTTGGCATGCTCAAGACTCTGCAAGAAGACCACCGGATTGGAAGACCTATAGGCTATTGCTAGATCTGATGGCTCGACTTTGAGCAAGTCATTTTACCAATTGTGATGTTACTTTCTATATCTCTAGTGCAGCCCAATCTATCAGCACATTGTATTGCCTGATAAATATATATTGACTGAATGAGTGGATGAAGAAATTAATCTGAAAGACAAGGGCAACATAAGATGATCTCTGAAGACCTTTATAGCTCTAAAATTTTATGATTCATTTAATATTTAATGAATGTTCACTGAACGCCTGCCATGGTGTTCAATGTTTTAAGTTGGAAGAAGATGGCATGAAAAATGCATGTTCCTGCTTTTGCTATGTTTATAATCCAGTGAAAGAGGTCTACAGGAAAAGTGATGCAAAATTTGGTAATAAAACAAACTTACCCAGGAGTCAATTCTCTTCTCTCTGCTTTTCACAGATGTATTGGGTTGTCGGAAAAGTCATGACGCAGTTTTGCAACAAAAAACATGGAAAAAAATACGTCATGACTCTGCCAACACCCAATATTTGTTCTCTTGGAAGTTAGTTTGGGTCCATTATTCTAAATTTGAAGATGTGTACTGGAGAATGCAAAGCAAAAGGTGCTTCTTTCTACCTGCCCCTCTAGATAAGGAGATAAAATTTTACATTTTTTTCAACACAGGCAAACTTTGTAGCTGAGCCAATAGCAGACTTGGTGCCTGCAGGAAAGAAATATCTCTGCAGTGAGAGAGCATTTTGTTCCTTTCTCATCAGGCCTGCAAAATGCTAACAATACTCACCTATAGAATGTTACTGTGTTCCAGCATTGGGCTTGGCATTTATGTCTATTACAATCCTTTCAACAATGCTGCAAGACAGGTATTATTATTATTATTATTATTATTATTATTAGAAAATTTTAAAAATTCAAGACATTGAGATTTTTGCCTAAGGTTCAGGGGTAGGGAGAAGCAGATCTAGAATTTAAATGGAGATTTTTCTGATGCCACCACCCACACCCTTTTCACTGTACAATGCTTCCTAGGTAATCTCAAATGTTCCTTCTGGTTCTGGACCCTTATCCCTCAATACCTGTTGTTTTCAGGATAGTGCTACCATCGTCAGCCTGTGTCAGCATGCAGCACATACTAGGTGTTAGAGAACTGGGTTGGCCCCATGTGTGGCGTAATCTCAGAGGAACCATTTACTCCCATGTCAGACAGTGCCCCGGTCTCACAATAGAGAGCCCAGTGTTGTGTTGTTTAGAATGAAAGCTAAGCTGCTATGACAAACAGGTCCAATAATATAGTGATTTAAGGATCAAGGAACTTTATTCTCATTCCCAAAGCAGTCCAGAATGGATAGGTGGGTCCATTCGCTCTGTGCAGTCATTCAGGGTTCCTTCTACCTTGTTTCTCTCCACCCTCTAAGGCACTGTCTTCTGTTAGACATGGTTGAAGCCAGTCAGCAAGCACGTCTGTGTTCCCACTCTCGAGAAAGGGTGGGGATGCCATAGAGCACTCGTACAGTGTTTTAAGGCCTACTGTGGAAGTGGCACAGATCACTTCTGACTTGTGTTCCTGATGGGGAGAATTGAGTCACATGACTGTGTTTAGTTCCCCAGGAGTGTTCAAGGGGTGGGGAGCTGGCTCTATGCTCAGCTAAAACTCTATTACTATGGAAGAAGAGTGGAATCCATTTTGGTGGACAACTATAAATCTTTGTCATGAGGATCCCCTGGGCATCTCTATCATAACATGAGTAACACAGCTTTGTTTATTTCTCTTCTCCCACTAGCCTGTGCGCTCCTGGAAGATCAAGGACTGTGCTCTCACTTTTGAATGTCTAGTCCCTAGCTCCCGGCCACTCACATAGGAAGCACTCATTATGTTTCTGTTGTAGAATGAATGGGGCAAGTTAAGTGTGTGGGTTTGGGGAAGGAGGGCAAAGGCAAAGGTAAGTGATACTTTCATAGTTCGGAGAGCAAAGCTGAGCTTACCTGGGACACTGCATACCAAGTATGTATAAGATGTCTGATGAAAAGCTTTGCGGTGAACTAATCCAGCTTAAAAAAAAAAAAGGCAATAGTCACATGTGACACTCCACAGCTCAGCTCAAAAGAAACAATTTCCTGATTGTCACCAGGTGACCTCATTTTTCTCCGCAGCCATTAGCATGTAGGTATAAACCATGTGAACCTGTAAGTTTGCACAACTTTGAAACAGAGGTAGAGACTGTAAAAGTGGTTTGGAAGCATCTGGGAGGAGCTGCTTATAGAAAACCCGATTTTCCAGCCACGCGGTAGATCAGATCCAGGGCCTGGGACCTTTGTTCTTTGCAGACCCCACTCTCCACTCCCTATTAAAAGGAGCGTTTCCATCTGGCCTAAGTCAGCAGAACCAAGCAGGGCTACCCATCCTGGGCTCCTGGAGACAACAACAGATGGCAAATAGGCATAGCAAATTAATCAAGCCACCAAATGCTCTTGGATTTGGTTTTCAGATTCACTGGGCTTGTTCTACGTGGCCGCTGTTGTTATTGTGCATCGTATTTACTTGGCAGCATTGTCCAGCTGTTACGTTTCCTTCACTGGCTCAGGCTAAAGAACATGTGCATTGTATTTCAATTAGCACTTCTCAAAATTCAAGGGACTGCTGAGGCTAAAAGAACCAGCATGCTAGCGATTTGTGCACCAAGGCTGTCCATGGGGCCCGCTGCAGTGCTCTAAGGTAGCCCGAAGGGCAAGGCGTGAGCTCAGTCTTTTTGAAATACAGGTTTGGAAAAGTTCCTTGAGCCTGTTACGACATATCCTTCTGGGATTCTTGTCCATCTGTTGGGAGGAGTCAGTCATGACTTTTAAGATCTCTCCCCATCTCTTCCCATAGTCCACATGAGAACCTAGCTTAGTACGGAGCCAACTATATAACAGTCTAACCACCCATGTCCCACTCTTTGTGACACTTACCTCTCCACATGAGAGGCTTTCGGCAATGTGTAGGCAGCCAAGGGTCAACATGACACCAAAGAAAGCACTAGTTTACAAGGGAAAGGGCCAGCAAAGAATAGGGTGTGGATTCTTCTCATACAGCGTCTGGATGTGTTGTGTTACTCCTACAGGGTATTTTTAACATAAAAACAAAACAAAGCAAAAAGCAGCCTTCTGGGAAGAACTATCTAAAGGGCAAGTTGGTTATAGGCAGGGAGATAAGGAGTAATGGGTGAGATCAAGGCATGGGAATAGGCATGGTGGGCCCATCCTGAAAAACCATAGAAACATCCCAAGGACATCTTAGGGTGCATTTGGGTTCAGTGACCTCAAGGCAGTGGAGCATATTGAGCTGAGAGTCAAAAGATCCTGGTTCCGGGCCCACCTCTGCTAGCATCTCCTGCCACCTCTCTGGAGCAATTTTTTTTTTTTTTTGTAAAATGAGGGGGCAGGATTCCCTCCAAGATCTTTCATAGGCCACATGCACGTGGCATGGCAGATCTAACAACAGATTCATGAGGATGGAGAAGGACAAAGCCATTCGTGTTTTGGTCAGGAGTAGGCTCTGTCTGTCTGGAATACCATATTTAGCACAATGAAAGAAAACAGTGGATACTTGGAAGAGACGTTCTCAGATGTTAGTATAGAGAAGAATGGCTTCCATTGCTTTTTAGACATCCATATTCCAAGGCTCCATCCTTAGGATTCTGACTGCCTAGGTCTGGGATGCTGCCTAGGAACCTGTGTTTTCAAATGATCATGCCAGGTGATTCTAGACTTTCATCTCAAAGATGAACAGTGGGCATTTGGCACAGTACTTGAGTGGTATTCAGATCTCTCCTTACCTGTGGGTATTTTGTGCATCATGTGTTATTGCTCCTGGGGGTGAGCAATGATGGCCAGGACTGGAGGCAATGGGCAGGCAGGTGCTTTATGGTGCTTATATCTGCTGCTATGGAAGAGAGGTCTTCCCAACACAACCCCATGAAGAGTCCTTGGATTGAGTTATGGGGACCTCCTTCTGCATTTCCTCAACAAAGATACAGCTCAAATAACTTGTTACTCTTGTTGCATCGATGCAGATCATGTGAAGCAGTTAGAGGGCTTCTTGGTGTGACTGGAAGGGAGAGGTAACTAGAGAGTGAACAGGGAAATTGAGCAGGACCCCAATACATCCATTAGAAAATCGAAAGAGCCGGCAGACGTTGAGTTATGGGGCCATAATTCCATCTCAGGATTCTGGCACTAGCATAAGCTACATGAATTCTTCCTGGTTGGTTTATAAGCACTTTACCTTCCCCACCCCCACACCACCTTCTGCCTTGGAAGATTAATAGCTCTGTAAATCACAGTTGTATTAAAATATATGTATTATGTCTCAATGTGAGGTTTCCCTATGGCTATGAAAGTACCTTCAACGTACCTCTCCCTGGGTGACCTGCTCTGTGCACTAATGCAGTTTCAATTTTGCAAAAATAAAAAGGGACGTCCAGCCTGAAAGAAGTCCCACAAAAGGTTGTGGGTCTTGAGTCAGACCACTATGGGCAGCTAAGCAGAAAATAAAGAGCATAAAGACAAGAAAAAGATAGACATTGGAGGATACCCCAGAGAAAAATGTGGTTAAAGTGGAAAACCTGAGTAGGTTGTGACTATGATGAAAGAGAAAGAGAGAGAAAGGGAGAGAGATTGAATGCACAAGGTATTTAGACTTTGAAGCTAGTATAGCTTTGAAGATTTGCACCTTTGAAGGTGTATTTTAAGAAATACACGTTTGAAGATTTCTGTGTAGGGATGTGATAGGATGAAAATTACATCCAGGATGGATTAGTGGCTCAGGATGGCCCTAGGGGTGGCAGGCTGGTTGGAACAGGGCCATGCAGAGAACAAGTTTTGTTTTGAGGCCGCATTAGCATAATGAGCTTTTTTTTTTTTTTGAGGGCAGTCTCACTGGCCCTCATATGTGGGACCCCAACCAGGGCCGCTGGCTTCCCAAGCCAGCATTTAACCACCGCGCCACTTGACCGGCCCAGATCATTGTTTTTGATCATTTAGATTGTGTGTGTTGGGGAGGCTTCCCCAGGACCTGGTGGACGTGATGGGTTCTGTGCCCTTCTGTTTCCCTTTGCAGAGGGCAAAGGAACCCACTTTGTCTTCCTGCCTCCTGAGTCTCTAGGAAGTTGTGCTTATGTCCAGATTTCTTTCTTCATTTTTATACAAACACATTACATTGATTCCAGGGGCAGGGTCAAGGCCAGGTAAAGCCACGTCTCCAGATTCCTCGTTCAGTACTGCTAGGCTGTCTTGAAGTCGTGGTATTATTTCTTAGGGTGATAATTCTTTTACTATTTACTGAAATGATATTGTCTGAATTCCTTAAATCAAGAGTCAGAATCCTCTTCCCAGACTGAGAGTCTGCATCAATTGTAGTGCTGAAGAGTACTGGAAAAGGCTCTGGGAGGAAGGAAACAGAAAGAAGACAAAAGGAAGGAGGAACAGAAGAAAAAGGGGAAGGAGGGCAGACGGGAGAGAAGCAATGAAAAGGAAATCAAAGTTAGGATGGTGGTCAAAGGGCTCTGGTGACTGCAAATACCTTCCTGCAGACCTAGAAGCAAGAAGGCCTCCTGCGATGTAACAGCAGCCTTTCTCCACCTGGGGGCAGACTTTACTCAGGAGAGAGCAACAATTTGCGAAGGCTGCTGGGTGCTAGCTCTCCTCCCGGAGCAGAGAGGACTCAGTGTTGACCTCATCATTCATGGCCTGCGGCCCGTCGGGTCCTTCAGTGGCTAGAGCCCTGTGTCTGTTCTCAATGCCTGGGTGAAGTAAAGGGAAAAAAAAAAAAAGACGACTGCTCAAACTCGGATTTTCACATAATGTGGAAGTATAGAATTACAGGTAAACAGATACCACAAATAACAACCCTTTGGCATCTCACTCTACTCTTTAAAATGTGCAGTCGGCCGAGCTTTCATGCAGGACTCTCTTTTCTGCATGTCTTTCTCTTTACTGTAGGGTTTTTGCATAGACGTTATATGTGTATTATTGTTCTAGGTATTTCAAAAGGTTGGAAAACACTCCAAATTTCTTCCAGCTCCTTCTCCATCTTTGCTTCTGTTAGATTATCAGTGCAAGGGGATAGAGTGCATGGGAATATGTATATCAGTCTCCACAAAAAGAAAACCAAATTCATAAATTCTGAACCTTTATGTTAAAGGAATATTTTATTTGGAGAATGGTTGAAAACCAAATTACTGCTGCTAGTTCTGTGGTGCTTAAAAAGCAATTGTCGCATGCCTTTTATTGCTTCTGAACTTAATGTGAGGAGCATAGTGAGAGCAGAGGGCAGTCTGAGCTGAAGTAATCAAGGGAAACTACTTCCGCCACCGCCAAGTGGAGTATCATCCCAGATAACTGCATTGTAGTGTCCAGGCTGTTTTCCTTCTGGTAGAGTTGGCCCTTGTTTGAACCATATAGATCAAGCTAACTCCAGTGAGTATGTGCATTTTCTAAAATAGGCTTGCTAAGTAGGCAATGAAAACCATAATCTCTTAAAAATAAAAATCTTCTTTTTGAAATGGCGATTGGGCCTCTGAGATAAAGAATCCCATTTGCAAGTTTAAAAAGAATAATAAGAACTTTCTACTGGTTGAGTAAAGGCTGAAGAAAATGCAACTTTGCTGTTCTAAAAAAAAAAAACAACCCCAAAAACAAAAAAATAAAAGGATAGCAAATTGATCAAACGATTGTGGGGAGTTTGGTTCCATTAGTCTCATGCTTTTCAGTATGCCCAGTTAGCAATAAAACTCAGTTTATGTGCATATTCGAGGCTGCGATTTTATTCATATTGTTAAATTTGGTGACACAGGAAGGAATGAAGCAAAGCTACCATTCTGTACCAAGGTCTTGAGTCCCACCATCGCCGTATCCCTAAGTATAATGAGAATGGAGAGCGTTATCTCCATTTAAGATTTACATAACTTTTTATGAAACACCATCACACTCATTTAGTCAATGGTCCCTTTAACATTTATAATCCATTGCAGTGTCTGGGAGATGATTATTTCCGGATGTGGTTTCTGTTCTCCCCACTTCTATTTTGCAAGCTGTATGCTTATGATATAAAGCCCTTGCGAGGGGAAAAAAAAAATAGAAGAAATGCCTTCTAAAATGATTTCTTGTTCTTAAAAAACAGGAGAACTGACTATAAAGAATGATTTACTATTGGTCTCTGTCTTTGCAGTAGTGGAAAATTGGGAGAAGATCAAACATCCTCTTCAATTTGGCCATCGCCTTCTTGGCTTAATAATGGTTTTAAATGAACTCTATGACATAGCCTTCTCTGGGGCTATTAATTTATACCTTGAAGAAATGCGATTTGAAATTTTCTGGAGTACAGACCAAGGAGATGGTTTTATAATGAAGAAATATAGGAATATCTGGAACTTTCTCTGAAAGCTGATGTAACCTCTCATCCCAAAAATCAAAGGCTTTGACTCAAACTTGGAGATTCCCTCTTTTGGTTAATTGCTGTTAGCAGAGAAGTTCTGATGGATACAAGAGGGCTGACAAAACTCAGTGAGGGCTGGGTTTTTTGGATTTTTTTTTTTGTTAAATTTGCAAACAAGTGTAGCACCAACAGCACTTTGACTTTCTCTTATTTAGCTCCCTTCCTTGAGCGCCTCCCTCATTTTTAGTATCGAATTTTATTGTTCATTCTTACTAACCTTCAAATCCCAATGCACTTTTAGAAAAAAAGTAAACCAGAAGTAATTACTTGGGGGGCACAAAGGCCATCTCTATATAAGAGATCAAACATTTCCAACCTTCCCTTGCTATTTACCTCTAAATAACTACTCTTCTTTCTAGAGCTTTCTGCTTGTTTTCCTGATAAACAAACAGCAGGGAATGTCTTCGGGCTAATTATACAGGACTATTATGGGACCCTCGCAGGGAGTAGGATAAAATAGAGCTCCATCTCCGGTTTACTTTGGGCTGGAGGGACTAAACCACAAGGGAAGTCAGGCCGATGCTGATTTCTCAAATGACAGGATGTTCTGGGCTAGGCGTCCTTCCCTTCCACTAAACAGTAGGACCCCGAGTATTCAGTAGGTGAATTCTAGCATTTTCTGGATAGGTGGCTTCCAGTGGTCTAGTGTTGTACAACTAACCCCTCCCCTCCCCTCATCTAGAAAGTTGAGTGTGGGTGTGAAAAGGATGAGAAACAAAAAGGAGTAAAAACAATAACAGCAGTGACAGAAAATACAGTCTTAGCTTTTCTTTTGGGAAAAAAAAATCTCAACATAAAATCTGGTAGTTATATGGACAATTGTGAGAATTTCTCAGAACTTCCCATCCCACACACAAGCTCAGCCCCAAGCCCCTGCCAGGTCCTGCCTGTTCTAGGGAGCTGTGCAGGTTGGCCTCTAAGAGGAAGGACTCCTGCAGCTGCAGGTGAGAGACACTTGATTCAGACTTCTTCTAGAAGGAATTCCAGGGGTGCCTCTTGCTTCCGGGATGAAATGATGTTACTGAATTTCTGACCTCTGCATCTCTCACTTGTACTTGTTTCTTCAGCCAGGTAAGCAACATGGCTGCAGATGCCTGAGACTGACAGTCAACCATGATAGGAACCCCAACAACCTGGGGAGGGAACATGAAGTCTGGGTTGGGTCATGTGCCTATCTTGGATCCTGGGGTAGATGACGTTAGCTTCACTCAAACCACAAGGAATGTTTTCCATAGAAAAGATAGGTTCTATCCCCAGAAACACACAAGAAAGTGATTCTGAGCCACTAAACAGAAAAAAGTCCAGTACACAGTGCTTATCTGCACACACCAAGAATGCCACTGCTCCAGAATCAACACTATATTGACATTGTCTCACAGCGTGGTTTTGTCTCTTAAGGAATCTGATGCTGCTTTCTGTGTCTGCTCCCTTCGATCTAATTTGAATCTGTACTTTGGCCTCTGCCTGGCCTTTGGTCTCTGCCTCTGCCCTCACATGGGGCTCCGATTACACGACACGATGCTCATCTTATCAATATTTCTTAACACTGGATTTCTTAAGTGATGGCCTGACGCTCCCTTTGGCTTTCTCATGGGCACTCCCAGGACAGATCCAATATCTGTCTTCTAGAGTGGATATGGTACTCTGTCCTTGTTCCAGTGGTGACCCTTCGCCTAGATGGAGCGCCACTCCTCATGTCTGGCCAGATGAGCCTGGTCCCTCGTGGTCCCTTCTGGCCTGCTCTGTCTCACAGTTGGGCCTGTCCAGGTACTGACAGGAGATGACTCGTTACACTGCAAAGAACCTGCCAACTATGCGTATGGACTGATCCCTGGCCAATGGACTCATTTTACTAGCCTGCAAATAAGGGCCTGGAAAAATGGAGGGCCTGAGCTTCTAGATGACAACATCGAACATATGTGGTGGGTGCACTTTCCCCTTTCATGTGCATGGAAAGTATTAGAAGGGGAAATATTCCCCTCAGGACATATTTTACATCGGCAGTCATGTTTTCCTGGAAATTGATTTAACTTTTAACACTTCAGAAAGGATCTGATGTAAAACATTTAATAGCCAGGGAGAAGGACTGTATTTCCCGTCTTTCAACACCACCAAGGCTGTAAAATGCCTTTCCCCACTGACTAGGGTATATTGTTCTATACATTATGATCGCACCATACTTCATTCATTTGCCCCCTCCTTCATTCATTTGTAACCATTGGCATGTAGGATTCTTGGGAAGGCACTAGGGATGCAAAAATGACTAACATTACGCCCTTGCCCTCAAGGGACTCTGTTCTCAGCCTCGTCACAGTCCCAACGAATAAACATAGAACTCAAATGTGATGGGATAGGTGTTTGTAGGACATCCAATGGGCTCAGACAACATAACGTCATGTGGTGGGCTGACAGGCAGGGCAAGGCTTCAGTGGGGAGACAGCCCTTGAGCTGAATCTTGTAGAATGTTCTAGCAAGAATTTATTGGGTGGAAACATGGAGTAAGTGTATTCCAGGAAAAAGAATATTCCAGAAGTCTATTGCAGGAAGGATCATGTTGGATAACACAGGGCTTGAAGCAGCGTGGTAGGTGTGAGATCAGTAATAGGTACAGCAGGGCATAAGGCACAGGTCAGGAAAGAGAGGATATAGCAGCAGGATATAAGCTTGGGTGGTGGGCAGAGGCCAGATCACAACAGGTTTTTATAAATTGTTGTAAAGAGTTTATATTTATGTAGGGGGTGGAGAGGCATTAAAGTGATTCAAGTAGGAGTCTATCATGATTCAGTCTGTGTTTTAGAAGATCACCCTGGTAGCATTACTAGAGAACAGGAAACTGAGACTGGATGTCCAGCAAAGAGGCTGTGGCAGTAATTCAGGGCTGGGATTGTGAGGGCTTGAACTAGGGCAGTAAAGGTGAGTTTGGAGGCAAGGGAACAAATTCAAAATACATTAAAAGCCATCAAAAGTGGCAAAGATTTAGGATAAATGTCTGGCTTTTGTGTTGGGTGATGTAGTATATGATAAAGCCACTAAACTAGTCTGGGGAATATAGACTTATTAATAGTTTTGCAGGCTAAGGTACCAATTCAATTTTAGATCTATTCAGTTGGAATTCAATGAGGGCCATCCAAGTACAGATGTTCAGTAGGTGACTGATAGATGAACCTGGAGCTCCAGGGAGAAGTCTAGGCTAAAGATTTAGATTTGAGAGTTGTTTATAATAAAAAAAATGGCTACATTATGGGGTGGGGGGCTTGAAGTCATTTAGTGAGGACACAGAGAATGACAAAAAGAGAGAGCCAAGGACAAAGCCCTGGAGATCACCAACTTTGAGAAACAGGAGGAACTGTCATTGGACAGGGAGGTCCAGGTCAAATGAGGAGGGTGGGGAGGTCACAAAAATTCAGAGTACATTTTAATAAGAAAAGAAATGGTACATATGCTGTGCCACGGAGAAGAAAGGTGAGATGAAGACTAATAGAGTGTCACTGGACTTATTGAAGAAAATTTCTCTTGTGACTTTGCCTGAATCAAATATTAGCAGAGTTGAGGAACACAAGCTTAACTACTGAGAGCTGAAAAGTGAATGCAAGATGGGAAAGTAAGGGGATCGAAAGTAGGGTACCTGTATTACTGATTAATTCTCAGTTCTCTCTCCTAGATTGTAAGCTCAGAGGGAGCAGGGGTAATGCTGATTTTGGTCAACATTATAACCATGGTACTGAGGGCAATGCCCCATCTATAGTAGACACTTAATAAATATTTGATGGATGAGAAGAGAGAGATACAATGGCAGATAAGGGCATAAAGTTCAAGGGAGGTTTTTAAATTTTCCTCCAGCAAATTTGAGGGGGAAAGACATAGGTGAGCTTGAAAATGCACATGAACCAAGGTTTCAGAGAAAGGGTAGAGAAAGGTTTCTTCTGTGAATAATACCACAAATTTGGCATTTCCTCTAGCTCTTTCTAGAAATCATCTAAGAATAAATGAGCACAAGAAACAAAAGTACAAACTCCCCAGCTCCAGTTTTGATGAAACTAAGGAACTGTAAATTCCCAAAGCAATGGTACTAGAAAAGGGGAAAATTAATCTGTGAGAATGGGGAGAGAGTATATAGAGATCACAGATCTCAAAGAGCCAGCAAAGGGAAAGTGGGAACACCCTGAGGTGCAAAACCACAAACCCTCATTACAGCAGGATGCAGGGGCCAGAGATGCTTCTAAACTCAATTTACTTTTAAGAATCAGAGGGAACAGCACCAAATGAGAGTCATGCAGAAAGGCTGATAGAGGAAATGGACTGTCTCCATGGCATCAGGGGAGAAGAGAAAGTTGCTATATTATGAGAAAGAACCATTGCTGCCAATCACCACCACTCACAAAACTCTGGGTAATGAGAAAATTCCAGCCACATTGGAAGGTGACATTGGCCCCTTTTCAACATATATTTGCAAACAGTTGGTTCAGAAAAACCTCATCTCTTGTAATAATGAGGAATCAAAAAGTGAGGATCCATATAAATAAGAACCATAGGGAAAAGGAAAAAGAAATAGGAAAATAATGTTAGACAAAGAATACTTATGGGAAAAATGTAGCCTTGGAGTCAGTGATTCAACCTACTACCTTGCTTTCATGATAAAATAATCAATAAAACAATTGTTTTTATGAAACAAGAGCTTCAAACAGAAATGCGAAAGCCAGGGGAAGACATGGGAAAATGTAGGAGAAGATCAAATGTAAACTGGAAGAGCTCAAGAAAGGAATGTAAGGGCCGGCCGAGTGGCCCGGCAGTTAAGCGCTGGCTTGGGAAGCCAGTGGCCCCGGTTCGGTCCCGCATATGAGGGCCAGTGACACTGCCCTCAAAAAAAAAAAAAAAAAAAAAGAAAGAAAGAAAGAAAGAAAGAAAGAAAGAAAGAAAGAAAGAAAGAAAGAAAGAAAGAAAGAAAGGAATGTAAGAAAAAAAGTAAAATCATCCTGGAAATGGAAACAAAATTGGAAGGAAAATAGTGAGACTAGCTAGGTACTGTTAAAATATATAAAGGACATAGAGGTTCAACTATGAAAAGAAGAAAGATAAAAATAAAGAAAATGTTTACAAGAATGAGAGAAAATGAAAGATGGAAAAAACAGGCAAAGAAAATCCAACATACACAAAAATATTTAAGACATGGTCAACCTCCCGCATAGTAAGAGAAATGAAAATCAAACACACACTGAGATAAGGACTTCATTTCTAGCAATATCACTAAGATACAAGTAGATCCTACTCAGGGACAACATGGATGTTGCTTAATTGTTTGAGGAGAAGGAACATCTTTTTCTCTGAGACTGAAGGGAAGGAAATAGGATTGGTTCAGATACAAGGACTTCATCAACTTCCTTCCTTTACAGCATATTTTCTTGTATTGAGGGAGTCAGGCACATCTGTTAGGGGAGAAGAGGGTGTGCTGAAAAGGAAGGAAGACGCATCAACGAGCTCTGGAGATTTGGGGACACATCTGTGTGGAATGGAAGAGAGTGTTATCTGGAAGAATAACATGTAAAAGAATTGGGTACAAGGTGTCTCTGAGTCGCCAGTCTGTACAGTGTGGTCTCCTACATCATGGCTCAGCTGCCGGTTTGGGGAGTTAGGAAGACAACTATTGGGGGTTCCAGAGTAGATCAGATGGAGAGAGAAAGGGGCAAGAGTGCTGGCAAAGAATGGTTGAAGTGAAAATGGAAAGGTCAAAAGAGGTTGGCAATTTATTGGATTTTAGGATTTCGGAAGTTGAGTATTCTAAGTCTTGGACCTCTAGGAGAGGGAACACTCCCTTATGCCCTACTTTTTAATTTTTTTCCCCAAAATAGAAGATATGTTACTCTCCTTGGTCAGATTCCAGGATACTGATTAGGCCACATTCACTCACAGTGAAGTCAGTTTGAGAAAAGATGTCAGTTCATGGATGTGACTTGGTCTCTTCTTTCTTTCACCCAAGTGGCTGAAGTGGTGAGTTGACCAGACTTTATGCTGTGGACCACAGCCCATCTTTTCGTCTCTCTCTTTCTTGTCTATGCAGCTTAAAGAAATCAATACCATGAGCTCACACCCTTGTCTTTTTATTAAAGATGCAGGTTTGGGCCTCAAACACTGCTGTAGTGTCCGTTTTACTAGATGATGGGCAAAGTATGCTCCTTATGCTCCAGGCCAACTCACTGTTTGTTTCCCAGGATTCAGGAAGGGTGGCTAAGACCTTTTATTATTATACAAGTAGGACTTGCTTATTATAGAAAATATAGAAACTGCATATAAACAAAAAAGAAAAAAAGAAAAATCATCATAATTCTACCATACAAACATGACCACCATTAAGATTTTGATGTGGTTCCTTCCAGAAGAATGAAGATAGTAAGTTAATAGAGGCCCGTTATCTACTTTTTCTGCTAAAAGTATATTGTGAATGTCTTTCTATATAATAACCACATTACATATATAGAGAAAATAACCTTCAAATCCATGTCTGCATTTGACAGTTAAATTAACCTTGTGAAGTAGTCTGGGAAAGTGACTATATGTTCTCCAGTTTATGCGAGAGGAGATGGGGCGAAGAGAACTTAATAAACCTGTTTAAGCACTCAAACTAAAAAGTAACAGAAATGGGACTAATATTTGCATGTTTGACTCAAAATCCAGGGTTCTTTTCAGCTATGTTGATAATAGGTTGGTGACACTATAGACACTGAATCATAAAGGCCGGAAATTATAGCAAATCTTAATTAAGGGCATTCCTCACTCTGGGTAAACAAAATAACTGGGTTGAATTATGAAGTACTGTTGAAAGGAATTGCATGGCTTCTTGTGCCTCATTAACAGCTAATTAATTGCTACCATGTAAATACCTTAATTATGCAAACATCTTATGAATAAAGGAGAAAATAATTTATAAATGAAGGAAAAAACCAGATGTGACTGTACACATTAGAAAATAAAATGATTATCCAAAAAGTACTCAACCAGTTGGAGAGGTGAGCTGGATCTATCTATATGTTGTGTAACATTAGATGAAGGCAAAGTTCTCCACTTGGCATCTCCAAACCTGCTGCATATGCGTAGAAAACTTCCATCGTGAGGAACATCAGCTTCTCTCTGTGCTAAGCTCAGTTATGGTGGCACCTGGGTGGATATGTGGTAGGCTGGTAGCTATTAATATTATATCTGTGGAAGAAGTGGAAATAAGAATTCATTCTGCCATATTCCAGTATACTCCTGTCTTCTGCATGTACCAGGACGGGGGTTGGCTAAACTCTGTTGCATCTGCATCCTTCTTTGCACCCAGAAAGGCACTCAAATTAATGCCAGATTTTTAAAGACATAGCTGAATGGCAAGTATGACAAAGGACAGTGTGGTGAAGGCACTGTAAAAGGCCAATGGAAGTCTTTAGAATATCATCAAAAATCAAGGTCAGCAAATTATGAACTGTTGGTCAAGTATGGCCTGCTGTCTGTTTTGTAAAAAGTGTTCTATTGGCACATCACCATGCCCATTGTTTGATGCACTGTCTCTAGCTGCCTTTGTGCTATAATGGCAGAGGTGAATAATTGTACAGAGACTGTATGGCTGGTAAAGCTCATATTTACTGTCTGGCCCTTTCCAGAAAATGTTTATTCATCCATAATTTCCAACAAGGATATGGGATAGGGAGTAGAGTCCACTTACAACCTCAGTTCCAGCCAGTGCAATTTAAAAAGAGATAAAGGTCAGGGCCGGCTGAGTGGCGTGGTGGTTAAGTGCTGGCTTGGGAGCCAGCGGCCCTGGTTCGGGTCCCACATATGAGGGCCAGTGACACTGCCCTAAAAAAAAAAAAAAAAAAAGAATATAAAAAGAGATAAAGGTCAATAGAAGCATTCTTGGAGATAAACTCGCCACCATGTGAAAGAACTCAAAATTAAGTCCCATCTGGGATGACAGAGAGATTGAGATATTTTAACTGGAAAAGAGAAGCTTTGAAGATGGGGGGAATGTGAAGGGGAGTGGACAATTCTTACTTAGCTGAACTAAAATGCTGAAAGAATGCTGAACGGAAGGACTTTGTAGCCCCAACTAGGACCATAGGTGACAGTTACAGGGAGACAATTCAGTGGACTTCTAACAATGAGGAAGTCGAAAACATTACAGGCTGGCCTGGGAGGTGTTTGTGGCACAGTTGATGGGACACTGACTTTTTCTTGTCAGAGCTCAAACTGCTCATGGTTGGACTGGTTGATTGCACATCGGGGCCATTAGAGAGCAGATTCAGGAATAAGAATAGTCACCATTTTGGGGATGCCTGCCGTCTATCTTCCCCTCTTTCTACACATCTAATCCTCATAAATAACATTGTATTATTATGAACCTCACTTTTTGGATGTGGAAACAATTCAGAGAGAGTAAAATGTTTGTCCAAACTCACAATGCTAATAAATGTCCAATCTACAATTAGATATGTTGTTAGATAAGAGTTCTTTTTTAAAAAAAGTCTTTTGAGATATTTTGAAAAATAGAGAAGAGGAAAGAACAACACAATTCACATATGTATGTCTACCACTTAGAATTGATAATTATTAACAGTTGTCAATTCTGGGTTGTAAAAAACATCTATGAAACTTATTTCTAAGTTAGCTATATTAATTATGTAATTATATATTTTTAATACCCTTTAAAAACAATATAATTACTATATAACCTGAAATGTTACCCTTTTAAAAAAGACTATCTTCTTTTAAACTACCAAGATCTCTATTCTCCTTGGGCCTTTTATAGCCACTATTCTTTGGTTCTCTATGAGACTCTCTGATCACAAACTCTTTTTGGGGAGGCCTAAATTGTCTACATATTGTTTGTTTTCATTGGCAAGTTAATTATCCCACCTATTGCTTCCCTTTGCACATTCCTGGTACAGCTTTGCATGGCCCTGCTCTAATAAACTCAATACAAAGAACAAGATCTTGCGTTATTAAACAAGGGCTTGTAACAAACTTGTAATTAAACACACATTTTATTTAGGGGGCACAGAAAATTGGAAATGACTGATTCAACTTTTTGCATCATAATTTTGTTTTACGTTTTTCTGTCTTTCCTTCCTCATTTTACTTCCCATTTTTCGTCTTAAAATAGTTGTATATGCTGTGCTTGTCTGGTGGTCATCAAAGCTAACCGAAGTTGTGAATGTTTTCTGCACCCGTTTCCTTCCATCCTCTCTGCAACCCTGCCTAACTGCTGTGTTCTCCAGACACAAAATGATTCTGGTTAACAAACCTACCTCAACGATATGGGAAATGGGAGCTTCCTGCTTTTCCCAAGATGAACAGAGAAATCCCAGTAGAGAACTCAAAGTTATGGGCCATTTTCTTAATGAAAGTGTTGATCAGATTAAACTGGTTGTTTTGGTGACTTTTGTTCTTCTTGGTAATGGGGGAATTGTGTCTCCTGCTATGTAATGGCCCCTAATGTGTTCCTGGGAGTCCTGTGGGGTGAGGGGCTCTCACGTGCCTTCCCAGATAAGTGGCAGCCTCACCTTTCCCACTTTCTTTTTACTCTAATGTCCCCCTTCTGGGGTTGTGCTGGGTCCCCATCCCCCCAACATCCCATTATGCCAGCCGGTTCTGAGGTTTCCTTTAGTTACCCTGAGCACCACCACTGATGATAGGAAGCCTGGGAGATGCCACAGCTTCATATTGTTTGTGGCATGTTTGGGGGGACACTCTCCTTTGTGTCCTCTCTACTGGAGTGGCATCAATGTCACTTGTGCCCAGTGCCCCTCAGAGATTTTGATGAAGCCATTTGTATTAGTTCGTTAGGGCTGATGTAACAAGTACCACAACTGGGAGGCTTACATGGAAACTTATTGTCTTACAGTTCTGGAAGCTAGAAATCTGAAGTCAAGGTGTTGGCAGGATTGGTTCGTTCTAAGGGCTGTGAGGGACAATCTGTTCTTTGCTCCTCTCCGATCTTCTGGTAATCTTTGGTGTTCCTTGGCTTATAGAAGCCTCACCCTAATTCCTGCCTTCATATTCACTCAGTGTGTCTGTGTCCAAATTTCCCATTTTCATAAGGACACCTGTCATATTGGATCAGGGCCCATTCTAATCCTGTATGACCTCATCTTAACTAATTATATCTGCAATGACCTTATTTCCAAATAAGATTGTATCCTGACACACTGCCAGTTAAGACTTGAACGTATGAATTTTAGGAGGACATAATTCAACGAGTAACACTGCTACATCAGGGTTTTTTGAGTTTTCTTTTAGTAAGAATTAAAAGAGGCTCTTTGGTTACAAGATTGTGCTCCAAGGAGGATAAATAGGCAGCACAAATGAGTCACTTTGTACACAGAAAAGCAGAGTCCAGGTGGGGCCTGTTATTAAGGAACGATGCTTTTCTGTTGACATGGAGGGTCCCATCAAGCATCTGCATGGAGAACACTAATGGAAACGTCAAGCCCCTCTTACTCTAGTCGTATTTGGAAAGTGGGGATTCTTGTTCTATCTTTGCCCATATGAAGTTGTTGCTCTTATCAGGGAGCTGGTGTTGAACAAAGTAAGAGACACTCTTAGCACTCATCACCCTTCCACTCAGAAAATTGCCTCTTACCTTTCCCCGAAGCAAATGAACCACAACAGCCCCTAATTCAACTTTTTCTTTGTTTTGCTGGCATTTAAGTATACAATAAATGTTTGTGGAATGCATGAATGAAGGTAAGAAATTTATATTTTAGATGAAACGAGGAGACCGTGGAGAGGAAAAAGGGTCTTGCTTATCTGCCCCTTCTGATTTCCCAGGGTGATGAGGATAAAAATCAGATTATTTTCCAAAAACACTTGGAAAGCTGCTATACCTTTAACTAGTCCTGTCAATACCTGTTCTCTCATCTTGAGGCTTGTCAGGAGAGCAGGTTCAGGGCTTGATTAGTGTGGGGGCAGAAGAGACAAACCTAGAGTTTCCCTGCCTGCTTTTTTTGGGCAAAGATAGTCAAAACACTGCATCTCCTATCTTAAAGAGTGCTGCAAAAGCTGGTTTCTCTCATCTTTCACTGGCACAGGCCTTCAAATTCAGTCTAACCTTTTAAATAAAAGGACAAACTTTTCATATATTTTTCTAACAAAATCAACCATATATTAATAAAAGCATAAGCTAAGGAAAATAAAATGGTAGTTGGTTGAAAAAACTTGAATTCAGTTGCTTAGATGCCAATTAGATATAAAAAAAATTATATTTATGTAATCATGTGTTCCATAAAGGTTTCCATAAAAGCTTCTGGTTATATTTCATGGAAAAATAGAAATAGGGCCTGTTTCAAACAATTTATTAGATATAGTTATCTATTGAGTACTGTGACTTGTAATGCTATTGTGTTAAGAATTCATTTTCTACACATGCCCCTTTAAAAACACAATGTTTCCTTGAGTCTGTATTGAGCCATCAGATCTCTCCTACCTATTTTCCAAGTCAGTTGAAAATGGGGTGGTTGAAAGTGGATTAGCTACAAAGGAAGGGGTGTGGAATCAGTGGGCAATCTACTAAGTGAATTGTAGAGAGAGAAGCCATAGAATCCAATGGTTAGTGAATCTTGAGAATGAATTGGGGATAGGGATTTTGGAAGAAAAGAGAAGTTAGTGAGGAAAAAAATGAATGAAAGATTTGAGAGAAAAAGAACAGCATCTTGATGGAAGCTAGGAAGGGTGAACTTGGGTATGAAAAGGAAGGGAGAGTCTTAGAATGAAGAAAGGGTGCTTCTTCTTCTTGGTCAGGAGGAAGTGACGGTGGGCAAGGAGGAGATGGTGACAATTTTGCTTTGTAACAGTTTAGAGACTTCATCTTTACCTTATTTTGTGCAGGAGGAAACTGAAGTCCAGAGAGGTGAAGTGACCTGTCCTAGATCGCCTTCCACAAGGTAAAGACCTTCTCACTACTCCATCCTATTCCCTCTCATTCCTACTTCCTTAGAACCACACTTTCGTTTCCTTAGCACATGACACAGTTGTTTACTGGATATGCTTGATGGCTGTGGAATAGAAAAAAAGGTACGAAAAAAATAATAAAAAAGCAAATTTAATTTAGATGAGAAACAATTTAAATGCTTAATTGGTTGGGGGGAAAAAAAATCAAGAACCAGGTGGTGCTCTAGTCTGCCTGGAATCTTCAAATGAGAGCCTGGATGTTATTTTGTACTCAGAATGAAAAATTGTGGGTCTTTGACTATAAAAGATACCTCAGAGCATGCAAGGTGTGGAGATTATATGGAGAAATCCAGTTTGGACTGGAGAGAACATCAACTTTTTAAGGAGTGGAGGCAAAGTCCAACTGCATAGCTGATATTTACATGGAGTCATAAGGATTGTATCTGTGGAGGCAGTCAGGTTTCCATGTCATCACAAGATGGTGGTCTGGAAGAATATGGCCACATGACCACTTTTCCAGCTGTGCACACCATTATTTGTACCACATTCTGCCAAAGGCAAGACATTGATGGTCCTACTTTTCTAACTTTCACTCCAAATTGATCTATACTTCTTGTCAATACCCTCTAGTCAAAGACCATCCCCCCTCCCCCAAACACACCTATATTTGAACAAGTATGTTTATCACTCATCCCAGTGAGGGAGAATACACCCCATGGGGAGCCATGGCATGTCTCAGTGACAGGGTGTTTGAAAAGACTTACTATAGGACTTGGATTTTGCTTGGGTAATTTGTGGGGATCCCAGGAAGCAGGGGCTCATTCTGGATGGGGTACTATCTGAAATCAAGGGCAATGCTATTATATGATTGGGTATTTCAGCGAAGCTTCCCTAAAGGAATGACAGCAAAGCCAAAGTTGTAATTGGGAAAGAGGCAGCAGTCACTCATATTCTCTAGACTTTTGGGTATTTTGTGACTCATCCAGTGTTCATGCTTTGTCTGTGTTTAGATACGATAACTGAGTGGCTGTGTTTTTGTCTTATTTCACCATGGCCACAGAGTGTCTATGTTGATTGTTGTCTAATGTTGATTTTTCCGTGAAATTGTTTATGTTCAACAGGAGAATGTCAAGGCCCGCTGTTTCTCTTTTTCTCTGTATGAATTTATATGGAGAAAAAAAGGCAAAGTTTCTAGATGTCATTTCCAAAATTAAGTGTGTATATATGTGTGTGTCCATTGATCTGCACATCGTTATATGCAACCGGGCGATGTGTATTTTGAGTCGGTTTACTAAAAGAAGTGGAGCCCTTGTACCAGCCACTCTTAGTTCCTCACATAGACTCCTCTTCTTTTTGCTTCAGTGATATGACCTGCTCTGTGAATTTTGGGTTAACACAGATGATAAACAAATCAGCACCGTAGACTAGACTTACCTCATTAGCATGTTGCTTAAATCAACTGTGCTACCCTCCCCAGGCTGTACTGTAATCTCAGGATTCTCAGACCTTTGTGATTTTCAGACAGTTCAGAAGGTTTGGATGTTGAGAGGGTGAATAAGTAATTCTAAAGTACAATTTAATGGTTTCACACTGCTGTGGTGGTACCTAAAACTTCTAGCTACCAATCTGTGGTACTCTTTCAGGCACTTAATAATAGTGACTTAAAGACTGTCAAAAGCTGTAGGTGTCAAAAAAAGGTCATTCTTCTCATTCTCTGACTCATGGACTGTTTTCTACAGTCCTGGGGTCATGCCTAAAACTTGGGGACGGGGGAGAAAATGTTGAATTGTGGCCTCTGTGTAGAAGAAATTGTGTGTGGAATTGCCAATGATCACTGCAAACAAAAAACCTTTTACAAAATCATTGAGTAGTTAAGTCACAAAATTTGGATTTATTTAGTTTGAGTCTCAGAAAATTAAGGGCTTCTTTGACTCAGTAAACTATTGTATTTGGTCTCATCCAACAGAAAAATGACTCAGTGGAGAGAATATACCAGATACCAGGGAGCCTGGATCTCTGTCCTGGTTCTGCCCATAACCAGGGGACTATGCATAAGTTACAGGATTTTTCTGGGTTTTAATTTCCTTGTATAAAGAGGCTGCATAATACTTGCTTCTACTACTTCAGAGCTACTAGGCCAGGTGAGGTGATATTTATTTGAAGAAAAAAAAAGAAGCTGTTTTAAATTTCATGTGCCAAGAAAATGGAGCCCCTTAAAGAAAAGAGGGTGGTCTGCTAATGGTTCTTTCATACAGGGCAGCACCTTGATGGGTTTTAGGAATGCAAACATGAGTTTGGCATAGTTTGGGAACAGAGAATATGGAGAGCCAAATTGTTCTTCATAAGCATAAAATTGGACTGTTCAGGCGCAATCAGGGAGAGAAGTGGTTTTGAGAGAGAGAGAAATGGGAAGGAAGGGGGAAAAGGAATGATCAGCAAGAAATCAAGAGGTCTAGAGACCTCAAGAATAGTTAGTTATACTTAACACTTTGTAATCGGGCATAAAAAGCTATATGACGAGTTTACTCGTTTCCCGCAAAAAATGTGTTAATGTACTTTAAATGTATTTGTTTGCAGTGCAACAACATAATCCTTCACTTATGACCTTCATTGAAAGTATTTTAAAACACAAGGGCTTTAGGTACACCTTGCTTGAAATGAAGATGGGAAAGGGCTGGGTTGAAGACAATCTAGGAGAAAAAAGACAAAAAAATAGCTAAAAAAGTGCAAAACAGAGAAAAAAAATTCAGTAAAGACAGAAAACTCAAAATAGAAATGACAGTGAAACAGTTCTTCCAGGATAAAAAGATGTCTTGGGCGGGCACTCCAGAGAGAAAGAATGGGCAGAAGGCTGAGCCGGTTTTATGGACCTTAGGGGACAGGGTGACTTAAGATGATCTGCAGATGAGGAATAGAAAAGACTTGGGGGAAAAAACAAACAAAGCCAAAACAATAGAAGTTGTTACCATGTTTTGAGTTAGGGGAAAGATAATAAGAAGGTAAACCAAAATAAAGTTTAAAATTCAAACCCCTTTGCTTCTGATATGGTACGAATTTAGAAGAAAGGTTAGCCCTTAGCTTTCTATCATAACATTCTCAGTCAGGAAACGATTTGCAGGACCTATAAAGAAAGTGAACACGTACCCCCATTTTTTTGGTGTCAAAAAAAGACAACTAATTTGAAGTGATTCTCTGATATTCCTGACTATGAGGACAGATTCGAATCTTTCCAAAACTCAGTTTTCAGTTTTTTCTCTTTGTCAATGTCTATGAACTGGGCTGATGTGTTAGATCTGAGATCACAGCTGGGGCTGAGTTTGCATATCTAAGTTGGAGAATCTTGAGATTCTCAAGGCTTTTCTTGAGGCTTGATGGGCATATATTCTGTAGGGCTTGATTGAGAGAGGGAGGGAGTGACTTGGAGGGAGAGAGAGAGAGAGAGAGAGAAACAGAGAGAGAGAGAGAGAGAGAGAGAGAGAGAGAGAGAGAGAGAGAGAGAATCACAGGAGACTTGGGACCTTTGTTTTGTCTTTCTTCCTTTCAACACTGTCTGGAGCAGGTAACGATTTCTCTATAGCAACCTCTATCCTTGCTATTCAAAGTGTGGTCCCAGGGCCAGCAGCGTCAACATCTGGGGTCTTGTTAGAAATGCAGAATGTCAGACTCCACCTGAGACCCCCTGCATTGGACTCTTCATTTCCATGTTGGAGAAGCAGCCAGCTAGGAAACGTTACACAAATCTGCTTCTTGGCTGTGATGAGAGCCAGCCTATGAAAAAGGGAAGGGATGTCACTGCTGCCACAAGCCATCTCATCAGGGGTTTGCCTGTGAATTCAATGTGAATTATGCAATTTAGGGACAGAGAAAGGACCATAAGACTTGGCCACACTTGGAGCTCTGTAACAGCTTTCAAAAGGGCCCACTTGGTTTCTCAACGTGCTCTTCACCAAAGAGATTAGTAGTTGCCTGCCAGGAAACCAGGTATAGCTGATAGTTCCATTACTTAGAACAGGATTTTAAAGCTGACAGAGATTTTTGAGAAGTGATCTAGCTGTTATGTTTCTAGTAAAGGACTGAGAAAAAAAAGAATAACATTAACATCTGAGGTCAAAAAAAGTGTCTTCTATTTCCTTTGTGTCATCTTAAAACTCTTGTCGAGTGGGACTCTTGCAAAATGAGCACTCAATAAATGTCATTAACTGTGATTTGCACCGCAGTGGTAATATTTTTAATGCAGCTCATTCCAACAAATGTTCTGCTTCCCCTGTTAACTTTTATATACCCAGCAACCAAAAACGTAAATTGCTGAGCATACAGAATATTGGGCTACAGCTAAGTGTGATTAGATATTGATTTCTGAGCCCCGCAAACATTTAGCGATGCAGACGCGCTTGGGCATTGGATCATTATGGGCTGTGGGGCTGACGTTGGCAGAATTCCAACAGTTACAATTTGTGGAAAGATTCTAGAGTGGCTGTAAGGCCCAGGCTATGGATTTCACCCCTGTGTATGGTCCTGGTCTGTGCCCTGGTCCACTGATTGTCCTTCTCACTCTGTCTTTGCCCCCATCTTTGCAGACATATACTTTTGGTCACCATGGGGACTAGACAGAGAGAAGAGATGTTTAGTGCAAACATCCTGACCGCTAGAAAAAGTTCACTCAGACTTATAGGTGATGAGCTTGCCATGAAGAATAGTACAGTATTACTCTTTTATATTTGTATTGTGTCTGTATTCTGTATAAGGAAAGCTAACACGTACCAAGTGCTGCTCTTTTTTATTTGCCGTGGGAGTTGCCACCAAAAAACTGTGAAAAATATCCATTTAAAGCTCAGATATATGGTGCTGAGAATAAGAAGGGCTAATCTATTCACAAGTTGTGGAAGATTAAAGATGGCTATAAATTTTTGACTTTTCCTCTCTTGAGACATGGGGCTACGTCCCCTCTCCATGAATCCAGGCAGCTCTGTAAGTGCTTTGATGAATAGAATATGGCAGAAGTGATAGTTGCATTTTTGCACCCAGACTTGGAGAAATTGACAGCTTCTGTTTCCTATTGCTTAGAACCCAGCCACCATACTGTGAGAAACCCAAGTCACATAGAGAGGCTCATGTAGACATTCCAGTCAACAGCTCTAGCTGAATCCCCAGATACTGACCGATATTAACAAGCCATGTGAGTGTGCCCTTCTGGGTGTCCAGTCCAGTGCAGCCTTCAGATAACTCCAGCCACTATCTGAACGCAACTGCCTGAAGGAACCAAGGGAGAACCAGCTAGCTGAGCCAGGCAGCTCACGGAACTAAGAGAGAGAACAACAAACTGTTTTAAGCCATTGCATTTTTGAGTGGTTTTTTTACACCATTATGTGCTACATAATGATGTTTTGGTCAATGACAGACTGCATATACAATGGTGGTGTCATACATTATAAAGGAGCTGAAAAATTCCCATTGCCTAGTGAGGTCATAGCCGTGGAAATGTCCTGATGTAGTAGTGCAAGGCATTACTCATGTGTTTGTGGTGATGCTGGTATAAACACACCTCCTGCACTGCCAATCGTATAAAAGTATAGCACATACAATTATGTACAGTGCATAATACTTGATGATAATAAATGACTATGTTACTGGTTTATGTACTTACTATGCTATACTTTTTAATCAGTATTTTAGAATGTACTTTTCCTAGTTATTAAAAACTGTGCTGTAAAACGTTATGCTGTGTTATGCTGGCAGCAGCCTCATACATCTTGTATTTGCTACATCCCTTGATTGCATCATTTTCTCTTGTGCCTGATTTAATCTCGTGTTGTTTTGTACAATAACAGGCTGTACAGGTTTATAGCCTGGGAGCAGCAGCCTATGAGAGATGTGCTAGGTGTGGAGTAGGCTGTACCATCTAGGATTGGGTATGCGCATTCCATGATGTTCACACAATGACAAAATCACCTAGTGATTTCTCAGAATGAATCCCCGTCGTTAACCAGCGCATGGCTGTACAGCAACAGATGAGTGGAACACAAGTTACTCTAAAGCTATGCAGATCCATTTCACTCTCTCAGACATGATTCCAAGCCTCACACTGAACAGACTCCCTGCTGTCCAGTGCACATTTGGCCCACCTAAGCTCGCAACATCATACCTTCTAAAGTTCAAACACTGAAAGGTGCCTTCATATTGAGAAACGCCCATTCTTGCTTTATGGTCACAGAGGCCACCACAATGGCGAGACCATGGGGTATTCCTGGCTCTGTTCTCAAACCCAGACCACAGTCAGCACCATGCACCTTCTGTGAGCTTGTGCACCCACGATCCATGTGGCCAACTCCTCCACGACGGAGCTGCCCTGGAAGGGAGCCCACCAGTGCACCAGGCACTGTCCGTAATGTTCCTATGGCATTGCCTCTTTGACAAACGGAAGCTTTGTCTACCACAAGGACTGTGACTATGTGGAAGTCACTATTTTACGTTGGTCTCCCTTCCTGTATCTTATCTGCAGGGAATTGTGTCAATTCATGAGCTGGGATACTTACAAAGTTCTGGTACAAACTTCCAAACACAAATACCAGCCTCCATCTCTGTTCTTCTAGCTCAGGATTCTGCAAACTAGCATCACTGGGAGAGTGTTCAGAAAAGCAAAACTACTCAGAGCTGGGTATCACCTTAGATTAATTAAATCAGACACCTGGGAGTGGGATGCCAGCTTTGATTTAAAACAAAGCTTTCCCCAGGCGATTCCTAGATGCAGGGAAGGTTGAGAAGCACAGCTAGCCGGGTGATTCTTTGGGTTTCGTGTTTGTGGTAGAGAGAATACTGTGATTCCCAGTGTACGTGAACATCCAAACCTTACTATTCTTTAAGGCCCAGTTCCAGTATTATTTTCTTCATGGAGCTACACAGACCCTTAATTTGCATGCCTTCTTTTGAATTAGTGGTATTTTATTTTTACCTGTCTTTTCTACCTTTTGTATACTTTATTATCTCTCTTCCTCTTGCGTATACTCATGATACGTCTCTGACATCTATGTATTCACAGTGGGAGCCCAGTACATGGAGGTTGGGAAAGCCGTCCTGCTTTGTCATCACCTTCCCTTTGACACTGAGTATACTCTCATGTGGATGGAGGTGGAGGTCCCTACATATGGCCTCCATCTACGCTTCTCAGTTAGAATTGCCTCACAGCCTCCTTCACCACCAGATAACCATGGTGGAGCAGAGCAGCCATTGCTCTGGAATTTCTGTCTCTGGTTGCACCTGTCCTCATCTCTCTTCTTCTTATTCAGTTAGGTTTTTCCTTTCTTATTTAAATGACTCTTCTTTACAGAGGTCTAAATGTGGACTTCCCACTCTCATAGGCAGGGATGGTCATCAGAGGGAAGATGGATGCTCCAGAGTGTGCTGTGGATGAAAACCTTTGCAAAACACCAGGACTGATAAGGCTGTCTGCTTATCTCCCCACTGGCAAAGGACTAGCTATTTACTGAGTTAAAATGATAAATATTCCAAGAGCAAGCTCGGAAGTCACCAAGCCCCACAGTACTCTACAGCGTCTCTGCGGTGTCTATACTGATGAGGCCACTGTGCAAATCTTAGCCAGCATAACTGCCAGCAGATAATTGTTTGGGGTTTTAGGGCCGCTGCTGAAATGTTACCGATTTTCAAGTTTCTTGTAATCTTAGAACTGACTTCAGAGAGGTGTATTGGTGGGCTCCTTTTTCACTTTTTGTTTGTAGCATTTTTTTTTCACCCCCTTCTATCTACTCATTCCTTATTACTTTTGCTCTGAAACACAAAAGTCATCAGTTTTTTCTTTGGAATTCAGCATATAAAGAAGTTACTAGAAAAGTTCTTGGATTTGCCTGTAATCGAAAAGTTCCCCTTAGAAGTCCAGGGCTCTCTTAGCAATAATTTGAGAGGGAGTTATGATTCTGTGATGGACTCATGACATTTCTTATTGGGATATAAAAGGTCAGATTTTAATGCCTCCTTGTGATATATGCATCTGACTCAAGATTAGGCAGTTTTGAATGATGGAATTTAATTGTAATTTAGTGAAAGGGTGAGAGGTGAGAAATTACGGCTTTGTGGCAATGCCTGAGCTACACACCACTTCCTGAACAGCCTGCATGAAGGCGTGTGGGTTAGAGCTGCTACTTAAAGTGGCTTTTCCACGACACCGTGATGATGGTCTGGAGTGAAAACAAAAGCTCATCTTGTCTCAAATTTAACTGACATTGTGTCTTAGAAAAATAAGACAACAGTCAAGGTATAAATCCTTGTCTTCTGAATATTCTGGAAATTCAGATGGATATTTATCTATTGCCTTACATTTTGTCCAGCTGCCTCAAAATTCTTCATTGTCAATTCCTTTTTTGCCCCAATAAGAATGCTTTTTAAATTTTTGATTAGTTTTAGGTGTACAAAACAATGTAATAGTTAGACATTTACATCCCTCACAAATTGATAACCCCCCCAATAAGAATTCTTGAGTATGCTTTCTTCCCTTTTGTGTTAAAAAAAAAAAAAGCATTGTTTCAGGTGAAATTAGCTGAGTGAGAGTTCTCCCTTTCCAATCTAAGAGAATCACTTCTCTCTCTTCTGTTTTACATGAATTGAAGGATTGATTCAACTAGCGGGTATGAGTCAGTCTTACATTTATGAAGAACAGAGATAATGTGATGTGCCAGAAAAGCACTGGGACTGGATTTAAGCCCTCAGTCTGTATGAGCGCTCAGACTTTCTAAACTTCACTTTCCTTATCTGTAAATTACCAGTTAGCCTCAGTTTTTAAAAATCTAGTAAATTGCTTTGAGGCTTAAAACAACCTGTAGATTCTTTGGAATGATTCTGTTATCTCATGTTCTGGGGCATGTAATTCGCTGCCTGTGGTACCTGCTAAATCCCCTTTGTAGTGAATTCTTTTCTCATGAGGTTTTAATTTTTGCTTGTGGGCTCAATCTCAACTGGGATTATTTTGGGTCCGTGTGAGTCATATGTACCCTCGTTTGTGGGAGTGTATGTACAGAGAGGTTTTAGATTTGCCACGGCTGGGTGTCCCAAGGATTTAACTTGTCCAGGGTGAGTTTGCACAGCAATTTGTCAGTTTGAAATTCCAACACCATAGGGATGGTGTTCATTTGGACTCCCCGTCTACATGTGGCACAGACTAGGGCTGGTGCTCCCCAGACCTGATGGCTCCCTGGGGAAGTTCTCTCATTACAAAGGGGGCAGGACTTATGTCAGAATCTGTGTCCTATCGTCTCACTTCGTATGGGTCCAAAGCCTCCCATATGATTTTCATGGGAGTTTTACGATTCTAGTCTCTTGCTGTTAGGCACTGCAAAGTCTGCTGTCTACCAGGATGTGAGTTACGTGCGGTGTTTTGGTAACTGGAAATTTCTCTTTCTGTCTTTTGAGTTTGGTTTTAAAAAAAAAATAAAATTATGGTAGTTTCTCCAGTCTTTCTATCTTGTAAAGGGAAAGAGGATCGTAGCTCCATTTGCAACATCTCTGGAACTGAAAATCAAATGTGTTAGGTTGTGAGAAAAATCATGACGTATTTTTTTCTATGTTTTTCATTGCAAAAATGTGTTATGACTTTTTTGACAACCCAATATATTCTTTTTTATTTTTTAAGGCAGTGTCACTGGCCCTCATATGTGGGACCTGAACCAGGGCCGCTGGCTTTCCAAGCCAGCACTTAACCACCGAGCCACTCGGCCGGCCCCCCAATATATTCTTTATGAGTATTGTCCCTTGATTAATCACTTTATTTCATAAAGACAACCCTGTTCCCTGGGAGAAGCACTGTTTCTCTGATGCTGATACGCATTAACCCTGGGAATTTGGTTAAAATGCAGATTCTGGTTCCTGTAGGCCTGGGGTCAGTTTGGGGTTCTGCATTTCTCACAAGCCCTCAGATGATGCTGAGCCTCCTGACCACAATCTGAATACCGAGGGGTTGAGAGAGACCAGGAGTAAATAGCCCCTTCCCAATGGCTAATTTATCAACTTCTGGACTTCATCTGGCAAGGTTGCCTGATAAAATCTCCATTCATCTGGCTGCTCTCACGAATGAAACTTTGTGTTCAAAGCAGTTGGAAAATTGTAAAGAGCTATAAAATATTTCTCCAGTTGGGAAATAATCCATAAATTCAAAACTGGAATTAAATGTAATTGGCCTTCAATGCCCTTGAAAATAAGCAGAAACCCCCAAGAGATTTTCTACAAACTTCCTTCTCCCTCCTTATACCCTTTTTATTAAAATTATTTTTCCTCAAGCTGAAATTCTGGATAAATGAATAAAAGAATTAACTTTCTAATTCAACTTGAGATTTCTTTGTTTAATTACTTGTATCATTAATATTAATATTGATTTTTTTTTTTTGGTTGTAGTTGTATTAGTTTGTAGGCTTTAGCCTGGTAGCTTATTCATTATGGTTACTGTTGAGCCTAGAGAGTGGGATATTTGAGTTCCAAACAACTGGTCTATCAGGCACATCTTCAGAATAGAAGAAATAATTTGTATGATCAAAGATTCAAGTGAAGTTACAAAATTTTATTGCCCTTATGTAGGACGGAAAGCATTTTCCAAACTTTCTCCTTGACCCCATAATGTAGACAAGCAAATCAAAGGTGACTTGGCCCCCTGGCAGGTCTCACTTTGGCTATTTACATCTTAATTTTTATGGACAAAAATCGGTGTGACCTTTAGAATTATTAACCAGGGACATAGAGTAAGGTGTGAGACATGATGGCTTCCATCACGTGGACTTGCAGAATACTGGGGTGACATTACAACTGTGGATGTGGCAGGAAAGAGACAGGGCCCTGGACCAGGCATCTGGCTCTGCCATCATGTGACCTGCACTCGCTGGACAAGGCACATCACTTCTCAGGTCTGTTACCTCCTCAAGGACACGAGGGGTTAAGCTAGGCCATCTTCTGTTCCTGTCATCTGAGACTCTGCTGTATACTTCCTGTCACTTATACCCAGGTTCTGTCTATAGCCAGTGAGCTTCATGACAGGAAGAAAAAAAGGGGTTGCCATACTTTTGAAGAGTCTGATCAGAGGAACCTCTGAACAGGAACAGTGAGGATATTTGTGGGGAAAAAACTGACGCATGTTCTGTTTCACACGGAAGAAACAGCGTGAGGCTTACGTGACCTAAACTGACTATTTTGGAGAGAGGGTGTAATGGGCTGAAAGGTGCCCACCCAAAAGATATATTTACCTGGAGGCTGTGGATGTAACTTTATTCAGGAAAAGGGTCTTTGCAAATATAATTAAGTTAAGGACCTTGAGATGAAATTGTATTGTATTAGGGAGGGCCCTAGATCCACTGAAAACTATTCTTAGAGAGAAAAAAAGGAGAGAAGACATGTAGAGGAGAAGCCCACGTGAAGACCTACCAGAGACTGGAAAGATGCAGCTACAAGCCAAGGACCCCAGCACATTCCAGAATGTGCTAGAAGAAGCTCGAAGAAAGGCGTGGGAAGGGTTTTCCCTCAGAGCCTGCAGACCAACCCTGCTGACATCTTGATTTTGGACTTCTGGCCTCCAGAACTGTGAGAGAATAAATTTCTGTTGCTTTAAGGCACCCAATCTGTGGTAATTTGTTACAGCAGCCACAGGAAGCTAATACTGAGGGTATGGCAGCATCGATATTTACCGAATGTTCTAAGTAAGTTTCACTTTCATTATTTTATTCCTGATGATCATTTTATAAATTAGGTACTATCATTATCTCCATTTTATAGTTTAGGAAACTCAAGCTCAGCGAGGTTAAGTAGCTGGCCTGACGTCACAGAGCTAATAACTAGTGAAACTGGAATGCAAACCCAGAGCCTATTTTTTTAACCTCTAGGGCCTGCCTCCTCCCTGTCAGTAACATGGTGGTTATGGGTGTATGGTATTAACTGGCCAGTAGGACCAGCATCTTGTTGTCCATCACAGCTGAGGGTGCCCCGTGGTGACAGGGCCCCTTGAGAACCCAGCAGCGTAGAACACACAGCTTCCTGTCCTAAAATGAGTAAGTTTACCTAAAAGGCATTTTAAATAAGAAAGCTACACTCCCCCAAGCCGTAGAGGTATAGGAGATGTGAAAAGCATGTCCCACTTTGAGAACACAGTGGGGCGCCAAGGTGTCTTTGGACAGAACTTGGTTATTCTGTTTGGCACTTTTCCCGGAAGTTTGCGCTGGGAGAAGAAGGTAGATAATGTGGAAACGCATTTCAGCTCTTAAACGGGGGAGGGGATTATTTATTTCTTTAAATAAATATTGGGAAAACACTTAAACCCCTCACTAACAGAAAGGACAACCATTAAAAGCACGTTAAAAACAAACTGTATGTTACTCCCAGCATACTCAGTTCCGGAGCAAGCAGCCCAGAGAGAAGCCCAGGGGGCCTGAAACCCCTTTCAGATGCCCTTCCTCATTTGAGGGGGCCTGTGGGAGGGAGCAGGCTTCCAGGGGCCTCTTCAATCTGGGAAGGTTTCCAGAAAGCAGGCCTTACTTGAATGCTGGCAGCTCCTTATGCTTTCATGGCAACATCTAGGCGGGTGGGGGTGTGTCAAAACCCGGCAGATTATTTTAACTACGTCACCGCCTTATTGGGAGGGGAGAAGGAGAGATCAACTTTTCAGCCTTTATGTTGGCATTCACTTGGTTTAGAAGAACCGTCTGTTAAATTTTGTAAAAGATGCAGCTGGTCACTCAAAGATGATGGCGAGGTGCCTTGGGTCCAGTGCCAGGGGACATCGACACTTGGTCAGGACTCAGCTGTGGCTTGGGGGACTTGGTATTGGAATGTTCTTGAAGGAATGGAATCTCCACAACAAGGATAAGAAGGAATACTCGGAAGTCAGTTTAGAGTTGTACAGTTGCATTTGTCTCCATTATCTGATCTCATTTAATTGTCCCAAGTACCCTGTGATGTAACTACTGTCTCAGTACAGCAGATCTGAAAATCAAAGCCTTAGAAAAAGAAAGCAGACTGACCAATTTGCTTACATTGAAAGAATGATTAAATGAGACTGTACATGTAAAGCACGAAGAATGTAGCCTGATGCATAGTAAGTCCCTGTGAAATGAAGCCACCTGTCACCATCCTCATCCTGCTTATTATTGTTGTTGTGTGTTAATTACTACCTGACAGAGTTGGCACTGCAGCCCAGATTGCTGGCCCCATGCTGCTGACATTTTCTCAAACAGGAGGATGCCACTTCCTACTTGACCATATTTCTTTAGCGTTTTTTTTCCTATTTCTTTAAGCTAAGGGAGACAGCTAACAAGTAGAACCAACGGATTAGGAGAGCAATCTGGATGCAACATGTCATTCCAGGGATCGCCAAGTTGATTGGGGCCATCTGGCCGGGCAGCACTCATATGTGGGTCAAAAAGGATGGTCCTTTCAGACAGAGACTAAGGGCAAGTAGAGTTGACAGTGGAAGCATTCCAGGAAGGCAGTAAGAACACTTGAGGGTCACTGGAGGAGTTTGCAGGGGAAAGGGTTTCCTGGATGGGCAGAAGGTACATCCCTTCGTCCCTTCAGAGGAGGTGCAATTCGCACATACGGGCTATGGTTGGGAGGCCATATTGGAAAGGAGGGGGAGCTACAGTTCCTTGGATATGGGCTGGAGCATGAGCACACACTCTGACCTTGCCCACAGTAAAGAGAGAAGCTGGCACAGAGCATAGCTTCCCTTCCTTGTCTTCTGGATGCTCCCACACAAACCATTTTCTCAGCTGTTAACTGAAAGGAAAAGAATCTCCATTCCCCTGGGCTGTTGAGCAGAAGGCTTAATCTGTCCACAGATGCTTGTGGAGTGGGGTGAGGCCTGGAGGTTGTGGCGCGAACAGCTGGTCTGACTGATACACTTAGGATGACAAGCCCAGTGATCGTGGACGGGATGCTCTTGATGCCCACAGACTAGGTGCCATTTGCAAAGGCTTCAGGGAAAATGAGGACCTTAAAATTCAGCCCACCTGGAGAAAGAAACCTAAGCTAGTTGAGTCAAACTGCCTGTCCAAGTCAGATGGAAGGAATCTTCAGATTGATTTAGTTGACCCCCACAGCATGCACACAGAGTGAAATCTTGTGGTTAATGCCTGCTTATGATGTAGAGCCAACTAAAGTGACAAAATTTCCAGCCTTAATTAGTTAGCCAGGAGATGTTTGAAGGGCTATGAGTAGAGCACTATGGGTCCATGTTGTAGAGATCAAGTTTCATGGGCAAAAGCCCTCCAGCATGTAGGAAGAAGCCTGAAAGGGTGGAGATAGCTGGACCTGAGGGCACCTTGGGCCAATTCCGTCAGTTCTCTGAGTCTCTGTTTCCCAAATGTGTACGATAAGAGCCTGGTCTTAAAGGTTCTCTAATGTCTTTGATTCCAAACCCCAATTCCGTTCAACAGGCACCATATTCAATTCTCCCCTGACACATGAACCTTTAGCTATGTGATGAAAGCGTGAGGACGCCATGTCCCAGTGGTTGGTGATGGCTCACAGCCTCCTGAGATGGGGAAAGGTGTATTCATTTCTACAATGTGCTATACTGCAATACATTTGCCTCTTTATCACTACAAAATAAACCATATGGCTCTATCATCTAGGTTGATTAACTTACTTTATTCACTGGGCAAATATTTGAGTTCATACTTTGTGCAACCTGCTAGAGTCATTTGATTCAAGCAATATGAGGTGAGCCATGGATCGACCCTGTAGGGACTGGTTAGCGTCAGGAAGATGAAGTGTGGTTGGGTAGCCAGGGGCTTCTCCTGTCCTTACCAGCCACTCGACAAGTGTGTGCCAGGGTGACCAAAGGGACCATGGGAGCATACAGATGACTGCTGAAAATGGAGCCAAGAGGAGGGGCATGAGACTGAGGTGGCTTGTCCGCAAGGTCTTTGAAGAGGTCACTTATTCTCTTCACCACTCAGATTTCTTAGCTGTCAGTAAGGAATTGTATTGAGATGGTCTATGAGGTTTTTTTCAGCTCTAAACATTTTAATCCATCACCACGTGTGGACAGGAGCTCAGAATATGTGTTCCAGGGATGGAGGGTCACCAGCGTTTCCCTCTTCCAGGAGAAACAGGAGTATTTGTGCTTGGAGCTTTTCAGAGAGAGAGGACCGAAGGCCCAGAGTCACAGGTGATTTTCCTAAGGCGACATGGTTAAAAGTAGGGGGCAATTCTTACAGCTCCTAGGTTTGTAGTTTGCCCCTTCAATGCTAAGATATATTAACGCAGATCAGCAGAAACAAATGCTCTTAAGAAATGAGGGATTTCCATCTCCATTAGGTCCCTGGCTGACAACATACACATGTGTGTCTCAATAATAACTATTTACTTAGAAATGGTCAAGGTTTCATTCAGGCTTACTGTGGGAAATAGTGCCAATTCCTAGTCTTTTACACAACCATGTGGAATGAAAAAAAAAAAAAGGCCATTATTTATACCAATACACATAAGAAAGTTATATTTTCTTAAAAGAGACAGGATATTTTAAAGTATAATGGTGGAAATGGCGGTGGAGACAGTGGAGGGGATGGTGATTTTTCAGAGAAAACAGAAGAATCCAGTTTTTTATGTTTCTGATGTTTTTCCCAGATGTGACCTATTGGTTTTGACATCCGATGTTCGTATGTCGGTTTGATTTATAGAGTGGCTAATTCTTAGGATGGGGAAATCAGGACGGAAATTTTGGAATATCAATCACAGTCTTCATCTGCTTCCTTGTCTGGTATCGCTATAATTTGTGGTCTCTACATGTAAATTAGACATTTTCTTCTTCAACAAAGAAACTAGAAAAAGTAGTGTGTGTGTGTGTGTGTGTGTGTGTAAACAGCACCTCCATCTGCTTCAAGGAGACATGATAAAGAATTTTAGCTCTATCTCTTATAAATTGGGATAATTTTTGCTCTCAGTTATTCATACCCAGCTCCCAACAACTGTGTTTAGAGGTTTGACTCAAGATTTAATAGAGTAATCAAATCTAGTTGACAAAATTTATACCTCACTTTGATGTTTTGCATTCTTTGCCTTGTGTTTAGGAGAGAGGGGAGTAGCTGGGATCAAGAGGAAGTGTTGGGCAATGATGGGAAAAGATGCAGTAGAGATGGAGGCTGGATGCTCCCCTTCTATTCCTGTGACCCCCAATCAAGAATTGGCTTGGATATGCCATGACCACAGGCAGCCAAGGCTTCCCAGGAGATACTTCCAGCTGGAAAGGGTTGAGAGCATGTCTTGGAAGTTCTGGGCCTCTGAGACTAAATTTTACCAAAGATCCCTCCTGCTTTATTTACTATTGTAAATAGCCTGCCTGAAATTCTCCATAATGAGGGAGATCATTTAATATTTGGGTTCTCTGATTTAACTTTTCCAGCATCCTCAGCTGAACAACAACAAAAAGTATGTGTTTGTATAATGCCATTGATATGGCTAGCTTTTTCAAACTGTTGCCTTGTGGGTCACTTTGGAAGGTTAGAAAACAGCCAGGTTGAAAGTGACCCTGAGACTGACTCAGAACAGTAGGGATTGAATCTTTCTTTATTTGGTAGCCTTAACAATTCACGGAGTCTTAATGACCCCTCTTACTTTATCTGAGATGAGGCTGAAATAATACTTATCTACCTTAGAAGATGTTGTGAGTTGGAAATGTGCCATGCAAACAACAGATACTGGGAGCATCACGTCTTGGTTTCCGTTTATGTTGAAAGTTTCTTTTTCATTCTTTCTCAGTGGGGTTGTGGAATGACAGCAGGTGAAATTGAGAAATGCAGGGTGCAAGTCATTCTGCAGGTGGCCATATTGGGGGGGGGGGTTCTTTCCTGGTTTTGCCTGTAATTTAAAGTCATCTACCACATTTCTCCTTACTGCCCTAGCCCAGGGCATTTCCCAGTGAAAGCTGAGAGCATCCAATGGACATTAACTGGTTGGAGAATTCAGTTTGTAGGTCTCATTCTCTAGTGTGGTCATGGTGGGTTTGCAGTAGCACACTCACAATTAGATCAGAATGGAACCCACTCAGGACATTGCTTAACCCCTAGGAGTGTTCCCTCTCTGGTTCTGTAAGTTTGAAGAATGCAGATCATACTACAATCCCTTGTCTGGAAAATGTTCATGTTTTTTATGGCTTCATGTTTTCTTAGATCCCTAAGTTACATGCATTAAACATTAGGCACTGGTTAAGATCATAAGCTTTGATCCAACTGCTTTCTTTCAAATTCGGTCTCCTTTACTTAAAGCTGAGTGGCCTTCTGTAATTAACATGTCTCTGAACTTGAGTTTCCTTATCTGCAAAATGAAGATAATAATAATCATACTGAATAGGATTAAAAATAATTTGTATAAAGTGCCTACCATGGTGGTTGGCATCTGGTAAGATCTCGCTAATGTTAGATACTATTATTAAATCTAGATGAAATTGGTGTTTTTTCTGAGGTTTGAGCTGCAATCTTTGACAGATTGTGCAAGTTGATTCACTAGATCAGGGGTTGGCAAACCACGACCAAACAGCCAAATCCAAACCAGCTCCTGTTTTTGTAAATAAAGTTTTATTGATACACAGCCACACCCATTTGTTTACATACTGTCTCTGTTGGCTTTTGCATTACAGAATTGCATAGCGGTTACAGAGACCATGTGGCCTGCTAGCCTAAAATATTGACTATTTGTCCTTTTACAGAAAAAGTTTGCCAATCCCTGCACTAGACTATTGACACAGTTAAGCTCTAATTTCCCTTCTGTGGCTGATTTGCCTGATCTTTGATATGTGATTTAATTGCTTTGATATCCTCACATTTAAGAGGAATGGTCAAAGCAATCTGGTTGGACATTTGGCACATGTTAGCCCCTGGAAGTGAAATGATACATTGTTACCATCATTGCTAACTGAGCAGGGTTGGCCAAATATTGCATATATAATCATGCCTATGGGAATGTGAGCCTGGGTGATTGAATATGTTATAAGATACCTTTCATGCAAGCCAAAGAAGGCTTCACTACAAATTTCCTGCCTCTTATGGCTTTAACCCACAATCTCATTTTTACCTAGTGCGTGTACTTTGTAATTATTTTTAAAAGGAGAAACACTGTAGAGAAAAATAATTGTGTACAGCAGCCATATGAGATTAAGGCTTGTTTTATACTGATATTCTCAAGATCTGCAGTAAGACCCCAAGCATTACAGACAAAGATATTTCCTATATTTGACATTTTAAGACCATGGCTGAACATAAAAATATGAGAATGCAGATTATCCTAAAAATGACATTTTTATGGTAAAAGTAATCTATTTAAAGTCACATGAATGGCTAGATCCATTTGACATTGTTAATATAATGATGTGTTAAAATGCTAGAGGAAGGATTATGTCAGTGTTTGATGTTTTTATAAGTTGCTGCTGTATAAAAATGTCAAATAAGAATAATCTTACACTTGACGTTTTTCACTTGGTTTTCACTCTCAAAATAGCTCTGTGAGCTCTGGTTACCTTTTTGCTCACATTTTTTGATTTCCCATTCCCTAAATAATTGTCTATGCCTACCCATGTCACTATTTCCTCTGTATTAAATTTTTTCTTCCCGTTAAAAGAGCTTTTGGTATTCTCTTATATTGCTTTACAATCTCCTCCAATTGCCTCTTAATATAAAAGACTGACTTGCACTTTTTTTTTTCCTCTGGAATCCCCAAATAGTCTCCCCCTACATCTTTCTGGCCACGTTCACAGTCTCCTTTCTTCACATAATCAGACAAGCGGGAGCACCAGTTCTTTCATTTCAGGAAATGAACTTGTTCTCCTCTCCTTTTTTAGCATCATCTTTTCAAATTCTTTTAAAGTTTCTGGCCTGCCATAATTTATGTTAGCTGGCAGTGTCGTCCCTGGACCCGTGCGTCTGTACCCCGCTTATGCCAACAGGCACTCAAACACTTGCGCACTCCCATGCCTTCTGGACAGCATGGTGGGTGCTCAGCTCTGTTCTGAGCTGACAGCGGTTTTGTAGAAGAGCCTCTAAAGAGGAAAGGAAAATTGGGGAAAAGCCATAGGTCAGCACTGCGAGCAGTGTAATAAACAGTGACATCTAGTTTTGGAATTGGCTTGCATGTGTGTGTACGTGTGTGTATTTGCATGTGTGTACGTGCATGCACATGTGTGCCAGACATCATGTACATGAGTTTAGGTAGTCTGGGATCTTTTATAGTCTTTGGCTCCCTCACAGCATACACACAGATCCGCTGTATGCTCACAAAGAAATGATAATAATGTTTTTAAAATGAGCTCATACATTTAAGAAAGAAGCTGTGTTTGCTTCTGGGTTTTCTGAAGCTAATTGAAGGTCTGGAGGCCTCAGTTCCGTCAACTCCTTTCTGTATACTCTCTGCAGGTATTCTTTTTATCTTTACCAATCCTGCTCTTTCTTTACATCTCAGTGCTCCATCCATGACCTTGAGCCCACTTCTTTCCTCTCCTGCTGGAACTTCATCCTGTGAGGAGTAACTTTTGTCTCGGGTATCTTTGGTTTAGCCCCCTTCACTGGCTATAACCCACCCCCAGCTCTTTTGTATCCCAAGAAACCCTTCTTGGCTCCACCTGTACTCAAGCTCACGAGCTCCCCTGACCCCAGAGTTGTTTGAGTCTGTAATTTCCACACCTCCACCATCTACTCCCTCCCTAAGTCCTTGAAGGCTGGCTTCTGCTTCCCACCAGGTCCTGAAGCTAATCCTTGGAAGGTTATTTGAGCTTTTGATGCCCCGATCCCAGCCATCTCTTCTTGATCCGCATCCTTCCTGCGTTTTCTTCCGTAGTCGAGACCCTCCATTTTGCAACTGTCTCTGTCTCTCCTTCACAGCCTCTGCGCTGGTCTCTGGCTCTTTGTACCTCAGCGCTCTCCTGCTCTGGTAACTCCTTTCCTCATTCCGTGCCCTGCTGTACTTGTTTCTGGCCGTTCTGTCCATAGTCCTCATTCTTCACTTTTGTAACCTCATCTCCTCTCATCTCCGGAGATATTTACTTATCTGCCTCCAGGATTCAAATTTGCCAGGCTACCACTGCCCTCCTTTTCTCCATGGGATATATTGATTATCTCTTGTACGACCCTAATGCGTGCAGAGAAAAGTCCATCAATTAATTGCTTTATTTGGGAAATACTATTTTCATGACCTTACGTAAATCAAATGTTGTTTTTTTCTTTTTCTAATTTGCTGAGATTTTTTTTTCCCCTTGCTGTTTTATAAACAGGATGTTTTGAGAATGATCCTCTCAGCAGGTTCCAAACACAAACTTGCATTACTGTTCTTACAAAATAATAAACAGCTATGGGCTATAAAACCTTTCAAATTGTTTTTTCACAGAGGGGATTTGCACGCTGACTCATTCCTACTATATTTATAACCTATTGCCAAACCACTGCAAAGGCAAGATTTCTAATAAAGCTATGGAAATTACATGCATTGCAACGGGGCTGAATACATTTACATTTGTGGTATTTTAACATCGCCAAATTTATTGCAGATTACCTTGTTTGTGCATGTCTGTGCTTTAATGGTTTTTTATAGTAGAGAATAGTGGTTTATGATTGTATTCCCAGTAGAAATTTATTATGAATCCACCATACGGAGTGTTATATAAAAATAAACTTGTAACGTGGGTAGTTTTATTATTGCTAAGCAAGATCTACTGTACATTATTGAAAATTAGTGATAATAGAAATGTCAAATAAGGGAAGTTGGTTTATGAGGGGAGTCTTCATTTTATGCTTAAGTTGTCACAGAGATTTTAGATTTTGTTGTAAGATGGAAGATCTATCCTTTGACAGTTAGGATATCAGATAATATAATCATGTAGTACCTCTTCTGTCTCTTGCTCCCGGGTTCCCTCATGCAGATATTTGTTAGTAGGAGAGGGACAGAGGGAGAATACCAAATATTAACCTCATGCATAAGTCCATTTCTCATAAGAATCAAAGGCACCAATTTCTAACCATCCTGACAACTGTAAGCTATTTAGGACTTTCCGTGAGCAGTGGTCATGGCAGCTATGACTACAGCACATGGAGTATTTTTCTTCCTTCTTGTCTAGCATTTATTGGGCATCCTACTTGAAGGATTTAAGATACCTATTTCTGCTAGCATTTGCAGTTCGGAGAAACTTTAAGGGGGAGGACAAAAGAAGTTTTATATTTATGTCAATCAATGTTTTGCATGGGAATACCCAGAGACTTCATTTTTGGCCAGTTCCTAAACCTTTGCATGATGGGTGGAGTAAAAAAAAAAAAAAATGCGCCTACACGTTTTTTGTTTTTTGGTTTTTTTAAGTGCCTGAAGTTAAAAAAAAAATACTTGCCTACATTTTCTGCAAAGAGCCTGTAATTATAATCAGGAGATACTCCAACAAACATAATTAACAACATTAGAAAATAAAAACATTGTGCATGACACCTTCCTTCTCCATCCTTTATGAGTGAGTACATTTATTTGGAAGCCTTTTTGTTATTTTCACTGACCGCTGTGTCCCCAGGAAGGGCTGGCCTCACATGCACAACCACCTCAAAGCGCCAGGAGGGAGTTCAAGGAGAGGTTTTCAGTGACCAGGAGTCTGTAAAATGTACCCACTGTGTTGTGTGGTCAAAAGGGCAGAACTGAGCTAATGCTTCATATATTCAAATTATGGCCTTGAGTATCTGCCCATGCTAAAAGGTTTATTGTACAAATGAGCTAATGTTCTAAATTATGAAAACTTCACAACTGGCTTTGCAAATGTAAAGCACTGTAGAAAAATCTTAAAAGTGAATTCATTGTATTTGTCCTTTAACTGGTGTTTAGATGTAGCCCTATTCCAGTTGCAGACATTTTGGTGATGGACTATCCAAGTTCTGAGAATGTATTTGTATCTCCATTCTGATCAATTTTTCTTGTCTAAAGTTCCAGCCAAAATCTAACACCTTTGCTACAAACAGCCAATGGTTCATTAAAAAATTCAGTTACATGTGTGAAGCACATTTTATACTCCGTATAAATTGCCGTTGAATTTTTGAGAAACTCTTAATGTTTTGAAAATTCATGGACACAATGAGATTGTTTTGAATGCCTGAAATGTTTCTGAAGTAGGACATTCTGTACTTAATGGTTTGTCTTTGCTCTCTATCTGATTCTACTTCCAATTACAAAATTGCAAACAACTTTTGCCTTTTGCAAGCTTGACAATTTGGTCGGCAGTTTTTAGCCAGGAGGCAATTGAGACTTACCAATAACTAAAAATTATTTCTACAAACCGTGTTAAAATAATTTTTATAACAATAGGTAGAATAGCCCACTGAAAACTCACGTAAATGAAGAGATTCAAGAAGTGGCTGGCTAGGAGTTAACCAAGGGTAGAAATGTATCTCTTCCACCAGCCATTTTGATAGTCTATAGATGCTGCCACTTTAATTCTTCATCAACCAGTGGCCAAGGCTGTTATTAAAATGTTGAGCAATAGCTTTTCACAAGGGCACCAGGTTAATAAAAACAGAACAGTGTTCAGTGCAATCATTTTCCAAAGTTGATCCATTTTTGTCCTTGTAAAGTCTTCAGTCTTCATATCCTAAAGAGACTACATGAACTCCAAAGAGAGTATACAAAAAGGTATACCAGTGGGAGAGCATGAGGGAAGCTGAATGGATTCACTTTGCCTCAGTCTTAGCTGTGGACCCATGTGCAGTGAACCATAGCGATTCGTTAGGTAAATGATTTAAAAAAACAATAGAAATAAAACCGATTTCCAGTAAGACTTACATACTACCTGTATCTCTTTCCAGCTTTTCTAGTTCTCAGCATCATTTCTCAGGCTATGTAGTTTCTTATTACATTTCACTTAAATTCATTATTACAAAAAAACCAACAATTCAAAGTGAGCAGCGTCATTTCCCAAAGCAGGCCTGTAAGGCACCTGGGAAGAAATTAATCAAGGTAGAAATGAGCAGACAGCTGTGAGACAATGAGGTGATAGCAAGAAAGGGGACATAGGAAAGTAAATCAAAGAGTCTGCTGACAGATTGCACATCAAGACCGAAAGAAAGGGTTTCTGCATGAAAATGGCTGGTAGACCCAAATACTTTTTGAAAAAAATATTGAGATATTTGACATAAAAGAAATTCAAAACTTTTCTTCTGCTCTTGGCTTTAGCATCCTTTTAAATTGTTTCTGGTATCCTAGGGACTATAAACTTAGGGATAGGCTCAGAAACCATAGAGTCAATCCATGTGTAGTGAGAAGCATGCTATAAATGATCATTTTAACTTGCTCTTGTATTTTTTCAAATGACCGACTCTTGGTCAAACACATGCTTTGCAGATGCCTTCAGCTAAAAACATGAAATACTTGTTTTGGGCTTTTTCTGCTAAGAGAGTAACAGAGTGTTCAGTTGACTAAGTCAATTATCATCATTTCAATTGCATCTCTACAGCCTTTCCTGGAATAAGTCTGTTACAATAACAGCAGATACGTTGATTCGTTGGAAAACTATGAAAAAGAATTGCAACACGTGCCGTCATTTTTTAGCAGTAGGTCTCAGCAGCGGGAAGAGGGAGTATATCAGATTCACACGTGTGTGTGTGTGTGTGTGTGTGTGTGTAGTTTGTAAAAGCCCTGCATGTGATACTGATATTTAATTTTCTATGTTGAATGTTGAGGACAATCAATTTTTGTGTTTGAATTTGCAAACTCAATAACCAAGAGGCTATTTCCTTTCAGGTGCTCTCCATAATTTGGGGTAGCTGCCAAATTATCCAATCAGGCAGGCTTAGTGACTAAGGGTTAACTCAATTAACTGAGAATCTAGCATTATTAAAGATTTCCTAAAATAATAGCACAAAATAAAAATTTCATTCTATATTAAAACATTTGATGGGCGTTTATGTACACCTAGATACATGAAATAGAACTTTCAAGAATATAATTTAAATTGTCACTGAGTAATAGGTTCAACTGGGTACTTTGTTGCAAATCTCTGTCCTTTTTCAGAATTGCTGTAGCTACCTCTAGCTTTTTTTTTTTTTTTTTTTTTTTTTAAGTATCAATAGACTCAACTTAGACTTAGAACATGCCAGAGTTTGGAGGGCACCAAAGATGCTTTGAAACTTCACACCACCTTGGTGTCAAACACTTTGCAAGATGGCATCCAAATAGCTTTTGATTTTTGTAACAACCACAAGGGGACTTTATTTTATTTAGACTCGGAATTAATGAAGACAGACTTATTTATTCTTCCTAGAATTCCTGATCATGCTTACTTTCTAGCTGAAAGCCTGGATTCTGCATTTTGTGGGGGGAGAAGGACATTTTTTATAGTCTCATCACAGAAATAAAAAAGGAAGAAATGTATACAATAATGTAAATATACAGTTTTATAGACTCATGATTTTAACTTTTGTATCAATAGCTTCTGTGTTCTAATATCTTACCACTTGCAGGCCTTTTGTTTAACTTGCGTTGCAAATATAACTCACAAGAACATGTTTTTAATATTTGTGGTGTTTCTGATTACAAATTTAATCTATACTAGGATTTAACTTTTATTTTATGTTTTAAACAGATTATAATAGGGTTTTAAACAGAGAGTTAAGTTGTTTCTGGATGAAACTAGATTTAATACTTTATTCTGGCTTTTGTCCCATTTGCAGGTTAAATAACTTCATATTGCTATATAAAATGTCACTAAAAATAAGTTGTATCTATTGAGTACTGTGTGTATCTGGGACTATGCTGGATGCTTTTTGTATATTCACATTTATCTCCAGAATCATCCTATGAACTACTAGATGCCTAATTTTTAAATGAGTGAACTGAGAATCAGAGAGACTAAGGCACTTTCTCAAGATTCCATAAGCTTTTAAGTGACTGATCTTGATGCATTATTATCATCATTAATGATGATGATAATTTTTATAGCCACCATTTATTGAGTAATTTCTAGATGTCAAAGATATTAAATTTTTTGCATACAAGCATATTTCACTCAGACATCAAAGAAATTAATACTCACATTTTACCAATGAAGACATGGGCAATCAGGGAGGTTAAGGAAATTTTCCAAGGTTACACAGCTAGTTAGTGACAGAATAGGGTTTGAACTTCCCAGCATCGCATCAAACACTTTCTTGGGTGCTGCACAAGCTATCTCTAGGTTTGGATAAACGGTAATATTGTTAGAATAAGTGACCAGGTGATTTTCAAGGACAATGTTTTCATTCATATGATAAACTATGGCATGCTGATTATTGAGTTTTTAAAGTCTCATTGCTTTTTGGTTCCTTCCACATGCTTCTGTTGTGACCTAGATTGATTGGTGATCTGGCAGTAGTGGGTCACGTTCATGGTGATCAAACATGAATATGCGTAAGTCCAAATTAAAGGTTAGCTTTGTTCATCTGCTTTCCCATCAGTCTAAACATGGAGCTGAACTTGGGACATTGGACATGATAGTTTATTGAAGCCAGACATTTCTGTCCAAGATTTGTTTGGCCAACCCTTGAGTGTCTTACTTGTGTTTAAACTATTCCTCAAGCATCAGTGAAAACACATGGGAAAAGAATCATGGGATACGGTGGTGCATTTCCTGCACAGCTGCTCTGCAGAAAGGGGGCTGCATGGGAAGGCATCTCGTCTCGGCAGAGTGTGGTTAGAAGCCAGGGCTTTCCTTCCTCGGGAGGGAAGCCTCCAGCTTTCCCCGCAGGCAGAATGTCACATTGTGTACATTCTTTTGATTCTTTTCCTGACTTGGAGTTTGCTCTGGCACTTGTCTAAAAGCACAACTGTCAGCACCTTCATTTTTTTCTTCCTCCTGTTTCCCAGCCAAGGATAAGGGAGTAATAGTTTTAAATTCCCAGGTGTCTGAATTAGTTTGTGAAATAGCAGTGGGCAATTGTTCAGTTCAAGAGGGTCTCCCCACCCATCTTTGTAGGGTCCTAATGGAAATCTTATATGGATTCTTTCCTCAGTTTCCTGGCTCCTCATGGTTTCTGGGTGAGGGCCAGAGATGAAGGTCCCACCCAGGCTGTTTTCTGAATTGGGGGAATTGACTGATTCACTAACCCTCAACTGTCAGCGCTGTGGCATTTCCCAGCCCTTCCCCTCTTGGTCTCACAGGTATTCATTTCTTGTTTTTATGATTGAGATGCTTCTGAGATGGAGAGTAATATCAGATTGCCTAAGTCCCTGGGAGAAGGAAACACCCAGAGAGCTTTCATGTGTGTTAGATCAAAGAGCTCAGTGGCCTAGACAGAGTCGATTCTTAACAAGCTCATGAAACAAGCGTTCTCCTTTTTTTTTTTTTAAAAAAAAGATTATACTGGGGAGTTGGGGAAGGGGAACAGCATTGGGGGATCAGGGAAGGGGAACAGACAAGTTGCTGTCCTTTTGTTCTTTTAGTCTAGTTGTGGAGGATGCCACTTCACTGGACCATGTTGGTATTATCATTGTGCTCTTCCCAGGTGAGGCAGTTGCTTGCCTGCCACTCACGGTGGCTCTTGGCAGCTCATGAAAGTGCCCACCAGCTGTCGGCCCACCCCTCTGCAGCCTATGCCATCGCTGGTGACTCACAGCAGCCCAGCTCCAGTTCAAGCTGTTGTTCACCATCTTAGCTGTAGAGGGCGCAGCATCACTGGCCCTCATGGGGGATCTGAACTAGGGCCCTGCTGCTCAGAGCTGGCATCCCAAGCCAACTCTTAACCAACACGCCACTCGACTGGCCCCAAGGATTCTTTTTTATAGATCTCTGACAAGAAATACTCATAGGATCTTAATGTTTTTTTTGAACATGGAGATCATCAGTGACTTCATAAAGGAAACCTCTTAGTTGCTGAAGAATTAAATAATTGATGAACAGTATTTCAATTAATGGGCTTAGTTTTTTATTTTTTAAAATTTATCTCACATCCACTGATCCCATTTCTTTCAGCCAAGGTTTTGTAAGCACCTGTTAGGGAAGCAGATAGAGTTCTTTGGTTTAAAAACACAAACTCTAGAATCTCACAACCTGCTTTCAAACCCTGGTTCCTCTATTTAGAGCTCAATGACCTTGGGCAAGTTACTGACCCTCTTCTGCCTAGTTTACCCATTTTAAAAATGAAAATAATAATAATTTGTGCCTCAAAGGGTTGCTTAAGGATCAGCTATAATACACAGGAAGCTCTTGGCATGCAGAAATACCTTAGCAACTCTTGTGATTGTCAATTAGGGCATATGTGTGTTCCTACTGTATTATACAGTTCCTTACAACTCTCTAAGGAAAGGTTCCACCCTGAAATTGTTGATAACATTCTTAAAGTCAAAACACAGACACAGACAAATATAAAATACAGAGATAAGTCACAGTATGGAATCTGTCACATGAATAAGTATCAGTGACTGCTTTTGTCTCTGATGATGCCATTAAGGTTCAGACAATATAAGCTGGAGGTCTCACAGGAAGATGTTTTTCTGTGCTTGTGTAGTCAAGGAGAGCTTCAGGGAGGAGGACTCTCACAATCCAGTCCCAACAATCTGTGCCTCTTTCCTCATCACATTCTGATTGCCTCTTCCCACGGTGCATCTTCAATCATCCACCTCATCTAATTGAGCTTCTCAGTGACCTATCATAGGCCCTTTTGCAATTCTGTGCTTTTGCACACACGTGCATTTTTTTCCTTCCCTGCATTTTATTTTTTCCCAGTTATCATAGCATCACAAAGCTTTTTTAACAGTGGATCATTTGCTACTTAAAAAAAAAAAATACTGACTCTCGCTCCCCCAGCATAGCCTCCTCCACCAGCCTCCCCTGGCTTGCCTCGCTCCTGGCCTTTATCTAACTTAGCCTGTCACCCTAAAACTGCCCCCTCTCTTTTATCCTTGACTCCTAAATATGAAAGGAGGAGTTAGTGGTACCCAGAATTGAAGAATTTGCAATATGAAGTTCTCAGGCTAAGTGGATTGGAAATCCATCATGCTTCATGATTTCTATATATGCACATGTCTACCCAATCAAGCTAGAAACAAATAATCAGAATAAATCCTGTTACATGCTGAGCATACATAGAAGTATTAATGGGTGTAATTTCTGGAGACTAGGGCAAATACCTTCCACTTTTAGAGTGAAATGTATGTTATCTATCGCACTGAAAACTCTTATTTTCAAAAGTTGCAATTAAAAATTAGGTTCTTTAGGGTCTTGGAAAAAAAGTGTCGTTAAAGAATAGAACTTTTAAATGCTGACCGTCCCTCTTGATTAAAATGAGTAATGGCATGGGTGTTATATCTGATGGCCCATACCCGAGTAGGAAGCACTTTTCTTAACTTCCTAACAGGTAGAGTCACAGGGAGAGTCAATGTATCTCTAGAGTACCCAGGATGCAGGCAGCTGCTACATGGGCCCTGTGGTATCACTAAGAGACATGATGAGAAGGACGATCGCTCATTGCATTTGGAACCATTCCACCCTCTGTAAAAACCCCCAGGATCCTAAGTCACATCATCAGTATTTGCTTCAGCCTTCTCCCACCCCAAGGCTTTGCTTAAGCTGACCGTGAATTTCTGAGTGCAGACGCTGAGATTTCTAGAAACGTGCTCACAATCTGTTATGCCTGGATGGTCCCATTTAACTTCCCACAGCTTCTCATGCAGTGTGGGATCCAGGGAGTCCACTAATTAACAATGTGACCTTGGGAAAGTCACAGTCATTGGGCTGAATAATCACTATGACTCCTTCTAATTCTATGCTGCCTGGATCTCCAGCCTCACACTTGTCTCCCTGTTCCCCAAGACTCTTTCCTCATTGGCTTCTGGTGGGAAATTCTGCATATTGTGCTTAACAGCCTGTTAAATTATCTTAATTAAAGTGTCAAGGGATAAAAATGGAAGATTACTCAGAGCTACCACCCCAACCCTTCCCTAGCCAGCTTCAGACTGGCTTTTGCCAAGAACATTTAGATATGCGATACTTACTAAAGCACTCTACAGGTTAACACGGAGCCCCTGTATTTCATGGTCTTCATACGCGTGATGAAATTGACATATGTAGTTCCTTTTTTTTTTTTTTTTTTTTTTTTAAGCTGAGCCATCCTGCCACCTGTTGGCAGCTCAACAGCAACTCAGCTCGGGCTGGTATCGAACCACCGTTGCTCAGAGCTCAGCTCGCACTCTTGAGCGAGCTCTTAACCAACTGAGCCACTCGGCCGGCCCATGTAGTTCCTTTTTGACAGAACTTGCCTTACACCAGCAAGTGATGCGTCCACCAAATTCAAGACTATCTCATGTAGAAAAAAGCTCTGACAAAAACTTAGAAGAAAAAAAATCCAGACCTTGTATTGAATCCCCTCCACTTGGGCTAAGGTAGTTGTGTTCAAAAGTTGGAGTTTGGTCCTGATATTGGACCTCTCAGGGAAATGGACTCAAATGGCTCCTTCTGGGATACTTCTAAGTCTGAAGAAATAGGTTTTGGAAGCACTAGACGTGTATCATAAATTTTATAAGAAAAGCAAATCCTTCCAAAATAATTAGTTCAGGATTTTTGTCTGGATTAGTCAAATGCTCAGGGCAATAGCAGGAATGGGACAAGTCTGGGAGGACATAGTTGACAGTACACATTTTCCAAGAGGGAATAATACACCAAAGCAGAAAATGCACGGCCCAAACTGACGTGAGATGTAAATGGAATTGGCCAGCAGTGGTGTTAATAGTTTTCAGAGAGCTCTTTTCCCAAGCTTTCCCAGCCAGGGAGCTTCACGTCTGTAAAGCCCACTCATGCTGAGAGGATGTTTAACATAATGGGAGCACACACTGGAGGGCCTGCGTGCAAAGCCTTAACCTTGGGAGGACTACTTAACATTGCTCTGTGCTTCAGTTTCCTCACCTGTGAAATGATAGAAACTAGGCCATAGCTCATAGTGTTGTCATGAGTGTTGAATGAGTTAATATGTATAAAAAGCTTCAAACCAAGAACTAACATGCCAGGAGTGCCATGTAAGTCTTTGGGAAGTTTGTTGAAAATCCATGGAATGCAAGGCCATGTAAAAACACAAAATTATTGTCAGCCATTTATTCCTCTGTCTGAGGTACTCTGCAAATCTTTGGGAACTTGGGAAGCTAGAAATAAGAGTAGTCAAAAGAACTGATGTAGTAAGAGAGAATGGAAGCAAATGTTTGCCTGACTCAAGGTTTTGCTTTTGAGCCAGTTCTACCTACTATTCATTTGCGTTTCCTTGAACATTCTGATTGTAGAGTGTTAATTCATTATTTTCTCATTATTCAACCAACCCTGGCTTTTGTGACAATGGCTCTTAGAGACGCTTCTCACTTGTCCGGGTAGGAATTAAGAGGTATTTTTAGCATCTCTTCTCTTCTATCCCTTGTCTTAACATTCAAGAAATTAGTAGACATTGCTGGTTTACTAACCTTGCTCCTGTTCTATTAAGAGTTAATGCTGCCTTCTTTTTAATGTATGTGTGACAATCATCTTTGCTCTGTTTTCCTATTTAAAGAGGATCCCTATCTGGTGGTTTGAAAACTTGAATATGTTCCAGACTCACCTGGAGTTTTGTTAAAATGCAGATTGTCCCACCAGTTTCTGAATAAGGGGGGCCCAAGAATTTGCATTTCTGACAAGTTTCCAGGTGGTGCTGATGCTGCTGGTTCAGGGGACACACTTTGAGAATCACTGTCCTTTGCTCGAGTTCACACTATTAATTTACACATTGGAATGGCCTGGGGGACATAAAAACCCCATGATGCCTGGGTGCCACCCCCAGAGTCTCACTTAATTTGTTTTGGGTATGGCCCGGCCACTGGAATTTGTAAAAACAGCACAATACTTTTAGGCATAGAGGTTTGTGACTGCAACTGTTGTGATTTAGGGGTAAAAGTAATTTGCGTCTGTGTACCCAAGGTTTTATCTCAAGGGCAGATCACAGAAGGGTGGATAAAAATAGGCTCTTTTTATTAACGCCAGGTCCCCCCCCAAAAAAAAAAAAAAAAAACACAAAAAGCTGTTTTCTGGTGAGGATGGCTGCATGGCCTAATAAACAAAAGCATTTTTTTTCCTGGCTATCTTTGGGGATCCACAGAAAAAGAAATAGTTACTATAGTAATGGGAATGCTTGTGCATAGTCATGGGGGGCAGGGTGATGAATGAAAACTACTGTTGGCATTATAAGCCGCATGGCCTTTTCTTAGTCCATCAGTATGAGGTGCTGCACCCCTATTCTGTAGCTCTGGAAACAGGGGCTCATGCCCACTTGCTGGCCATGGTAACCGTCCAGAAAGAATTGGGGTTTTTGTCTATGCAGAGCGAGCAACTCTGGGTGAGCTAGCTAGAAGTTGGGCTATAAAAGCCGTTAATATCCTGGAGAAGGCTGATAATTGGGCCTCTTGTCGGACTCTGGGACAGCGGCCGTGTGAAACGGGAAGTTTAACTAGCTGTAGCCTTTACTTCATTTGATAAAGTGTAGTTTACTTTCTGCTTGAGCTTTTTATTGACCATAATAATTCTAATTGAAATAAACATTTTGATTACAGCTCTGTTCTGCAACTGCTTAATAGGGAACTAAAATAACTTTCAATAATCATTTTGTCCAAATGGGATTCATTTAGCCTGACAGTTATTCCAGGCATTTATTGGCATGCGGCAGGCTGGGAGTGTTTCCGACTATAATTACGGGAACATTTTACACTGGGGTTAACCTTACCAAAATGACAGACTGAAAAGTGGTGTAAAGGAGCAAATAAAACCCATAATCCGCCATAGAAACTCATAAATGAATCCCCTTTCTCTACTGTTTCTGGTGCTCAGGGCTCTAGTTAAGATTAAAAGGTGTTTTCTCAAATGTTTATTTCACAATAAAAGAATTTTAAAAAAAGGTGTTTTTTTTTTGAAACTGACAGTCTGGCTGCAGGAACACACTTTAATGAGGGTACACTGCAAACCTGGTGCTTCTGAGCAAAGGAACATTTTATAGCCACTAGTAATTCTTGGGGTTCAGCTGGGGGGCCTGAAGCCGCTAGGTGGCCTGCAGGGAGATACGCCTTCTGTCCAGCAGAGGCTCCATCCGTCAGCCAAAGGGAAGGAGGGGGTTCCCTGTCTTCTCTCCTACTTAAGGGGTCAAGGAGATTGAGAGGCCAGAGTTCTTGGGGCATTGGCTCTTTTTCTCAATGACCTTCCAAAGCAGAGCTCCCTGCTGCAGGTTCTATCTTCTTTCCTGGAGTCTTCTCCACTCAGTCTCCAGCGCCAACCACATGAGACCTTTGATGTGTGAAATTGGAAACCAGCATCCCCTCGGATGGGATAACAGAAGGAGGCCATTGTGGCTTCTCAGGTGGATGGAGGATGGTTCCTGTCCCAGCCAAGATGCATCTGATGATTCATTGTTGTCAGCAGGGCTGTGTTTAGTCTGTGGGGCAATTATGATGGGGCACAGCAGCCATGCGGGGCCTTGGAAAGGGCTCAAGTCTCTTCTGGATGAAGGGGGACTGGGGGAAATCCTTCAAGGAGGTCCAAGGGCAATCTTAAGTGCAACAACTTAGTCAAGTTCAATATTACCGTGATGAGTGCTACCTCTTTATAGAACTGGTCAAACCCTATCTTTGAAATTTTGTTTTGAAAATTGGAAGCTGACACTGCTGAAAATAAATGTTCTTGAATGATATAGTGGTTCACCAGGATTTGGGGAAGGCAACGGAATCTTACTGCATTGTTCTGTGTGGGTTCATTGGAACAAACTGCTTCTGTAAGGAAACCCTCTGCTGCTCCAGCTAAATGGGAGAGGAGGACCTTTGGCGAGTATCTGAGCAACAGTTGCCATTTCCAAAACTGTCCCCCCAGGATCACACACTCAAGGGTGATGCTTCTGTCTTAAGGGTGCTTCTGGCTAACCTGGAGTGCTTGAATTGAGCAGGTATCCACACCTGAAGGAAAACACACACGAAGCCCCCCTACCTCTCTGGACTTGCCAGTTACCTGAGCTAATGCACCTTCTTTGTTCTTTGAACAAATTTGGTTGGGCTTTCAGTTACTTAAAACTAAAACCAACCCAGCTAATAAATGGACGTTTGGTGTTATGACACTAAAACCAGGTAAGGTAATAAGATTAATAAGAACACTATGGATCTCCTCAGAGGCAAAGCCGGACACACTAGAACTAACTCTAGGTTAAATCAATTTTCTTATTTGCTTCAACCTCCATGTAACTAAAAATAGGGCCTATTAATTGTTGACAAGAGTGGCTAAGCCCTGCTCTCACATAAAGGAAACATTTCCACAGAGAAGAGACTAAAACCTTCATAGGAATCTCCTGGAAGTTTGCTTGCGATGTGACATAAAAGGTCACCATCACTATCTCCTTCTAGAACTGGCTATACCCATTCTCGCATTCTCGCAATCTCGCTTTTGTGAGCCTGAGTGCAAAATCACCTTTTGTTTACAGAGCCTTTCCTTGTTGTATTAGAAGCTGTCAGGGAGCATGTACTTAAAAAAAAGGAAACTTGAATCTTTTTACAAGACTTTGGAGCCTACCCCTTCCCATAACCCCTATGCAAGCCTCCCTCACCTCTTCCCCTCAAGGCAAAACATCAATCCTTCACATTACAGGAGAGAACATCAAAACGGCACATGCTCTCCAGGGGAATGGCTAAATAGAACATGAATTGAAGGCATCGCTTTCCACCTGCAAAACCAAGGCTGTGTTTTGTTTGTGCCGTTCTAATTAGAAATTGTGTCTTTCTTGGGTAATTTCCTTGTCTACCTCCCTGTGTGAATACACATTTGACAGAACTGGGGCAGACAGAAAACAGAGGAGTTTATTGCACCCAACATTTATAGGAACACATCTTCTTACAGGAAGGATTATGTCCATTTGTTTACAGAGGACCAAAGGTGTAAGGAAATCTATTGGGGGAGGGGGATGTCCTATTTTAAGCTATGTAGAAAATCAAATGGATAAAATTTATTTACAGAACGAAATTTCAATTTTAGAATTTTTGGACTGAGGTGACTTTGGGGATGTTACAAAAATTATGGTGTAGCAGCAACTCTCCGCCTTTGTGGAAATCTGGAATGTCTCTGATCATAAGTTGGAGCTCCCATAACTGCAACTGTAGTGGGTGAGGACTGCGTTAGTGTGCATGCTTCTTTCTGCTTGTTCTGAAGTTGCAGATGCTGTCCCCAGGGACTTGATTCCCATCCCAGGCAGGTACTGGATGAGGCGCCCTGATGGGCAGCTCCACAATGCTGAATTCTGTGTGGTTCTTGGTGTCACCGATGCTTTTTGGTTGTGCTTTCTTTTGTCCATGGAGGAGAATACAAATTGATCACTGATCTCTTTTCTGAGTATTTCGGTGTTTTCTTTCTCATGGCCCTTTGAGTTTAAGAAGAGAAAAAGGAATCCCATTCCATTTTCAGTGGAAATACAATTATAAAATAAATGGTGACAGTGTTTGAGAAGGAGTGTTCATTGGTGTCCTGGGACCAGCTGAGAATGGCCAGGTTGAATTCAGTCCCAAGCAATGCTCCTTCCCGGATGAATTCTCCTCCTTGAATCCCCTGTTTACCGGATACTCCCTTCTTGCTCAGGGCTCATCTCAGTGGTTTTCCTTAGCTGGATCCTTCCTGATTTCCACCGCTGTTTGTCTCTGTTATGAGATGATTTTCACCTTCCCCAATGAAAGGTTCGCTGAGGAGTCAAAGTCTGAGGCACATGTCCAAACCAAGCAGCTTTATTTGCCTGTCAGGGCTGTGCCTAAAACTGGCATCAGCCCCCTGCAAGTGTCTGCAGGGGGGTTTTATAGGGTAAGGGATAGGGGAAGTAATTGCAAGCTTACATGAGCAGTTATAATTGCAGAATGGGTATTGCTTAGAGATAGGGGAAGTATACATGGATGTTATAATTCCAGAACAAGTACTGCTACAGAAATTTTCTGTGGACCTTTACAGTTGTGCTACGTCCCATTTCTATCAGGAAACCTGTGGTCAGATGTGTGCTATTTTTACAAAAGAGGATGTCTGGCAGCTCTTCATCAGGGTAGGGTAGGGGGTCACCTCGTTCCCGGTGCCCCTGGGGACCCCTTACACCCAATTCGTATCTTGATGTCCTAACCCCCACTACCCCAAAATGTGACTTTTTTTGGAGATAGGGTTGTTGCAGATGTACTTAGATGAGTTCATATTGGAGTAGGGCGGGTCCCATAATCCAATATCACTAGTGCCAGAGGGGAAACTAGGACACAGACACAAAGAGAACACCTTGTAAAGATTGGAGTTATGTTGCCATAAGCCAAGAAACTCCCAGAAATGAGGAGAGAGGTCTGTAATAGGTTCTGTCCTAGGGCCTTCCTAGGGAGTATGGCCCTGACGACATCTCAGTCTTGGACTTTCAACCTCCAGAACTGTGAGATAACACATTCCTGTTGTTTAAGCTGCCCAGTGTGCGCTGCTTTGTTACGGCAGACCTAGCAAAGTCTCTCATCATCACCACTCCTTCAATCTCTCTCTCTCTCCACCCCGTTCCTGCCCACTTCTTCCCTTCCTTCCTTCCCTCCCTCTCCCTCTCTCCCTTTCTCCCCCTCCAAACTTTAGCTTTCCTTCGTTCCATTCTATCAGGACCTTAATGGTGGCTGCTTAGTTAGCCTACACATCTCTAAGGTGTGACTGGACCACCATAATTGAAGAATCTCATCTATGTCCTGCTGAAATGCATAGCTGAAGAGTGTAAACTGGGAGCACCCCACTTTCTGGATGCAGCCACCCCCACTGCAGACAGTCTTGCCTCGAAGGAACTGGCAACCTGTACAAGGTAGGCCTGGTGAAGGCCTCTCCCCAGCGCATGTTTGCATTTTTAGCAGGTCTTCAATGCTTCAAACTAAAGAGGTCAATAGTGTAGACATTATTGGTTTTGTGACAGGCCAGTGGTGGGGAATGTGTATTTTGGGAGAGGGAGGACGATTTTAGGTGGGGTTGAGAATAAAGCAGCTGAGGTTGGGGAAAAAGGAAATCTTTCCCCATGTGTCCAGCAAGTCACATTGTGCACAGCTGGTAGCTTGAGGCTGTGCCTCTGCTGAGGGACATTCTGTCTACACTGCCAGCCCCCAATCCCAACTTGCTCATGGAATGTTCTGTAGCAGATACAGGTTTCCACAAATTCCTTTCCTTTCACTTGAGAAGAGTTTCCTCAAAACCTCTGTCTTCGCTGATTGGAAAAGAACCTCAATCCATTTATTGTTATCTTCGAATACTTCGTTCAAACCCACAAGAATCCGCAGGCCCCTCTGGAAACAATGCTGGCCAAGGCGGAAGGGACTCAAGAGGGAACACGTTTTGCTCACAGCAGCACTTGGAAGGGCCCATACCCAGAGAGCGACATTTGTCCCTGGGAATAAACTCTAAATTACATCACAAACGAACATTTTGAAATTAAAGCTGGCATTTCTGACCTGCCTGCTGGCAGCCACAGTCACGCTGAAAAGTGACATCATTTATGACACTGGCAGTTAAAGAGCCCAGGGTATGAGGTCGTAAAACAGTTTCCAGGCCTGATTTAATATCGATTTTGCTGTCAGGCTAACTTTACTTTAATATTTAAATAAATGTTTAATGTTTAAACAGCTTGTTTTTTTCCCCTTTTCATTTTTCTGTAGCTTTAACCCAGTGTTATCTATGTTGTAACAATAGGCCCTAGGGTCAGCTTCCATATTATGCTGTCCTATCTTTAGGAATATTCTGATTTATCATCCCAACATAGATTATGGATGTAACATAGCTTTTCCTTTGAGATGAAATGACCATCCTGTTATTGTATATATATAATTCCTTTTGAATGGATGTTATGAAGTTGTATTGTTACAGTGGTGGTACGTTGTTATACCCATGGGGACAAAGTCTTCCTTGTAAGGAGAGGATAATTTCTCACTTGAAGAATTAGATCTGGAGACTAGACTTGGGGTGGTGAACACACAGTGCAATATACAGAAGATGAATTATTCTAAACCTATATAATCTTATTAACCAATGTCACCCCCAATCAATTTAATAAGAAAAAGAATTGGAGTATATCATGTTTTATACATTTGAATTTTAGATGTTAAGATATGTTCACATAATTTTAAATCTTCAAAGCATTTGATAAAATCAAGAAAAGTCATAGAACTAATATATACTTTGCATCATTATTGTCAACAAGAAAAATTTTCCAAGTGTTTTAGGCATTAAATTTTTTATTCATATCAATTTTCTGTGGATTGCCCTGTATCTCATTTTAAACTGTTTTAGTAATTATAGATAGTAATTTGTATTCCTAAGAAATAATAAAGAATGAGATTGTTTGTTGTACCTGGCCCTTGGCTTTGGAACAGGCACATTAGACCTAGAAGAAGGAATTGAAGAGGCACGTTCAAAAAGGTCTGTACTTTTGAGCTAATGCAGTCCCTTATTATTTCATAAATTTGTGGAAAGGGAGGGACAGATTTTATTTGGTTTCAGTTGTGATAAAAATCAATGATAAGGAGTTTTTGTCCATACTTGGTTGATGCAATTGTAATGGAAGCTGCTTATCTAGGATAAGATGGTAATAACAGTGGGAATCCCAAAGTGTGACTTTCAAAAGGAAAGTGAAATTCATGAAATGCACTGTAGGGAGCCACTTTCTAGTTGTCCTTCCTTCCAATGCTAAATTCAGACTCACTAATAAATCACCGAGCAAAACCCAGCTAGAATGGAATAAAATAGGTAAATTATGATATGTGCAGGGCGAAGGGGGCAGTATCTTGTGTTAATAGGGAGTCCTTTTCCCCTTGCATTCTTAACTCAGACATCTGCTTATTTCTTCTGGGGTTTTCAGAATTTCCCATTTCTCCTGCTGCAGAGATAAAAGGGCAGCCAATTTATGAACTGTGTACCATGGGGATTATAAATCTCTCATTTGTCTGCTCTCATTTCTGTCTGATGCAGTTTTCAAAAACAATAGCCTGAATTCTGATATTTAAAATATTATCTGAGCTTGTTTTTCAAGGACCAAATGGGCTTTCTGTTATCTAAGATACTCCTAATTAGTCTGTCTCACCTGGTTTTCAGCTCACATGGATTATAAATATATAAGGAAATCCTGTGGCATTTGAATACCCCTCCAATTACAATTATTCATGTTTCTGAGTGTGCCATATAGAACAACCAAATCCCCAACCACCAGACCCAAGGATGCTTCATTTGTTAGAAAAATAGGGGAATTGGCTTTAGGAAGCTGGTCTTGAGCTCAGTTTCTTATATGTTGCCCTCTAGGGATTCCCTTGTGCCTCATCTTTGATGGCAGTGAGTAATTTCTGCCTCTTTGTGGAAGTAAAGATAATGTTTTTAGCCTATTATGTCAGTCTGCCAAAAAGATTCTTTATTTTATAAGACAGGAACAAGGAGATGACCTTGTCACATGGACGAAAGCAAGCGTGTGTGTGTGTGTGTGTGTGTGTGTGTGTGTGTGTGTGTGTGTGTAGAGAGAGAGAGGGAGGAAGGAAGGAAGGAAGGAAGGAAGGAAGGAAGGAAGGAAGGAAGGAAGGAAACAAGAAAGAAAGAAAGGGATTAGAGAGGGAAGACCATTCAGACTAGATGATACAACAGTCTCCTCCTCTTTCTGCGTCTTTCAAAAGGCCATGTTAAAAAGAGTCTGGAACTACCCACAAAACCAACTTGGGGGGAGTGGTTCTTATTAAAAATATAGATCCTTAGACTGCCTCCCTACACTTAACAAGTCAGAATTCCTGGGTGTTCGTCCTACACAGTTCTTATGAAACTGGTGTTTATGATCCACTGCGATCAGTCATATCACATCTACCCAGGATCCGTGAAAAAAATCAGTGACTACTGATGAGCTAATAAATACATGGAAACATGGAGAAAAGGGAAACAAAGCAACCCATGACCAAGATGACTATCAAATGCAATCACAAAAATGAGTGAGAAATGGAGCAATTCCGAGTAGCTTTCTCTAAACTGATATTCATGGTCAACCTTGTCCCCCAAACTGTGTTGTCTCTCATTTTCACTGAGAACAGCCCCCCACCCCCACCCCCATTATTTGTGCTTTAGCTGATTTCTCCTTAAACAGATCCCAGCCCTTCATACAGTTTTTCTTATTGGGCTTCTATCTTAAGAAACGTCCACATTGCCTTTTCTGCCTAGATAGTTAGCTGTTCTTTGTGAGTCCCTTTGCCAAAAGGACAGTGATGGGTAATGCCAGTCACTGTGTTTATCACATGGCATCCCAAAGAAGAATGGACTGTACTAAACTGACTGTGCAGATGAAATGAAAAGGAGCAGTTAGAGAAAAGACTAGTTGGAAAGGAGGAAGAACAAGTTGGAGAGAAGATACATAGTTAAAAGTGGGCTCCTGCTTTGCAATATATTACCTGCTAATCTGGGTGTCTACCCTACCTTTGAGAATTTACCTGCTGGGGAGGGAGATGGTTTAGGGATGGCAAATAGTAGTGTCAGGGAGTCCCCAGTGAAGGGTCACATTCTCTTCCCATCGGACAGGGCAAGTGTAACCTTACTCTCACCTCATACCCATCTCAAAAATAAAAATATTAATACTTGTGGCTGGTGCTGTCTGTCAAAGACAGTCTCAGAGCTGAGCCCTGATTGATGACAGGCTGGCATTTACTGGTGTTAATAAGGCTCCGAGAGATCACCAAGCAAGTGAAAATAAAGGTGTAATGATGGAATTATATATTCTCTTTCTGTGATTGAAAATAATATCAGGCAACTGACTCTGGTGCCAGACAGATTACATAAGCACAAGTTAAGTGGTAGTATAAAAATGAGTGATTTTCCTCCTTGACTTAAATACAGCACTAAGTAGTGTGCCCTTGAATTCAACAGAAAGCAATTTCCTCCTCCCCAGTAACAGCTAGGGGGCATTGCAAATGCAAATTGAGTTGGCTTTGCATTTTTAATATTCCACATATCCATCCATAATTCACTGCTGAGATTTTTAGAGATGTGATTGCTACTATGTGGGTACATTTAAATTATTTTGCACCTCTGAACTTTTGCATTAACTTTAACATTGGTGCTTAAGATATATGTTTTAATCTATAGGAGGTCTGTGCTGAAAGAAACTCAAGTCATCATGACCTGAGGGCTCACAACAGCTTAGGACAGACTGTCATTTAGCTTGTCATGTTCTCTTTCAAAGGAGAGCTTGTTGAAATAACTTCTGCCTAATAATAAAAGATAAAAACCTCAACCACTTTATTATGATGTGTGGCCATCTCTTGAAAGAACGTAAGTGCCCGGGATGTCACCCACAGCAGTGGCCTAAGAAGCAGCTTACAGACCCATTGTGTGCAGTGAGAATTTCATTGGCTGGCAATCAATAGTAACCCAATTCCTTTTTGAAAACCTGCTTCCATAATGTATAACAAGATTAAGTTTGCCTTATTGGGAGTGGATGAGACTGAGGAATAGCAAGAAATGAGCAGCCAACATGTCTTTTGTAGTGTTTTCTAAAAGAAAATATCAGCTTTACAGCCAACAACTTGGGGGGCACTATTGACGTGAGGGTAGTTGTGAAGTAACCAGCAATGCTGGAGTCTGTGAATGTTGCCAAAATCTTATTTGAGAAATATAGCTGATGTCTATTCTTCCTGATTCCACTAGGTTTGTGATTCTTTATACAGCCTCTGCTTTCAGGTGTGACAGAGGCTGCTGCAGAAGAGGCTTTATACCTCTGGGGGAACCTGACAAAGGGAGGATGATATTTCTGGGGAAGAAAATAAGGGATATTTCCCCCCTTTTCTTCTTTCCTTCCTGAACCTGGGAAATTTATTAGGACACTTCAGGAAATAGGTGCAGGTTCTAGAGAAAAATAATAAGATGACATAAATCCTAACCACTAGGAAGCAATCCTATATAATCTGGAGTGAGGGAACTCAATTCCTTCTTTTTTCTCTAAGGCCATACTTACATTTTTGATCAGAGTGTCAAATCAAAGATCAAATGTCCCTAAGTTGGACTCACGAGGCATAGGTGGGCATTTTGAATTATAGGTTGTTAAAAAGCATCACTTCCTGGCCTATTCATGAAGGCCATGAATATCCAGATAAAGACTTTGGTGAATACCCTGCTGTGTTGAGAATAAACTATAGAAAGGGAATGTCAGTTCCATCAAACCAGTACCCATTTTTTTCTCCACTTTTCCTCCTCTACCAGTTATACACACCCCCCTCTTAGCAAGCCCTGGAGGATCCAGTTCAGATTAAAAAGCTTAATCAAAAGACATTGACCATGAATGCTGTGGCTCATCTATAAAGCTGACAGTTCCTTTTCTCTCCCATCCTTCCTGTTTTGGGGTGAGGATAACTTCCCCTGGAATGGGGACCATGAGGGAATTTCCTCCTCCCCAGCTCTCTCATGGCTGGGACCCTTTTTTGGTTTGAGCTCAAGTTGCCTTGACCTCCAGGTATCCACAGGTGACCTGGAGGACTTTAGATCTTTTCAGCTTTACTCCCTAGCTGACCAGCCAAAAGAGAGCAAAACAAAAACCAAACAAACAACAAAACGTAAAAAAAAACAACCAAAAAAATCCAACCATAAACAAACAAAAAACCCAAACAACAACCAAACCAAACCAAAAACTACCCCAAACAATCCCAACCTGAATATTGTGTGGAAAAAGTCTTCTTTGGTTTCGTAAGGGAATGAGGACTTCTAGTTTTCCCCTCCTCCCTCATTCTGCTTCCATTTCCTCTTCCCTGTTCCTGTTTTTTATTTTCTTTGTTCCACCATTTTTCTGTTCCACCGCTTCCCATTTTCTCACAGGAAGATGTCTGCAGTCTCTCTGGAACTTTTCTTTCCAGATAGATCTCTGAAGTCAAATCCCTGGTTACAAACATCGAGCAGCTTTAGCATGCTTTCACTCAAAACAATTAATTGTCTGCATACCAAACACTCTTGTAGGTGTCGGGGCACAGCAGTAAAGGGTAGAGACAAAAATCCCTGCCTGGTGAAGCGTATCTTCTACCAGGGAGGGAGAAGCAATACATTCAATAAAGAACCACAACTCCACCTGCGAAAGCGTAGCTGCAGCCCCTACTACAGTGGGCTGCCATAAGCTACAGTGAGTGGCCGGCAGCCAGCATGAGTGGCCGGCAGCTGGTGTGAGCTGCCAAGAGCTGCCATGAGCAGCCGTCCAGAGGCCAGCGACCGATCTGCCTCACCCAGGAAGAGCGCAATGACGATACCAACATGGGCCAGTGAAGCCACGTCCTCCACAACTAGACTGAAGAACAAAAAGCCAGCAACTTGTCTGTTCCCCTTCCCTGATTCCCCAACACTGTTCCCTTCCCCCAATTCCCCAATAAAATCTACAAAAAAAAAAAAGAAGTGAGTTACCTAGCATGTTAAAAGGTGAGAATTGCTATGGGGAAAAAAAACAGAGCAGAGTAGCAGCATATAAAATGGAGGGCTGCAAATTGAATGAGTGTGGTCAGAGTAGCCTGTTTGAGAACGGAATGTCTGGGCAAAGACTTGACGATGGGGAAGCTGTCAGCCATGCGAGTGTCCTGGAATACAGCACTCCAAGCAGAGGGAACAGCCAGTGCCAAGGTGGGTCTAGTCAAGGATCAACAAGGAACCATTGTGGCCGGAGCTGAGAGAACAAAGAAGAAAATCATAGGGCGTGTGGGGGCAGACTGGTAGGCTCTTGAAGCCATTGTGAAGATTTACGCTTTTATAATATTTTACTCTCTTTGTTTTTTACAAGGACAAACTGTACCAAACACTAGATCCTTAGGGAGCCTGCTTTATCTAATATATTCAAATGACTTATAATTAGCATATAAATTGTATATAAAAAGGCACTTCCAGAAGGCTCAAAACTTTGTTCTCTTCAGATGTATAAATATATTTTGGGGAAGATTCTTTTCACCCTTTGTTGTTTTGCAGCCTTGAGCTTGCTTTAACCCTGTAATGGATACACTCACTCCAGCGCCTGTCTTACATTCACAAATTCCACATAAGGGTGCATTTTCTTCTGCATATAGTATTGTAGCTAAGAGAGCATTTGGTTCCTAGATTGGTAAGTCACAGAAACCTAAAAAGAATTGCCTGCATTTAATCGCCTGGCCTACTCCACTTAGCATTTACAGTTTTATTTACAGTAAGAAGGGAAAGGAAATAAGATTTGCTGACCTCAAAGGCAGGTCCCCATGATGACCCACTGTGACCCAGAGGAATATGGGCTACAATGAAGGGCTGAGAACCACCTCTCTAAATTAGATTCAAATAATAGATTTAGTGGCACAGACTATAAATGTACTATAGAAGCAGAGAAAAGGGAAAAATTCATGGGGCCTAGATTAAGGTACAAATGGACTTCATGGGAACAAGGGCTGGGAGTTGCACCTTGAAGCAAGCTTGTGTGAGAGCTGATAGAGCACAGGGGAAAAGCTGCATCAAGCTCATTATGAGAAAGGCTCAGGTCACTAAGCATGCTTCCCAGAACAGTGGGGCAGAGGTGTTTTGTCACTGGGCATTCGGGTCTTCCCTGCTAGGAGTCCACCTCAGTGCCAGGAGGTGGCTTATGTGCCAGGAGTAGATGGAAGAAAGAAGTCCAGTCCACTCTGCTGCCTGTGCAGAGGCAAGAACTGAGCCCTACATCACCAACCCCAGAGAGGAGCGCCTCTTCTCTCCTATCCCCGCAACTTCCTACACCCCATGGGGCAGAGTAATGCTTTCCCTGACTCCTGGGTGAAAACTGTTGGCCCAGGCTGATTTGCAGCAGGTGGGTACAGATCAAAGAAAAGTGGGACCTGGGGATTTGTCTGTGATGTGGAAATGAGAGAGCTGTATTCTCCCAGAAAAGTTGAAACCTATGCTCTGAGACCGTACGTAGTTTGATCTGAATGGAGGTAGAACCTGGAGAAATAATAAGGGTCCTGTGTTGAGGGCCATGTAGCCCAATATTGAGAGGCATGCAGGTTGACTTTAGTGGGCTTGGTGAATCTGAAAGTACTGTTGATTAGACATGTGTTCCTCAAATTTGTATTCCCTTGAAGCCTGTGTTTTTATTACAAAATGTATGTTTTGTTAAGGTTTTGTGATAAGTCTTGAGAGAACTTTAGGTACAGTTAAGCCAAAATTAAATATCAAAAGTGAGATTCTCTTTAGTATTCGCACCCAGGATTACAGATTATGTAGAAACTGAGTCTGGGTCATAAAGAGATTATCATAGATGGGATTTTAGAAAAGGTCACAGTGTGCCCTAAGGAGAACAATTATAGGGACTAAAGGTCTTAAGAGAAAAATACATCAAGACCATGTGGAACTTAAACTTGTAATTGGATAATGGTCAAAAGTCCCTATAAAAAGGACATGTTATTGTAATAAGATGTGACACTTTTCTCTTTAACTCCCCCGGTGTCTCCACTGTCTCCCTTCTTTATTTTCCTCCCTCATTTTCTGTCTTTTACTGCAACAAACAGTTTCTGTCTTTCATTAACTGCCGACGCCGTGTCCACCTTCTTGAACCCTGGTCAGTGGAGGCTGGTCCCCCGCAGTCCTGGATTCTTTGGGAATCACAAAAGTCTTCGGAGAGTTTTACCTGGCCAGTTTGTTTCACTTTCTCACAAACTTATATAGAGTAACTCCTTTCTCAAAGTACCCTGAACAGTGGGGTCTACCACTCTCAACCACCGCAAAGGCCAACCACGAACCTGGGAAATATAGAGAAGAGAAATGTTTATGTATTTATTTGTAGTATTTGCTTTTAAAATTCCAGGAGGTTTGCAAATTCGGAAGCATCCAAGCCACTGGCTCCAGCTCCTTCTCCTCTTGTTCTGTTTAGCTGTTAGACCACCAAGTGCCAGGGGCCCTTATCCCCTGCTCCCCAATGACAAGCACATAGTCTGTACTGTCCACAGCCAGCAGTCAAGTAAATTCTGATTTTTAAAACAGCTAAATAGCGTGGAGAACAGAATAATGTTGGGGAAAAAAAATTCATCAAAAGTTTTCACTTACATGAATAATTTCCCATGACCTGCAGGGAGTCTGTCTCCCCTTAAAAGCCTTTTATATATGTTCATGTTCACTTAAGGATTACTTCCATTTCTTTGCTCCATAGCTTGACAAGCTGGGTCCGTTGCAATCTTTTCATCCTTTTTCCTGACTTAGGCTTTCAAGGCCCTACATCTTTACATTCGCCTGGGTCTTGCTTGGAAACCCAGGCTCTGAAAATGGAGCTTGACAAGTAAAGAACTGACAGAGACTCTTCCTCTCTCAGTCCCTAGAGCTGCTTTTGATGTCCAGATCTGGCTCTCACCCACCATGATTCCTCTGGGGCTGCTGTGAACAAAGCCAGAGAGACAGAAGGCAGGAGAGTGGTTGCCAGGGACTGGGCGGAGTGGGAGTGACTGTCTAAAGGACACCAGGCTTCCTTTTGGGGAGATGAATACATTCTGGATCAAGATAGTGGCGATGCTTGCACAACACTGAAATGTATAAAATGCCACTGAATTGTACACTTTAAAAGGGTTAAAATGCTGAATATTATGTTACCTGGATTTTTATCACCACTAAAAAAAAAAAAAAAGTAGAGGCTCTGGATTCAGCAAATGCCGGATGCCAATTCCTCATGGGGCTGTGTCACTGTGCAGGTTACATAACCATATCTAAGCCTCAACTTCTTCAGCTGCAAAATGAGATGAAGAATTCCTTCTGCCAGGTAGAATTGCTCTGAAGATTAAATGAGATGCATGTTATGAATGTCTTTATCACGTGGTAAATGACAGTGTAACGTGAACGTCCGGATGATGGAGCTCCCCCTGTTCTAAGCAAGGTTGTCTGCAGGCCCCAGATTTCATGGCTGGAAGACATGAAAGGCACAGTCCTGGGTTTTTTTCTGGCACCTGCAGCCTCACTTGAAGTGTCTGTTTTGACCTAGAAACAGAATTGACTCACTCAACTATTTTTTTTTTTTTGCAAGACATTACATGTACCTTGTGATTTTTCTAGACATCACTGGTGATTGGCAGGTGCTTACAGGAAGGGGTGACATTGTTCGTGGGGAGCAGTGGCCATGCTGCTCCTTTCTCTCATTTCCTCAACTCTTCCCCTTTCCTTTTGGAGCCTCTCCATTCCCCTCTTCCAGCCCTGCCCCCACGTGTTTCCCGCCTAATGCCTGGAGTAACTTGCCTCTGGCTCTGAAGCTGTCTGCTCTTAGACTCCACTTTCCCCCCAAGAACTTCTCAAAACATTTTTCTAACTAGAACAGATAACCTCCCTGGAGCATGCTCAGAGATGATGTTCTCTACCGCCTTACGGAATTTAAAGGTGGGCAGGCCTTTCATGGGTCACGTAGGCATGTTTGATTGATAGCACTGAATCCTGGGTGAGGAATTGGTGCTGCCTGGTACTCCCCAGCACATGGGTAGCCAGGAAAGCAATTAGAGACAGCTTTTCCTAAGATTACCCTCTATTTGGTACCCCGGGAGTCCAAAGGCTGCCACTGCTCTGTATGATCCCCGTTATCCTAGCCAGTACTGCCAGTGCCAGCACGTGAGGCTAGCTGGCGGTCCCACTCACCCTCAGCTTGGCCCCCTTAAGCAGTGAACAACTTCCTCAACTGTTCATGGCAGCCCTGTAAGTAAGTACAAGTTGTCTTTAAGGACGAGCATGGCCAGCAACCCCTTACCCCATAGTCTGCCTTTTGGATGATTAACTGAATTATGGGCTTAAAAAACTTAATAAATCAAAACAGTGATTGGGAACAGTATGACACCCCCAGAAGCAAATCTGTTTAATATGCAAACTACTCCGTGAAATCATCTTAAAGTGATAGCATTTTTTTTTTAAATTTTAAGCCCCGCTATTATTCATTGCATTAAATGCGTTGTTCTATTGAATTGCTTAGGATAGGCAAAAACCAGTTTTACGTTTTGTGCTAATTGGTGAGTGATGTGTGAACTGATCAGAAACCTGTCCCACAGCCTCCATTATGGCACCAGATGTATTTAGCTGAGGAGAGATTTGTTGAATAGCTTCAACCTTTAAGTACAGAGGATAAATGGATGGTGACATCATTATACCTTGACAAATAGAAATTATATCATGCCCCCCTTTTCCCCTTTTCATTACCAAGGATGATTTACGTCAGTGGCTTTCAATTCATAAACCTATGGATTGTCTGTAAAGTTAAAAACCTTTTAAATTTGTACATGCGCTAGAGATGGTTAATAGCATTCGTGGACCACACTGAATAATGTCATTGGAGCTGTTTTCTCAGTACAGGTGCATGATAAACAGGCGTTGGAAGTTTACAGCAAGCCAACCCGTGAGCCTCCTATGCCTGGTCTTATTTCCCAACCAAACATAATGCTAAGTTGTCATTAATGACATGACATGTGATCCTGTTACATTTCCTCTTCATCAAACCCTGAATAATGCAGGAAGGTCTTGGAATCAAAACAAAGAGTCCATAGAATTGTTTGTATCATGAAAAATAAGTGCGGGCTCCCCGCTAACCTTTGTTCTCCCAGTAAATCTTGCGTTTGCTGCTCTTCTTAATTTTTTTTAGGGTAGGCTCCCTGTAATGCCTGGGGGTTTCCATGAAATTTTCTGTTACCCACGATAACAGTCCCTTCCAGTCACTGAAGCCTGTGAATTTGGGGCCTGGAAAGAGGAGTGTGTATGTGCCTGGATCATCTGTCCCCTGGTCTAGATGACAGTGACAGAATAAATCCTGGGTGCTCAGGGGATGAGACTTGAATGGAGTGCAACAGAACTTTAAAAACAAGGTAGCTTTGTTTATCTGGGACCCAAATCGGTAACTAAATGGTTGTATGAAAAGGGGAGGGTTGCTTGTGTGTATAGAATGGAAAGTGGGTGGGGAATGTGGGGGATGGAGGGTGGGAGAGGAAGATATATGAAGCATAAATTAGAGATAACATAAATAAAAGGTGAACTGGAAGATAACATTCTTATGCTGAGCATGGAGGAAATTAGAGTAATGACTAGCCGCTACCCTGGGAAAGAGATGAAGAAGGAAGTACACCAGGAACAGTGAGGAGTGAACCTGGTTTCTCCTCTTGGCTGTAACAGGAAAAAGATCTCTGAGGCTCCAAGTGCACAACAACCTGTGAGCCTGGGAAGCTTCGGGCTCCTCCTCAGTAGCACACAGAACTTTGGTCAAGTTGAACCTAATTTAAGGTGTGATAACATCTCAGGGCTGAAGGTGTTTGCAGCAGGATGGCATCAGTGCTGACAGGTCCTCCCTGCCACTCATTTCCAAGTGGCTTGTTGGAGAGCTCTCTCCAGGAGACCGACAAATCACCCCATGAACCGAGTGGCCGAATGGTTGTCACCAAGGAAATGAGATTATGTTGTAAGTAGATGATGGGAACTCACCTGTCATGCCTCCAACATCCTCCTGGTAAACTGCCCAAACCCTGCTGACCCAGGCCGCTCCTAACAGAGAAATTGTCAGGCTCCATGTTTCCAGCACCTTGTATCACAGGCTGACGTTTCTGGGGGTGCCTGTCCAATTTGCGCCGCTGCTATTTGGCATTAGAACGCACATTGCATTTTTCAAGCATTTTCCGGTGCTGTGCGGTGTTTATTCCACATCCACTCCTCTCTCCCCTCCCTGCCCACACGTCTTAGGTCACAAGGGGGTTTCCTTTGCGTCTCCTTCACATAGGCTCAGTGCTGATTGGAGTCCAGCACCCAGTTTTTGACTCTACAATTTAGGAGAACTCAGACAGGATCCAAGAGAGCAATACAAATCACCAAAGTTTATAAAGTAGAACTATGGAGAAAAGGTTAAAGAAATTAATATTATTTCACTTTGAAAAGAGACTAATGATGGATGACTTAATAGTGTTCAGCAGTATCTGTAACTCCTATTTTCTGGAAGGCTATTATCCAGAAAAAAAAAATCAAAACCACCCCTAACACACTCACTTGAACGATGATCTCTTGGCTTTTCTATGGGAAGCCATTTCGGGTATTTTTCTTTCATTTATTCACTTATTTCAGAGAGAAGGGAGGCGGGAAATGAAGAGCATGGGTGAGGAAAAAGGGGAGGCAGTTCCATTCTGTGTTCTAGAACCCTGGGGAACAGACCTCAAGTAGCAGGACAGAAAAAGCACATTAATTAAGCTTATAGGATTTCTGGGCCCTCAAAACAAATCACCTAATTTCTTTCCTTGCAAATCCCTAAAAATGCATCAACTTGTTTAAAAGCAGAGCACCCCACCTTACCCTCCACTGTCGTGAGAGCTGAGAATAATCAGGTAAGGAAGGACCAGCCATCCTGAATGTGTCCTTTCATCAGCTCTCAGATGGCATTTTCATGGGGTAGTATTTTAATCTCCAGCACAATGCCTGATGCAGAGAAATTTCACAGTGAAGCTTGGTTGAACTGAATCGAATACCCAAACTTTCCAATTTTTGAATGAAATTAAGGAAGACATTAACCTTTTGAAATGGTACACTTTCAGGAGTAGCTTCCAATTCAAGTTTTGGCTCTCTGGATTGAAGGTGAGGAAGTGGGGAAAACTGTAGGAAATTTCTAACACAGAGTCCTAGATTGGAACAGTATGTTTTGAACTTTATAAAGAAAAGGATCGTAACTTGTGAACATTCTGAGAATGAGAGGGGCTGCTTTTTGTATGTCAGTAATTCCCCACAAAACCAAAGTGATGCCATCAATTTTACTTTCACACAGTCTGGTCAACAGTGACATAGTGGAAGAGTGAAATTCTTTGACCAGGATTACCCAGTGTTATGGATTGTATTGTATCCCCCAAAAGATGTTGAAGTCCTAACCCCCAATATAACCTTTTTAGGGTCTTGGCAGTTAATCAATTTAAGATGAGGTGATGAGGTGGCCTTTAATCTAATGTGGCTATGCCCCAAAGAGGAAATTTGGATACACTGACATTCACACAGGAAGAATGCCATGTATAAATGGAGTTATGCTGCCAACAGCCAAGAACACCAAAGATTTCCAGCAAAGCCCCAGAAGCCAGGAGAGATGCATGGAGCAGATGAGACACAACAGAGAGCACAGCATTCCAATGGAACCAAGTCTGCCAGCACCTTGACTTTGTACTTCTAGCCTCCAGTCCTGGGAGACAATGCAACTCTGTTATTTAAGCCACCGTGTACGTGGTATGTGTGGTGGCAGCCCCAGGAAACTAATACATCTGGGTGAATCAACCAGCCTCCACCTTCTTCAGTGGCTATAACTCGGGCAATGGGTCTGAGCATTAGCAGTGGGGCTCCTCTGTCTTCAAAGGTAGCTAAGTGTTTCACGTTCTCTAAGTTTCAGAGATGTGCAGCACATATCAGACAATTCCTTCCCTCTCCTCTCCCCATCTCCTTCATCTCACACTGATTCATAGTTTCAGGGCTGGGTATTTAATGACTAAAAGCCCTAGATAAGAAGAGATTTTATTTTCCAAATGATTTTTCAAACTTCTCTTTGCCATCTCCTCATTTGAAATATCCATCAACATGATCATTGATGCAACATATCAGTTTGGTATTTCAACCTCCAGATGTCTCTTTGGGGATGGGTTTGTGTCTATCAAAGATGACATCAACTAAGTGTCATTTTTGCTTTTTCTAGTGGAAAGTTACTTAGGGACAAACAAATTGTTCTTCTTGTCCCCTGATGCCTTTAAACTAAGTCATCCTTTTGTTTTATCAATAGCAGAAAAACAAGCATTTGTCAAAAACTGGAATCAGTCAAAGGGGTAGTGACAGTAGGGGAAACATGTAAACTTATTGTCTTTTGTCTTTATATATTTATATACAATTATTTTTCTTTATCCTGTAGGACTGACCAGAGACAAAATGTTGAAGCAAAGTTATCTGTCTTCTCCTAACCATAACCCCCACCTCTTGCTCACTGTCATCTCGAGACACTCCCTCTGTGCCTGCATTTAACAAATTTAACAAATGTTATTTCCCAATTTTGCGCCACTAAAAATGGAGTTTGTTACTGTAGGAGTTTAGGGCGTTGCCAGCTGGGGCCTGAAAGCTATCTGCAGCTTTTTCCCTGTTTTTGGATCCATTAGGCAACCCTTCCACCCCTATGTGCAACTAGAGACCAGTTAAAATATCCGTCTCCTTAAGGAAGCCAGTCAGGAGTTATACTTCAGAGGCAATATCAGGCCATTGTGGCCACCTCAGAGAGGTTGGCCATTGTCACGTGGCCATTAGGGAAATCTGCTTCATTGTTTGTTCTGCAGGGTTGACTGTAGGGCACTTGCCCCCCTCGGCATGACCACTCCCTTTACCCACTGCAGCCAGTTGCCCGGGAACTCCAACTGGTGAAGGCCTAAGGGTTCAAGAGTCAGGGCTCTTTCTGGACAAGCCTAGACACTAATACCTTCTTTCTCCATTTTTTTCCCCCTAGCTTCATTGTCGGCTCATTCATGAGAGGAACTACCAGGTGGCAATAATCACCGACTCACTGCCTTCGCATGCCCAGGGCCCCTCATCTGTGCAATGGCAGATGTTTGCTGCCTGGTTTTACCATCCTGTTCTGGCAAACCCAGCCTAATTTAAAGCACAACTCCCACATGATATTGAGGCTAGTAAGACAGCTACTCACTTAGCTAATTATATGTTCTTTCCACTTCCTTACCCTCAGCTCCCATTTTAGCTCAGGGCAGCAAGAGGCCCACTTTACAAAACTCCCTAGCATCTAGGAGTGATCAAGTGATATAATTCTGACCAATGAGATGGAAGCAAAATTCTGTGGTGTGAGGACTCCACGAAAGTTATTGTTTTTTGCTGAAAGGGCACACTCTCAGTGGGCTCAGTTTTTGTCCCCCTTCTTACGTCTTCCTGCCAAGTATGCAGATGTGATGTCTAGAAAAGTGCTGTGTAATAAAACATTCTGTGATGATGGAAACGTGTTATATCTGTACAATACAGTAACCACTCACCCCATGTGACTGTTGAGCACTTGAAATATAGCTAGTGTGGCCGAGGAACTGAATTTTTGATTTAAATGAATTGAAATATAAATAGTCACATGTGGCTAGTTGCTACGTATCGGACGGCATAGGGAAGTGCAGCATCTGTCTTTCAAGCAAGAAGATGAAAGCAATGCTCTTAAGGGCAGTGGCTCAGCAAAGCAAGGGGAGCCCATTGGATAGGTCTCCAAGTCCACATGGCAGCTGTACAGCCCTGGACCGCTTGTTATGTGAGAAAAATGCACCCTGATTCAGTTAATCAGTGTTGTTGGGTTTCTGTTAAAGGCAGTGTGATGAGATCATACCAGGTGCTGTGACTAGAATGTTCAGACATTCAAGTGTAACCTCTGGCAGAGCCAATTCTTGAAGAAAGTGGAATAATATAACACTATGTAGGACTTTCCCTTGGTGGAACATCTGGCTATTCACTGACGTTCTTTCCCCCTTAATCTCACTTTTGGATTTGCATTTTGAAGTGCTTGTCTAGCCACATATCCCTGCTCCCTGTGCCCTGAGCATGATGGCTGAGGCCTTGGGCACTGCAGTCCAGCTCCTTGGTTTTGCCTCCCAGCTCTACCACTTACTATGCAGCCTTGGGGAGGCCACATCACTTTTATGTGCTCTGGTTTTCTCATCCATAAAGTAGGGATAATCATGTTCACCCTTTAGGGTTATTGTAAGGATGAAAAATGAGGCAATGCCTGGTAGAGTGCTACCAACAGTGCCCTACACAATGTAAGAACCCCAAGAATGTTACCTGCTATCGTTACTGCTGTTATGGTCCCACCTGTGGGCGGACCTACTACTTATTTAGAGCATGGCATCTAAAATGGACTTCCTCAAACACTGAAAGAGCCAGGCCAGAATTGTGACCTCTTGCATCCAAGTCAATGATTTCCACTCTGTCACAGCATTTCCAATTGGACAGATTTGGGGAATATGGCACCATAAAATCCATACTCTTTTAATCCTCTGACTGCTCATTATCTGAGGAGCTCACTTTTCTACACTACTTTTTCAGTTATTTAGGGGCTAATGTTTCACTTTGTCTGTATTCCTGAACTTTAGCTGTCTGTTGCTGTCTATGGAAAAAGAACACAGGCTTTGAAAGCAAATACTGTGGTTTGAATCCTGGCTCTGCCAGTAATAGCTTTTGTGACTTTGAACAAACTCATTGGTTTCTCTTCACCTGCCTTTTCTCCTAATATAAGCATAATTGGATGACTGAGAGAGTTAGATTGAGTGAGATACCATATATACAACAACTAGTAGGGTGGGCAGTTATAAATGTTAGCTTTTTCCTCCCTTTTGTGAACACTTTTCTGGGTAGCTTCCCCCAAAAAACAAAACAAAACAAAACAAAATAAAACAAAAAACCAACCATCTTGACAGCAGTTATTTCTGGCTGGGGTAGAGGAGGCGGGTTCTAATTCTCATAACTCAAAGAGGATTTAGAGGTTATAGTGATCGTCATAGAATCTTAGGCACACAATGGACCTGTGCCTTCTGTATTGATGAGGAAACCCTGACCCTAAGAAATCAGGAACACTGAGTCTTAAGGCTCTAAGAGACTGGAGTCGTCACTGTAATTCAGCTTGTCTCAACATTTCCATAGAATATCCTCAGGAAGTACTGCATTATAAAATTCCCAGTTCAGGAGACGTCATCTTTCAAAAATACTTATCTCTAATCCAGGGATATGGAGAGTTGACTCAATGTGCGAGTCAAGAGTTTTTAGCAATGGGGAAGATCTTTTGAGAATACTTTAAAAAAATTTTTTTTTAAGATTTTATTGGGGAATTGGGGGAGGGGAATAGCATTGGGGAATCGGGGAAGGGGAACAGGCAAGTTGCTGTCTTTTTGTTCTTCAGTCTAGTTGCGGAGGACATTGCTTCACTGCCCCATGTTGGTATCATCATTGCGCTCTTCCCGGATGAGGCAGATCGGTCGCCGGCCTCTGGATGTCGCTCACCATGGCTATTGACAGCTGACTGCTGGCTGCAGGCCACTCACTGTAGCCTATGGCAGCCCACTGCAGCAGGGGCTGCAGCCTACACCGTCGCCAGGGCTCACACAGCCCAGCTCCAGGTGGAGCTGTTGTTAGTTATGGAGGGCAGTGTCACTGGCCCTCATATGTGGGATCCGAACTGGGGCGCTGGCATCCCAAACCAGCTCTTAACCAATGCGCCACTTGGCCGGTGCTCTGAGAACTCTTTTAAGAACCAAAGGGAGACAGAGGAAGTGGCAGGGAGGGGCTCTGTATGGTGTAAAGAGCACCGTCTAGCATGCGGTGTGACTTGGCTGCTGCTCACTAGGGGGTGACCTTGGGTAAGTCACTTAAAATTCTCCCATCCTGTGTTCTTCACTCAAACTGGGGACTCTAACATCCACTTTCAAGCATAAACATGTGGATTAGAGGAGATCATGCATCCAAAGCACTTTGTGAAGTGTAGCTTGCAGGTATGAATTAGTATTCCCTCTCCAGGAGATTTAGATCTTCCTAAAATGCTGTGCCTTGATACACATGAGAACACTAGAGAACCCTTAAAAATTCCTTCATTCTGCATGCACATTTGGCCTCTCTTCCATGAGCTCTAGAAAATTGGCAGTGTGAACTTAGATAGGTCTCCATTTCAAGAAGTAGAGAGTCCAAGGCTCTTATAAAAATTGCAAGTTTTTTTTTTTTGTATTTTGGGAGTCCGAAGTCACTACAGATCACTCAGTTTCTGAAAGGAATTTATGCTGAATTATGATCTTCTGTGCAATTGCTGGCAGCGGGCTCTCCCATTAGAAGAGTTACTGGTTGAAAACAACTTGAGAGTTTCTCCACACTGAGCTGGGAAAGCTCTCTGAAAAATACCGTCACATCTCTCTTCAGCCTTGGAAATTCTGCCTGCCACATTTTGTCTGATTGCCCTGATGTATTTTGCCATGATTGCCCTGATTATTCCCAAGCATGACATAATGAATGGCATCACCAAGTGAATTTTTCCTAATTAACTGGCTGAGGGGGAACATAATTGAACTCAACTGCTCTCTCTCTCTCTCTCTCTCTCTCTCTCTCTCTCTCTCTCTATATATATATATATATATATATATATATATATATATATATATTTGTTTTGTTTTGTTTTGTTTTGTTTTTTGGCGGGGGCAGTGTCACTGGCCCTCGTATGTGGGACCTGAACTGGGGCCGCTGGTTTCCCAAGCCAGCACTTAACCACCGTACCACTCGGGCGGCCCCATATATATATATATATTTAATTTAATTGGGGAACAGTGTGTTTTTACAGGACCCATCAGCTCCAAGTCAAGTAGTTGTTTCAATCTAGTTGTGGAGGGTACAACTCAGTAGCCCATGTGGGGATCGAACCAGCAACCTTGGTTTTATGCGCACTGTGCTGTAACCAACTGAGCCAGCCGGCGCCCCCAACTGCCCCATATTTTGAAGGGTGTATACTTTTATCTGTGCGTGATTGTACTGGGGCAAGTGAGTTCTAAACACAAGCAGATCATTCTGTGTGCTGGTTTACGTGTTTGCCTCATATTACCTCATGCAACTTTAGTTACACTTCCCATAGAATAAAAACAAGTTCATACTCATAAATACACAATATCGATAGTTGCACATATGCATGGTTCATATGCTAAAGCTGCTTCCAGCGGAGATAAAAATATGCCTGTTTGAGAAGAACTGAACATATAATTAAAGTTTCTGCTACAGTATGGTTAGCTCTGATGATTTTAGGTGAGAAATTGGGCCCTAAACTACTTTTAGAATTAGCACTTAGAATTAAAATTTTTATTTCCTCAATCAAGGAAACTAAAAGTGAGAAAATAAAGCAGTAGAGAAACAAATGGTTCATCTGGTATCATACAGGACTAGAAGCAGGATTACAGTTCACAGAACTGAAATTTCTAGGTGATTCTATTGTTTTCCGAGCAAAGAAAGGATTCCTGGGTAGCTTTTCAAAGTCCTCACCTAATATCTCAGAAATTTATTAACCTGCTCATTTTTAATAAATGATGTCTCCATTACCTGGTATTAATTTATCTCTTATTGCACCTCTTGGTGTCTGCCATTTTTTCTTTATAGGTAGGTTCTCCAATCAGGCTTTATTGAGTGACAAAAGACACAGGTTTTGTTGTTGTTGTTTTACTTTATCTTATTAACTGTAACAGTTAGAACTGTTGTACTGCATCTTGAAGCCCCCTGGAAATTTATTATTTTCAAGAAAACTTTCCATTAACCTATGCAGCATCTTGTGGTTGATCAAACTCAGGTCTCCTCAAAGGAGGTGAAAACAAATTCAGATCATGAATCAACTGATGCTGTCCTTTGTGTGCAAAAATGACAACTGTCTCTGAGGGTAGAAGCCTTGTTCCCACTATCTATAATGTAGTAAGCAGTGGCTTTAAGCTCCTTCTTTCTGTAGGGAACACATCCTTTTAAAAGGAGACACAGGAAAATGAAGAAGCAGAAACCCTGCCCCAAGCTCTGCTGCCCTTCCCCAAACTCTGCTGCCCTTCTCCCACTTTTGTGTCCCTCTTGTCTAGTGTCATGAGGTGCCCCACGGGTGGCCCCAGCTGAACCATGCCTCCTGATGTTCAACCCTGTCCCTCATTGATTGGCTTATCTGACTTCCTTTGAATATTAGCAAGTCCGGCGCTACTAGAAACTTAATAAGCACTCACACATGGGAATTCCTCCTCTCAGAACCATGAGATCACCATGCTGTAGGGAAGTCTGTGCTAGCCTCTTGGAGAGACCATGTGAAGGAGAACTGAGACCTCACACACAGAACCCCTGGGAAGTCAATTGAACCATCACAGCTGAAGCCCCATATGTTGTGGAACAGAGAAGAACTGTCTCTGTTGTTTCCTGCTTGAATTTCTCACCCACAGAATGGTGAGTAAAACCCATTTGTATTGTTTTAAGCTACTAAGCTTGAAGTGGTTTTTATGCAGCAGTATATCATAGACAGGAGTAAGCATAGTGTAAATAGTTCAGGGGATGGACTCTGGAGCCTCATGCCTGAGTCTAAATATTAGCTCTGTTACAAACTTGCTTTGTGGTCTTGAGCAAGTTACCGAATCACTCTGTGTCTCAGTTCCTTAGTTGCAAAGTGGGAATAATTAATAGTACCTAACTATACCATAGATTGCTGTGAGCAATAACTGGGTTCATACATGTAAACGCACTTACGTCGTGCCTGGCACATAGCAAGCAGTGTGCATGTGTTAGCTGCTGTGTTTCTAAAGTCAGGCTCCCATTGCGACAGCTTAGACAGCTGCGACGGAAGGCAGCTGGGAGCTGCTTGTAGGGGTGGTGCACGTGAGAACAGAAAGAAGGTTCTGATAACTGGCTTGTTGTGTGCAATCACTGAAATTGGTGTGCTAGCAGGGCTGGAAAGAAGGCCTGTGATTCCTCCAAGTTCCTTCCCTTCCAGAGACTATTTTAATTCAAAGGGGAGACTCCTGGTGGTTTTGTTAACATCGAATGGAAGCCACTGGGCCTTGAGTCTAGATTTGAACTTGCCCTGATAGATTTGGTGTTGGCTTGAATTGGCTCCTTAGTATTGAATAAGTCACTTAGCCCCTGTGGACTTCAGTGTCGCATCTGTTAAAAGAGGGAGAGTCAGGCTTGTTGGCTTCAGTGTCTTGGTTCTCGTTTGTAATTAAATGATGATAGTTCAGATGTCAGGCCCAAGAGGAGGCATTTGGGGATAGATAAGCACCCCATATTACTTGGCCAGTGCCAAAGACTGACAACTGAATCCATTGCCCCAAGAATGGTTTGGAACATACAGAGCTGCCCTCCCCTGCCCCATCACTTTGCTGTCCCCATACCCTACCTAAGCACCTTCTTCCATGAACCAACAATTGAGCCTCATTTACCATGGTATTCTCAGGGCCATCACTCAGTAGGTGCTCAGTAAATATTGGGTTAAAGAACAAAGTAAATCACCATCATTGTCCGGAACAAAGGGATGTTCCTTGGTTCCCAGATCATTCCCACGTCTTGTTAATTCTCAGGAGAAGGATCTAGGGCTGAGGTCGCAGTGGTAGTTGGAAAACAGGCCTCTGGGACTTAGATTAAGTGTAAATTGCTCCCACATTTTCCAGAATGTCCCAGTTCTCTGCAGGTTCAAGGAACAGTCTTTGGAGCTCTTCAAAGGCAGCAGCTAAATTTGGTGAAGGCTCATCATGAAGTATGCTGCAGACATGACCACACAGCTCTAAAGGTCATGTCCTTTCCCCTCTCTCACCCAGGAGGATAAATGCAGGGGTGACCCTGACCTGGCTGAAAGCACAGCATGCGCTTTGCAGCACGTGCTCTGCTGACTGACTTATTCTCTTTACCCATTCTGCTTTTAAAGCTTCCATTTGTTCTACTTTTAATAGATACCATGTACTGTGCTAAGGGTTTAATTAGTTAATTTACTGATTAACTTATTGATCCTTTCAATGTTCCTAGGACTTTTGCTGGGTCTCATGTGAAAGTACAGCAAAATGCTCTTATGAAACTCTGCATTATTTCACTGACCAGTTTTGTTAGTCCTTTGCTTCTATGTGGGAATTCCTTCCTCACATTTCTCAGGACATTTATACACTTTTCTGAATCCCCAGAAATATGTTGAGTATCTAGTATCAGGCACTTTGCTGTACACTGGGGCAAGGATTGTAAATAAGACATAATCCCTGTTTTTACAGAGTTTACAAGATAAATCACCTAATCTTCATGACAACCCTACAAATAGTTATCATTCCCATTTTATAGAAGAGGAAATTCAGGCCGCCATGAACACTGGTCCATAGTATCCCCCTTTGCCATCAAAGTTGCAGCTTATTCAACAAGACAGTTTTTGTTTTGAATTATTCAGCACACATGTTTCCACAGTCTAATCTGTTCTGCATGAGTCAATCTTCCACCCATTTGCTGCCATGGAGATCCCGTGTTCCGAGTCACCAAGGTAGATGGTAAGATAAGTAATGAGCTATGCAGACCTGACTGCTACAATTAGGGTCCCCACCTTGTCTTCTGGTTGCTAACACACCCTCTGAATTTGCTACCCTAGGGGAACATCAGTTTTTTGCTGAGATTTATTCTGACATGCTGAACATAAGACTTGAAAAATTTATAAAATAAGCATATGTGAAATTATGAAAAAAATCTGGAAACATTTTCCACTTGAATAAAATCCAGGATCTTTTTGTTTCTTTTCCTTTTGTATGAGAAAATGAATGCCATGAAATTAAGACCGAAGGCAACATAAATATTCTGGGATGTTTTCCTCATCTTCTATTTGGTTAGCTAGTCAATAACCTATTTTCCAAGCTGACTATTTAAAGACCATTATGTGTGTTTTGGGAGTGTGAGGTTCAGTTAATTTTTTTCTTAAAGTATTGAGAATGTATGCATGTCAGGCAAAGTGCTCTGAGGGATCATTCCACTTTCAGAGGAACTGACAATGACTTTGGGGAATACTGGCAGTTCAAGTGTGTGTGAGCAGAGCCTTGAGAGCTAGTTGGTTTCAACAGGTGGAGATGTTGCGTGAATGGACACTTGTTCTGAGGGCTCAGTGTGTGCCAAGGCATTTCCCTGAGAGGAGGGCAAGGGCAGATTGTATTCAGTGACTGGGGTAGCAGGCCTGGAGCTTTGAGGGCGGGACCAAGAGTGAAGGGAGAGGGTCTGAGCTGATTGGCTGGCAAAGGAGACTGTGTCCTGATGACAGTTTAGAAGATTAGCTCTGTAACAATGGGGAGAATGAAAAGTTGTGAACAGACAATGAAATTACTCTGTTCTATTGGAAAAGAGGCTGAAATAGAAGCAGAATAAGCTACAGCAGCAGAAGGAAGAAGGAGGAAAAGAAAGGGGGAGGAGGAGGAGGAGGCAGAGGGGGAATAGCCCAGTCATTTTTGCAATTTCCATGCAAGTGTTTGCAAAATTACATGAGACTCAGTTTGCGGGGGGAAAGTTAGACATACAAAACAATTGAGAATTTGAAGGCCTTTCCATTCCTGGCTTTGTCTATGATCTGCTGGAGTGGTTCAGATGGGTCATGCATGGCCAGAAAGACCAAGGAGGTCTGGTTCAGCCCATGGTTGGGCTTCAGAAGGCCGAGACAGTCCATGTTTATCACCCAGCGTTGTGCCGAGGGAAGGTCATCCTGGGCTGCCTCTGAGCCCCAAACACTCTTTCCTGTGGTCCCATCCTGCACTGGATGTTTGGGCCCTGACATGAAGCTGACTTCAGTCTTCCAAAGATCTGCATTACCAAGGGTCACCAAGGCCTTGCAGGGATCTCTGAGTCAGCAACTGTCAACTCTTCTGTTGTTTGTTTTGTTTCTTTTAGCACTGGAACTGTTCCTTTACACAAACAAAAAATTCATCTTGGAAAAAGGCAAGTATGTTCATCTGGTAAATGTGGAGTTGCTATGGTTGAATGCAAAGATGAGGGGCTATCTGAGCCCCACTCCTCAGGTTCCCCTCAGTTGTTGTCTTAGCCCAGAAGGTTCCGTGGACCATTGAAACACCCTGCCTAAGCCCAGTCTTGCCAGAATCAGTTTTGTGACCAGAGAGGAACTGGATCTAAACTTAGTTCCTTGGGGATTTCATATTAGGGAAGGGAGATGGTGTCTGTGTGGGGCTGACGGGGCAGAGGGATGAAGCTGGTGGTGAAGTTCTAAGAGAAATGATGGCTGAAGGATCATTTTCCATGTGCCTAGTATTTTTGCTGGGTACCATTTGAAAATATATAGAGTAAAATGCTATTATGAAATTCTGCATTATTTCACTGATCTGTTTCTCCTGTCAAACGTACTGTGTCCATGTGGGAATTCCATCCAAACATTTTCCAGGAAACTTATGTTTTTTCTAAATCCCAAGAAAACCCTCTCAAGAAATTGGGACAGATGGAAAAAGTATTATTCTCCTATGAGAATGAAAGTTTAATGATCAACTTAGAGCAACTACTGATCAGAAGGAATCCACAGAAAATTTTAAAAAAGAGCAGGAAACATGAGCATGTAGAATCTCGGGGGAAGGTTGACATTTGCAGGAACCTGGTTGGGAGCACAGAGGAGAAAAGTGTCACAGCCTAATCAGCCAGGCTTTCTTGTAGCTGGGGTCATTGTAAGTATGTGTTCATGGGCCAGTCTGCTGCTAGTGGTGACTCATTCTTGAAAAAAAAAAAAAAAAATATATATATATATATATATATATATATATATATATATTAATACATTTATATACATAAATCCTTTATACAAATCCCAGAAGTAGTGCTCCAAGAAATAATGAGTTTTAGAAGCAAAATAAGATCTTAAATTGGCAATTTAGACTTGGATTCTGTGCAGTGCAGTTAACTTTGTGAGGAGATCTGAATGCTATTTGAAAACTACCCCATAATGTTTGCTGGTGTTTTCACAAAATTTGAATATTTTTCATAGGCTACAGTTCTCTATAAATCTGCTAAGGTTAATATTTATTATTAATTAAACAATTTTTAGATATCCATGATAATGACCAAAGAGTATGAGGACTATTGAAGGTATTTTAAGAATAGTTTATAATTTGAGGAGTTCCATAGAGTTTCCAGGAATTCCAGTTTTGTATCCTGAATTCTGATTAATTTCTGTCAGGAATTTGGAAACACAACCAAATCCAACTTCTGGTCTTCAGGTTTAATTGAGCAGTTAAGGGATCTCAAATCATTGAGATGGATTCCAACTTCATTTATGTGATGGCAGGGATTTGGCAAATGCTTCTCGTTAAGACTATCTTGAAGCTGCGTAAGTGTTCAGAGTTGACTTCAGAAACCAGGATCTCTTAACCATTAAAAATGGATGGATTCTTTAATACATGTTTGTAAACAGTTCATTTAAAATTAGCTCCCCAAGTCACTTGGGAAGTGTATATATTTAGCTGTAGTGTGTGTGTGTGTGTGTGTGTGTGTATGTGTTTATGTGTGTGTTGTGTGTGTGTGTGTGAGTGTGTTGTGTGTACAATGTGAATAAGGGTAGCCAGCCTTCTGTCCATATGAAGGAACATAATAGTTCTCTTCTGTCTTTTTTTAATGTGTCCATTCTTCCGCAGGAACAATGCAATCATTGGGATGAATTATCCTTACGAGTTGATTATAATGTGCATGTTTGAAGTAGAACATTTATCAAATTTCATTGCTTTTGACTGGCTTTAAACCACAGCTTTATTAAAGGATTTTTATTAAATAGGTTTTCATTTGATCGCCAAGCACTTCTGCTTCCTGAAATCTCACTTGTCCGGGAGGAGCATTACATATTTATACTTCACATTTTGGGGTCAAACAAAGGAAGGAAGGTGAATGCTTGAATTATTGCGCTATTTACAATCAATGGTTGCAATAAAGCATCATCTCTAAACTTGACTATCACTGACTATGGTCTTTAAAAATATATTGGTCCCTCTATTTTATAGCTGGAGGAGAAGCTGTGTTGACTTTTGCTTCTGCCAGAAAAGGAAGGAAGAGATTTCTATGATCTAAGTTGGAGTCTGGGTTAAACAGAGAGGATGAGCTTAAAATTAAATAAACTGGAACTCTGTATTTACATGACTTTTGACACCATCAGCCCAATGTCCTTCCAAAAATTCGAATGCTTCTCATCTGCCCAATATCAGTCTATAACATGGTATGAGATTTACGTTGTGTTAGCTCCTTGTATTATCCAAAAGCCAATGATTAATGTTTTGGAGGACAATTGTCCTGACTAATGTCAGTCCAAGGTGTTGTCTCACCATAAGGAATGTTTTAAGGCAGAGTTAAATGAAGGAAAAGTTTTCACAACCTTGCTCACTATTACAAAGCAATAAAATAATGGTATCCTTAATTGCTATTTCTTTGAAGATATGCTAGGTGAATTCAACCTTGAAATAAATATGGACAGATTGTTAATAAATATATTTCAAATTGTTAAGTATTTATTACTTATCAGTCCACAGCCTTAAACATTAATTTTTAATATTGACTTATGTTCAAAACACTGAAATGGGGATTATTGGCGGGTTCTGAGCCAAGAATAGTAAAGCAGGAGAAGGTTATATTTTGTGAAGAAGTTTTAGTTCCTTTAGACAGTGATTGGAAAGCCTCTGAACATCCTTGGATCAGAGTGGAAAGCCTGAGAAAGAGCTAAGAAATGCTCCCCCTGTGGCTTGGGGGAGTTCTCTGTTACACATTTCTGGACTTGGATGGATGCAGTGGACCAAACCTGACTCTTTTTCACATGTTGGGGGGCGGGGGGTTACATTCATTGTAACATTTTTTTTGTGAGGGGAATGATAAAGACAGACTGTGGGCTTCAGACTGACTAATCACTAATTGAAACACAGGCCATTATGTGACTTGCATGGTTAGTCAAGGACAAAAAGACCCACTCCATGTTAAAGAGAGTGTCAATCACCTTCAGTTCTTTGGGGAACACTGTGGGTTATAAATAGTCTGAGAAAGAGAGATTTGGGTAGGCAGACACACAGACATAGTTGACTGAGGAAAAAGCACTTTGTTTTCCCATTGGAAAAAAAAAAACATCCATTAGAAATAATAGAATTATGAGATATTTTTTAACCAGAAAGGAACAGCTAGCGTCATTTAATCCAGTGTCCATGGTGGTGCCTGAGGGGTGAGAGTGGTGCTTTCCAGGACAGGGAGCCTGGGTCTTGCTCTGCAGGACGGGGAAAGAGAGGAAGGAAGATGCGAACATCCTTGCTCTGTGTGGGGCTCCATAGCACTTCCCCTGCTCACATCAGCTGGTGGCTGACAGGCGCACTGATGGCATTGTTTTCAGACTCTTATGTCCCAAGGAAAGTGGTTGTCCCCAAGGAACACTCCACTTCTCAGGAGGACCCAGACACATATAGGTCCTCATTTCCCAATTCTGCTGCAGCTGGATGAGTTCAGATACAAAGGCAACTTGGAGCTCAAGGACGTGGCAAAGGGGGAAGGGCCTTAGAATTAATTCTCTCTCTCCCTTTATGTGCCAGAAGGCCCATTACAAAGCTCTTTTAGTGTAAAGAGGAGAACAGCAAGAACAGTTAAAAAGATCAACATGAAAATATTTTAATAATGTCAAATACAATTTAAATTAATGTCATCCTATCAAGATTTTAGAAGTATAAATCTTTTTTCAATGAAATGCAAAGCATAGTTCTCATGTATTTTACTCTGCCTGCTCACATAATTCTTTCACTAGGAATTACGAAAATGGGAGAAAATTTTTTTGGTTAATATTTGTTTGGTGATAGAGATCCCTAAAATATGGACCAGATATCAATGGCTTACTTTTATAACATGAACCAGACCCACCGTTTCTGATCCCAAAACACAAAGTCGGCATTTCCCACCCCCTCAGTCAGACACTATACAGACTTATCTAGAATTATATATATCTTGACCAATGTGTCAAGCTGATAATCTTAGTTTTCTCTCTTAATGCCCCCAAATGGCAAAAAGTGTTTACTCAACGTATAAATTATAGTAAAGACAGAGTCACCATGACCAAGAGTCCCCAAAGCACAGTGTGTGACACAGACCAAAGCTTTCATGATTTGGGCTGATGGGCAGTTATGCTCCATGCAGTCACTCAGAGACATCAGTGCGTGCCCTGTTTTTATTCCACCATCACTTGGGAACATTAACTTTAACTTTATCTACTGAATCACAGCTAGGCCATAGACATGTTCACATATTCACTAATGGGAAGGAGAAAAGACAGAAAAAGAAATCCAAGGCAAGAAATTTTCTCCTACACAAGGGAGGTTTATCTTGCACTCATCACTTCTGTCCACACTCAAATGGCGAGTATTTGGTCACAGGAGTCCCATAGTCACACGTGGCCAAAACAGAGGCTGGGAAATGTGGGCTCTAGCAGGGAGCCATGAGAAAGACTAGTAGGTCACCATTAGTGAGACTTTGTTGTCATTATCCAAAGGTGGCTTACAGAGAAATAAGATGGTTTTTCCCATATCAATCATATAATTTAAATTAAGTTAGATGTGATTTCCTTATTATAATTATTCTCTGAAGATAAGCATGATTGTCTATGTTTCTGGCTTCTCTAGGATGTTTGGACTTAGCTACCACTACTGATTACAAACACACACACACACACACACACACACACACACACACCAAAACAAAAACCTCATAGGAAGCAAATTTGAAGGCATAAAGCGATGTTTGAATTTGACCTTCCTTAGAAAGGAATCTACTAGGCAAAGCCCTTGGTATATGCAATCAGGTGTACAATATTTAGATCCAGCCTTGTTATTATTAATAATTCAATAAGTGACCCTGAGTAGGTCACTTAACTTACCTTTTCCTTCTCTATAAAATGAGGGATTGGATTGGATCAATTTTGGCTTTAAAGATTTCATTTAATCTTAAAAATGTGTCATGTACTCCCACATGATAATTCTTGGGCTTTTAGAATCTGTTAATTGAAAAGACACAGAATGAAAAAACACTAAAATTAATTCAGCAGCATTTTAAAATAAATGGTAGAACATCTATTAGTTATTCAGTCTGCATTTAGTTTTGAGGATACTGTGGCCCCGGGTTGGAAACAATGAAAGCAGATGTTTTTCAAGACACTTTGATACTTTAAAAGTCTTCAGTCTTGAGATTCTTTTTTTGAGATTCTTTTCAAAAACAGTTGACTTAGGTGTGATACTAGGGAAAGAGTCTGAAAGGGCATGAGTGCTGTTCAGGTTGGCTCTGCCCCTTGGTCCCCAATCTACAAATGGAATCTCATACATGGGGACAGCCTTGCTACCCAGCTCTGCCCTGAGCTTGAGGTTGTGGAATGTGGCTTAGTTGCCTCGTTCCTTATAAAGCATGAAGAGGAAGATGTCCCATCATCAATATATGAAAACTCTTCAGAGTAAATCATGTATTTGTCCCATGAAGAGTTCACTGATAAGACTTAATTCTTTAATTAGCTTTTTATAGCACAGTTCAACTGATCTCATGTTTTTCCATTTCCATCTTTAGTTTTCTGAAATTATTTGTATTGATCTCAACAAAGGTTTGATTCATTCTTTAGTTGGGTTTTCCCTGTCTTTGGCCTCTATCAAATCTTAAGGATAATAATTTCTGCCTTTGTGAGTATTCTTTGGTGGCCATTATTTATTGAGTTCTAATTTTATGGGTTAAATTTTGCAGGTCCTAATTCTGAGGAGGACATGTAATTCTTCCATCAGTGTGGATCTACACTATTCTTGTCTTATGCACTTTATTTGACCATTTGTTGATTCTGATTTTGTTTTCAATATTTCTAGAGACTATTTTTGTCTTCGGTTTATGAGTTTTTTGTGTCTTTAACAAGATGTGATCCTTTATTGAATGTTTCAGTCTATTTTACTGTGCAGTTTTGGTCTTTGTCAACTTTGTAGTATTGATTATGAACTGGGTCATTTTAGCAAAGCGAAGATCATTGGTAAGACAGACATAGGGTCAGGCTGCATGGTCGGGTTAACACACTGCAGACACCTGGTGGGGTCCACATACCAGGACGGAAAGGCCTTTCTTTGCACAGCCTCACATGATCAAAATTTCTGTCTCAGCCCAACAGGCAATATCCTCCTAAATGTGTTACACAGGAGCCATTCCCATTCAAATCAGGAACAACAAAATGGTGCACACTATCCTGCTAGTCATCCTTCCAAAACCGGAAACAGGAAATGTAGGATTGGTGTGGTGATATCATGGCTTTGAAATGCCTGTGAGCATAGAAGTGAGAGTCTAAGATATATACATCCTAGAGCTTGAAAAGGAGCTTAACACAGATTTTAAAACTGAGGGTTTTAGAGATAGAAACAGTAAATGAAACCCTGAGAATAGGCGAGATTACCCAGATAAAGATCGTAGAAACAGAGGAGAAGGGGACACAGGTTAGACACTAAGGATCATCAACACTGATGGTTAGACAGAAGAGGGGACCCAGAAAGGGGCTGTGAAAACAGGGCCAGAGATGCAGGAGGGAACTGGGAATAATTGGTGTCACAGAGCAAAGGAGAAAGGACTTTAGGAAGGGGTCATGGTCACTGCGCTGTAAGTTGCTGAGAGGTCAAGAGAAATGAGGATTGAAAAGGGTTAAGTCGATCTAACATAAGAGCTCTAAAATTATCCACACCCCCAGGCCCAGGAATTCTATTCCAGGAATATGTCCTCCAAAAAGAAACTAAAGCTGGGGTGAAGTTTTATGTAAAAGTGTTTGTTATTGCATTGTTTGTAATGGAAAAAAAAATTGAAAAGCTAAATGTTCAACCTCAGACGTACTTTTAAATCATTTTATGTAGCAACTGAAATCCTGGTTTTGAAGACTATTTACTAGTACTTGAAATAGGTATAATTATATTAAAATATTAATAGTAGTATCTCTGAGTATTGAGATTATTAAATGATTTTGTGCTTTCTCGTTCATGCTCTTCTGTGTTTTCTAAAATTTTCTATAATGAGCATATCTAATTTTATAGTTGAGGGGAAACATTTAGATAGTTACTTGTTTAAGCAGCTAGGGCATATATTTTTGCTTACCAGGCACAATAAGTTTTAATTAGTTTTTTTCTGACAGGATAGAAACAAAAATTCAAGCCACTTAGAGAAAAACTGAGTCCAAGAAATGACTGTTGGTTTACATAGTTTATCATTTCCAAAATTGAACTCGGAGAGAAAGACAGCTGGAACCTTCTACGGCATCGCTGTTCTCCCTGCCCTTCTCTGCACCCCCACCCCCACCCCTTTGTCTTCTGTCTATTTGAAGGGTATTTTACTGGGTGACAAAGGTATGGCTTTCATAGCTCCACGCCCCACCTACTCTCACTTATAACCTAAATCCCCAGTTATTTACCACTGTTTCAAAACACAAATAAGAGAATTCTTTGGGTGGCCAAAATGTAGCCATCTGAGTGAGCACAATTATACTGATCACAGTTGCTGTTCAAAAAGTACAACCAAAAGCTTTTCAGAATGGGGGCAGGCGAGTGGGAAATGAGGAATGTTCTCCTATATTGTTGTAGCATAATGATGAATTGCTTTTGCTTTTCCAAAACCGGGCCTGAGCTCCTCTGTTCACCTCTATTATCTGCTGCTGGTCTCCAAAGGCATATTACCATATTAATTCATTGTGTTATACAATTTGGTCAACTAAATGAGCTTACCTTATGGCCTCTTAATGGCATTGGCTTTTAATGTTGGTTTCATGGGATACATTTAACAAAACAGATGCATCAAGGAAACGTATTTAAACTCAATTTGGTTTTAAAATGACTAGTGGTCTCTCTAATGAGCCAGGTACCGAAAAAAAAAAAAAAAATGGGAGGGGTGAGGGGGGAAGCAGTGCAGACAACACACTGTATAAATGCAGAGTCTCAGTGCCCAGTGCTCAGAATGATCAGATGTGGTCCAGAGAGAAAGCCATGCACTATCAATGTGCCCTTACTCAATCTGAAGCCTAATCCATTTTTTTTGGTGAAAAAGTGGTAACACTGATTTCTTAAGAAAGTTGTCCTGCCTGTGAGTGAGACTGAGATTTAGTTGCATGTCATAAACGCTGACTTAGTGAGACAGCTTGAAGAAAGAAATGTGGCAGGCAAATGACTCATGGCATTAGTTCACACTTGCAATTCGAGTCTCACAGTATAGTAGAAAAATGGGTTTAGAGCCTCATATACTTCTGTTGGAATTCCCACTTCCTCACTTTATTAGTTGAGTGACCATGGAAGAATTAATTCATCTATCTAGGTTCGGTTTTCTTGTCTGTAAAATGGGACAATAACACTTAAACCTCGAATCTAGCAATAATATAGTGACAGTGCCTGGGTAGAATTTGATGATGTACATCTATACTTCCCTCAAAATAATCCCCACACTACTGAGGCACATCATGGGGTGGCTCATTCTGAACCCCCACAGGATCCAGAAGAAACTGATCCTTGTGGTTGCCTCTGGGAAGGAGGACAAGGCAATTATGAGACAAGGGAGGGAAGAAGAGTTACTTCTCATTCTGTACCTTGTGTACCCTTTGAATTTTATACCTTGTGCATATATTATCTATTCAAATTAATACATTGAATGTAATTATAAAAAATTCTGACTCAACCCACCCAAACAAACAAATAAACAATTCTTTTTACTTCTTCGCTAGGGATCGCTTCCTTCCTCTCAGAGCAGGCACAGTAATTTGTATTGGAATCTGTAATGTCTTGCCATGAGATCTTTCTTGTACTGTTGAAACATTTAAAAACTTAAGTGTGTCAGGCAGTATAAGGAGGTGTTCAGACAGTATAATTTGGATGGAGTTCAGGATGGTAGTGTCACTTCTGTGGACCCTATGGATGACACGTGGGCAGTGGTGGGAAGGGAAGGTCCTGACCAGGAAGTGACAGCGAGAGCCTCTAACATGACTCCTCAGCATAGGTGGTGCCTGGGTCACCCTCCGAAGGCCAAGTGGTTGTAATGGGACTTAGGCTTCTACAGGGAAGGTAACAGATTTCCTCCTTGGTGGGGAAAAAAAAGTTATTTTCATTCTTTTCTTGAACAAATGTTTTCAGTCAGGAAAAGACCTGGGTAATGGAAGATGATGCTGTGAGGGCATGGATTGGAAGGAGATCACACAGAAATAGCTAAACAGCTCTTCACAGAGAATGAATAGGAATTTGAAAGTAGGGAAGAGTAGAGGAGAAGGAAACAGAGGAGGGAACGGAGGGCTCCTGGAGCTGGGTGGTGCTGTAGGAGACTAAAACCCAAAGGGGAAAGAGGCCAGTGAGCTATGCTTGGTGCTTGGGCGACTAGGGGAACTCTTGAGAACAGGAATGTCTATCACTGTACTTTGATGTGGTTTTGTTTCTGTGAATTAAATGCTATTTGTTTCCCAGAGTGTTCAGTAAAAACGTGCTGCCACACACCAAATGTTTTATGTCAGCAGGCTTTGGGTAAGTCCAGGATTAGGCCTGGACTCCCTGGCTAGAGGGGTGAGAATGGCAGGGCCAAGCTAAAGCAGGAGACTGTGAAGGAGGATCCAGCTATAACAGGAGCTCGTGGCTAAAAAATGATCATGTAGATAGCCCTGGGAAGTCACAGGAGCTATGGAGGGTGTCAGAATCAGCAAGAGAGGTGATAGGAGACTCGTGACAATTTTATACAGATCTCAAAGGATAGGATGATCTCAGCTGCACAGTTTACAACGTGCGAACTTCCAGGTGAAAAAGAAAAGGAAAATGCAGTCATTGGGAAGCCTTTTTGAGACTTGTAGTCATTTAGAAACAACCAAGCAAGTGACTGCATTTTCCACTCTCCATGACATCAAACATTGTAGGGAAACAGCCCAGAACCATGTCACTGTCTCTCGCTAGATCCATACTTCAACCAACCGAGAATTCCTTGAAGTTCTCCATCTTTGACATCTGTGCATTAAAGAAACCATTGTGAGGAGTAAGAATAAATTTGATCTGAATTGGTTCCTGCTATTGCCCACGTGTTTCTTTCATAAACTACAACACTGTGTTAAGATCCTCAGATGAGCTTAATTACATTACTCTTCATAAAACTCTGCAAAGTAGATACTAGCATCTGTCTCCACATTTTTCTGAATTAAGTACTTGGGCTGCTAAATGTAGTATAAAATACAACAGTCAATATAAAATTATGTTTTAAGTTTTTCCATTGCTTTCTCTATATTTCCCCAGAGTCTGTTACAAGACCTTGATGTAACTACAAGATGTTAATGCCAGTCCTACCCCCACTTTCAACAATGCCATTCATCCAAGAATCCCAAAGCCTTTTTAATAATGGACTCATTAATCCTCATAACACTCCTTCATTTGACACATGTAACCCTCACTACATGATATGTTGGTACTTACTCTGGATTTAATTTAACAGATTTTTTCCCCTGTTGTGGGTAGTCATTTACATTGACCTCATTTTAGTTGAGTTATCACTCGGATTTGAGCAAGTTTGAATGGCCTCATCCCAAAATGACATCTTCTGGCAGACAGAAGAAAATCATCTGAAGAAGCAATTATTATTACTTTTTTTTTAAGGAGAGGTTTCAGCTACAAATGGCCCTATAAATACTCGTAAGCACTGGATTTTAATCATGGGCTAAGAAAGCGAGGCATTTTGACATTTTATAAAAATGTGAAATTGAATAAATTTTAGAATTCATAGGAGGGAGAGAACAAAGGCTTAGCTGAGACTTAAGGCCCTGGATAGCAAGACCTTAACCTCTTGTTTTATCAAAGAAGTTAATTTTTCATATTTCCTCTTTTTATACATACTCTCTTTGATCTCTGTGTTTTCTGTATTCAGATATCAACATGGTTTTCTGGAGTTAAAGTCCAGCATTAATAGAGCTCCAAACCGGGGTGGGCTAAGGTTAGGTATCCAAGAAAATGTGGCTAGTAGAATAGATTTCAGAGGTGGACTCCAATATTTATTGCTTCAAACAAGCAGACAAGTCCAAGGAGGAAAAACATATGAACCAGAGTTGGGCAAATGGGAGATTAGAGTGAGATTGACAAGTAGGTAGCACTTTACTGGGGAACTTCTGACAAACTTTCATGAGCAGTGTTCTTTTGGGATGTCCCCACTCAGTGGTTATTCCTCCATCACTTTTAAAGGCATGACACTCTGAACCAGATGTCTCATAAGCTGACTCCTCCCCGTGGCTTCAGCCAACACCTCTATGTTGATAACTCTTAAGTCTCTCACATCAGCCTCTATCTTCCAGAGCAGTGATTCTCAACCAGCTCAGCCCCAATGCCCCTTTCATAACAAATATTTTGTAATGTCCATTTTATTATGAAATTCGTAAATAATAATATTAATCATCTATACATATAATTAAAAAATAAAATGCCTTAACTCTATTATAAAAAATAAATTAATAATATAATGTATATTTCAGTATGCAAATCCTGGGGCACAACTACACCAGAAGACAAAAGGAAGTATCAGATGTGTGTACCTACTAAATAATTCAGAGATGACGCAACTACAAAGCCAGGAAATACAGGTGTACTGTATCAGCAACTTTAATATCATTACTAGTGTTGCCACTTGTGGTGTGACTTTATGAAATGGTCAATAGTTCTTGGTCAAATTTTGAAGTAAGCAACACAGAGTCATTGTGTTTGTCAAGCTGCCATTGACTTATATGGCAGCTGCATTCCAGGAAGTTGGTATACATTAGGAGATACAAAAGTACTTTACATTTATATATAAAATAAAATTAGTTTCTAGGTTTAGATAATTGAGTTTTTTCCTACATCAAGGATTCTCAACTGTTTTGTCTCAGAACTCCTTTACACTCTTAAAACTTTTTGAGAACACCAAGAGCCTTTGTTCGTGTGTGTTATTTGATATTGATATTTATTTGATATGTATTACAAAACAGAAATTTAAATATTTATTATTTATTTAAATATGACAGTAACCTCATTCATTACATGTCAACATAACATTTTTATTAAAAATAACTAATATCTTCCAAATCAAAAGATAATTTGGTAAAAAGAGTAACATTGTCTGACAGCTTTGCCAATCTTTGTAATGTCTGACTTAATTGAAGACAGCTAGATTCTCATACCTGCTTCTGTATTCTGTCTTTTGTGATATGGTATCTTGATTGGAGTGTTTGAAGAAAATCCAGCCTTACACAAATATGTAGTTGAGAAAGGCTGGAGTGTTATTATAGACTTTTCAGGTAATTGTGGATATTGTTCTTTGATAAGACACAAAACTCAACAAGTGATAGTTTCTTTAAGACTAGTTGCAATGTGGAATCTGAAATCATATCAATGGATATTTTACACTCTTGTTACATTAAAATCTGTCTTGCACTGTAAGTGGATCTTTTACCATAAATGATTTTTTAACATCGTACATTGGCCATTTGTAAAGTATTGGCTCATTGAGTTATACAGGTCTTCCAAATGTTGACACATTTCATCATACAAAATCAATAAGTCACATTCATAAATATTGCTACTAATCTCTTCGGAAAGGTCTTTAAGTATTGGGAAGCTATGAAGCTCATGGTGGTACATGCAAATTTTTCACAATTCTAATTCTTTTTTTTTTTTTTTTTTTTTTTGAGGGCAGTGTCACTGGCCCTCATATGTGGGACCCGAACCTGGGCTGCTGGCTTCCCAAACCAGTGCTTAACCACCGTGCCACTCGGCCGGCCCCACAATTCTAATTCTTGATTGAATGCTTAAATTTTATCATTGGCAACATGCACTTTTCAGGTTTTTTTCTTGGAAATGAAAAAAAGTGCTCATTTTTGAGAAACTAGTCTGCAAGATACCTATAGCTTGTCTACCCATTACTTTTTTTTTTTCAAGTAAAGGTAGTGTTTAATGAAAAAAACATGGATAGTTCAGCTTTTAACTCAAACAAAATTGTATTTTGCTATGTAGCATTTTGTCAGACAGAATAACAAAAAAGTTTATACTCAAGAGCTGATACTTAATGAAGTTAATATATTTTATTGCTTCATTAAGGATATCCTTAAGTGAAATAGAGGGTTTAGTGTTTTTTTTACCCGTGAGTGCATGGTAGTGAAGAATGCAGTGATCACTAGTACAGTACAGTTTGGTGCTACTCCACATATAAGAAAAATCACATTGCATCTGCCTTTCATTGTCTGACATACTCAGCAAAATACCCTCCAGGTCCATCTATGCCACTGCAGATGGCAAGAACCCATTCCCTTCCCTGGCCGAGCAATATTCCGTTGTATAAATGTAACACCTCCTCTTTATCCATTCATCCATCAACAGACACCCAGGCTGCCTCCACATTTGAGCATTGTAAATAATGCTGCAATGAACATATGGATGCACATGTCCCCTCAAAGTAGCATTTTGGATTTCTTTGGATAAATATCAGGAAGTGGATTGCTGGGTCCTTCTTTGTCTCTTGTTATAGCCTTTGTTTTAAAGTCTATTTTGTCTGGTATAAGTATTGCTACACCAGCCTTTGTTTGTTTGTTTGTTTTCATTTTCATGAAATAAGTTTTCCATCCCTTTACTTTCAATTCCTGTGTGCCTTTCAATCTGAAGTGAGTCTCTTCTAGGCAGTGTATGTAAGGGTTTTGTTTTCTTATCCACTTAACCATCCTATGTTTTTGTTTGGAGCAATTAATCCACTTACATTGAAAGGAATTGTTAATATATAGTTAATCGCTATTTTATTATTAATATTTCTCTCTCTCTCTCTCTCTCTCTCTCTCTCTCTCTCTCTCTCTCTCTCTCTCTCTCCCCCTTCATCTTAAAAAGTCCCTCTAACATTCCTTGTAATACCGGTTGGGTGGTGATGAACTCCTTTAGCTTTTTCTTGTCTGGGAAGCTCTTTATCTGTCCTTCAATTTTAAATGATAGGCTTGCTGGGTAGAGCACCCTTGGTTCTAGGTCCTTGCTTTTCATCACTGAATATTTTATGCCAATCCCTTGTGGCCTGCAAAGTTTCTGTTGAGAAATCAGCTGACAGTTTTATGGGAGCTCCTTTGTAGATAACTAACTGCTTTTCTCTTGTTGCTTTTAGTATCCTCTCTTTGTCTGTAACCTTTGCCATTTTATTTATAATGTGTCTTGGTGTTGGTCTCTTTGGTTTCATCCTGCTGTTTGGGACTCTCTGTGCTTCCTGGACTTATATATCCATTTCCTTCACCAGGTTAAAAAAGTTTTCAGTCATTATTTCTTCAAGTAGGTTTTCAATTCCTTGCTGTCTCTCCTCTGCTTTTTAATTTTTTTTTCTGTTCTGACTGGGTGTTTTCTGCTTTGTTGTCTTCCAAATCATTTATTCGATCTTCTGCTTCATCAAGTCTGCTGGTGATTCCCTCTAGTGAATTCTTTATTTCAGTTACTGTATTTTTCACTCCTGACTGGTTCTTTTTATGGTTTCTATGTCCTTTCTTATGCTTGCTGTCTCTTTGTTGAAGTTCTCACTACGTTCCTTGAGCATTCTTATAACCAGTGTTTTGAATTCTGTCTATGGTAGGTTGCTTGCCTCCATTTTGTGTTGTCGTTTTTCTGGAGCTTTCTCCTGTTCTTCCATTTGAGGCATATTGTTTCATCATTTTGGCTGCCTCTCTGTGTTGGTTTCTATGTATTAGGTAGGATGCTATGTCTCCCAATCTTGCTGGGTGGCCTTATGTAATAGGGGTCCTGTGAAGCCCAGTGGCACAGTCTCCGTGGTCACTTGCTTCGGGGGCTCCAGGAGTGTCCCTTGTGTATGTTGTGTGTCCCCTCCTGTTATAATTGAGCCTTGATTGCTGTTGGCATGTCATTGGGTGGTATTGACCTTCAGGGTTTGGCCATATCCATAGCTTTTAGGCTGCTGTGTGGGGTGTTTACGGAGCAGGATTCCCCCAGTGGACTCTGGTGCCTGTTGAGAATGCCCTTTGTGTGTGCTGCATATGGGGCTAATTGGGTGGTGCTCTGCTATGGTCTGAAGCCAACCTCCAAATATTGGTTCTGAGGCCTCTTGGGAGTAGCTCCAGTGCAGGCCCAGGTTAGCCATTGCCTGTGACCAGCCAGGGAGTACCTAGTAGGAGCTACAAAGTGATCCATAGTTGGTCACTGCCTGTACCTGGAGGCACGTGTGAGAAACCATGCTACAAACCGAGGCCATTATGCCACCAGTACTGGGTCTGGGGTAGCTCTGCAAAAATCCAGGACACTCCGAGGCTTGCTGCCACCTGCTGGTGCTTGTAAGGCTCGTCCCCTGATAAAGCCTCCTGCGGTAAGCAAGTTGGGTGAGTCAGCAGACTAGAGCAGTGGAGCTCACCAGGCCAATCAGATTCAGATTTGGCCTGTGGGGGCGGGGTCAACACAGGACCGATGGCGCCTGCCTGCCAGCTGCATAAAAGAAGAGTCCCACATAGGGAAAATGGGGTCTGTCCCTCCAGTCCTTGCACCAAAGTTATACAACTCAGTCTTTCCCCAGATGTCTCCGATGTCCTCAGAGTCAGCATCCCTCTACTGGAGCCAAGGGTGAGTACCTATGTGGGCCCTTTAAGAGAATGTCTGGGTTTCCTACAGCCTTCTGTCCCATTCGGAAGGTTGAAATCCCCACTGGTTTTCACAGCCAGAAGTTGTGGGGGCTCCTCTTCCCAGCACCAGTACTCCAGGCTGGGAAACCTGGTATGGGGGGCTGGGGTCCCTTGCTCCTTTTTTGGGAACTTCTGGCTGAGATATGTCTCCTGACTTTCAACCACCAAATGTGAGTGTGGGACCAGCCGGTTTTGGGTCTCTGCCCCTCCTACCAGTCTTGATGTGGCTTCTTGACATCCTTAGTTATAAAACTTTATTCAGCTAGACTTTAGATGGTTCTCCAGGCTGATTGTTCTATAATTTAGTTGTATTTTGATGTGTTCAAAGGGTGAGGTGAGTATGGTGTTTATCTACTCACCCTCTTGGCCTGCCTCTACTTTTTGAGATTAAGGTTTATTGCTGCATTGTTTTCGAAACAAAAAGCATCAGCTGGTAATATTTGCTAAACTGATTAAGTCCTCCACCCTGGGTGTTCTGAGTCAGTATGTCTCCATTGAGCTGGAGAATCTGAATCTCAACATCACAGGTGATTGTGAATTTCTAATGCAAGTGGCCTTTCAGCCCATTTTGAGAAACTATGGATTGACTTTATTCACTTATGCAGCATTTGCTTTCCTCTTTTCAGTTGCTTTCTTACCTCTGATCATTCAAACCATTTCATGTATGTAGACATGGATTAATAGGATCTGCTAGAAAAATCCAGAGATGTGAAAGGCCTGGTAGACTGTTGAGACAAATGTAATCTGTTGGCCTCACTTCAGAAGACTTTCTAAAAAATATTTTACTGTCATTCAGAAAGAATTGTTTTAAGGCCTGCAGGGAAGCAGGCGCTTCTTATTCTAGTTTGACTTGAGTTGTAGTCAGAACCCACTCTGGACCTCAGCACCAGTTATGGGACAATGTGGTTTTAGGAATGTGTGGGATTTATAGCCTGAAAAATGCCAGAAAATCAGGAATTTAAATCCCCCCCCCCCCCCCGATTTATACCTACCCTGTCAAAAGCTCTAGAGCTTTAGAAATGCTAAGTGTCGGAGTGCAGCTCTGAAGAGTGAGCCATGTTCTGCTATTCAGGTAATTATTATTAATAATCGTTGCCCCCAAAAGCTTTAGTGGCTCTCAGCTATAACCTTTACACTTGGTCCATCCTTGCTTTGTGAGGTGTTATAAATCCCATCATTAAAAAAACATTATAATAGGAACATTTTCTGACTTTTTCCAGCCAACATTTCTGAGGCTGATTACCTGGGAGATGGAGGGTTAAGCATCCTTTCTCTCGGCTCCCATATCTGAGGTGCTTTCGTATTGAATGCTGAAAGTATGCAATAAGTCTTGACTAAAAGATAATTCTTTACCCCAGAAGAGACAAATGCAAGCACACTCATTTGTTGTCTGCATTTGTGGCTGCTTATTATGGATCCAAGAGCATTTGGTCCAGAACACTGGACCCTCTTCCCCCACCCGGTTACTGTAAATGGTTTAAATCAATCCTTTTATGCAGCGTCGGGTACAGGAAGCACAATGTGTAGTGGCTAAATATGCCATTTAAATTCTTCTCAGGCAAAGGTTAAAGAGAGGTAGCGGGGAGAAACAGGGGAAGCCAAGATTGGTGAGGTAACTGTATTCAAATATTTTTGATAGGTTTCTAAGATACATGTCTCTTTTTCCCAAAGCAAATGCATTCATGCTTAAGAAAGAAAACAAACAGGGAAAATGTTAGCTCTTGTGCTGGTGAGCTCATGAGAAATGCCAAAAGAGTTGTTTGTGCCCAGTCGCAAATATCAGGGTTTCTTTATTGTTGAGGTTTGGTGCTCAGAATCAGGCAGAACGTTTCCATGACAACTAATAGATGTTATGTTTATTTACTGAGTGGCAGGGAATGACAGTGTCAGCAACTGACATTTTCGTTCCTTTCTCCTCTTTTTCTCCCCAGTAAAGATTTGTTTTAGTCGATGAAAATGGCAACAGCGTCTTCCATTTTATTTGTCAGAGCTTCTGCGGCAAAAGTAAACAGCAGTTTAATTTGATTCAGTTATTCTATGAAGCATTCTTTAAAGGCCCGTTGCTTTATGGGCTTTGGAAAGAGCTCACAGCAGGCAGTTGCTGGTGAGATGATTTCCAAAGTGAAAAGCAAATTTCAGGTTTTATTCACTTGAAAATGGTCTAAGAACTGCATTCTGGGCTGTCTAAATTGACATAGGTCTCATTACGTCCTCTAAATAAATTTCAAGTGACCTTGTTTATGCTGCTCCTGCTATATTCTAAAAGGGTCTATTAAAATCTGTAACAAGGCTACAACCTCAGCAGAGATGGGAGATGGCACCGCAGGGTGGGCTGAGACAATTTCTCAGTGGTTATAAATAATGACATAGGCCACTCCGTTATCTGCCTGTGGCTTGTCTGCCCTCTAATTTACCTGCGGTCAATTTTTAATGCTGAACTGGCTTCCTCCTACTATCCAGCTGGTGTGGGCATAAGGGATATGAACCAATGTTAGCACTGGCTTTAAGAAAACACTGTTAGCAATGCAAGCTGCCATTGGGGTGAGGGGAGGTGGTGGGTATTCATATAATGCGTGCAGAGAACTGGTTTGTTCTTAGTCCCTGTTTTATCTTATCTGTGCTGCTGCTTTGACTAATTTGAACAATTGAAACCTGAGACATGTCTCACTTTTGAGACATGATCTTCAAGTGCTTTAGGAAACAATAGTCAATATATGACTATTAGGAGATACTCAAAGTACTGTTGCCTGAAGCACCCTTCCTTGATTTCCTATGCGTCTCATATGTTTTTCTTCATCACTTTATTACATTCATCTGTTGCAGGCCTGTTTGTCACATTAGAGTGTAAACAACTTGAAGGTAGGGACTGTGTCTTACTAATCTTTGTATCCACAGCATCTAGCACAGTTTCTGCCATAGCAGGCATTCAGGAAACCTTTGTGGAATAAAGGAATGATGAACAGTCAATTATCACAACCTAGCTCCTGAGTGGAATCAGACAGTCTGTCCTCTGATCATGCTGCCGTTACAGCATCCCTCACATCTTACCGTCTGTTTCAAGTTCGGTGGGATGAATGCATAAATTTTCCTCTTAATGATGAGAGAGCCAGCATTTCTCAAGACGATGTTCTCCTGTTTTACAGTGTGTACTTGTACGTACATGCACCAGGAAAATGATACAACAGAAAAGCAACAAAGGATTCTGAGGAGATTCACATCTAGCCACAAGGAGATGGTGGGAGATGAGGGAGAGTGCTGAGGACCCAGAACTAGGTTTTCTGTCACGAGATAAATAACATCTCTGGGTCTCCATGACCTGACATTTGAAATGAAGGGTTTGGGCCAGCAGCTATTCCAAAACTGTGTTCTAATGGACTTTGGTGTCTATGATATGTTAATAGTAATAATCAGAAACCAACCAACCAACCATCTCTGTGCAAATCTAAATTAAACAGGAACAGTCAGAGTCCCATGAGTAAGTGTAGACCTAGTCTGAGAGGTCTTAGAACATTTCTGACTTCTATGACTGTCAATCAGAAATTCTATCAGAGGAAACCCAGAGGCAAAAATCACTTTTTGCACCCTTATTTGATAATTGAACCGCTTTGCTCCAGAGACATCTCTAGACATCCGTGGGACATTGGGGTTCTTGACTAATGGTTCTTTTCCCTAAAGGAAAACAAGCTTGAGGTGATGGGAATTCTGAGGCATGCTCTTATTTTGTTAGTGTTACTTAGTCATATATATATATATATATATATATATATATATATATATATATATATATAACTATTTCACCAACATAATAGAAAAGAAGAGACTTAGAAATTTGAGGTAAAATTGTAGATAATCAATAAGAAAAAACCTACACCACTCATCTACACTTATCACATTCACTGATAATGGTCAGGGTACCAATTCCACCAAGGCTAAGTCAGACAGAGGCCTTGGAGAATATGTGGCTTCTGCAACATCTTCTATTGATTGTTTAATCAGAATCCTACCAGAGGAAGCCCACGGGACCTTCCAATATGAAGATCTTAAAGGAAGGAGAAAAAGATAAAGAGTAGTATATCTATTGCCACAAGCCTTCCTCATCCCTACTTCAGACACACTGTTATTGGAATCATCAACAACAAAGAATAACTGTCTACAGGGTAAAAAGTGCCCTGGATACAAATTCATGGCATTTTTCAGGGAAAGGGGGAAGAAGAGGAGGATGCCTAGTATTTGTTGAATAGCTACTATACATTAAGCATCATGCCAGGCATTTTGCACCTGTGCTGGGAGGTGTTGGTGTCCTCATCTCCCTTTTCCACATGAGAAAACTGAGGTTCATGGTGACATGAAGGTCATCAGCTAGTGAAGGGCAGAAGCTAGATTCAAATCCTGATGTGCTATGACATCAGAGTCTGTGAGTTTCTATTTTGTTCCACTGACAGAGAGGATAAACACCTAGAGAGAGTTAACACTAGCAACACTTAGCAACTCCCAACTAAATCACAGAGGCAAAAGGAGAAGGGACCATGATTGTGGGGGTCAGCCACAGAATCAAACAAGATGTGGGGTTTCAGCTGATCTTTTTGTTTTTGCATAGAATTGTAACCATCTGTTTATTATTCATGTTTCTTTTTTTTTTTTTTTAGTTTCAGGTGTACGAAGCAATGTAATAGACATTTACATCCCTCACAAATTGATATCCCACCCCCAATCTACTACCCCTCTAACATAGTTTATAGCTGTTATAATTCCATTGACTATTCCCTATGCTGTAACTACATCCCATTGTAAAGATTATGTGGGGTACCAAATGGGTACTGGACTTATCAGGGGGATCACTTCATAGACTGTGTAGTGCTATACACCTGAAGCTAAAGTAGAATAATATTGAATGTCAACTATAATTTTAAATCTATATATCTGTATATATATCATCATCATGGGATGTAAAGTACAGGATTGAGCCAATCTTTGAAGTAGAGCATCTAGAGGAACATTTAGAATCATGATTAAACAAAAGAGCCACACGACTTCTGGTGCTTTGCAGATCTGTGATCACATGGTGACCTCAGAAAGTAATGAGAGGGCTTGAAGGGCGAAGGGCAAGATTATCTCAGGCTCCAAATGTTCGGGGGCCATGTCACAACTAGTAAAAACTCATGGTCCTCAGGACATGGCTGCTACAGGCTAAATGTTTGTGTCCTGCCTCAAATTCCTGTGTTGAAAAACCTAACACCTCATGTGTTGGCAATTGAAGGTGGGGATTTTGGGAGGTGCCTAAGTCATGAAGGTGGAACCCTCATGAATGGGGTTAGTGCTCTTATAAAAGAGACCTTAGAGAACTCCCTGTCATTTCTGCCATGTGGGGACACAGAGAAAACATGAGTTTCTATGAACCAGGAAGCAGGTTTTCATCAGACACCGAATCTTTTGGTGCCTTGATCTTGGATTTCCCAGCCTCCAGAATTGTGAGAAAGAAATGTCTGTTGTTTAAAAGCCATCTAGTCCATGGTATTTTTGTTATAGCAGCCCGAATGGACTGACATAGTAATAAAATCAGACATTCCTGGGCTCCCTGATGTTGCTGCAATGGGCTACTTCTCCTTTGCTTCTCTAGCAGATTTGGGCTTTGTAGTGGTGCAAATAATAAGGTCTTTATATCATGGAAAGGAAAGACACAGAAGCTCAGCTGGAAAATGGGCAAAATGACAGAACCATCAAGGAGGTTTTAGTAATCACACATTTCTGTTCTCTGCTTTCTCGCATTTACTGTATTTTAAATTACTCCAACTGAATCCTAACCATAGCTGGTCTTCCACTTAATATAGCTGAGAAGATTTGGTGAACACTATGGAATTACCCCCCACACTCCACCCCCAAAATATTATTGGTTTTATGTTTCCATATGCCAATGTCATCAGGTTCTGGGTATGTCTAATTGCTGTCTCCTAAGCAGCACCTGTTTATTCTTCTTTTACAGTGCTTATGGGCATTCTTCTGAGGTATTATTCCAGCTATCAGAGTATCTTGAATAATGACACATCAAGTCTTTTAGTGAAATCACACAGCTTTTGGAATCTAAATTTTGGGTCACAAACATAAATGCCTGAATGATGTCGGACTGCCCACTTTAACAAGCTTTCTCCCCCACTTTTATACTGCGTATGCCTACAAATACAAGTTAGTCTTAGAGCTTGCTGATTTTTTTTTTTAAATAAGCATTTGGCATTCCCTCCAACAATCAAGGCATGGAAAATGATTATATCACAGAACTTTAGAAGTAGATGAGATATTTTATAGATAGTCTCATCTAGGAGTTTTTAAACTGTGCTCCATGGACTGTGAGGGGTTCCCTGGAGCTGCCACAGGAAATACTGGGCTCCGGGTCTCTGTCTTACTAAAAACAAGTAGCTCCTCCATTATCTATTTTAATTACTAGAACTCCTTATAAGATTTGATTTGAAGAATGGTTCTGTAGCTACATAAAAGCCTAGAAAACACACACCTAGTCTATTCCCTTTGTTTCAGATAAGAAAAAGAAAATTCTGGAGAAGGCAAATCACTTTCTTCCAGCTGGAATGTTAGTAGGAGACTCCCGACTGGACTTCATGGTGTTCATTCTCCATCACAGTTTCCCCCTCAGTAATGTTTATCAAAGGTCAGATTTATTTGAGGTTCCTGGGTCAGAGTCACAAAATTTTAGACCCTGAAGGAACCTTTCTTTTTTTTCATGATATTGTCCTCAAATGATTTGTTTTGTGCTTACATTCACTGTTGACAAACTGAAGAAGATACACAGAGCAGGCTAAGATGGGGCAGGAAAAGGAAAATGGTCAAAATGGCTGTGATGTTAATAATTTCTATAATCTGTGTGCAAAATATTATTTTTTATTTCCAATATTATCACCACCCTTCTAAGCAGCCTTCTCTGAACTTCAGTGATAAAACATAGAAACTACATTTCCCAGGTTCCCTTGCCACGTTAGATTCCACCAAAGGTGACACTCCCTAGTGATCCGGAAGGCAGAAGGAAAGGAGAACCCATTTCCTCTGATAAGCATGGGAAGACAGCGGATGTAGGATTTTGCTGGTGGCTTAGTTTAGAACATCTTCCTAAGACAAATCTACTTCCATCTTCTGGGCATCTGAGATAATCGGCCATGACTTCCAACTGCATTGCATGTCTTTCTGAGAATCAACTATGTATGTGCTGCCGAAGCTGAGACCATTGGCGGTGGCTTTCCAATCATCCTGCATTTCTGAATTTCCTGAAACTGGCCTTCCTGAGCTACGTTCTCTTGACTTTCCAATAGCAGCATGTCCTCTCATTTCTTGTATTGGACCTCCTCCTACTCAGAATATCAAGAGCTGTTTCTGGTTTCTGGATTGAAGCCTGGTAGTTTCAGAAATTGATTTCTTCAAGGGAAGTGGCATGGGGGAATGTAGGTAGGTGGCAAGGAAACTGACATCTGAAGCTGGAAGGAGACAGCTTCAAATGTTGTTTAATCCCCATGATGCCATCTTCTTGTAATATGCCCAAGGAGGCTAAAAAAACAAGAGGAGCCTCCACAGGCAGAGCCAGTGGCCCTGAAGAACAATGGGCAGAGGAGTTCCTTCCAGAGAATAGAACACGAGCTGGTCGAGGGATTTGTTCTACGCCAGGGTTGGGGGTCTTTTGGGTCATCTGCTCAGTGGGACTCCAGAATTTTTTCATTTCACTGACTGACATGGGACGTCCTTTCTTCCTCTTCCAAATGGGAGAATTTATGGAGACTACCCTTAATGTGTTTTGCCATAATTGGGATGTATATGGTGGTAGTAGTGGTGGGGAGGGGATGCAGGCAGCTTTTCATTTTAGTTCATAGATTATCAGGTCAAGCAGAGACTCATTTGGACGTGATGGAGAAGTCTGCACATCTCTCAAAAGTCTGAGACTCAAGCTTTAGATTCCACAAGTGGATGACACTTTGAATTATCCTTGGGAGAGGTGAATTAGTTCTATGTGTTGGAGAAAGAATGAAATGATTATTTGGTGACTAGAAGGTAAAACTGAGATAGGGAATTGCCATAAGCTTACCAATCTTATTTATTTATTTATTTATTTATTTATTTATTTATTTATTTATTTATTTAGTGCAGAGAAAATTCTATTTCCTATTTTCCTTTTCAGTTTGGTTGGTGCATCTAATTGCTTTCCAGACAATGGAATGTGGGGTTGAAGTGATACATATCGCTCCCAGGTTTTGTGTAAAAGTCCCTGCTCACCATTTTTCCCCCTTTTATGGCAACCATGGTGCCACTGTTGAAAAAGTTAATATCTCAAGATAATAGGAGCCTGGATTCTGGGTCATTACCCAGGAGCACCTTTATATCCACATCAGCCGATGATTAAGTGAGGAGTAACCCTTTTTTAGGGATAAGTTACCAAGGTTTGTTGATTGTTTCTTATCCTGACTGAGTTGTGAAGGAAATTAATAACACCATTAGCACAATTTTTAGGGATTTTAAAATGGAATCAGGATAAATGAGAAAGCCTAATACCTACCCAAGTTAGGAGACCATGGCCAAATTCTTGCTGTTTTCAAGTAGGGGTTCCACTATGTCTTAATTCTGGGGTACACTCTTAATTTCCTGATAAATCTGCAGGTAGGAGGCATTTCCTCTATTCCTAGACCCATAGATAGACATTTTTGCATTTGATAGTGAAGGAGTAAGCTTTGGAAATCCCTTTCTTCTGATGGTCACAAATGAGCAACAAGAGAAGAATATGTTCACAGAGCTCCCCAAAAGGATCGAGGTTCTTCTGTACGAAGTGAGTTGTTTTGTGTCTCACTGCACTACAGATGGTGACTTCAGGACACTACATCCAAGTCCTCACCTGGTGGAATAAGTGTAGGTGTGTGGGTTGAGAGGAAACTAGGAGGAAGGGGTAAACGAGGCCAGCTGGGATTAATAATGCATTATCTTAGCAAAACATTTAAAGATGCTACACTTGTCCCTCAAAGTCTCATACTTAATGGTGAGTGGTGAAACTCACAATAAAACTTTCAGTCTAGACGTGCATCAATACCTTGCCTTTTAAAGAATATAACATTTATATTGTCCTTAATAATAAATGCAGAATTTGTTAACCATAGATGATTTAGGAATTATAGACAAGCATAAAGTAGAAAAACATCATAATCTCCAACCTAGGAAATAATCATTATTATTGTGTTATGATTCTTATCAATCCTTTAAATTAATGTACCCATGCTATATTTCAAAAACAAAAGTTGCTGTATATCCTTTAAGGGCACTTTGTATTAATTAGTATAGGCCAGGTTATGTTACTGCAACAAAAGATCCTGCAATCTCAGGGACTTATAATATCAAAAGTTCCTCATTCTTGCTACATGTCCATTGTAATCAGCTCCAGCTGTGCTCCATATCATCTTCATCCCAGGGACTGAAGGTGAAGGAGCAGCTTCTGTTTGGAGCAATCTCCTAGCAGAAAAAAATGGAAAATATGGCATCTCATGCCCTGGCCATCAAGCTTTGTCATGGAAGTGACATGTAACACATGTTATTTCTGCTTTCATTCCATTTTGGAAAACAAGTCATGGCCAAGTTTAATATCAATGGGTAAGAAACTATAATCCTCTCAGGAAGAGGCAGGCAATATGTATGAACAGTAATATTTATGCCACTTGGTTAATTTAATGTCCCACAATCCTTTGCAAGTACTGGAATTGTTATAAAATTAATGTGATATTGCTTTCTCAGTGTGAGAAATTTTGCACACCTCCTACCTTCGGTACTTCCTATATTTGTTCTCATTGCCACGGGAAGGGGATGCTGAAGAATGAGTTGGAGACCCTACTGCCAGTGGAAACAAATTTGTTATCCATAAATCGCAACAGTATCAAATGGAAAATTCTAGAAGTTTATAGAAGGAAATCCAAAACATAGAAACATTGCCAGCAGAAATTTTGAATTACAGTAAAACCTCAATTAACATCATCAATAGGTTCTTGGAAACTGTGATTTTAAGTGAAATGATGTATAACAAAACCAATTTTACCAGAGGCTAATTGATGTAAACAAGAGTTAAGCTCCTATGGCACATTTATGGCCACAAAAACATCACCGAACTTCTAAATAAAGACCCAAAACACTTCTAATATTTAATATTGAAATACATGTGAACTGTAGATGAGTAAAGATGAATGAAAACAAGATAATTCTTTTCCAACCTGATTATTTCAGGGTCACAGGTGGCTGGAGTCTCTCCTGACATCTCAGGGCACAAGGTGGGACCCACCCTGAACGGGACACCCTTCCATCACAAAAAGCACACACATCCCCACATTCGCTCAGACAGGGACAATTTAGAAACACCAATTCAGCTAACATGCACATCTTTGCGCTGTGTGGGGGGAAACCAGAGGATCCAGAGAAAAGCCACACAGACATGGAGAGAATGGAGAGAATGTGCAAACTCCGCACAGACAGTGGTCCTGGCCAGGAATTTATTTATTTATTTTGTTGTTTTTAATCATTGTCACAACAAAAGGACATTGAATAAAACAAAGTTATTTGAGGACCCTCTGTACATTCTCAATTTAAAAGTTAACTTCAACAGAAATCTTCAACAAAAGGTGAGCCTCACCTGGCTTCTCCACACTGAGAGAGGGCCAGTTTCCTGGCACCATGGCAGCCCTTTCTAGCAGCTGGTTCAAGGGTCCATATGTAACCAGAGCCAGTGTTTGGGTTCAGATGCCCACATCTACCTATCTCTGTCAGCCTCCCACCTTCTGTTCTCAAAGGCTCTGCCTAGGGGGTCAGGTTGCAGCTTCATAAATCTGAAATCACCTGTTCATTTTCTCGGTACCCAGCTGTTCACTGAATGGTTTAAGAACAGAAGGCAAATGTCCGTCCTCCAACTCCCCCATGTGTTTCTGGCCCTGGGCTTATGGGCATCACCTCCTGTGCTGAGGAGGGCATGAAGCTCAGTTGCCATCCATTATGTCCTCACTGGGGCCCACAGGTGTCTACCCAGAGACAGGGGAACATTCATTAAGCTCCGTGGCACTTCCTGATGCTGTCCCATCCCTGGTTTTCTAATTGGCATGGTGAATGCCTGGGCAGCAAAGCTGTCCCTATTCTACAATCATTTTCAGTGTAGTAGGGATTCAGCTGGATTCACAGACAATAACAAATCCTGCTTTTCCTTATCTTGCAAGTGTGGTTTGACTTCCAAGTACACCCTCAGTGTGCCCCACTGAGCCCCCTTTGCTCTACTTATTGGGAGGTACCTTTGTGTGGAGCCCCCGGTTTGCATAGCCAACAGCCACCTCTGGCTTTGCACCATGCTTTGACTTTAGCCTGTGTCCCATGTTCACTGTACCTGCTATCTCTTTTCCTAGTCAGCTTCAGGGGCTGTTTGTTTCTATTTATTATTCAGTAAAGAGTGTACATGTTTCGCATTTAATAAGCCACTGAACACACCAGGCTCCTTACTGAGCTGGCGAGGACTGTGGTGTTTGCTAGATCGAGCGACCTCTCCTGAAGGCAATGATTAACCTTCTTATTCCCCACTGTCTCTGCAGGACTCTCCCAAAATGAACATGACTCTAAAACACCACAGTGTCCTTTAGCATTTTGTTTTTAGTCTAGTCCTCTAAAGAGGCAAATTGCAACGTCTTTCTACCTTTTTTTCTTTTTTTAATCCACCAGAAAATGAAAGAAAGGTTGTCCAAGCTGTGTGATTCTTGATTTGAACACAAACACCAGAAATGGAGACAGAGTTCCTGTCCACAAATTTGCCTTTTTTCTTTTCAAATGCATTGTCTTTGGTGAATGCCATGGAAGAAGAGCATCCTAATAGCACTGTCTGCAAATATGGATGCTTCTTTGGGAGACACTAAATGTGGTGTCAGCAAAGGGATGATAGATCTGGAATGGTGTGAATATAGTGTTCAAGGATTAAATAGGATTAACTTTATGATGCTTTTCAACCCTGAGATTCTATGAATCCATGTGCACTGTGTGCATAGTCAACATGAGCTAAGAAGAAACAAGCAAATGGAAGAGTAATTCCTAAGACAAATTGTTCCTTTCCCATAGGCAGTGCTCGGTTCTAAAGTGTAGCCTTCCGAATGCCTGAAAGACAAGCACACACTGGGCCTGGAATCACGAGAGAAGAAGGGGGAATAACAACAAAAAGACCCCTTGCCAGGAGTGTAGAGGAGGAGACAACCTCCTGACTGGCACTGCAGGGCTCTGAGGCCTGGGACAGCTGTGGAGCCCATCATCTCAGGAGGGAGGGTTTGTTCCACCCTGGCTTCCTGGCTCCCACCCTCCCTACACATTCTTTCCAGCTGAGTTCATTCTTGGCTGGTCCTCACTCAAGGCCAGAGAGCGAGGTACTGGGGTGGAGCCAGGTTACAGAGTGGAAGTTCGTCCACCTTTATGATATTAAAGCTCAGGGCAGAAATGCACAATAGAAAGCTTAAAGGAGTCTTGATTCCACTCTGAGGGTAAGCCGTGGAGGCGCTGGCTTTTCAGGGCACAAGATGGCAGCTTAAAGAATGGTTTCTTGGAAGTTGGAGATTTTCTGCCTCTGCCAGAGCAACAACACACCCCTGTGTATTGGTGGGCATTTGCTGTTAGCTCCTCTTGAGCTGCACGTAGCGGGGACAAACGGCTTTTGTTGCCTGTGAAAGATTTATCAAGCTCCTTGGCCACCCTGTTGGATAAGAACAGTACTCCAGGATTTGTGTGGAGTCACTTTGAAAGAACAGGCTTGGTCTCTTTAACCCTGTTAGTGTTGGGAAGATAGGAAATAAAGCCATGTGTTTAGCTATTGTAAAATGTCAAAAGCTAAAGAGCTTCTGGTGTCACTGGAGAATTAAAGATAAGGGTCTGAGCAGTCTGGATAACACTATCTCTCTGAAAACTCCCAAAATGTAGCTGATGCAGGCTCTTGGCTGGCCCCCAGCTTAACCAGATCTAATCTTGACCTGCCACCCACTCTCAGTAGTTCACTCTTCCCAGTATAAACTTGTGCTCTCTGGCTACTTCAGCTGGCATCTCTGCATCTCAAACAGAACACAAATCTGAGCACCCAATAAACCAGGATTGTCCTTGAAAGGCTGGTTAGAGGATACATTTTTCTCTATTTTTTTTTACAGATATGTTCAGGGAAACAGAGCTACTGGTTTTATAGTGCTAGTCCAGAAAGGTTGAATTATTGATGTAGGTATCAATTATGTTAAAAAGCTCCAATTAATATCTCCTTTCAGTTGGTTAAGAGCTTGTTCAAGAGTGTGAGCTGAGCTCTGAGCAACAACAGTTTGATACCCAGCCCAAGCTGAGTTGCCATTGAGCTGCCAACAGGTGGCAGGATGGCTCAGCTAAATATATATATATATATATATATATATATATATATATATATATATATATATATACACATATATATATATCTCCCATAAGCAGAAATAAGACAAAAAGATAGAAATTACAGACAGATACTTTGGATCAAACAAAGAATATCTGTTTGATAATAGAGCTGTTCCAAGATAAAATAGACTGACTTGGCTGGTTGTGGGCTCCCCTCATTCAAGGTGTTCAAGCAAAAGCCAGAGAAACATTTGTTCATCCGCTAGTTTTAAGGTGTAAAAAGAGCAATGAGCTTTTTACTTCATTAGTTAAAGAGTTCTTAATCTATGGACCCCTAAACTTGAATGTACAATTATTTTTACATGCACATTTTGGGGGGAAACTGATTTTCTTTGTTTTTATCACAACCTCTTTTACATGATAAGCCAGTTAGCTCTCCGTATAAAAAGTTAACCTCTCAAAAAATAAGAAAAATTAACCTCTCCATGTAAAGCTTCCAATTTTGTCTTTATGACTTCACCTTTAAGCATGACTATTCTGATAAGGATCAACAGACATTTGAGGATAACTTCTAACATGAAAGACAGAAATCAAAATAAACAAAAAGATTAGAGACAATAATCAGGGAGGAAAAGAAAATAAAAAAAATCAATAACAATGAAAAAACCAACAAAATAACTTATTTATATACCTAGAGAACTAAGAAGATATTATATGAAACAATGGCTTGGAACTTCAATAAAAGGAATATTTAGAAGACACAAAGAAACTCTTGGAAATTAACATTATGAGAGCAGACATGAAAAATTCACAAGAAGGGACCAGCCAAGTGGCGCATTGGTTAAGAGCTGGCTTGGGACACCAGCGGCCCGGATTCAGATCCCACATATGAGGGCCAGTGACACTGCCCTCTACAGCTAAGATGGTGAGCAACAGCTCTATCTGGAGCTGCACTGCGAGAGTCCTGGTGACGGTGTAGGCTTCTCCTCCCCCAATTCCCTAGTTTTAAAAAATCTTAAAAAAATTTACAAGAAGAATTTGAAGACAACATTGAGGAAATCTTGAGGAAGTTGAAAGAGAGAACAAAGAATTGGAAAATAGGGGAGGAAAAAAAAGTGAGGGTTAGTCCAGGAGATCCAATGCTTGAATAAAAGAGAGACCTAGGTAAAATAGAGAGCATAATCAAAGAAATAAATCAAGGAAAAATTTATGGAAACAAAGTACATGAATTTCCAGATAGAAAGGGCAAAACAATTATGCCCTTAAATCTGTTTTTAATAGATTTAAAAATACCCATGCCAAGGTACAGAAGTATAAAATTTCAGAATACTAGATCAGAGAGAAGATTCTAAATTTCAAGAAAGAAAGAGAGAGGGAGGGAGGAGAGAGAGAAACCAAATAAGTCATATACAAAAAACTGGAAATCAGATTATAACTGAACTCTTAAACAGTAAAATTAACAATGGATTAATATGTTTATTATATAGGGAAAATTATTTCAACCCAGAATTTTATACCCAGATAAACTATCAGATAGTAGTAGAAGTGGTGTGGGTTGTGGGGATTGTACAGGTGGAGCGGGGACAGGAGAACAGAGACTTTTTCATACAACCCAGATAGTGTAAACAATGGAAAATATCTAGACAGCATACACAACAGGGGAGCTGGAGCAGTGTTCACTGGGGAAATTCATGGTAACAGCATCAGTAGCAGGTGTGGTTTTCCCACTACCTACCACAGTCTGGGGAAGAACACAGTCTGACAGAGATAGATGTCAGACTCTGGAGAAGGTATTCAGATGCTTGGGCTTTAGGGCTTTTAAACTGCATAATTAGGGAAGCATAAATGTATCATCTGTGTAACCAGAGACCAGGGTACAATACTAGTACTTGGCAGAAACTTATTTCCAGGCCTCTTCTGCCAAGACAGTATTTTTAACTGGAGGTAGCACCAGCGCCTCCCCTGGAGTAATCAGAGGGCTAGGATCAAGCCTTGAAGTTGCAGCTGTATGAGGTGGCAAATAGCAGTGAACCTTATATCATCAGCATTTATGGTTAGTAAAACACCAGGAATGACTGGGGAACTGCAGCCCAAATGTCACTAATGGTCAGAATCGATTGCCTAAAGCACCAGGCATACCCTGTTTAAATTGAGCTTTTAAGGAAGTCAACACTTTCTGGGGGGTCAGTTTGCAGGACATCAGTCTTAGACAAGTTATCTTTTTCCTCTCAGAATTGCTCAAGGAGGTTACTTCTCATACAACCTTTCTGAGGAAAACACTGCGTAATGTGTTCCACTATACTGAGGGAGTAAACCAACAATGAGAAAGACACACAATCCATGAAAAAGGGGATACACACAGAAGTGGCAAAGTTAGTTACCAGGATGACAGTGAAGGGAGATCACCAGGAAGACAGCTAGGAACAGCTAGAAATTTTCCTGTCCTACACAAAAATTTACAGAGTTGAAAAGGAAAATGAGACCATGGATTTGGACTTGTTTGTTTTACTACCATGTGAAAAACAAATATATTTCCCTGTCTAGAGTCACTGGCCATATGTATTTTTTCTTCCAGCTCTTAAATCACTGACATGGAATGAAGAGGGAAATCCAAAGTGAAATACAAATCCAGCCGTGTGTCAGGAGGCTCCCTCCTTGGTCCCCAAAGTTCTTAGAGCCTGTCCAGATGCCTGAATTCTTTGCAACCCCACTCCCTAGAAAGAGCCAAGTATTCTTTACAGTTACATTTCCATGGAAACCTGGGGAGAATGACATCAGCAAAAGAGTCAGATTAGATAATGTGAAACAGCTGCCTCTCGACCCCTTCAGATCAACTCCATCCTGGAGTAAAGGTTTGCATGTGTAAAAATAATCTGAGGATATTTAAACACACACACACACACACACACACACACACACACACATTTCTAGCCTCAATTGCAGAAGGTCTCATTTAGTTGGTATGAGCCGAAGCCCAGTTGCCTGCATTTTTAATGTATAGGTGGTTGAATTATGGATCCACTTTGGAGAAAACCAGTCTAGAGACTGAGCTCCTGGAATCCAAGAAATATGCTTACAATGGAATCCCATGATTATGCTTCCTTCTCATGAAGCCCAGCAGCATGGCGCCTGCTCTCGGTGAATGAGTTGGGATTTCTCTGAGAATAATATGGAGCTCTCCCACTTTGGGAATGAGCTTGTGAGCCAGAGAATCATCTCACAAGTCTGCTGAGGACTGTCTCATAGTCCCAGGGGAAGCTTCAACAATATTATGCCACTAGTGTATAGGCAATTTAGTGACATAAAAGTGATCAAGCAGAATTACAAATAGGATACCCAGGAGAAATAATCTTGCTTTCAGTCCAAGTATCTGAATAATACTTATTTGGTTTCAGCAGAGGGCTCAATTCTCTTCTTGACAAAATCTTAATCCTCCAAGACCAATTTTTTTCTTGTAAAAAAATCCATCATCACCATCACCCTGGACTACCCCCCCCCACACAGCATCCCCAAAACCTCATTCTCCCTTGGCTCTTGGTGCTTCAGTTAAAGCACTGAAGCTTTGTATTATAAGGATTTTGTATATGTGTTCCTCTAACCAGACTGTAGACCCCATCGAGGTGGAAAAATATCTTTTTAATCCTTATATCAACTATACAAAGTGCCTGATGGGTGGTGCCCTATAAGGTGACACATCACTGTGGACTCAGTTAAATTATATACTTTCCCCAATCATTTGACTTCATAAAATACTCTCTCACAGGTCCTACTTTCTGAGGAAACTAAGCAAAGATAGTTCGAAAGTTGAGAGAAGTAGTAATGAAGATAACTCAAAACTGGGGGTTCTAAATTTCTTTAGATTGATCACTGAAATGCAATAGGTGATATTTTTCTTAGGTCAATATAAAAATGTATTATACTTGTATTACCTAGTCACACTTGCTTGGTGACAAACAGAAAGCCATTTTGAATTAAAGTGCTGTCTCAGACCATCCACAGAGTGGATAATCCACATTTAGATAAGCCGTGGATGACCATAGTCACGCCAGAGGAGGTGCTCCCTAGAAAAACAAACATGCAAGATGGTAACTGCCGGACTATGAAGAAGGGACACAATCAAATCGCCCATAAATATTTCAGTGTGACTCTCTAATCTAAGAAGTAAGGACTTAGAAAAAAATCACAAGGCCATTATGAAACCTAACAGAATAACAATATAATACTTGATGGTCTTAAAAATGTTCTCTTACCCTTTGGATTCAAATAAGGCCCATATATTGCATTTGGTATGTCTCAGGTTTCTTTTACTCTAAACCCTTTCCTCTTTTAAATGCCACTATTTGAGAAAAATGGTCATTTTTCCTGAAGGATGTCCAGATTCTGTGTGTGTCATTGTTCTTTTGTCCTTCACAATAAAATGGAAGTACAAAAGAAAATATCTCTAAAATATTATCACAGGGCAATTTTTTTTCCTTGATGAAGACCCTGGACACTTTAATCTTTGGAGAAGTGGTAGTCCTACTTAGTAAGAGTAGTAGGTCATGTGTATTTTCCCTTTATTGTGTATGTGTAATGAAATGTGTATTTTCCCTTTATTGGGAAATAAGGGAAATTTTAACTCCAACTTGACAGCTATACATTTGTATAATTTTAATCATTTTTCTGCTCATATTTTAAGTAGAAAACAAAGACTTTTTAATACCAGTAATGTGATGATTTTTACTGCTGTCACCAGAATTCTAAAATCCTAGACTTATAATGGTTCCTAAAGGTCATCTATTCTGACACTTCCACTTTCTAAGACTTTCACTTTACTAGTGAATAAAGGCAGGCTCAGAGACGTCAGCTGACTCCACACCAACATCACCCAGCAGTGAAGGCACTGGGCTCAGGATCCTGGAGTCCTGATTACCCAGTTCTATGCCTATTTTAGCGGTCACTGCACTTACCCACTGGTTGCAGCCTTATTTGGCGTAGGCTGGCAACATAGTTCAAGCCAGGATGACTCTGTGTCCTTTGTCCAAGGCCATTCTGTATATTACATGAAGCATGATTGTGGTTCCATTCATAGATATGTTGAACAAATACTAACATGTATCTGAAAGGTTGCTGAGTTCCTGGAAGACTTGACTCTCAACTATGGGCAATACATTGTTCTTTTCATCATTATTTCAAAAGATGGACCATGAACTCAGTTATTCTGCCATGCTGACTTTTATCATTTCCAGTTGCTATTTTTAAAGATTCATTCAATTAAGAGAGAAAATTAGGCATATGAACTACCATGAAGCATAGATATGTAATGATAATGATGACTTAATGAGGAAAATAACCTGGACTTAAGAAGAGTAAGGGAATTTTCCATTTTTTTATAGGAATCGATGACAAATTAAAGCCCTTGTCAGTAAACATCAGACTTCTTGCTAACTTATTTGAAGTAAATTAACAAATAAGTCCTGCAGAGGGCAGCTTCAGCTGAGTGCTGGAATACAGGAAAACAATGGACTCTTCTTATTGTCATCTTTTACAATGAATGAGACCTTTTTGTTTATTTAATTAAAATATCACAATGGCCCATTCAGGGAAGGGCTGAATATTACTTCTTTTTGACAAGCTAACATGAGAGGAAAAAATGCACCCCAAATGAGTACTAAGTGGTGTAGATGTATTTTTTCCCAAAATTCTTCAATAAAAAATTGAAGAAGGGTTCCGCTAGTTAAGGGGAAATATTTAAAATGATTGGGGAGGTATCCTCTTATTTATAGAGGAAGATCTCAGTATCTACTCTTTCAGAAAAATTTAGCAAAACCTATAATCCCTCCAATCATCAAAATTAGTGGGGCTATTGATTGATTTAGCTTGATTTATTGGTTTGGATTCAGTGGTTGGTAAGAGCTTATTGAGAGGAACTTAATCTCTTGATAAGAACAATCCTGATAATTTGAACGGATAACCTGATACATGCTCTTATCTGTTAAGGGAGGCTGGAGAAACCTGGGTGGAAGTATATTATTTGAAGGATGAGAAGAGGCAGCATCATCTACTTGAAGCAACCCAGAGAGTCTAATTACAGAAGCAGAAAAGGAGGGGAAAGGAAAAAAGAATGAACAATGGTGATGACTGGGGTGTGTGTGTGTGTGTGTGTGTGTGTGTGTGTGTGTGTCGGATGGGGGAAGGTTGTGAAGTCTGACTATTTATCACATGAAATATTGGACCGAGCTGAGGTTGGCTAACTTTGGACCCTGCAAAGGCCCTATCCTTACTCTCTGAACCTTGGGGTAATCTTTAGACATTACCATTAATTATTTAGACTCAGAAGGCTGCGAAAACATCTTGATTCATTGGCAAAGTGACAAGCATATGGTGTGTTTTGCAAAGCCCTAGCTTTCTGTTGAGAGGAAGCTAACATTCATTTCTTACACATCCTCCAGGGACTTTCCAAGCCAGCGGTTGTTAACATAGTTTGACATCGAAGTTGGAGAGCTTGGAGGAGTTTTGAAAAATAAGTTAGATACAAATTAGTAGCTCTGTTCAGGCTGGTGACAAGGAAGCTTCTGAGACATCATGGCTTTTCCACAAAGAACAGCAGAGCATTGGACAGCTTTGCAGCTTGATGGATAGCTGAGGTGGCAGGTCTTTTGAGTGGGTCCTACAGGATAGTGCTGGAATCTGGTGTTTCCTGCGGTGTTTGGCTCAGGCAAGAGTCTCAATTCTGACTCACCAAGAGTGTGGTGTGATCATGGTCAGGGCTGCCTTCTGGTTGAGGGAGGCAAGCAGCCCACCCTCTGCCAATACACAAGCTGTTGGAGGGCAGTCCCCCAGGGGAGATATGAGAAGTGGGAGAGAATGTGAAGTGAAAGGTGCACGAAGAACCCCTCATCTGTGGCCCAGATCCTTGTTATTGTTTGCACTGCTTCTGACAGGACCTCAAATTTAAGCTGTAAAGTTCTCCATGTCTTGGGGATAGATTTGTTCTATCTTCCATCCTGCAGTGGACTCTCAAGGACTGCCTGGGCAAATGATTCATTTCTTGTCCTCTCTCTCTTCTCTGTAAGCTTCTGGACCTCCTCAAACCTCCATCAGAAAGGCATGGTCAAGTTTGAACTTTATTGATTGAACAAATATATAGAAAGCAGTTTGCACAAGAATTCTGTCTCTTGTGGTCATAAGAGTTAGCAATTAAGGCACAAAATAAAAAAGACCTTTTCTTAGGAACTAAGGGGGAAAAAAACTTTGATAATACCAGCAAGGATAGCAAATGAAAATATGAACAATTCAGTTGCCTCAGTCTGAAATAAAGCAGAAAGGTAGAGGGGAGCAGGGAGCAGGTTATTTGGCAGTTCTAACTTCTTTTACCTGGTCAAGAATTGAGGAAGAGAGATTGAGAAGGTATAGAATAAACAGGATTTAGACAAAAAAATATTTCTGGCAAAAGAGTCTGAAATGTACCATGGGCTGAAATGGCTAGTTCCATAGTGTTCAGGACAATCTGACCACCTCTTCAACTCAGGAATAAAACCTTATGAGAGGGGAGTCACCTGGTCTATTTCAACATGCTTCAGGCAAATCCACCCATAATGTCAGAGATACAAGCATCGGCCATATTTTTAAAAGATGTCCTTTTCTGGAAAACTCTTTCTTATATCCAGTCAAAACCTTTTTGGTTATAAGTAAACCATTTTCCTTCTGTCCCCAGTGGAAATAAAATATAAAGAAGATCAACTCTCTTTTTTTGGTAGTAAAGTCTTTTATATATCATGGCTATGTCATCACTCTCCCATCTTCCCCAAGCTGCACAATCCCAGTTTTGTTAATATTTCCCCATGGGTGCTATTTTTCAAGTGTGTAATCATCTGTTAAGCACTCCCATGAGTAGATTCTCCCCGTATTTCACTCCCTTTCATATTAAGGGTCTCATAGCGGGGCCAGGGGATTCTAGGAAAGTGCTAATAACTACCAAGAGCAGGATGTCCATCTAATTCATGATTCCAAGCCTCAGTTTTGCTCATTGCTTTATCTATCCAGATAAATGATCATGGAATTATTGCCACAATCTTCTAGATAAAAACCCACCTCCTTTTCATGAGTGGACACTGCTTTCCAGATGTCTGAACTTCTTCATAAACAGGGAATGATATTTCATGGTTTCTCTTGAGACCTTGACACACCCATCCAGCAGGTTTGGGGCCCAACAAGGAGGATGCAAGAACTACTCCTGGTCTCTCAAAGATAAGCTCCTCTTCTATGCCTTGTGCAGGTCCATATTTTTTTGTCTTCATGTTTCATCCACGGCCCCTTCTCCATGGAGCCCCTTTTTCTCCTCTTCCTTGGGAACACAGCTCAGATGCCTTCTCACTAAACCCCTGTGATGGATGACATATTCCTCTCACTTTCTACTCCTGCAGATGCCCCAAGTGGAGGTCTAAGAAGGCAAGGCAGGGGTTTATTTAATTTTTTTTTATATTCCCAGAAGTTAATGGAATACTTGGCACATAGTAGATTTATGTAAATGTTTACTGAATTAACTAATCAATTAATTAAATGCTGGGGTTTGGAGAGAGGACAGAATTGATAGTCACTAATACAGAGTCATGCTGCAGGATGTCACAAAAGCGACGCAGGAGGAGAGAGTAGGAAGAAAGAGCAAATGGCCAAGAATCCAGCCACAACAAACCCTTGATAGTGTTCGTGTGTGTGTGTGTGTGTGTGTGTGTGTAGGACGATGAGCTGGCAAAGGAAGCCATGGCCTGGTCACCGAGCTTGGAGAAGCACCATGATGTTGTTATTTTATAGATGGGAATAAACAGTTTCAAGAAGAAAGATTTGGAAAATAAAATCCAGACCCTACAACACGGCCCTGTGTGTGAGTCCCTGCCTACCCCTCCAACTTAGTAGCGTGCCTCTCTTCCTCACTCACTGGCTTTCTTTCACGTCCAGAACCATCCGGCCTGCCTCACAAATGTGGGGCTCAGTCTCCCTCTGTCTGGAGCAGCCCCTCCTCCTGCTTCTCTCAGCTACCTCCGTTCTGCCTTCTGAGGTCCCCACTGAAATGTCCCCCCGCCTCCCGCCAGAGGCCACCCTTGCCACCCTTCCCAGCGCAGGGTCCTACTTTACTCTCCTTTTCAGCCTCTTGCTAATTTCCTTCACAGCGCTGATCAGATTTTTAATTATTGTATTCATGCCTACACATATTTTATTTTTCATTTGTCTGCCCCTAGCATGAAAGATGAGACCTAGTGAGAGAAAAAGATAGAAAATAATAACAAAATAAGGCAGATTTGGACCAGTTCCCGGAAAGAGCTGTATACTTGCTGGCAAGAGGATGTTTCCTGGCTCACTTCACCATCACCCTTGCTTGTTCCCCTTACAGGGCTAGAGCTGGGCACCCTCTATTTCCCCTTCTCGCTGATTTGCACGGGGCCACCATCACCCGTTCTCTGCCAGGATAGGGCTTTTCCAAATCCATTTTAAACAGTTTGAGATGAAGTCTCCTTCCCCAAGTAGAACGATTTAATTGTATCTCTTACTTCCTGTTCTTGTGTTTTCAATAAAGCCAAGCTGTAGCGGAAAGATCTCAAGGAAGGTTCCAACCCCTGAGAGATCCCCTGCGTGGAGAGGCACGAAGCGGTGGCTTCATTGCTATTCTGGGCTCTGGAAACGACATAACGGTCTGTCGCGGTGCCCCCCCCCCCCAGCTGCTCGGCGGGGCGCATGTAACATCTCTGCAAACAGTCCCAATGTGCTTATAAAACCTCAGGTCACCGACAATTGCAGTGCTCATTTGCTGTGGCCAATTTAGCGCTAATAAGCTGAAACCAGGCTTCTGGGATTTGTTTCCATGGCATGTAAATTCCCTTTAGAAACACATTCCCCAAAAAGAGATTGCAACCTAATAGACTTTTTTTTTTTTCCTTCTTTATTTTTGTAAACTGACTTGGAGCCCATTTCAGAAGCATGTCCCCATTAGCTGAATCACCGCTTCCATCCTTGTCAGTGCCTGTGCTCCACCAGGGGGCAGCCCCCCTGCCCACTTGCCTGAGGGGACAGGAAGGCGATGGACAAGCACCGGAGTGCAGGTTGCCCACCATCTGGGGAGTGTGGGGAGCGACCGTGTCTTCCTGGGCAAATCCAGCTGTTTTCACATCTGTGTAGCAGATGTGGATGCATGCAGAGCTCTGATGGCTGAGGACAGGCCCTGTGCCAGGATGCCCAGGTGGGCCTTCGTGCTCTGGTCTCCGAGGCCCTCTGTGGGGCTGCCCCTTGAAGACGCTCAGCTGAGGCACACCCACTGCCTCACAGATGGCTGACAACCTCCCGCAACCCAGCCTTGAGGGTAAGGGGCCCTCCGGAAAGCCCGAGCTCCTTCCTGTGGTCCCTGCTCAGAAGAAGCCACTCCATTTGGGACTTGATTCCCAGTGACTTGGAGGCACGCGCCAGGCCCCAGAGCTTCACGCTCACCTCTTCCTCATGGTAGACAGCTGATCAACCACCAGCCCTCACAGCTTGCATCCATGCCTTTGGAACAATAAGGAAAGGGGGCTCTTTTCCTACAAGCACAGATGTTCCTCTCTCCCTATAGACAGTTCAGGAAGATTTAGGAGACCTCGTGGACATACTGTGGTTGCCAACTTAAAGCTCCTCTGCAAATGCTGAGATGTCAGATTTGCCCAAAATAACAAGTCTTGGCATTCTCTCCAGCCTCCTAGAGGCTTGGAGACACCGAAGGAAAAGCACCCCAGTTCCAACCAAAGCAACATTTTACCAGAAACCTGGCAGGCGCCTGCCTCTCTGTCCCCATGGGCAGATTAGGGAGCATAGTCACCTAATTGTTTGTGATCTGCCAAACCCCATCAGGAGATTGCTTCTACCTTGGAAGTTCTGCCAAAACTTCTCTCTAGTTCTGGGCAGAGACACCTGGGGGCACCTTTGGGGCTAACTTTCTTTCGTTACATTCAGCTGAAATGCAGTCTGTCCTGAGAGAGAGCAGAGAGTGACTGGTGAAGTGGGGAGGGGGTTTAGGGTGGCCATAGGGTAAGTTACAGCTGGGAGGCCTGCCCCACTTTCTCAGCTCCTCTACGAGAAAATCACCATTTTGCAGCCCATACTCTGTTCCCCAGGAAAGGCGGCTGATGAACCTCGGGTTCAGGCTAGTCACTCGGTGACCAGGATGCGAGCACAGTGGTCAGTCACCCAGGGTCCATGGTGGCAACAGAAGTCTGCCCTTCTTGCATGGTGCTGTTCCTCTAGGGTGGGAGGCTACCATGAGATTGAAAACCACAATTTTCCTCCTAGAAGGAAGGTGTGCGTTGTGTACGTTGGGTGTGTGTGTTTGTGTTGTGTTATTGTGTGAGACAGAGGCAGAAAGAAAATGATGGTGTGTGGGTTGCTGGGATTCCTATCCCAACCATTTCCCAACCCCCTAAATTTGATGTAAAATATATAGACTGTGCTGGAATCAAATTATCGGCCATAGACTAATCTTGCCAGGTATCCAGCCTCTGTCTGGCCTGGCTTCAGGCCCTCTCTCATTGCTCGCAGTTCTTACCCTCACCCACTGGACAATCCCCCACCCTCACCTGCTTTCCAAGGCACAAGCTGCCTCCTTCTTCTCTAATGAAAGATAGCATGTATCACATCCATTTATGCCCATAAAGGGCAGAGCTCACATCCTGGCTGCTGCTGAAAGGGAACTGGCAAGTGAAGCAAACACCTGGTGGCCAGATCACCCTGGCTGGGTTGTTCTCTCTCTGACCCAGCTGCAAGGCAGGCACTAGGTTGTTGCCGGGTGAGTGCAGAAATCCCCGTATACAGAGAGTAAGGCCAAGGCCTCCCTAGGGGTTCAGGAAACATGCAGCCTCTGTCCCTCCAATCTCCAGTTGCCAGTCTATCTCCACAGGCAGTGTGGTCTCATTTAAGGAAAAACAGAAGGCCTCCTGGGCAAGATATTGGGAGGACTGTATGTTATTAATTTCTGGGCCATTGGCTAGCAGGCTCAGCCATATAAATTATTTTGCATATTTATGTGTCCATTTTTCTCCAGTTTCTGCCCTATTCCATCCCACTCACCCTTGAAAAATAGTGGCAGCAAACACTTTCTTATGAGAATGTGGTGAAATGGATCCTGTGGTTGGTGCATTTGGCATTTCATAAAGGAAGTGGGCTACAAATTCAGATCTCCTCACAGGGAGACCACAGACCCGATAACTTCTACTACTGAAAGGTGACAAACTTGGTGGTGGCTATGAAATGTTCATGAGATGATGCTTGTCTTCACTAAGGCCCATAGTTTTGGATGTTCTTGTGGGACATCTTTTTAAAGGGACCATTGGCCAAACATGGCAGCATGACACATGGCAACACTAAAGAATTGAGGCTATTCTGTGAGAGATGAGATTAAGACAAGCACCAGAGTGTAAGCACCTGGGGTGCCAAAAAATGTATACACATGACTTGTATTTATCTTTTGTTATTGGTATATATTTAGTATAATGATTTTAATAGTTTTTTCCTTTCTTAAAATGTGTATATATTTGTTTAGCACCATCTGTATTTATGGAGTGCTGCTTATGTCCAGTGATCTGGGGAGATTCAAAACACCATGAAGTGTGGCAGTTGTCCCCAAGAAGGGTTTGTGACCTCATGCACGCCTGGCATTATTTTGAAGGTGAGATAATATAATGGATATGGAAGCATTTTTTAAACTGTGAAGCATTGCATAAAATAGGTTCTTTTTTTTGTCACTAGGAACTCTAAATCACCATGTATGACATTTGTAACATATCTATGCTTCCTTTTAAGTGGCCTTCATCTATTCACACATATTTATTGTATATACTGCAACCAGGTCAGATTTTTTGAGGGTCGGGTCTCCCATTTTTTCTTTCCTGATATCGCTGGACCACCCAGAGCATTTAAACTGAACTCTGAGTCTCTGAGACCATCACTTCTCTCCCATCGGCAACCCCTTCGCTGCTTGTGTGGATGCAGGCCTGCATCTCTTTCTGCCTGCATTGATCATTGTTTCAGACTCCTTTTCTATGTCACTGAAAACGTGATGCCATTATCCGATCCCACTGCGCCTTTCCAGTTCTCCCGCTGGAGGGTGCTTAGCTGGGTCTCTCCACGAAGAATTTAAGGGAAGAAAACTCTGTTAAGTAGAATGTTAAACAAGATTGTTGCAATGTCGTTCTTAATGGACGATCTAGAAGAACAACGTTAAAACAAAGTGCTGCCATAAAATGTTCTGCCATTTTAACTGTAGCGATGTAGCCCTCCACTTAGAAGTCAGGCCTGGGGTCAGTTAGAATTCAGTCTGTCCTTGAGTGACCTCTGCTGGTGATGCCAGGATGAAGTCGCGTTTAAGCCTTCAGATTAAGAAAAGAAGGCGGCTAGGAAATTCTGAAATGATGGCCAGCGACACTGTGGGAGGAGTCCTCAAAAGCCCCGTTCTCTTCCGGCCACGTGTTTGGCCCTTAGTGTATGTGTTGAGGTGCATGCAAATCATTGACTCCTCAGCAACCCCATGTGGGATTATTGGGAACATCTTACAGAAGAGGAAAATGAGGTTAAACCACTTACCTGGCTCATACAGCCAGCATGTAGTAGAAGCAGGATTCCAACCCAAGGCAACCCCATCCAGGCTGCTCCTGAGCTGATATTTCCCTACCTGCCCTCAGGTACCTCTTCTACTGCCACAGAGAAAAGCTGAGATGCTAAGTAAGGATGTGCAAAGGAGTCATTACCTGGGGGCTGCTTGAGGAAAAGCGGTTCTAGCTGGGGATGAGAGGTAACTACCATCTGATTATGTCCAGGATAAAATAACACCTCTGCTCTTATCTCCCTTTTGGTGTGGCCCAGAAGATTAGTCCTCATGTTTTCTAATGTGTGAATGGTTCTTCTAATTGCGGTCATGGATTTTGGTTTTATTTCCATGATCAATTTAGGCCAAACGTTTGGCAGATCATCTTGATTGTTAAATTATGGGTATCTTAATTGTGGAGATCAAATGTATTTCAATCGTGGAGATTAATATCATAAAAAAAATACCCAGCTGTTTTTTAGGGTACAATGATGTTTAGCATTTTGTGCCTGCCTGTCAGGAGTGTTATAGCTATGTGAAGGCAAGTTATAAACAGGGGAAAGGAATAGCCCAATACTAGCACTTTCCAGGTGTGGAATGGGTAGTAGGGAAGAGAGATGGAGATAAACTCACAGCGGAGGTGGAACCTAAGCCTCCAAGAAACGTAGGGCCTAAAGAAGCAAAGAGGTAGAACATGAAGGTAGAGGGGTGAGATGAGGAAATACACAGAGACAGGAGGCAGGGGGCCTGCTTGTGGGGGCTGCAGGTAGAACCAGTGGCTGGGAGTGGGGGTCACTGAGGCTGGAGGGGGAGACTGAAGGCAGACTGTAGAAAGTGGAGAGCCACCAGGGGGAATTACCTCACTAAGAGGATGGCAGGTCCTTTTTTTGGTCATGACTTCAAAGAAAAGTGTGGAAGCTGGCTTTCTTGGACAGGAGCTGAACCTGACAACATCTTGCGGTCCTTGCTAACACAACCAATGTTAATTCAGATGTTTGAAAAGAAGTGAAATAACTATCCATCTTAATAATCCCTCTCGTTCTTGACTGCGGTTATGTACCCGGCATGTGCTGAGCGTTTTACAGGCATTATCTCATTTTGCCCTCCAATTTTCCTGGGAAGTAGGTGCTATAAGTACCCTCATTTTACAGATGAGGAATTTTAACGTCCTGGAGCACAGGCGTGCGCACTAACCATACATATGTGTAAACTGCATGTCTGAGATGTTGGCGTTCAGCCATTCTCTTCCGTATTTTATGATCGGTCATTCACTCTTCAGACGTCTAGAAAAGTGTCTCCAACGTGGGACGAGTCTTTATTTTCTCTGTAGAGACAACAGTACAGGAATAGGATTCCGTGTCACACTGAGTATTAGGACACTCAGGTAAAGTGAACGAGTTTTTTCCCAAAGGTAATGTGGATTGGAAAGAGCTCACTCGCCTTTGTAAGGAAAAAAGAATTTATAGATGCCATTCTTAAAATTTCCAGATGGTGGCGCCACTTCACCAGTAATTCCACACCCTTTTCTAGTAGTTTTAGATGCTTTTGGATGAAATGCAAGTTCAGGAAATCTTAATATGCACACACTTTCTAATCTATGCTTTTATCGGGACCCATAATTTTTCAAGACTGGATTTCATTAAGTAATACAAATTAGAATAAATCAGGAACTTAAACAAAAAATTAAACCCAGGTTTTCAACAATATTCAGCTAATTGTTTAGAACTGCTCTGAAGCAATTGTTAACAAATTAAAAACCTATCACAGTTTGAGGTGAATTTCCTCTTATTGGAAATGCAGTGTCACTTAGAACAAAATTATGATACTGGAACATAAGAAACAATGCCCCCCCAAAATACTTTATAAATTAAAGAGGGAGGATGGTAAATCCCTCAGCCTAAGCATTAAAAAAAAAAATTCTAATCTTTTAAAATTAGATGATAACTTTTCTTGACAAAATGAAAGCTTTCTCCTCAGATAGAGAGCCATAGCCTTCACCAAGAAAATTTTCTCTTTGATTTTACTCATATCTTTTCCCTTGAAAAGCCTTTGAAGTGGATATTTTAGTATTTATTATATTAGCGAGAGGACCTGATTTTAGTCTCTGCACACGTACCCAGGCCAAACGGTTAAATATTTGATGTTTTTGTCTCGCCCTCTCCTGAGGACCGCGTCTCCCCTTTGTTTTATTAGCAATGCCAAAGCCCACATGCCCAGAGCCCTGGCGGAGGGGAATTGCATTATTTATTCTCTTGGAAGTAGCCTTAAAGCTGTATTTCCCTCCCCAAACAATGTTTTCCACACGTTCCCTCTGATTACACAAAGTTTTTAGTCTGTCCAGCTAACCCATATATTTTAAGAGACGTTTTCAAACAAGTATGTTCAGGAACTCAAGTGTTCAGGGACAAAATACAGCCCTCGGTGCAGCGTCGAAAAGTTAAGTTGCCTCCTAATAAATATACAGCATGTGTAGCTGCAGGCCTGGGAGGTCTGTTAGAATTCGTGGGAGTTAATGGCATAAATTCCAAGGGAATTCAGAGAACAGACACTTAAAATAACACCAGTAAAGCCACACTAACTGCAGCATGCCCAACACAGCCTGTTTAATGTGGTGTGATTTTTATTAGGGAATGTGTTGTGCATTAAGCCAGAAAACAAAAAAACAACGAAATAGACACAAAAAAAACTTGGGATAATCCTTTTCTAAAGGTTTAATGAGAAGCAAAGCTGAGAAAACCACTCATCTGAATTGGATAATGAAGAGATTTTGTGTAGGGCTTTCCCCAGCCATGCTCTGTGGTCAGATAACTGGTATCCTCGGTCAGGTTTCCAGAATTCCTCCTCTACAGCTTGTAGCTGACACCCTGTCTTCACATTCATGATGATGGCAGCTAATGCTAGCGGGGACATTTGCTGTCTTTGTTAGAATCCCCTAGTGGCACCCTGGGAGCAGTTTGTACTTCTTAGTGAAGGTTATCTTTATTTACCTATGTCGTGGGTCAGCGGAAGAAAACCCAAAGCATTAAAATATCACAGAGCCATCAGCCTCGGTGACTCGCTGGTCTGGGGTTCTGCAGTGTATCTTGTTCAGACCAGAAGTTCAACAGCTGCCAGGATGTCAGTGGAAATGAGGGGTGGCCTCGGTGGGCTATTTTGTACTCACCGTTTCTATCAGGAAAAAAATTAGACACAGGGACGTGACCACCTCACATGTTTTATCAACTAAGCCCAGAAATCCAAAGTGGGTGTACGAGAAATAAATACAGATATTCTCTGCATGCTCTCTTCATCCCACTCCCCAGCACTGAAAGTGACTAGGTATCCTGAAAAGTCCCATTTATTTATCAGTGAGTACGTGAAACTTTTCCACTGTTAATATTCTGCATGGAAACCATTTATTCCAATATCCTTTGTGGAATAAACCCTTATAAACCTACCTCCCACAGAGCACATAAACTTAGGACACTGAGATTTGAGGAAAAAAAATACATGGGTAACTTTACTTCATTTATTTAAGGAGATCCCTCCCTATTAGATAAAGAAGAAACCTTTAAGAAGTACATATATATGTTAGATACTTTGATAGAAGTGTTCTAGATGTTTTTTTGTTTTTTTCCTTTTGGAAAATACTTTCTAGTAGATAGAAAAGCACTGTTCACTTTCTTCCCCTGGCCTCCAGTGAATGCGTATTTTCCATAAGTGGAAAGAAGTAATTACTAAGGATTCTGTTATAAACTGTCAGGTTAGTAGGCACTCTTAGCTGTACTGAATGGAATTCACCATTAGTGAGGTCATTATTTTGCCCTTTCAAATGTAATCATAAGAACCTGGTATAATTGCTTAATATGACTTGTTTTAAAATGCAACAAGGAGTTAACTGCTTGTTATCAAAAATATCCATGATTCCAAAGCATAAAATAGCTTTCTCTCAGTTGTCCACACTTAAAGAAAGTTTACATCACATCTCTCAACTGCTGCTGTATTTTTCTCTTTCAGCTTTCACTAAATAACCAGGGGTGGTCATCAGGCAATAAATTCTCTTTGATATCCCTTCCAATTTCCTTCAAGAGAGTGCAGCTTGCCCCTGAGAAATTTAAAACACTTTTGTTTGTTGTGGCTTAAATTGCCTCCTGGCTTTTTTTTTCTTTCTTTTTTTCTGTGTACTCGTAGCTGATAATAGTAAGAAAAAATGAGATTGCACTAGAGACTATACCACTTAAAAATATATTTTCACCACCCTAATTCCCTTTCAAAATAATATTTCTGTTAGTGATTAAATAAGAAGTTTAAGAGTGGATGTCATAGTGTCTATAAATAAACTTGAGAACACGCATTCTAAAGAGCCATATTTTTACAATCTCATCTCCACTAAACAAAACAATATTTTCTGGCACCTGTACACTCAGTGTTTCATGTAGTTCTTATTATGGAATTTCCTTTCTCCTTTTCAGATTGAAGATAATTACTGAATGTGATAGAAACTTTATAGCCATTAAAAATAGAACAGAAAAATGTTACCAGACGGCAAGTTATTCACAATAAATATGGAACAGGTCCTGCTTGAGTCCTATCTCAAACACTGTTTGAGTTTGCTTGATTCCAATAGAACACAGGTTTCTTTCCTCTGGATTCTTCAAAAAAACAAACAGAACTTTTTTTGAGAGCTTAGGAAAATGTTGCCAAATCATTGCTTAAATTTTAATTTAGTAGAAAATCGGGCTATATGTAAATACTATTTTTCCTTTAAAATGGCTGAGTATAAAATTTCCAAATGGCGTAATCTATAATTGTCCTTTTCCCATCAGCTTTGGCAGTGCTGTATCAAGATTTGGGGTGGTTTAAGTACAGGAAATGGCATCCAGAGCTAGAATGGTAGGAACAGTCATCCATGGGCCCCTCTGAACTTTCCTATTTATCAAGATTTATTGTCTTCTTTATTTGGGGGTGAGAAAAATGAGATTGGAAATGAAATCAGACGCATAGAGTATCCGTGGGTGCTTGTTCCACTTAAGTTTGCAATGGCTTTCAAAAATCTTGATTCTTTATATGTTTATTACCTGGACTGTGGCGATGGTAACATGAGTGTATACATATGTCCAATCACACAAAATTCTTTTTTTTTTTTTTTTTTTTTGAGGGCAGTATCACTGGCCCTCGTATGTGGGACCCGAACCAGGGCTGCAGGCATCCCAAGCCAGTGCTTAACCAATGCACCACTCAGCCAGCCTGAGCACAAAATTCTTTACATTAACTATGTGCAGTTTTCTGTATTCCAATTAATTATACCACAATAAAGTTGAAAAAAAATTTCTGATCCATTTTTCTTGCAGTTACCAAAACTGTTTAAATCTTTAAAAAAATGATAGCATATTATAAATCTTCAGAGATCTTTTGCAACTTAAATATGAATTAGATCAGCTGTGATGGTTTCCAAATTAATTATTTTATTGTTCAGAAATAAGGACTTTAGGATTTCACAGTAACACTGCATTTATTTTATCTTATGTTATTATTTTATTTTCCCAGATTAAATATAACATGATATCTCCAAACCCCTTTGTGGGGTTGTAGTATTCAATTTTAGAATTGCCTGGTCAAGTTTTAGAATGTAAATTGTGTTCTTTTTCCCCAGAGTCAATGAGACTCAGTCTATTAAATTTCAAATCCATTGAATACACGGACAAGCTGTCCTTCACTAAACATGGCAGCGCTTTCCTACTTTTCTCAGCTAGCAGGTTTGGAGCACTTCCTTTGTGCCAAAAGTTTGCCAAGCAATTTAAAAGCACCACGTCAATGTAACCCTTAAAAACTTGAAGTCAGCAACTGAGCATCTTCCTGTTTACAGATGAGGAAGCTGAGACCCCGAGTGCCTAAGTGATTGTACAGCTATGAAGGAGCCAGAATTCAGGTGACGGGTAACATTTGTGCCAAAAGCTGTTCTACAATAAGTGACTCACATGCGTTTATCTCGAGGCACCCATCATTCAAATGATCCTGAGAGGCACTCTTTTATTCCCATTTCACAAATAAGGAAAACTGAGGCATAGAAAGGGGCTACATTGCCACTCTGCGGTTCTAAGGCATGATTTACCAACATATATTCCACACTAAAAAGAATTTCATGGTCAAGTATATAGGGAATGCTGCGTATTCTAACCCTTTATTCTAGCTTCTTAGTGAATATTCACCATGCTCATTAATTGTTCTGAGAAGTCCCATAATAACAATGCGCCTTCATTTTGTTTAACCCCATGTTTCTCAAATTTGTATATCATGGAGACCCTTTCATGTGTAACTGCTCTTGATATCCTGCAGAAAACACTTTGGGAAAGACTTGTAAATATTTTTGCCTCTGCACTCAGCAGGCGTGAGCTCAGGAAGCAGGTCTCCATTTGGCTACATGCTGCTTGTTGGCATGACTTCTTCCGGAAACATGAACCCTTGTCATGGAATAGGGTGACATACCAGAGCCTTTCGGGGGCAACTCTCTGGCCTCCCAATTCGGGCATCTACTTCCTAAGCCTGGTTGCCGATGAGCAGCTCAACTTGGGAACTATTTGCGAAGCTGGATCTAACGGGTGAGTGAGTCTGTTCTTGAGAACACTGGGCCTGAGTTTCCCTGCTGATAAAGCTCGCAGGGTCACCCACTGATGGTGGTGGCTGCACCCACAAGGTCCTGAACGTAAAAATGGCCCTGGGAGTTTTACTAAATAAAGACACTAGGAGCAGATCCTTCAGAAAAAAGCAAGACCTGGAACTGAAGGGCAGGATGGCAGGGTTGTTCTTTGAATAATTACAGTGGCTTGCAAGAAAATGTTAGCATTTATCTTACTGCGACATTTGCCTCATTGAAGCTGAGCTGTTTTTCTCTTTTCAATGAGATATTGAGGGAGCTCTGAACTCTGTGGCAAATGTTAACTTTTTAATGAGAAGCCCTTGCACACTGCGTCCCAGAGGCAGGGCCTGTGTGGGGCAATTGAGAGGAGCAAGCTAAACGAACCACTGCTCAAAATTCCAGGAGGTTAATAGGCAAATCAGCCTAGAAACGGAGATACCAGCTGTATTTCTTCCCTTTCCCTGCTTTTCTTACAATTCAAGGCATCTGGGCACCATCTTAGTGCACAAATGTCCCATTTTTCAACTTCTGGGGGGTTTGGGGCTAAAGGAGCCATTTGTTTTTTATTATTATTAATGGCATCCTCTTTTTGACAGGCTCCAGACAGCCTTGCCAGTTCAGGTCACGGAGGTGGGCTGGAGGTAGGAGTCATAGCTTGATCCCTTGCCTGACCGAAGCTGAAAGGTCACACGCTCCTTCCCCCTGTTTCCTATCGCCAGTCCGTGAACAGGAATGGAATATGGTGGGGGATGAAAGGTCCTAGGGCCTTACGACTTAAGGTCTGAAAAAGACTTTAAGGGGATTGAACCCACAGGCTCCCAAGCTTAGCTACACCCCAGAATCACTTTGGAGGTTTCAAAACACTGATCCTAGGTCTACCCCCAGAGATTCTGATTTAATTGATTGGGGTGCAGCCCTGGCATGGAGGTTTTTAAAGAGCTTCCCCTCCACCCCAGGGGATTCCAGTGTGCAGCCGAGTTTGAGAAGCACTGGTCTAAGACTGAAGTGAAATCTGCAGTTCCATGTGATGAAAACCGATGTCTCCTTCTCTTGACTACTCTCATCATCCGTCACTAACCCATACTCAAAAAAAAAAAAAAAATTCAAAAAGGCCCAGTGGTTATTGGCACAAACCATGTTAAAGACATTTCTATTTCCCTTTACTGCAGAATTTCTCAGAGCTTTGAATACAGTAATGTATGCTTTTAAATCCCCAAGAGGATTCTGGGAAGGTAGCACTTCCCATCCATGTTGGACCCCCAATTTCATGGAAGGACTCAGGGAATGAGGGAACTGGCAACCTAGATTCACCCCCTCCTTGGGAAACGCTGCTTCTAATCTGAGAAATGGACCCTAAAGAGGGGGGCTCCCCTCCTTAGTGTGTACCTAGCCTATTTGACACCCCCAGTGGGTCGCTTTTTAACATCTCCCTCCTCTACACAACAAATTATTTTCAGTAATAAACATGCATAGTCAGGAATTATTTCATTGGTTTTTCTATGGTAAAACAATTACAAATTTTAAAAGGGTACATTTTCACTGAAAACTATAATGCACATCCAGTTAAATATTTCATGAGTGAACTAAAATTTGCCCTGACCAATCAAAAATTTTACACCTCACCTGGCATACTGTTTCACTCTCTTAAATTTTAAACAAATAAACACGCCAAGTAGTCACGTAAAATGACAGAACTGAAGTAACCCGAGTTCTGTTTTTTTTGTCTTTATAATTACTTGCTGTTGTTGTTTATTCCAAATCTGCTGTTTAGGAGTCTATAGCATCATGGGGCTGAAGACACTGAGCTCAAAGCAAACCTGAAGGATTCTAAGTCACTGCAAACTTATTTTGGGAACAAATGCACATAGCACGTAATTGAGTTCACATGTGTTGGAGCCCAGCTCTGTTAACTGGGAGTTTTTAAAATGGACTCCCATGTAGAACGCAATGTTTGTTAGAAAGGTAAGTCATAAAACATGCTACTTTGAAACACAGGTATGATTTTTTTAGATTAATTAATTCATTTAAATCCATTGCTTCAAACTGAAACCAACAAAAGACCCGAGGGGGAGAGAGAGCCTTTATCAGTGACGCTGTCAAGCATGGATGGAGCACGGTAACAAAAAGCTGACTGACTTTAGTCAGTTCTATTATTATTTGAAATTCTCTACAGACAAGCCACCCCCTCATCCCTTACCCCTAGGCAGAGCGCTACCACTACTCCATCCTTGTACATCCCTCTATTATCCGAGATCACCAAATCTAACAGTGGAAGTTGGAACTAAAACCCAAGTCTCTTGACGCCTACCTCAGTACCTCTTTCTGTGTCCAGTGTGTTACGAATAATATATTTGTTTCTGAAAAGGGCTCAGAAACATTAGGTGAAACTTCTAAACCACTCTCTACAATGAACATAACAGCAACACAATCTGAAATGTAACAGTCAGCCAAAATGTCTATTAGTCCATCTGGTCCTTCGTGTATTGAGTTTCAAATCATTTCAGCCCAGAGGTCTGGGTGACATGTGTCCCTTTAGAAGATAGCTTTAGCTTTTAATAAGAAGAAAATTGTTATTTCATTTTATTAACAAGAAGCTTGTATCATACTGAAAAATTCATTGTCTGTGTGCAGCTTGAATATTGTATTCATTATGTTTCCTAATCTATGTGATTACTACCTGTGTAATTTGATGTCTGGCATCTGCTATCAGAATTCTTTCAGCCCATTATATTCCCCATCTTTTTTGTAATGGAGGATAAGATTGGGACATGGAAAATTGCAGCCGACTGCCTAAGGCGAATTGCAACCAGCCGGCAGCTGGATGGAGCAGACAAAGTTGCAAAGTTACTTGGGGAATCAGGGAAAGGTGGCCTCCCGGTCTCCGGTCTGCTGTGGCAGCTCTGAGTTGGAAATGGAGTTGGCCAGTTTTCCAGCGTGGCGACTGACCGCTCCCGAATTATCTCCAGCAACTTGGGTTGGCATTATCCATTCAGGGAAATGATTAGGGTAGAATATGTGGGGTATAAGCGGGGGTGTAAATGGGTAGTACACGACGAACAGACTTATTTAAAGTACCAGAGATAAGAAGTTGGTATTGGAACAAAACCAACAGAATCGCAGCACACCGGTTTTAGTTAAATATTAAGCACCCAGAAACAAATCACAGAACAATGATGCCAACTGTCCTTTCTTTTTTTCTGCATGCTAACTATAAGCAGCCATTTTATTTAATAGACATGAGTCAGATGGTATATCCCAGTGGCAAAAGAATGAGCACTGAAATCAGATATAGGTACCTAAGTGTGACTGCTTAGTTTGAGCCATACCACAAGCAAAGGAGAGCTCTTATTTACTGTATTTTACAGGGCAACTCTAATATCTCCCTAATAGGGCTGTTATTAAATTACATTATATTCAACCATATATGATTATGTACGTAACATGTGCATTTGGAACATAGTTCATAAGTGGTCCTCAATAGTTGATTGATTAGAATTATTTAATTTTTATATCCTGGAGGCAAGTGGGGCATTAATTCCAGAGCATTTACTTGGCATTACGTTGCCTTATCTATGTCTAGATGAACATTTCCAAAAATCACCTGACCAGTATGGTGATCTAGTCAAGAGTACAGCCTCTGGAATCATCCAGGCCTGGATTTAGACATTCAGATGAGATACTAAGGGAGCTCTGAACTCTGTGGAAAATGTTTACTTTTTCATGAGAATCCTTGCCTGAGAACATCCTGCTTGATGTTTTTTTGTTTTGTGTTGTTTTCTGTTTTTCACAAAAACTATTAAATTGTGAAGCTGGTCATATCACTCCTCAAATTCCTTATGGCCTATAAAATTTTCACCAATTGTGTTCTTCAGGACATTACTGCTCTGTGAAATACCCATGGCATTTTAGTGGAAAAAAACATACCATGAATAGTTTTTCTGATGAAATTTACCGGTATATATAAAACCACAGTAGCAAGCACATTTTTATAGTTATTATTATGCAGTTTTTTTGCCTTTAAGAAATGTAGGTGCCTGAGAGTGCAAGGGAAGCCCTGAAAGAAAAAAAAAAAAAAACGCATTACAATTACAGTCCAAAGGTTTGACCTAAGCCTCCATGCCTAGGTGGTATCCTCCTACTCAGTGTTGTATTGGACATCGCCTAATGCAATGCTTGCAGAGATATTTTATACAACTTGTCTCAAAATTTCAATATATACTTGTGATATTGTCTAGTGACACTATATATGAAAGCTGTCCAATGGAGCTTTCTGTGATGATAGATATCTCTGCACTGTCCAATACAACAGCCACAAGCTATGCATGGCTATTGAGCACTTGAAATGTGCTCAGTGCAATGGAGGATCTGATTTTTAAAGTGTATTTTTATTAATTTAAATCTCCAAGTTCTATATGGCTGGTGACTACAATATCAGACATAACAGCTGCATAGGAACTATTAGAATCCCCACTGGGTCTTTTCTTGCAGCAACAGATTTAGGTGGGTAATGATTGTTTGCTGTCCCCTTTAGATGGGGCTGATGTTCCCTTGGCAAACCAACTTCTTCTCATGTTATTTTCTGCTTTGCATTAGTCATAGTGAAGCCTTTCTTGTTTTTCGTATATACGCGTACTCTGCCATTTCTCCCCTTGTTACCTTTGCTCACTTTCCTTCCTGTTTTCTCCTTCCCCTACTCATCCTTGTGATTCAGCTCAGGTCTCTAAGTTGTCTGCCATCATAGTGCTTCTATTTTTTTTTTTTTTTTTTTGCTGTGTGTATCCTCAGCTTGTAGCAGAATGCCTATTTTGTTTCATCAATAATACCATAATCTATATCGGAAATCTATATAGGAAAAGTATTTTGTTTGTGGGACTCTTTACAGTGTACAGTTTTTGTCAAGCATCTTTTCTAGATGAATAGCAACAATAAGAAATTATAAGAGTACTCTTCCTTTGCCATTTCTCTTCAATGTTTCAGAGCAGAAGTGCTGCAGCATACACAATGTATTAATTAACTACTGGTGTATAAAAACTTACCCCCACCCTTAGCCGGTTAAAACAAGACAGCTTTATGACTTCAGTTTCAGTGGGTCAGGAATTCAGGAGCAGCTTCACTGGGCGGCTCTGGTTCACGTTTTCTCATGAGGTTGCAGCTGAGCTATCAGCCGGGGCTGCCATTGTCTGAAGGTTTGACTGGGGCAGGATCCACTTCCAAGCTTGTTCATGTGGTTGTTGGGAGACCTCAGTTTCTCACTGACTGTTGACTAGAGAACTCAGTTTCTTTCCAGGGGACCTCTCAGTAGGCTGCCTGGCTGTCTTCACAATGTGCAAGCTAGCTGTACTTAGAGTGAGTGATGAGAAAGAGAGAGAGAGAACCCAAGATGGAGGCTGCAGTCTTCTGTGTCTCAGAAATGACATGCCATCCCTTTTTGCCATATTCTCTTCGACACACAGACCAACCCTCGTACAACGTGAGAGGGCCTACAAAAGGGTATGAATGCCAAGAGGCGGGGTTCTGGGCGGCTGGCTGCTATGCTCTTTAATGACACTGATACAGCATGATTCTACCTTAAGGGTCTGTGGACCCCAATAATAATGCTGGAATCAATGAGTGAAAATGCTCCCTAATGTTTCTTCAGGTGTCAGGCCCTCAGCAACCAACTGTGTTATAGAACCTTCTTGAGTGTGAACACCGATCAGAAAACTCATAGGCAGAGGTAGAACTAGGCTCAGAATCCCTATCTTTTCATTAGACCTCCATTTTTGTCACCAAATGACACTGCCAGATGGTATAACTTCTCTCTGACTTCCCCTTGGCTAAAGTCAACATTCTAGCTTCCTCATCTATAAAATGGGTATGCTAAAACTTCCCTAGTTACCCAACAGGGCTGGTGTGGACCCAAGGAGATAATTTAGTGGAAGCACCTTGTAACCCACTAGCATTTCATGTGTATGGTGAAACCTTGGTGGGCCTAATACTCTAATTCTGAACACTACCCCTTGGTCCTCTACCTTGTCATACCTGCTTTCCCACCATCATGCTGCTCTTTACAGGGCCACACATTGCCTCTACTTGAACTAATCCCACCAGACCAGCTGTTTTCTTTTGGTATCTTTTTATTGCAGCTAGAATTCCAAGGGCTGCAGGGGAAAAGCTGCTGAAAACACCACAGGCCCTGGGCCTCACTTCAAAGCAGCTTTCATCATTCTTCACACGCTGTTTTCAGGACCCTCGACTGTTCTCTCTCGGGAACCAGATCCTCCTGGAGATTTTCCTCAGTGATATCACTATTTACAGAACTCTGGCCCTGGACATCATGTTTATATCTGATTTGTACATGTCCACATGGCCCATAAAGTTTATAGGGAGGTTAGAGAGCTTTTCTTTGTTCATAAATCTTTCCCTGTGGCCTCCCTCTAGGAGTGGGGAGGAAGGAGGCAGGAACAAGAGCAGAAGGGTGCACTGGCTTGAAGGGAGAGAATGATTAGAAGCACAAGGCTCCTTCTTTGGGCTTCTCCCATCATCTCCCTCCCTTGGGATCAGTTGGAGAGCAGGGCAGAGAGGGTACATGGGAGGGCATGAAAGCTGACTGCTGTGGGCAGGTCAAATAAATGTTCTAAATCTCTCTTTCATCGTATGTTAAATGGAGATGATAATGGTACCTACTCACGATGTTGTTCTGAGGATTAAACAAGGTAAGAGACATCAAACATTCAGCAGGGGCCATAGAAAATTGCAAAGCTGCAGTACATTTTAACTGAGAAAATTGACAAGGGTCTCTGCTATCCACCCACTACCCTGCTTCTGTTCCCCAGACACCCAAAACTGCTCACCTAGTCAACTCTTGAGTTGTTCTCACCCTGAAAACCTGGCTGCCCAGAGCTTCTCCCTGCAATGGGCAATCAGAACTCCACCCCCACCCCCCAAACACCCAATAAGCACTGGCATAAAAATAAACCATTCCAGGAGTGTGTTTTGCATTTTTGGAGCTGAGATTTTTCCATTTCAAAGTAGATATATTAGTTCAACTCCTTGGATGGCTCTGTAGATGTTTCTGAATTTTAAGAGGAAGCATTTCAGAATTTTAAAATGAACATTTCATACATACTTTCGCCCAACTCCCCACACCGCTTGGAATAGGAAATGTCTGCAGGCCAGTGGAGGTACACTGGAAGAATACTAGATCAATAATAATTCACCACTGGTCACTCAAATCCCCTTGGCAGATTCAACCAATTGGGGTTCAGGAGAATCATCACGGGATGTGTCCACTCAGGCAAGGCAAAGGGGACAAGATCATAAATTATTTTTTGAATTGCTTCTGGCTGTCAAAATAGGTGACCTAGAGTAAAAGAAACTTAATTCCTGAATCATTTATAGTTGTCTTCAGGATGTTCTCATTGCTGAAACCTAAGTGCCATCCCTCAAACCCCCCAGTTGCCACCATCCTCTATGATGTAGCAAGAGTGATCTTTTAAAAATGTTCATCTATTTATGAACGCTCAATGACCTCTCATTGCTCTTATGTTAAAAACAGAACAGCTGAATATGGTCTCCCTGACCTGGCCTGATGGGGCCATGCCTACCTCTCCCAGCCCACTGCACAGCTCATCTTAATTCCTTCCGACTTCCAAGCTCTACATGCCTTTCCCTGTGTCTGCAAAGCCTTCTCCTTTCTCCCTCTGTCTAGTTAACTTGTACTCATCGCTCACATCTTACCCTAAGCACCACTTATTCCAAGAAGTTGCCCTGATACTTCCGCAGCCCACCTAGACCACCAAGGGATTTTCTAGGAACATGTTGTCTTCAAGATGGTGCCCCTTTCCACAACCACCATTAAATAATCTATTGTGTTGATCTGTGTAATGTTGGTCTCTCTGGCCAGAGTGTGCGTTTGCTGAGAATAAGGGCTTTGTCTGTCTTTTCCATCATCTCGGCAGCTTAAACAGTGTCTAGAACCAACTAGGTGTTTAATACTTGTTCCATGAATGTCTGAATCCATGTGTACAGATATCCACCCATTTCTCCATCTTCCAGGCCTTGATAAATAGGATGTGGTCCACATCAGTATACTATCTGATGGATCCAGAAAGTCCCGAGATTACTTAGAGTAATTGAATCAGAGCACTGTAGCAATTGAAAGTATATTGGATTTTACTAGTTCAGTTTATAGATGAGGAGCCTACTGAGTGACAAGGTCAAGGTCATTCAACTATTTACTACAGAGCAGAGGCTAGATACAGTTTTCAAAATCCCTATTGTGCATACGGCCCATGAAACTACTAGGCCCCCCAAAAATGCCAAATAAATTCATAGTTCAAACATAACTGTAATGATGAATTGCCCATGCATCTACCCCCCACCCCCATCAGTTGGCCAACTCCTGTCCCTCCCCGAGAAGACACAAGCCTTCATTACATTATCACTCTCCCCTCTTCTGATACCACTGAGGGCCCTTCCTTTGAACTCTGCGTTGCCGTGGCAACTGCTCCTTCATGAACATCAACATCTCTGCCCACAATTGCCTATGCTGAGGTGGATGGCTGCCAAGCAAATCATAGGCAATTTTTTTGAGTCAAGAGGGCCGAAAGCCTCAGATCAAGTTCAAATTATTTGGAGGATGTGTGTGTCAGGGACACTTAGCATCAGTTCCGATGGGAAGGCAGATAAAAGCTTGATTTAGGACAAGGGTAGGGGAGGCACAGGGCAGCTCAGCCTCAGAGCTTGGAGAGCTCTTCCAGAAGCGCTTTGATGTGAAGGAGATGTTGGAAGTTGCGTAATTCTTGCAGGCGGTCCAGACACAAAGACTGCTCGAACAATGCCGAGGGGCCAAATATGCTGAACGCTGGTTTTGTCCTTCTTTCCTCCCCTGCTTCCCCCTCCCCTTCATCTTTCCCGGCAACCCAGGATCCAACACGTAGGTTTTGTCCCAAGAAGAGGAACATTAGTGTCACAGGGGTAAATGTGCAGGGCAGTTGGACTTGGGATGTAATGGGAGCCATGGAGGCATCCTGTATATTAAGAGAGGTGGTCAACCTGGTGATAGGGGCTAGTAGTGTGTGAGGAGGGGTAGCCTAAGGCAAGCAGTGATTGCCTGGGATGGAGCTCTCCCATCCCATGTGAGAGAAACAAATGCCTTACAAATTGGTCACATCCCATTTAGCTCATATTAATTTACATCACCGACCCCCAGGGCTAACAGGCAGTATTTTTCTTCCTTTTGTTTCTTCTCCCCCATCCCCCAAAGTGACTTCCTCTTTTCTTTTCTCTTTCATCCAAGAGTGTCGGCCTGACGGTTTCTAGTTTGCTCAAATTTTATTTTCCTATTTAACTGTTGTGCTTGCCAACCCCCAGATCTTTCACGTTGTAAAACCCGCGCTACACATGTCCCCTCGCAGCCTGCTTTCCATCGGCTTTGCTTAAATCAAGTTGCTGGATCAGTCCCGTGTGTTTGCAGGATAATAACTTTCCTGAGCAGGACAAAATGGTGCAGGGTGAGTGTGTTGCCTTTTCTTGCTTCAAAGGCTTGAGAGATTCCTTTAACCACAAAAATGAGAATAGAACGTAATGGAGATACAAGAGTCCCACGATGGCAATCTCACTGCTGGAAATGTTCATGAATTACCTGTAATTTACCTCAAAATGTACCATATGTTGGGCTGCAAGATGCACTTTTCCTTTTTTTACTTAAATGGACTGCTATTCAGAACACTTTTTTTTTTTTTTAATCTTGACATGGGAATAGATGTTGGGAATAGGTTGGCGGGGGGGGGGGGAAGTGACCCATAGAAGTTTCACAAATTAAACTAGGCACATGTTATCATCTGAATGCTTTGTACAAGGGAAAGAAAATGGAATTATGTGCGTATCCCTCCTTAATACACTGTCAGCCCCATCGGGCCAGGATGAGATTAAAGACACTTTTGGAGGAGAGAAGACAATGAACCACCAATTCACCAGTTCCCATCATGGGTTTCAAGCAAAGGGACAGAGATAACAGACCCCTCCATGGCTTGCTTTATGTAGTCAGGAGACTTGAAGAGTGGCACTGCCAAGACAGAGGGAGGCCTCATTTTCTAATCCTGTGGCGCTCCCCCTTGCTCTCTGCAGTGTCCTGGTCAGGTCTGCCATGTGCTCTCTCTGCCATGTTGACCATTGTGGCTTATTAATATATATTTCTAAGAGTGTCAGAACTTTTACATCAAATCTTTTGAACACCATCAGAATCTGTTTGTTAGCCCTTCTGAGGCTGAACAGATGTAGAGGGGGAAGAGCCAAAATGGCAAACCTTATTTTCTACCCAGAGCCACGGTCTTGACACTAGCCCTGCCACATCTGCGTTTTTGAAAGGAAATGTCATAATATTGCTAATCAATAGGAAGAGTGACAGGCCCATTTGTCAAGAAAAAGCCAGCACTGCAGCTGTTGTCTTCCTCTGCCTCTTTCTCTTGGGCTCTGCAATGGGAAGCCCAGGGAAGGGCTTGTCGTGTGTCTGGCACAGCTCCTCCTATGCCAGGGGACAATAGGCAGCTCCAGAGGGAACATAGTGGCACGTCTTGCTGATGCTCTGCATAAGTTGGGCCAAGTACAATGGCAAAGGCTAGGGAAGAAGCATGGAGTTTCTAACAGTGGGATGCAAAAGCCACCAGACACTCTGTAAGGAGAGAGGATCATCTGTATCAGGAAGTCTGTTGACCCTTCATCCAGGGAATGCAGTTGTGTTATGTGTTTGTTTGGAGCTGCAGATGTTTCTTGCTGGTCTGTTGGTCAGAGGGGTGAACAGGTCATCTCAAAGAAGGAGTAAAGGGGGTTGGTACTCGAACTTGATGATGATTTTCATCTTTAAAGGAAAATGTAACCGGAGGGTGGAAAATGATGGCAGGGAGGCTGCAGTCACCCTGCCCCTGAGCTGATATAAACACGGAGGGACAAGGGTGGCCACATAATCAGATCAGTCATGCATGGGGCCTGGGAGTGTGCTGATGTGACAGGACTGAAGTGCCCTTTCCTACCCCTCCAGAATAATTTTTAAATTAGGAAATTAATCTTAATCGACTGTGGTATTTCCAGCTTTAGTTGGTCCAGGTTATTGTTATGGCTTTTTGTTCTTGGTGGGGGGATCCCCGAGACCAGTAATTTTGTTTGATTGGTGCAAGTGAGCAAATGCTGACTTTAACAAGGGAGACCTCAAGGAAACATTAATAACCGTTTCTTGTCAGTTTGTATGTCTCTTGTTTGCTTTTTCTTGTCCTTAAGGAGAGGTGATGCTTTAGAAAATGACTTTTTGTTTTCTCAAGTACCCCCGGATTTTGACTTTAGAGGTCAAAAAATATGTAATTTAAAGACAAAGGTGATATTGATAGTGTATTGTCAGATATATATCTTTTAGAAAAATGTGAAAGCAAAAAGGATCAGGAAGGACTATTTTTCCAACTAATAATCCAACCCTGAGGTCACTGACTGACTTCCCATGTGTTTGCAGGATCCCAGATCCAAATGTCATTGGAAACAGTTGCTTGATTAAAGGAAGATGAGTTTAAAATCCTGTAATATATTGATACAGACTAAATTGTATTCCACCCTACCCCAGATTCATACATAGAAGACTTAATCCCCAATGTGAGTGTATCTTGAGATAGGGTCTTAGGAGATAATTATGATTAAATGAGGTAATAAGGGTGGGTGAGTGGGGCTCTAATCCAATAGGATGTGGCCTTATAAGAAGAGGATGAGCAAAATCTCTCTCTTCCTGCTGTGAGGATATAGCAGGAAGGCAGCCATCTGCATTGCAGAAAGAGAGCTCTCACCAGAAACTGAATCAGCCGGCACCTTGATCTGGGCTTTTGGCTCCAGAACTATGAGAAATAAGTTTCTGTTGTTTAATCCACCCAACTGATGGTATTTGGTGACAGCCCAACCTGATTAACTAACACAGATTCTTCAAAGTAAAGCATCCTGATAATAGCATTCCAGGAATGGAAAGCTTGCAATTCCCCTGAAGGCATAAGTAAGGGTAATAGGATTGATTTTTAAAAACACATTAAAATACCCATGCAAAAGAATGCAGTTCTCCAGAGGTAGTTTACTTGGAGACCAATACAATCCCAGTAGTATGCCTTTGCTGAAAATCCTTTTGAAGAGTCTCTTTTATAATTTGGAGTCAGCAAGGTATTCTTGAATCTCTTCAGTAGTGACATGTTCTTGTTTTTAAGTGTGATTTAACTTATTTTTTTACATTTATAAGACATTCAGTGCAAATCTGGGAATCAAGCTGGTAATCAGAAGTAGGTTACCATGGTTTCAGTCAACCACAGGGTGTGTATGTGCAGTGATAGCCTTATGGGATTTGCAGCTATTTTAAGAGATTATTCTAGAAGTGTAGCCAGGGCCACAATGGTTCAGGAAAGCATCACAGAGCAGGAGGTGGGCATTCTAGAAGGGACCCATGCTTGTGAGTACTTTGTTCTGATACCTCAGATGCTTTTGAGTTAACTTTATTTGATCCTTACAACATCTTTGGAGGCAGATGTTTTTATCCATAGAAAGACCTCATTTTGTTGAATAAATTCTGGTTTGTTCAAACAAAGCAAAAAAAACACAAAAATCCTTATTGATGCTAGTGGAATGGAAAAGCACAGGTTCTCGAGCTGACACAAGTGAATGTGAATCTCAGAACTGCCACTCACAAGCTCTGTGATCTTGACTCTCTGTGGCTCAGTTTTCTCCTCTGTAGAATGGGGTGAGGTGGAGGACTAAGTTAAATGAGATGAGATAAGGTACATAAAATGCCTGGGACAATGATTTAGAGCCTGCATTCTGTTTGTGTTAGTTCCTGTCTCTATTGCTTTCCTGTTTGGGGATCAAAGCTGATGTCCAGGGTCAAGGATAAAACAGAAACTAATCACAGTGTTGGCCTGACCATGATCTGGAGATGCAATGGACGGTGCTTTTACCCTGTGAGGCACCAAAGGGAAGGGACCTCCCTGTAGTTTGTAAAAATGGCTCCGAATGACTTTCCTTTCCTCATGTGAAAGTTCTGGATCCATTTATTTAAAACTGTCACTCAGCACCTTTTCCTTTTATTCCCTCCTCAGTCTCTCACACCTTCCCTTGCTTTCAACTAGGGACAAGGGTATCAGGTGGCCTTGTTTTGAGTCTCTGCACCTGGAGAAGAGTTTTCAGGTCAAAGATTTCTTTCCTTTACATCAGGCTAACCACATTATTCTTTAAAGGAACATTTTAAGGTTATGAGGTAAAGAGTGGTAGGAAATAAAGACATGTTGACCAAGGCAGAATGAATGTCAGGGGTCATTGCAGTTCTTCTTTTGGCACCTGTCTTCTTCTTTGGGTTTTTGTCTTCACACAAGGAATACATCCTAAATCTTATTGTATTCTGGATTATTGAAAATAATGAGTTAGTCTAATACCATTGAAGGCACCATCTGGGTTGTCCTTTTGTATGTCTAGGCTCCACTGGCACGCATCGCTTAGAAAGTGACTGCTGAGGACACAATGGCATCTCCAAGTCTTTGTGTGATAGGGAAGAACAGTTTCATGCTGACAATGGGACCTAGAAAGGACCGGAAGAAATATTCCCAAGTAGTTGTACAATGCATCCTCTCACCTGGTGGAAGTCTTACCCACAAGCAAACTCTACTGATGTGTCAATGAACTTACCGAGGAAAGAGTTAAGAATTTTCTATGATGTGAATCTTTCAGATTGGGAAATGAACTAAAGTGGCCAATGTTTTTTGTTCACATCACCTTTACCAAACAACAACTGGTGAATGTAGTATTGTCAAGCACTAGGTCAATTGATGTAGAGAAGATCTAGCTTAGGAAAAGAAAGGTGGGTTTTCAAATGTTTTATGTGCTCGCTAATTTAATGAGGAGAATTCTTTTGGGGTTAAAGTTAATATGGAAGGCAGTGACATGATACACTGAGCAAATGCACACACATATTAACTTTGGAGTCAGACAAACCTGGATTTGAATTTCAGCACTTCTGTAAGACAAGCCATTAACCTGGCCTCAGTTTCCCTATCTGTAAAATGAAGAAATAATACCTATAAATGAAGACCTAGGCTATCTCTATAGGAAACTGGGTTGTATATACTGCTATTTTGTAATAGGTTGACCAGTTTTCCCTTAAAGTGACCAATCAAATTGGGAAATTGATGGGGCTATATTAAAACAGTGGGTACTAGTTTGCAGAGTCTGAGAGAGACTTCAGACTTCCATATTTATAGAGTCTACTGTTACAAAGTTCCTTAGAAAGATGTCAAAAAAAGGAAGTGGGTTTAAACCTGCAGAACTAATATGTTTGCTTAAGAAACTGGCAGAAAGGAATCTATACTTATTTTACTCTTAAGTGGAAAATTTCATGAATTGCTTTGATGAGAAGACTTTTAAAGATTGAACTAGAGAAAATATTTCTCCCAAAGTGGGAGAAATGTGGGTTTAGCTACAGGGTATGCCTGGTCCTCCTCATTAGGGAAACCAGGGTTTGGTACTATTAAATTGATTGCTGGGGCTCCCTATTATTATATAGACATTTGACACACCCCAAGGAGAATGAAACAGTGACCCCCAAGGTCAACTAGAGAGCTAGAGAGCTTGTTAAAAGGATGTCTATTTTCCTTCAGTCCCTGTTTGTTCTTGAGTTAAGTGATCTCCTAACTATTGGGTCCCACAGCTGTTCAGATGATCCTGCCCACTGTCACCCAGACGTCTGACAGCTCAGCTGGGCACCATATTCCCTACTGGCCTTGGAAGTCTAGGAACGGTTTCGTGAGAAGGTGAGAAATGAATCCTCAGATATGATTTTACCCAATCCTGCCTGTGTCCTTTTTCAGCTGTCAAAAGATTGTGACAACAATGTCCAAACTACACATTTGAGTCATTTGGAGATCTTTTAAAAGTCCCAATGCCAGGTTATACTCCATGCCAATTAAGTCATAAGTCTGGGAGTGAGAGTCAGGCATCTGTATTTTTTAAATAGCCCTGGGTGATTTCAGCGTGCAGGCAAGTTAAGGGACAACCGAACTGAACTTTACAAAGAGGTATTATCTCAAGGACCATGACTATTTGTAAAGCACCTGACACACAGTAGGTGTCTAATAAATGATAGCTCCCTTTTCTATTGGTAAAAGATGAAATAATTATTGATGATATGATGTTGATGATGATGATGATGATGATGATGATGATGATGATGATAGTAAGCCCTTACACATTTAGGGTACTTTACAATTTACTCTTATATCTATTATTCTAACCCTTACCATTCTCCCACGAGATGAATATGAGTACTATCTTTTCTATCTTTTTGATAAGGAAACTGAGGCTCAGAAAAAAAGGGAGAGTGACTTTCCCAAACAGAGCCTGATCTGGGTCTTCTGACTCCTATTCCAGTGCTCTTTCCACCTACCATGCGTCAGGTGTTTTAAATACACCACCTCTGTGCTCAAGGAGCTTCCACCAGGTGAAGGAAGACACATCCATGCATATAACTATATTGAGAATGTACAGTAGCTAAAACACTCCAAGTTGCTAATAAGTTGAGATCATTTATAGAAAACCAATTGGGGGGGTACACCCAGTGTCAGCTTCTTAATGATGCGGCTGGGTTGGAGTCGGTGGCAGGGTCTCCTCCTCCCTGAGCCTGGCCAGTGGGCCAGACCTCCCTGACCTCCCTGTGGGGGCACAAGATGAGAAGCTGAGTGGATCAGAGAATAGACCAGGCCAGCCAGGGCCTGACTCTACTCCACCTATTTGCTGCATGCAAGTGGCAATATTAATACAAAATGAGTCCATCATGTCTGAGTGTCGCAGGGAGATAGGTCCAAGGAGCGGTGCCTCTGCCTTCTCCCCAGATCTGCACAGGGTGGTGAGCAGCTCACCCTGCCCCCTTCCCACGAATCACATAAATCTTTCTTCCTCCTCTGGGGAAAGGAAACTGTGGGAGCTGGGGGAACATTAGAAGTATTGGCTTTCATATCATTTGCTCCCTTGCGGGATGGAATGGAATCAAGTTAACATAGTGATGGGAGATAGGATTCTTCCTGCAGCAAAAGACTACCCCTAAGTGCCATATAAATGATATTCCAAGTAGGAGCTCGAGGGTGAAACTGTGAAGAGACAGGGTGTTGTGGTCAGGAGGAGGCGCCGTAACGGCTGAAGAGTTGACATGGGTCTTGAGGGAGGAACAGGAACTGAACTAATGACGCCTTAGGCAGCATATCCTCTGACTCCCTGATCAGGGGATATGGAGTGAGTTTTAGAATCTTAGGAATTGGTTTGAATAAATCTGTTATGACTAATAGATTACTGACTAATCAGTCCCGGCTGAAAATGCCTCTTTGGGGTGGTAACGGTAGCCCGAGATCTCGAGGATGTGTGACAGGTGCCGGGTCTGGCTGGGCCAACTTGGCTAAACAGCCTCTTTTGAGATGTGCTACTTTTTATTTGCTTTTGAAATGCTGACAAGAATGAATGTTGCAACTTTGAGGGAAAGGTTTCGTCATACCACCATGTGCTAGCACAATGTTGGCTTGAGACTACAAATCCTGGGTTTTAAGCCCAGCCTGGACACTTACTATGGTTGTGACCTCAGACATGTGACACGTCCCCTGTGAGGCATAATGTTTTTCCAGTAACATGAGGATGATTGTAGCACCTATTTCAAAGGGTTGTTCTGAGGTGTAAATGAGGTAATGCATGCTTGGGAAGAGTCTAGCTGCTGAGGTACAGTGTGTGCTTAGTAAATGCAGTTACAATAATTATTGTTTTTATTACGATTACGAGGACCTGAGAACCAGAGCTGCCTAACTGTGGCCTAAAGACTTATCTTGCTTTGCTTTTTGTCATCTTTGGGTCTCAGATTTTTTCTTTGACTTCCAGGAAATTTGTCACCTTGGATGAGAAGCTGAAACTGGTCTTTCCCCCTCTATTAACATTCCGTCCATCTTTCAAGTTCCATTTCAAATTCCATTTGGGGAAATTAGGAAACACTTTATGGAGGAGCTGCTATTCATCTCTTCCTCTCAGCTCCCACAGGTCTTTATAATTTTATTATGGCATTTATCACACTCGATCTAGTATGGTAGTTACAAACCATCTGCCTCTTTCCCCACACAGTAACTTTCCTGAGGGTAGGAAGATGAGTCCATTTATCTCGGAACCCTCCGCAGCACATAGTAGAGTACCTGGCACACAGTAGGTGCTCAACAAATATTTGTTGAATTGGAATGATTCAATAAATTTTTAAAGACTGCTTTATAATCAGTCAACTTCCTATTTGTCCATTGATTACTACAGCTGTGAAAGATAATTTGGGGAATTATCATGAAGCATGCCTAAACTTTGTGAGTCAAAGATAGAGTGATTATCGTTCTTGAGTTTTTAATATTCCCCTTTATAGAGATGGAGGTAAAATATAGAGCAATACAATACTACAAAAGCTAGTTAACTGGCCTTAATGGGCTCCACCCTGCTGTTGTGCTATCAGGTGAATTTGAACAAGCTCTGAGCCTCTCTAGGCTTCAGTTTCTCCATTTGTAAAATCAAGGTGATCTCCCCCTTTTACTTATAAATGTATATAATTCCTGGCTTCTATATTAGATACAAAGAGGGATTTTGCCATTGTTCTTTACACTTCCCCCACTTAAAACAATGTTGAATTAGTCAGAGGTTTTATTTAATCATTACTATCTCCCTAGGACCTATAATAACATCTGGCACATAGTAGCTGCTCAACAAAAACATATTAAATAAATGAATAAATAAATATATTTAGATACAATTTAGTGATATTGTGATATAGTGCTTAGGAATAGTTACAGTCCTGGCCTTCCAAAAATTTCCTATGCCTGGGAGAGTCCCACTAAGGCAAGAAGAGACAGATATGGCGAAGGACACCCGGGCACTGCTCCACCTTTTCTGCCTTGTGGCATGAGCTGCATACAAGGGACATCTTCCAGGTTAAGTCCATCTGTACCCACGCAATTAATATTTAGACAGGACAATTCTTTATTGTGTGCAAGCGTCCCCTACAGTGTAAGACATTTCCTGCCTAGTAAATGTCAATACACAACCCAGTCATTTGTGCCAACCAAAAAATTTCCCCCAAACACAAATATTTCTGAATGCCCTAAGGAACAGTGCACACTCCTTCTGGGAGAACCACTGATCTCCTCTGACCAGTTTAGTCTACATGTGGAGGGCACTGCATATCCTCTCATCTTCACTGCAGGAATTTATAATTTAGATATGAACTCATTTTAGTATCAGCTCTGATCCTTACCTGTGAAAATGACGAGCCACATGGAAAGTGCGGTCTTGTGGAAAGGTCTGTCCTTTCTTTAATGTGAGGATAGAAACCTTACTGTGAAACTGGTTCACCTTCCCACTTCCATCTCCCAGAGACAAAATGGTCAAGTTCAAAGTGGTGATCTCAGGGGGGTAAAGGGAGTTGATGTAGAATTGTCACGAGGGTCCATTTAATGTCTATTTTGAAATCTGAACAACCTGAGTTACAAAAACCTTAGTTGATACAGCATTACTGGCCAATGTTAAGCCCAGATTTTCCTGATGCTAAATGAAGATCCTTTGTTCGCCTTATCTCAGGTTTTAGTTCCAAGCTAAATGGACCTCACATCACCTCTTTTGCTATCTCCATGGGACCTGAAATGTTAGGACCTAATGCTTCTTTCTCAGTCTTAATGTTTTACCCATGTGGAGGGAACTTGGCTAGTGTAACACTCCTGGTCAGCTCCACAGGGAAGGTGTACAGAGGACCAGTTGTCCCGTGAATACTGGATAATTACATTTCATTCTGGGTAATTGTGTCTATCTAGTGCTAGAAAGCCTACTTACCACAGGCTTGAGCCACATATTCTCCAATATCTGCAATATCAGTAATTATAGTGATATTTTGGTCTCTTTGTATTTTACTCTTTTGTCTTGGCTCAGAACTTAGGAAGAGAAAAGGGGTCTTCAAACGCCAACACCAGATATGAAGCTTGGTTATTCAGAGATGGCATCCATAAACACTCTAAAATTTACAAAAAAATTAGAGTAGTTAATGCTAAAGAATTCTTCATAGCCTTGACATCATATTGGTTAGGATATAAGTTCACCTCAGTGAGAGTAGCTTAACAAGGTTAAAGTCTGAGCTGGCATGGCAGCAATGCTCAATGTCTGCAGGGGTCCTGGCTCCTCTATCTTTTTGCTTCATCACCCCCAGTGGATTACTCTCATGTCTGTGGTCCAGAATTGCTTGTCACCATGTTCACTGGCCCAAAAGCATGAAGGAGGAATGAGAAGGGAAAAGAGTGGCTTGCCCTCCCGTTTCAGGAAACAGTGTGGAAGTTGTCCACATCACCTCCGCTCACATCCCATGGAACAGAACTTAATCATGTGGCCATACTAGCTGCAAGGGAGTCTGGGACATGTAGTTTTTATTCTGGGGATCCATGTGTTCAGGGTAACGTTAATTTAGTATGGAAGAAGGAGAATGGATATTGGGAGCTAACTGGCTGTCTCTGCCACAGAATCCTTGTCTTGATTTCTAGATCAAGCCTTGAATTCCCCATCAACCTAGAGTCCTCCTCTTTTCCCAGAATCAAAGAGATGCTGTTGTTAACATTCCAGATGTGCTCAAGAGACTTTTGCTGGAAACTGCTTTGTCTATCTTTAAGTGATTGTGCTCCCCAGGGCTCTTAATAACCTTCTCTTTTTTATAAGACCTGAGTGGTCTTATCCACTTTCATGATTTTAACTTCTATCTGTAAGTTGATGGTCCACATTTGACCCTTCTTTCTTGCTGCATTTTTCTCACTTAGTTTCCTTTTAGCTTAGATCAAGGTTTCTCAACAAAACATAATCTAGGATGAGGTAAGTGAGGAGCCCAGGGAGCAGAATTAAGGAGACACTCACCCTCAGGCTCATGCAAGTGGCTATCTCCATGGCCCATACTCCGGAGTACCACCCTCGTTAGCTCTCCCTCAGGTTACTGAAATAACTTTCCACCTCATTGTTGTTTTCAAATTTTGCCTAATACAGTTTATTTCCATGCTGCTGCTGGAGTGCTCTTGCTAAAACTCAGATTTGATCAGGCTTTACCTAGCTTTAACCCCCCTCCCCCACTCCCACCCTGTGACCTCTTATGGCTGTTGATGGCTTATAGAATCCAGTTCAAGGTCCTTGGCTTGTCATATAAGGCTCTTCTCCATACCCTCTCCCACCATAGATGGCATACTGTTCCACTCCATCTCACCAAGATTCATGCCCTTCCAGGTCATTTGCCTTGGTTCTTCTCAGAAAGACACCCTCCTCTTTCTGGATCTGGAAAACTATACATTCTTTAATGACTCTCTTTGAATGTCATGTCTGCCATGAAGCCTTCCCTGATCTTTCCAGGGAGAGTTACTGTTCCCACAGGCCATTGTGCATATATCTACCATGGCCTTTATGACATTTTGTTCCACTTATCCATCCTCTGCAAGACTTTGAGCTCCAGAAGAAAATGTGTCTTATTCAACTCTGTGTTCCTAGCACAGTGCTATGTAGGGATGGTGAATAAGTGGTTGTTGATTGAATGGATAGATAAATGAGTAATTGACTGCTTAAGGAATCTATGGAATGAATTCCAAGAGGACTGGTTCAATGGATTTTTGTGTCTAAAAGTTAAATCATGCCCACATTGCAGCTGCCTGGATTTAATTGTGATCTGGTAAATTTAGTTAGTAGAGAACCTTGATTTGAATCTAGGTCCTAAGGACTTCCTCTGCCCACTGGCTTCTGTGTCTTGCTTTGGTTTATGCTGGAATGTCTTGTTATTATTACTCAGATGCTAAAATCTTTCCCGAAACCCCCATGGTTCTTACCAAGTAATGCAAGCCATTCTGCAGGACTCACACTAAAGAGGAAAAAAAAAAAAAAAACCTTTAAAATCAGCTTCCAGCACAGAAAGATAGACAATCCTGGCAGTGGTTTTAAAACATGAATTGTTGATCAACCTGCACGGAAGAATCAGATATTAGGAGGCAACGGAAGAGGTGATTCATGGCATGACTTCAGTGAGACCCCATTGCCGGAACTTCCACTTGACCACATACACATGTAGTAAGACACAGGATCCATTAATCTGTCCTCACACCTCTTTCCCACCCAGAGTGAAAATTGTTTTGCCTAGCGAAAGAGGTAGGCTGAGCCAAGGGGAGACACTTCGGATTATGTTTCCTGAAGGGTCCATGCTGTTGTAGTGAAAAGACAGCAAGAGCTTGCCAAGGATTCCAGGAGAGATCATAAGTCCCCCTCCAGTCCCACCAGTGACCTACTTGGTCATGGAAGTAGTGTGACGAAATGTAATGTGCGGTGGAGGGTCTCAGGTTACTTGTATGCAGTAGTAGTGGGGTTTATTCCTCTAGCTTGGGAAATCTGCAATTTTTACAGTCGCAGAGCAAATAGATCCGTGACTAATGTTATACAATTTATGTAGCTGATTTCACATAATTTTCACAGTTGATTCACATTTATGACAGTTAAAAGGTATTTTTTCCTACTCTAAGATTTATGATGTAGAATGGATTTGCCCACACACAGTCTCTGATGCTATGTTTATATTCCAAAAGACCATCTCCACCACTTCACCCATTTTATAGATGGGGAAACCGAGACTGCCAACCGTTCAGTGACTTGTCCAAGGACACATAGCTGGTGTGCAACAGAGTAAGAATGAAATCCAGGTCCCACAGGTCCTGGACAGAAGCACATTTATTTGGATGGTTAGGATTCTCCATGAAAAGTATTAGGATGCCTGATTCTCTACCTTTTCAAAAGTCATGGAGACAGCTCCATTGCATAGTCCCCATCTTGTCACCATTGCATACTCCCCATTTTGTCACCATTGCATAGTCCTCATTTAGTTACCATTGCATATTCCCTTATTTATTTATTTATTTTAGCTGAGCCATCCTGCCACCTGTTGGCAGCTTAGCGGCAGCTCAGCTTGGGCTGGGTATTGAACTGCTGTTGCTCAGAGCTCAGCTCTCACTCTCGAGCGAGCTCTTAACCAACTGAGCCACTCAGCCTGCCCTTGCATATTCCCATTTTGCATTGTAGCCACCACATGGAGGGAATTGCTGAGGGAGGCTCTGTTCACTGTTTATAGACTGATGATGACCCCTTTCATCCATTTCTCCATGTGTCAACCCACAGGATTTTCCTCAGTGGGCAGGAAGCTTTCAATGTATCAACTGAAAAATGAAGCAGTTAAAAAAAAAAAGCAACTGCAAATTTTCTCAAATTCTGACCAGTAACAACAGAAATGTTCACCCAAGCCCACCTCATCAATCACAATAACTCTTTCCTCTGGCTTTACAGCATGGCCCCCTGAAAGATCAGATCCCAAGGTGTCTTAAGTCACATTCTCTAGAAGTAAAACCTGAGGTGCTGATTCTTGAGCAGCAGATGTACTGAGGGACTTGCTGTCAGGTGCAACTTGGGAGAGAGCAAGGGAAGCCATCTAGGGCAGGAAAGAAGCAAGGCAGAATGTGGCTTCAGCTGTCTTGCCTCAGCCTGATCCCCGGGGAGGCTCCTTGTTCTTCTGGGTTATTTTGGGTTTTTTAATTACCTTATTTCTTTTATAAAAAATTTGTTTCAGGCGTAGAAAACAATGTACTAGTTAGACATTTACCCCCCTCACAAATTGATAACCCCTCTCCCTCAATCTACTACCCCTCTGACATCGTATATAGCTGTTACAATTCCATTGACTCTATTCTCTATGCTGTACTCCACATCCTGTAACTACATATATATGTTTATTAAATTGTAGTTGACATTCAATATTATTCCGCTTCAGATGGGCTCTTGTCTTTTTAGGTTGTTCCATTTTGAGGAAAGGGTGCTGAGCTTTTATATGAACGCATCACTCAGTCTTAGGCTGACGGCCTTCCCAGGAGGGAGTGATGCAGAGCCTACCTCTGAGCCTTGCCACCCAGCTGGCCACTGTCATATCTCTGGAGCCAGGAAGGGTGCAGCTGTGAGCTGTTAGCAGCCAATTTGTAGAGCAGCTGGGTGCACCAGGAAAGGGATCTGGGCAGGGCACCAAGAGCATATACCAAACATTGACATCTCAGTGTCCCAGAGAAGAAAAAAAATATGGCTGCCCCTAACAACACAAAACAAGACATCAGCTTTGTTCATGGTAAAGCATAATTCACTGTTCTGTTTTTACTGTGATGGCATAAAAGTCAAAATGGAACAACCTAAAAAGACAAGAGCCCATCTGAAGCGGAATAATATTGACACTAAAAGACAAAGAAAAACTGTAAATACCACTATTGGAAGGATCTGTTAGAACCATGTCTCACGGGGAAAACACTTAAGTGCCTTGTAGACCTATGACATCTGGGTAAAAACGAAAGATGCGCTGTGGAATGCCCTCGATTCCAGGATTCCCCCTGCTTCCTTGTCTCTGTGAATCCTTTGGGAATTGATGACCATGGCCCTGCTTTTGACCTAAAACTTGGATACAGGCCATTTGGGACTCAGGGTCTGAGCAAAGAAAGCAATTGTTTTGGAACTACTGATTAATTGGGACAATCTGCTCCAGGCCAACTTGCCTCAACAAAACGATATCCAAGGTAAAGGCTTTGGCTCCCTGTCAAAATAGGAACTCAAAGACTGATTTCGGCCACGCTGTCTGCAAAGACGAAGGGAATCCAAGGCTGGACATCTCTGATAGTCATCTTAGTTAAAGATAAAAACTGTAGAGATGAGTGGTATTTATTTCAGACAATGTCGTTGGGGCCAAACAATATGAAACAACAGTTCTATAGTGTTCTCTCCTCCCCTCCTGTTTTGGATATATGGTGAATTTATTTTTTTTTAAATCTATAAAGTAGGGAATAATAATATTTACTCCATAGTTTGTCATGATGTTTATAACAGATACTATTAACATGATAAACTTTTGGCTCTGTTACATTTATCCACTACAACTTATTTGTGCCAAAAAATAGCTTATTTTTTTCTCTATTACAAAAAAAAAATTTTAAAACAACAAAAAAAAAATCTTTCTCCTGAGCCTCCATTCCTGCTGATGATAAGGGTGCTGATAGGGAAGGAAGACAAAACCACATAACCTCTCCAATGAAAGGTTACTGGGTACCTTCTGGTTTAAGGCTGTCGTTTTCAGATCAGTATCCAGCTGATATGAGTATCAACCGCCCACTGGGGCTGTTTACCCCTCTTGAGGGTCTTCTGTCTGACAAACTCACAGGCTACACGCGACACTAGGGCCTGGATGTCAGTGACTCTGCTACAGAAAAACGGTGAAGGCTTCTACCTTAATGAGGTATCCTCAAAATTCCAAATAAAATTCAGTTTCATTTTTCTTGTCTATTCAGTTGATAAAAATAAAATGTTCCCTAGGAGAGTAGGAAAGCACATAGAAGCGGCCTCCTAATCTAGTTAGTGTGCCTTTTGTTTCACCCAATTCTCTTACATGTTGGATGAATTTCCTTTGCAAATTGAATAATTTTCACAAGTCAATTACATACATTCCCTCGGCCCGTTTGAGTGTAATGAAATAGCTTAATAGAATAAAACAATAACCCCCAAGATGATGATGTTGGCCATTATTAAGTATAACAATAGGAATTAATTATGACAGCAGAAGGGATAATTGATGACTTGGAAAATGGATTCTAAAGCTCTTTTCTATTGTGACTTCAGAGGCATTTCAAAAGCTATGTGAATGCATTTGAACAGGATTATTAATAACATGTTTTTTTTTCTTAGTTCCTTACATTTGGTTAGTCCTTTATAAAACATTGTCATGTACAGAATCTTGTTTTTAATTTAACCAACACTTAGATAGAGTGTGCCATCTGCCAGGCCCTGTTCTAAGCGTTTCACACACGTTAATTCATTGGATCCCAGAAGCTGACTCTCTGCTCTGTGATTCTGGTTGCCCTCTTACAAATGAGGAAACTGAGGCTTAATGAGAGTCAGGAACTGGCTCTGAGTCCCCCAGCTGTAACCTGGCAGAGTGAGGCTTTGGATCCAATCTGCTTCCCGAGTCCCTGCTCTTAATCATGGCACTTAACCCACCTCTCAGTCTTACCACATGCCCTGGGAATGTTGGGTTCCATTTTCCTAAGGATTAAACACTCCCTCAAGCAGAAATTAAGTTATTTGTCAAAAATGTAGAGCTAGTGAGTAAATACCAGGGCTGGAATTCAAATTCTGGCCTAGTACTCCCAAATCAGTACATTTCCTGATGTGTGTTTATGAAGCAAATTTCTTCTACCCCAAGTGGTACATAATATTTCTAGAACTTTAGAGCACTGAGTAAAAAATAATGTATTTTTTGGGAGAAAAAATTGGGCAGAAATTTTAAGGGCCGATGAAAACATATACAGTTCCTTTTAATTAGAAGGAATTTGGTAACATAGATTCACACATTGCTAATTTAGTAACATAGATTCACAGAATGCGTGAACTATAGGGGATCATATTGTTTTCTAGTAACTCTTATATTTACTGTACATAAAAAGGCCCTGGGAATCTGTGGTTAACACAGATTCTCAGGCTCCAGCCAAGGAATTCTCATTGAGTATATCTGAAGTCAGTCTCAGGAATCTGAATTTTAACAGATATGCCCAGATTATTAATTACTTAATGAGATTGATGTTCATTTTTGAAATGGGGGTATGCAGACACAGAGGAGCGAATTGGCTGCTCAAATTTACCAAGATGCTAGGAAAATAAGACTCTTAAGGTCAACAAGGACTGTATACTTTGGTTTGTATATAGGATGGCATGTTTTATGTATGAAATTCAAAGATTTATTTATTCTCACAAAAATCACTAATGCAATTTGTTCTTAAGTGAGTTAAATTTTTCTTATAAATGGTGCTGAAACCCACTAAATTTTAAGGAACTAAATATAACTGAGGCTTTGCAACTTAATGAATGTAAGGGGCAGCACTTACTCTCCCCAGAACTTAGTCTGATAAATTATATCAACACTAATGCATAAAATCAAATATATGCAAAATTACTTTAAAGAGATGGAATGGCTACCTAGAGACATGGAGAGAGAAAGGCTATAGCCAAGTCAATAGCATTAGCCCCTTTAAGAAAGAATATATCAACAGAAGGAGGCAGTGTGCCTGCAATATAAAAAATGGGATTTGGAGAGCCAGAAAGGCTGCAACTGTCCAGAACTGTGTGGGGAACAGGAAACTCTGTGCTCCATTTAAGGATATGCTACTGACCCCCTCTAGGTCTGCTCAGCCCACAGCCCCATTCTCTAAGCCTTCTCTGTGCGCAGTGATTGGTTCTGAAAGCCATATTTGTAGTATACCAGCCTGCCCCTCAGGTCACACTTGATTGGAATGGCCAGGCACTGACACAAAACCAAGGCAATCAGATTGTCCATCACAGAAAATTATTATTAAGATCCAAAAGCTCTTATTAGTCTCTTCTAGTTGCTTCATATATAAACCCAGGAGTTTTCAGTGCCCAAGTAAAGAAAGAGATGCCTTATCAAGAATGCCCAGAGAACATGAGCTATGTCCTCTGCAATTAGGGGGACCTCAGACACTGGTTTCTGTATCACACTCAAGAAGTCTAAAGCACATGAGCTTGGCTGAAGAGGTGGATAGCAGTAGAATTAAGGGGTGCCCAGAATTCTTGGGGTGTGGGAAAAGGATGCATAAGTGTTTCTCAGGCCAGATGTGGACCATGGACAAGTGAGCGCCAGCATGGGGTTATCTTATACCAGTGTAAAAGGAAGGCCTTGATGTGTGAAGGGAAAGAAATGGGAAAGAGATTGCTGGGTGCTGTGTAAGTTTGCTAGGATTGCCTTCACAAAGTACAGCAAACTGAATGGCTTCAAACTACCAAAAGCATCCTTTTGTGTCCAGATTTCTTTCTTCTTATATGGACACCAGTTATGGATTAAAGTTCCACCAAACTCCAGAACAACCTCATTTTAACTTACCTAGTTATATCTGCAGTGGCCCTATCAATAAAAACAAGGAACAAGCACGGAACGATGCTGCAGTACTACTCCAGGAAGAGTAACCCCACTTGTCTTACCTCTCCTCCTTCTTCCTGCTCTCATCCTGAAGGGTAGAACCTGCTGCTAAGAGGAGAGCAACTCAAGGAGACAAAGCAAAAAGTCTACCCAATCTGCCTTTGACTTCAGACCTCGTGACTATAAATGGGCCGAAGCTGGGAGAAGGGAGAAGACACGGAGTATTGGTTATTACGTGGTACTAGACTTCTTAATTGCTGAACGGAGGCCATGTTTTTCCATTTCAGCTTGACAATAGGACTTTTATTTATTACTTAGGAATGACCAGAGAAGTTGTTTGGCCTTTTTCAGTCTTCACTGAGGGTCAAGCGGGGAGCCAGGCACACCCATGGAATTCACACGAAAAGTGACAGAGGAAGACGAAAATAAAGGAAATTGATGCTTACAACCCAAGAGCTATGTTTGTGTAGTATAAGTTCCACATGGTTTGAATTTAAATGAATAACTTTACTTTCTGGCCTACATTTTAGTCTCCCATGGCCTTGGTTAATGTTCATCTGTGCCCCATTAACTGTTCTATAATTGATATATTGGCAAAAATCTGTTTTTAATTTTGTTTTGTTTGTTTATATTTGGTCTGCAATGCTAAGGTGTAGTCCTGATCAGTAGTGACTCATCTGAGGTAACAGGATCTGTATTTAGGTGACCTTCAATCTGTCTTGCTACTTACCTCTTGAAGTCCCAATACGAACTAGGTAAACATTCATTCACTTGATCATTCTGCAAACATTTATTGAGTACCAGTCATTTTGCAAACATTTATTGAGCACCAACTTTGTGCTTTGCACCATTTCAAGCTTCTGAGATATGGTAGAAAGCCATTGTCCCTGCCGTCATGAATAGAATATTCTAGTGAAGGGAGAAATTAACAAATAAATAAATATAGCCAGATAGATACGTCAGGTGGTACTATGGGAGCAATATTCTAAAACAAAAGAATTATGATTTTGGACTTGATATCCCCTATCAAATGAATCAGATTAGAAAACTATATATGAAAAGAAATTGAGAATACCCTAAGACAAAAAGATCAAAACATACCAAACTTATCACATACAATATTTTCCACATAGAGTTGGACGTCCTCATTTTTTGAGCTATCATTTTTAGAAAGAGATGCTTGATTTTTAACATTTTCCTGGATTTCTGAAACTCAACCTTATGTCTAAATTAAAATAAAGTCTGACTTTTGAATATTTGTTAATATCTTACTCTTTTTTGGTTTCTCATTCTTATTTTGGTTTTTTAAAAATAACACATGTTAGTTAGAGAGAGCTTGAAAAACAGAAAGGTACAAGAGGGAAATAAAGATCATCTGTAATCATACCTTACTTCTTGATTTGTTATATTTCCAAATTCTTACTCTCCTTCAGGGACAACAAAAGAAGAAGAAAATTAAAATAGATTAGAAACAAAATTAGCAGGGGCTGTGGTTATGCAGAATTTTTACTGTTACATGTGAGAAGATATAGGCACTTCTGGATTGTTTCTGGACTTTGCATGTTTTACATGTTGGAGGGATCATTGTGCCTAGCGCTTTGCAACAGTGCAAATCATTAAAGATCTAAATCATCCCCCAGGAACTTCAAAAACAAGGGGGTTAGGGAGGAGGATTTCAAACTACAATTTCCACTGTTCAGGACAGAGAGGACTGGAGGAAGTTAAAATTCAGATGAGCAGTTTGGTAATACCAATTTACAGATTAGGAACTTGAGGCTGAAGCCTAAAAGGCTGGCTCAGAGTGACAGGCTAGCTACAACCGGGAGATGGACCAACTGCTGTTTAAGCACCTGATGGCTAGACTACTTCATACTAGCTGCTGACTTCTAACTTAAGTACTTCTTTAAACTTTTTGCCCCTGAGAAACACTAACCTTTGCCAGTTCATCCTATAGGACTTTGGACAGCCAAAGTCAAGTCTGATTCAGATGTAATGGCTTGTAAAAAGTTTTATGAAGACTTGTTATTGTATAGTTTTCAGAAATAATTCTGGGCTAGTAGAGCTAATTGTCAGTATATGAGCATTTATCCTGAACATAGAAAAATTATTTCCTGTCTACATTTCCTTCCTCAGCGCACACACACACACACACACACACACACACATTCCTTTAGTTCTCGCTTTTGTTTCCTATCTCCTAGAAAAAAAAATTTTAAAGCTGGAAACATATCTTTGTGTTTTTAGATCAATTTTCCATTTGCAATAGCTCAGCAAACAGCCGGCTACAGCTGATGGGTCCTTGAAACACTTTTTATGAAATTCTAGATTTAAAAAAAGGGCTTACCACAAAGTGGCAGAGGCTTAAGTGGATTTTAGGAGACTGAAGACAAAACTGTGAACCTGATACTAAAATAAAAGAGCCCAGAAACAAAGCAATAAAAATGTGTTAATAAAACTAAAGATAACAATGCAACCTATAGAAATTAGACAAAAATGATTTTAAAAGAAATTGTGCTGAAATGGCAACTGCTCTTATTAAGTGCGAAATAAAATTAATATATGCTTTTTTGAGTGCTCTTGATATTCCTTATCTTTCTCAGCAGTTTAATGAAAATTGAAAAGACTACACAGATCCCATATGTGAGGTCAGCTGTATCTTTCTTCTCTCTCTTCCCTGCTCCATTCCCCCTGCTTCATGTCCAGTTCAGGATATGATTAGGATATTTGATTTCATTTTCTTTCTTTCCAGGCAGGGCATTATGGACCTATCATATGATGTTTGGTAATCAATTCTTGATCTCTCCTGGAGGTCAGTCAATGACACCATCTAAATTGTCATCTCATTTATTGCTTTCAAGAGGATCCATCTATTTCCTTTGAGCACATAGAGATTTCAGACACATGTAAGATACTAAACCATTCATGAACAAGATGACATTTTTTCTCATCAAGACTGTCAGACTTTGCTTCTATAGGAAGATGGACTTAGTTATTAAAGGCATCTCTTTCATTTAAAGCTCCAGTTAATATGCTATTAACTCAGCTCACCTCACCCCTTCCTTGCGGGGTCTCTTCATCTCTTAGTTACTTTTATTTTGAGGATGGAGGGTGTCAGTGGAGGAGGAAGGATGTGGGGGATTCAGATATGGAGAAACAGAAACTTAAAGTCAGAATTCTGAGTTTAAAATCAGGGGAAATGATATATTGGTGTATATTTATGAAGCACATGACATGTAAATAGTGCGCATGATGTTGTAAATATGTTGGGAGCACCCCCAGGCAGATGAATAAGACAGAGGTAATATCCTAAAAGGTAATAGGATAAAAGTAAAACACCAGCGCAAAAACCTTGAAATTGTGGCTCAGTGATTGAGGGGATCATTTAAAAGTTAAAGTCTTAAAATACTAACACACCTACTTTTTGTGCCTATGATCAATGTGTCTTTTTCTCATGTGCGGTGTCCACTTACTGGGAGCACAGCCGGCTATGTAAAGCTTTCTTTCTCCCGCAGATCCTGAATCTTTCAGAGGCAGACGTAAGGGTTATTATGTTCAGAGGGTTCAGTGAAAACTCCAACAGCCGGTGCATCTTTCTGAATGTTCTTGCTTTGAATCGGCTGGGGGCCATTTTTGGCTTTTCAAATTAATAATTTGAAAAAGATGCAATGCCGATCCATAATGACTTCATCTTGTCTGCAGAAATGATTCAAAACAGCAGTTGCTACACACGAGTTGGTCTCATTAAGTGAGATTTTGATGCAAGAGCACAGGTACTTGTGTCAGCGTTGCTGTTGGGTAACTACTTAACTGTGGAAATAATGGCAGAGCAGAAGGTGGGAGAGAGCATTATCACTGATCGGTATTCTGCCGGGGCTTTAGCATACTCGGTTTTCCCTTTGCTTTCCATTTGGAGCAATGTACTGCACTTAAGCAAAATTCCTTAGGGGCTGCAAGAAATGTAATTGCATTTTTTGTAAAGTAAGGAATGTGCTTTAAAGAACACTCTAAGGTAGTTCCAAAAATCTTTGTAGAGACCCTTATTTGACTCTATCGTCAGTTCCATCTCTTTGTTAAAATAGCCTCATGAAGAGTTTTGATGTGTAAATAACTAAAAGGAAACAAACCAACAAAACAACCATACTCCCACAAAATAAACAAGATCGTGTACATTATCTGGGAAGAAATATATTTCTTTGGTGAGCTTTTTTGATTTTATTTAAATGCAGAACAATGTCTCTTAACTAACTCACTGAATTAGATACTAGCCAGTAATTCGATGGTCTGAGAAAATGCACAAGGCAAGGCATATCCACAGGGGTTATGGGAAGAAAATCTGAAGGTCTAGCTAAGACTCACATCAAACCCAGGAGAAGTTCCCAGTTCTCTACATACATTTAAAAACAGCCAAAAGCTCCAGGTTTCTAGTGCCCTGAGTTATGACTGAATCCACAGGTATAACCCTTGCCCTACATAAGTAGACAATCAATTGAGAAACCCATTCTTATTTTCAGTTTGAATCCACATAGCCTATATCCTGCCACTCTGTATCTTTGACCTGATCTTTGAATAGTAAAATGCAAAGAGAGCCAACAACAGACCTTGAGTTAGGACAGAAAAGTCAGTATCCAAAACTGGGGGAACTCAAGAAACATTTCCATGACAAGAGAGACGGTCTCATGAAATGTTGACCAATGCTGTAAATGGACTTGACTTAAAAAAAATTTTTTTTTATTGTGACAAATATACATAACATAAAATTTACCATTTTAACTATTTTTTTTTAAATTTTATTCGTTTTTTTTTTTTTTGAGGGTAGTGTCACTGGCCCTCATATGTGGGACCGAACCAGGGCCGCTGGCTTCCCAAGCCAGTGTTTAACCACTGTGCCACTCGGCCGGCCCCCATTTTAACTATTTTTAAGTGTAGAGTTCAGTGGCATTAAGTACATTCACATTGTTGTGTAACCATCACCACCATCCATCTCTAGAACTTTTTCATCTTCCCCAACTGAAACTCTAAACCCATTAGACACTAACTCTCTGGTGCCCACTTCCACTGGCGACCCCCATTCTGCTTTCTGTCCTTATGATACTTGACTCATCTTGACAGTGCTGCCAAGCATTGCTTGACTTCGGGAACTTTTTGTTGTTTATTTCTAAAAACCCATCAGAGCAAATGCACAGCAGCTGGGGAAGGCAGGAACCTCCAGGGATCCATTGGAAAGAATGATTATGCCAATAACACAGCTCATGCAAGGAGCTATCATCCCCGAACGAGGCAGGCCAGGTCGTGCCAAACTTAAGGCAACATTTCTGCTTTGAAATGGCCGGTAACCGAGAACACATTTATGCTGCAAATGAGAGAGGAATTCAATCACCTGGGCCCAGAAAGCCAGCACATGGAAATGAGTGTCTATCAGGTTTGGCATGCACTTATTATTGAGAGAGGAAGCATTTATTCTGGAGCCGTCGTGAGTAAGCCACCGTGGGGCCAATTGGCCCATTTGTCTCGGTTTATCTAATTACCAGGCCAAGGTGAAGATTTGGAATGGTTTAAAATGTATAAATGAAGCCTCCTTCGGCCTCAAGCTGGGTGTGATCCTAGTTCCATGAATGAAATGCAGTTGTTATCCCCATTCCTCCCTCTCCTTTCCTACCCAACACATCCGTCTCCCCGAGAAAAACAAGACCAATTCAAGTCGAAAAATAATTTACACAAACGAAGTAGAGAGTGGAAAACAAGACTAACAGCAACATGGAAATTTCTGACCCAAAGAAAAGCACTATTCCCTTAGTAGCAGAAAAGGGACATTTTTACCGGAATAATCTCAATAATTACTTCAACTCACCATTTCCCTTCGCCTGTGTGGACACAACCTAAAGTTAAATTATTCCTCTGGTCCCAGGGATGTTATTCTGGAAAGTCTTGCATATACATATATGAAATTTTTAACAAGTGTGCAGAGTTTACACAAGGAGAAGAAATAAGCACATAGGAATCTAAATTTCCTACAAAGAAAACAAAAAACCAACCTTAAGAACACTTAGTCCATCATTCCACTTAAACATGCAATAAACTATTTATAGATGCTCTTCAGGGGGACTTTTCACTTACCCAGAGGGCATGAGTTCCCAAGTAAACGCCAACCAAAGATGGGGCATTAATTTCTGTTCCCATGTGCAGTACTGGGAACCTTCTATCAGGGTTCTAGGAGGATCTCTTTCAGGACATGAGAACAGCTGAAGATGTGGTTTCTCTTTACATATGGATATTACTAAGCACTCAGGGGCCATCAAGGGAAAAAAATACATCATAAAAATGAAAACCTTTGGTATGCTGCTCGATGTCACATATTAAATCATCATCACAGCAGAGTAAATTTCTTTATCAGATTAGCTGGGAATGGGACAATAGATGGAAATGTTTTAATGTGGGGGGAGGAGTCTTTCAGAAGGTCGCAGGCATGTAGCCAAGGAGGGCAGACATCTTTGGGGGTCTGCATTGGGGGCAGTGCTAGAAATGGGGGAGGGGATACAAGTGATGATGGCAGGTCCTGAGGTCTCAAAGAGAAGCTTTGCCCTCCTGGCTTTTGGGCCATTCTCTACAACATGATAATTGGACTGGTCCATCAGGACTAATTCCACAAGGCCATGTGAAAGGTGTATGCCCGGAATTCCCATAGAGGAAGGTAATAATTGGAAGCAAATCTGAGAATAGGTTTGCTACTGGTAGGCTATGACTCTGAGCCCTGATTGCCTTGGGCACCAACCAGTTTCTCCAACTCCAAGGTGGGGCTTGCAAGGTGAGGAGAGTTACTAAGCTTCCTTAGGAGAGACGTGGGAGAGGGGTGCCTTTCTTTGTTGCTCTGCATTGATGCTTCCTGAAGAGAGGGCTTGTGCATACAAGCTGTGCTTCATTAGGTTGGTCTGATGCCAGCCAGTTGGAACAGACGCTCTTCTCTGGAGAGTGTCCCTGCCCCATCCATGTGTGGCTGCTTTCTGGCTCACCCCATAGTACCCAGGTAGACAGGCCATAGGAAAGTACCTGAGATTTCATCTCCAGACTACCTGCAATGGAGAGGGACAACAGCTGATGTGGGGAAGGGTTTGTACACTCTTGTGTTTCTTTCTTTTCTTTTTTTTTTTTTTTTTTGGAGGGCAGTGTCACTGGCCCTCATGAGTGGGACCTGAACCGGGGCCGCTGGCTTCCCAAGCCAGCGCTTAACCGCCGCGCCACTCGGCCGGCTAGGGAAAGGTTTGTTTCAGCCACTATCCTCCCAAAGTGTGTGCTTGTCAGCCTTCAGGCTTATTGGAGCCTCAGACCATATATGTGTGATATGAAAGCTGGATTGCCATTTGATGTGTGTGTAAAGAGGATGAGGCACACAGCATGTGGGTTAGGAGCACAGACTTGAGTATCAGATAGACCTTGGTTCAATTCTTGCCTCTCATTTAGTGTTTGACCTTGAACTATGTCTCTGTCTACTCCCCTGTAAAATGGGAATGATAATCATATTTGTCTCATTGGATTGTTGTAGGAATTAAGTGAGGTTAATATATGCAAAGCACTTGGGACAGTACCTAGCCTAAGCCCCTGTAGGGTGAGTATTCTTATTACCCTCATTTTATAAAGAAGGAAGCTAAAGCTCTGAAAAGATAAACAACTTTGCCCAATGGGCTACCACATAGCTATTATCCCGCCTTGTAACAGAAAGGCTCAGTCTTGCTCAAGATCATGATCTCTGGCCTTCAAAACTAGGTGTGTTGGAAAGGAACCAATAAGGGCAACATCTTACAACTTCTCTGATTTTCACCAAAACACCCACAAACAACAGGGATTGAGCCTCCTCTTCCGCTTTTCGACCAGGAGCCATTGTGGAAACTGAGTCTAGGCCTCCTTGCTCACAGGAGTGGGGCACAGGAAGGAGAAGAGAACATGGAGAATTCTGGGAACTAGGCCCAAGATTCAAGAATAATACAGAGCCTGGCAGAGCCTGTGTTTTGTATGCAGCCTTATTTATTCAACAAGGGAATGTTTATTCTGGAGAATAAATGATTAGAGAGGCATCACATACATTTTATAATAGATAATTCCTTATCCCTTTTTTGAAACTTCAAACAATTAACTGGCTGCTTTTTCTATTCAAACAAAACAGGCAATTTTGCAAATTTTTTTTTTTTTTTGTATTGAATTGCCTCTTTTTGGTTTAAGTGAAATCAACCAAATGTTTCAACATCTTGAGTAAAAAGCCAACATTTGAATCTTCACATGGCTTTGGATTAATTGACATGACATAAATCCAATTAGTGAAACCGTTGCTCAAATAGACCTTTATTATTATTATTATCATTATTATTATTATTATTAGTTTCAGGTGGACAAAACAATGTAAAAGTTAGACACTTACACCCCTCACAAAGTGATAACCCCACTTCCGCAATCTACTACCCCTCTGACGTCTTATATAGCTGTTACAATTCCGTTGACTCTGTTCTCTGTGCTGTAGATCCATTGAGTTGACCACTTCTTTCACTGGACTAACTAAACCAGCAGGTTGCTTCAAATACAATCATATTCCTCCATACCCTCCATAGCCGTGAGTAATCAGCATCTCAGCATCTCATGTAGAATATTCTATCAGCAAACCAGGAAACTTTAATTCCATTCTACACTTTTTATTTCAAGATAATGTTGGAAAAATTAATGGGATATGTAGTACAATTTTAAAACTATAAATTCACTTCCCTAAATACGTTGCCGATATCACTATATAATAGACAGGTATTAACGTGTGGTTTGACAGTGGCACCCAGTGCTGCTTTGTTGCATTGATTTTCTTCTGCCACAGATGCACTGAAGTGCAAAGTTACATAGACTTGCCGCTTGTGTTTGTAGTCTGTTGGGGAGAGGATCATAGATAGAGCTATTTAATCTTAGGATTAGAAAAGGTCTGAAAGGCAATATTGATGAGATATGAGTGTTTTCAGCTTTCTGAACAGGAGACCAAGTAAAGGCAAAACATTCGAATCCTAAATAAATTCTGATACAATAATCATTTCCCAATACTTAGCACAATACCTAGATAAATATAGACTTACTAATTATACATATCACACAAAAGTGTCTTTGGGTATATGATGCTAGCCATCCATAAAACATTAAAATAAGGTGCCATTTGCAAAACGCTGTGGTCTACTGGATACTGTCATTTACTTCCTCACTCTAATAGGTGTACATTTATAGTTAAGAAAGAAGACACAGAGAAACTGTTCTTTCTCTCAGTTGTTTTCTGTGGTAATCCTCTCCTCATCAAAGCACAACTTGCCGGGAAATTGTCAGAAAACATTGCCCTCCGCCTTTCACCTTGAGCATAGTCCTGATCAGGGCATGTGCCGCTACTCAGTCTCCCGTGTCAAGGTGCCCTCCTCTGTCCCACGTCCTCACCCACTGTGCTAACTGCCTAGAGCACTGGATTCACATTTCTCCAACTAGAGTATAACCTCCTTGATGTAAAACAAGCATAAGAAAGGGATCAGATCCACACTTTTATCTCTTGCGGCCCATAGCCCAAAGCTACATAGGAAGTGCATGGTGAGTAGTTATTCGTGAATTGCTCTGCGAAAGACAGAGATAGTTCCCTTCTTCCTCTGTGAGACGTGAGAAATACTTTCTCACTAAATACATCATGATAAGAAGTAACTTTAAAAGGAAATAAAGCAACAGAGAACAGGGTCTATCGTTTGCAGTTTAACCTTTTCCTGTGGGATGTTTAAACATTTCCACTTCCCCGAACATTCCAGGCTTTTAAAAAAATGTAGTTTCAAGTACTTATTCTAACATATAATACGTGGGGCTGAAGCCCCTTCCTTTCCCCCTCCCAGTCCGCCTCTCTCACCTCTGCCCTGGTTCTTGACTCAAGGGGACCCTTTCTTTTTCCTGTGTTCTGTCATCCTCAAGTTACCGTCTTCCTTACTAGTCACTTATTCTTGTTTTAAAACAAGCCACCATCGGGAAGGCCTTCCTCAGAATCCATACAAATCCTGATATTTTAAGGAAAAATGGAGATTTTTTTTTCCTGAATATATTATTTCCACATAGAAAAATTAAAAAGTCAAAATTTAGAAAGAAAGAAAGTAAAAATCACTTATTATTCTACATCCTAGAGATAACCGCTGCTCCTATTTTTGTGTATATACCATTCTACCATTAGAAGAACTTTTATGCATTTTTCTGTTTTACAAAATTAGAATTATACTGCACATATTATATAAACGCTTTCTTATAATGTTGCATATTTTTCTACTACAATGATTCTAAACCTTTACTATTCCTAAGAATCACCTAGAAAGCATGTCCAACTGTCTATTTTTAGACCTTGAACCAATGAGCTTGGAGGAGTACCCAGAAGTCTTTATTTTTCAGAGGCATCCCTAGCTGATTCTGATTCAATTCTTTCTCGACCCATACTTTAAGAAACATGATTCTACAACATAATTTTTCATAGTTAAATAGTATTCCATTGTATAGATGTATACATATTCCATAATTTATACTATTTTTAAAATTCTCATTTTAGGATGCTCCTCCAAGTGGAATGAAGTAGAATGATATGAGGAGAAGAAGGTTCTGAGATCCCCAAAAACCTGAAATCTATTTTATATGTTGGCTTAACCTATTCATAGCTTTATTTTATTCAAACTATCCTTGAATAAATTCTGGAAACAAATAGGTTCTCCCAGGGTATACAGTGAGGTAATTTTTGGAGTACATTTTGTTGAAAAGAATTACTTTGGAAAAATTTTACAGAAATTAAAACTGCTTTTACAAAATCCAAGTGTAACCCAAATATATTTACATGAAAAATCTCAAGAAAATTCCATTGCCCTTTGCCCTTCTTACCCTTTTCTGTATTCTAATTCCTCATCTATGGCTGACTCTTTGTGCCTTTATCTACACTGCCTCTTAGGATTTCTTCTAATGTATATCCCATTCCTAATGTCTTTCCAGAATATTCCTACTCTTGACACCCCACTGTCTTATAAACTCTCCCCACCATTCTTCACCGTCACCTGAATATTTCTGTGAGCGGATGCCATCTACAACTTTTCAGGGATATTTAAAAACCTGACAACATAATAAACGGTGCTTTAGCTAATGCCTGGGTGAGGTCAGGGAGAATGAGATAACACCAGGGTGATCAGGAGCCTGGTTTTCATGCTGGATGACCCTGCTGACCTTCGCTTCACGTTGGAGGCCGCCCGTATTTAAAGTCAGTAAAGGCAGAAGTCTTGAGAATACTGCCTGCCAAAGGGACCCACGGGCTGACTTAACCTCTGCCCTGTGAGGAGTTAGTTGTTTACACTGTTATCATAAGGCTCCCGGAGACAGACATCATAGGACTGAGGAGGAATGATAGGAACTGGCAAGGAGAATGGGAACAGCAGGTATCTGAGAGCACTGTTTATAAATGATCACACTGCTAGGTTTCATCTTTGTTTTAAGCCTTTCATCTTTTAGCAAATGATTTTTAAGGAGGGAAGAAAACAGTTTATCTGCTTTTAATGGGTACAAAGTATTCATCAAGTATGAGATTGGAGAGCCCATATGAGTCCAGAGATGATGATGATGATGATGATGATGATGATGATGATGATGATAGGAGGTTCCAAATTAGATGTCTAGACAGTTCATCTGAGAGGCTCCAATGGTCTCAAGACAGAGGCTCAGATAATCTCGGAACATTAGCCCCATAAGTGGCCTGTCAAGATATACCCAGTTTCAAACATCTTTACAATTCCCAATGAAGAAAGCTCATATGTATGACTCCATGGTCTCCAGCTGCCTTGTACGAGCACACTGGACCCTCTGCCGTGTTGCCAGGCAAGGCGGAAGGAAAAGAACCAGCTACCTCAGGCATTTTGCACAGGACAGCATAACCCTGAGAGGAGGTCATATATCAGAATGGTTAAGGAACCTGTCCAAGGTAAGACAGTTAATGAGGCATCACCAGAATTTGAACCCAGACCTTGTCTTACTCCCAAATCTCTCATCTTTCCACTCTTCCTTCTGATTCTTTCTCTCCGCCTAGACAGAGTGGGAAATTACTGCATTGTAACTTCCCATTACACATTTCATCTTCTTGTGACAACACTCTGGGTTATTTTTAGGGAATTGTCTTTCCCCACTAAATACAAGCTAATGGGAACACTGGTTAAGATGAGTTGCCTTTTTCTAGGCTGATTAGACACTTCCTACCCAAAATTCACACTGCTTTGCGAGCAAAGCAATAAAAAGAATGGGCAAAAACTGGTCTCCACTCATTCCAGTTGTTGCTCCCTGGACTCTCTGGAGTGACCGGGTTCTTGCTTTTTCCAATTCAGGCTCTGCATTCTTCCTGACAATTCTCTCAGTGCCCCGACATCCTTCCATAGATACCATGTGTGCTCTCATAAGCCACAGTAAGTTTCTGTTGCTTGCAAACCACAAATCTAAACCAAATCTTATTTGTGATTCTGAGTATGTTAGAATGTTTTCAAAACTCGCCTGATCCTAAGATTCATCTAAGACAGTCATAAAAAATACAGATCCTTGGGTTCTACCTCAGAACCACTAAAGCAGCATTTCCAAGAGTGAGGCCTAAGAAAACCTGTTCTCTTTTCTTACTGATCTTTAGTTCTTTATTTGTTCTAGATATTAATCATTTGTGAGTTTTACATAGTGTTACTATCATCAACCAATTTGCTCATTTTATCTCTGAGGCTCTTCCTTAAAGTAGAAATCTTCACTTTTGGGTTATTAACATATCAATTACTAGTTGTATAATGTTGGGAATATTATTTTAGTTTCCTTACCTATAAAGTAGGGATAATAACAGTACCTGGTTTATAGGGTTGACTATGGCAATTAAATTAATTAATAACTGTGAAGCACAATGCCTGACATAGACACTAACTGCTACAAACAGTTAAAAAGCAATAAATAATTTCCTTTTATGTCATGTACTTTTTATGTCTTATTTAAGAAGCCCCTTTCTATCTCCTTTTGTGCTGTCAATATCTATTTTAGTATCACGGTTATACTAACCTCAAAAAAAAATTCATTGGGCACATTTTCTCTTTTTCTTTTCTCTAGAATGTCTCTGGTCTTATCTGTTCCTTGAAAATTTGGTAAACCTCACCAATAATAACGCTTGGGAGGTGGGTTGTAGTAGGTAGAGTGATACATATATAAGCAGATAAAGAATGCTGAAATTAATTCACAAATAGATGCTAAACTGGTGAATGTTTACAGGTACTATGCACTACATCTCCATGGGACACAACTTGTATTTTTAGGGGCAGAAATCAGGGAGTCCTCTGGGCTGTGCCTGGGTCCACCCCTCCTGTGCTTGGCCTGGACACTTTCTTAAATCAGAAAGCTGCAGGTGATTGTAGGGTTCATCTCATTTGGTTATTGTCTTAGAAATAATTGTCCTTCATTACTTGATTTCCAATGTATTGAAAACTGTTGCTTTTATATATTTTGTCTCTTTTGTTGTTGTCGTTGGTGGTGGTGGTGGTGGTGGAGGCGGCAGTGGTGGTGATGGTGTGCGTGTTGTTTATTTCAGGTAGTAGGGTAAAGCTGGTTCCTATGCTCCGTCTTATCTGGAAATCAAAGGCTGCTTCATTCATTTTGAATGCTGTGTGGTGTTCCTTCTCTCCCACTGGTAAGCATCTGGGTTTGTATCCAAGTTTCGCTACTGTGAGCCGTGTTTCTATGGACATTCGTGCACATGCCTCCTGATGTATATGTCTCTGGACATATGTATATGTCCAAATCCACAGATTTGGAGCCCTGGTTTCCGGTGGGGAGGTTTAGAACCAGGAACTTGGCCTGCGGGTATTCTGCAGCAGTCCCTCTGGTCAAGGCCACATCCCACAGGGATGGCTTTTTACTCCCCATCCTGCTGAGAGACTAACTGCCCTGGTAGTTGAGGTATCTTCCACCAGCCAACTCTGGAGGAATCTACTCCTTCCTCCCTGGCCCCTCCAGAGATTCTCAGGTGTCTCCTGCAATGTCCCTGGGATTGCTTTTCTCTTCCTGAGACAGGAAGGGGATCGTTTATAGAGCAGCTTCACCACACACAGAGCCTTCACTCTCAACTTTGTCTGTCTGAGCTCTTCCTGTGGCTGTCCCAGACCTGGAGGGCAGGGGTGGGCCAGGGATCTTTGGGATCTGAAATCTGGCATCAGATTTGAAGTCTGGCACCCCAACTTGAAATCTGACACACAGGCAGTAGACTAACCTTGTGTGGGTTCACTATTTCTAAAGGTTAGAGAACAAATAATAACAACAATCGTTTAGTTTTGGCTTTTGTCTTCCTGTTCCTATCGTTCTTGTTTTCTTAAGCACTTAGCCTGATGACTGCTGGCAAGCTCACAAACGGAAAATGAAGATAGACTAGCTCTGATTGCCCCAGAGTGAGCTCCTTAATGAAGTCCTATAAGGAATTCCTAGCTGTCCCTAGCTGGCCTTTGCTGGAAAGTAGTTATAAAGCCTTCCCATCAACTAACACCCAGTATCTACTTCACTCTCCCTCGCCAAATCCCAGTACACCCCCTTACACCCACAAACCACTTGAAGTATAGAGCAGTGATAACAAGCCTAGGTTTACTACTTACCAGCTGTATTACCTTCTGTAATCTTTAAGCTTTTCCCCATTTATAGAGTGGTATACCAATTATTGCTATCTCATAGTAATTGTTTGAAGGATCAAATGAGATATCTTCTATGAGCTCTTATTGGAATGGTGGAATGTTTTAGGCATTTGGTAAAGATTAGCTCAGTGATTCTCAGCTGAGGTTGAGTTTGCTCCCAGGCGATATCTGACAATGTCTAGATATTTTAAGTTGTCAAACATTAAGGAGAATGTTCCTGGCATCTAGTGGGTAGAGTCCAGGTATGCTTCTAAATAGCCTACAATGCACAGGAGATTCATCTCCCCATAAAATGAATTATCCCATCCAAATATCAGTAGTGCTGATGTTGAGAAACCCTGGGTTAGTTGCAAGTGTATTATTATTCCTGTGAACATAATACCTCTTTAATCTAGATGAGCTTCATGGAGACATAGAATACTAGAAATAGAAGAGATATGAGAATGATCAAATCCTTTCATCAGATGAGTTTATTACCAAAACAAGTGGATGCTCATGGATGTGGGATTAACTTGTACACCTGTTAATTGTAATTTCTTTGTAATCCTATAATACACACACACACACACACACACACACACAGAGGAGGTCTGACAATTAAGTTCGCTAACTTTTGCAACAATATTACTAAACTTTTTTGATAACAGATTCATTATGAATTTGTACCAGCTGGACAAACAGTTAACCAGTTTTACTATTTGGAAGTGCTGAAAAGGCTGTGTGAAAAAGTTAGATGACTTGAACTTTTCGCCAGTAATTCATGGCTCTCGCATCACGACATTGCATCAGCTCACACGGCACTGTCTGTGAGGGAGTTTTAGCCAGTAAACAACTGTATTAGAACACCCTCCCTACTCACCTGATCTGGCCCCTAATGACTTCTTTCTTTACCCAAAGATAAAGGAAATTTTGAAAGGAAAGCATTTTTATGAGATTCAGGACATCAAGGGTAATATGAAGACAGCTCTAATGGCTATTCCAAAAAAAGAGTTCCAAAATTGCTTGGAGGGGTAGACTAGGCACTGGTGTCAGTGCATAGCTTCCCAAGGGGAGTACTTTGAAAGTGACTGTAGTGATATTCAGCCATGAGGTAGGTAGCACTTTCTCTAGGATGAGTTCATGAACTTAATTGTCTGACCTTGTATCATGTTTAGAAGAATAGAGTTTAGACATCCATTGACTTGAGTTTGAATTATGGATCTACAATATACCTGTGTGATGTCAGATGAGTTGTATCATTTTCTATACCTTCATTTCCTCCTCTATAAAATAGATATTAGAATAGTACCTCTTGGGTAGATATGCTAAGGGAATGATAATCCCCATAAAGTCCCTAGCACAGTGCCTGGAACATTGTAAGCATTGAATAACTGGAACTTACTATCCATTTAACAACGACTTGTTGAGCATCCTTTCTGTCACAGTGTTCTCTGGGTGTTGGGAGGACTGCAGTGAGCAACCCATGGTCTTTGCCCTCAAAGAGGTGAGAACCTAGTAAGAAAATAAGCAGACAGTTGTCATAGATTATAATAAATGGTACAGCAGTTGTAGTGAAATGGTCTCTGGGAGCATTAGGAGGACACTTCACCCGGAGTTGGGTGGGTAGGGGCAGTCAGGAAAGGTTTTATGGAACAATTGATATCTATCTTAAAATAATATGTGTAGTTAATCAGAAGAAGGTATGATGGGGATGGGTAGGGTAAAGGAAGTATGCTAAGAAGAGGGAACAGTAGGTCTCAGAGCCCACAGGATAAGAGCAAGCACATGACATGTGTTGGGGAAGAGCAAGCTGGTCAATGTGGCTGGATCATGAGAAAAGCCTGAGGAAGGGGAGACATGAGAGATGAGCCTGGAGACCAACCCACTAGTCATGAAGCGTCTTACAAGCCTTGTGAAGAAGTTGAGACTCTAACCTGAGGGAAAGGAGGGCCATTGAGGCAAATATTTAGACTTTTAAGAAGATGTCTCCATCTGTAGTATGGAAATTGGATTTGGGGATTGAAAGTAAAAGGAAAGAGAATAAGGGGGTTGGGGAATCATCCAGATAAAACAGGTTCATGGATTTGGGGATTGAAAGTAAAAGGGAAGAGTGTAAGGGGATTGGGAGGTCATCCAGATAAAACAGGTTCATGGGGATGGGAGGAAGTGACTTAGTTAATTAATGATAATTAGAAGGACAATAGAGAGGATTTGAGGATTGGTTTTCTCATCAGATCTCACAATAACTTTGTAAGAACCTCTACTTTCTGTGGATATTTTTTTTTATAATGTTACTGTCTGATTTTGGTATCAGTTTAATGCGGACCTTATAGAATATGTTGAGAAATAGTCCATCATCTTGAATTTACTGGAGGAATTTGTATAGAAATGTCATTATTCTTCTCTCTGGGCCTGGAGTTTTCTTTGTGGAAAGTTGGTTGATAGTGGTATTCTAGTATTCTCTGTGCTGGCTAATTTTCTGTCTGGATATTCTATCTGTTACTGAGAGTAGAGTACTGACAAACCCAATTATTGTTGACTTATCTATTTCTACTTTCAATTCTGTCAGTGTTTGCTTCCTGTATTTTCAGACTTTGGTGTTACGTGCATATAAATTGTTTTATCTTTCTGATGAATTGATGCTTTTATCATTTTTAAATGTCCCTCTTTGTTTCTAGCAATTTTTTTTTGTCTTATACATTATTTTCCCCCCCTGATATTAGTATAGCCATTCCAGCCACTTCATTGGAACATCTGAAATGCAATTATTATAACTTTTAAAGTTCTTGTTTACTATTTCTAAAATATTTGCTAGTTCCTTGTCAGTTTGTACTGGTTGATTGTCCTCTTGATTATAGGTAGTATCTTTGCTTACCTGGTAATTTTTGATTGGATGCCAGACATTATCAAATTAAGCTTGTTGGGTAGGAATATATTTGTATTCTTACGAATATTCCTGAGCATAGTTCTGAGATGCAGTTAAGTTGCTTGGAACCAGCTTGATCCTTTTGGATCTTGCTTTTGGTTGTTAAGTGGGTCCAGAACAATGCTCAGCCAAATTACCCCTCACTACTGAGGCAAGATCTTTCTGAATACTCAACCCAATGCCCCTTGAATTACAGGCTCTGCAGCCTTCTTGGTGTGAGTAGACTCTGTTTCGAGCCTTGTGTAAGACCTGGGCACGTCTTGCCCTCTTGGATTGTCCTTTCTTTCCCCAAACTCAGATCCTTTCCTCACATGCATGCACTGGCCTTTACTCTGTTGAATGCTCAAGGGTGAGTCTGCGATTCTTTCTCTGTGCAGCTCTCTCATTTGCAGGACTCTGTCCTTCCAACAATCCTCTCCTTGGATTCTCAGCTCCAATTTCTCAACTCAGGGAGTCCCTTGGACTCCTCTTCTGTTATCTATTTCCTGTGCTGTCATCTAGAAGCTTTTCCAGTGCAGGAAGCATTGGCAATGGTAGGACTCACTTATTTCCCGCCCCCCCCATCTTTCAGGGAGGACAGTTCTTTGTTACCTGATATCCAGTGCCTTAAAAAAAAAATTATTTCATTTATTTTGTCTTTTTCAGAAGAGAAGAGGTTTCAGGCAAGGGAAATCTAGTCCCTGTTACTCCATCTGAGCTGGTAGTAGAAGTCCTTCCTGTATTATTTTGAATCTGAAAAATTAAATTATTTTTCCCACAAATACTTTAAGTACTACTAGTGAAAGATAAGAATACCTTAAAAGCATATATAACCATGATACCATTATCTCACCTTTTAAAATTTGGTAATTTAAAAAGACACATAGTTCAATTATCTCATAAATGTCACTTTATTTTAACCATTTGTTTGCTTGAATTAAGATTCGAATAAGGTCCACAACTTGGGTTTAGATATGTGCCTCTTGAACTCTCTTTCCATTTATAGGTTATTTTTCTATCTCCTTCTTCTCTCTCCACATCTCGCTTTCTGTTTATTTTTTGGACAAGACTTGTCTTTTCCTTGCAGTGTTTCCCACCATTGTGATTTTGCTGGCTACGCCCCCATATTTCTCTGTCCTCTGCATTTCCTGCACAGTATTAATGGATGTAGAAGTTTGGTCAGGTCCAAGATTCATGTCACTTCTTAATGTGCTTTATTAATTAGCTCTTTATATGTGAGCTAATTATGATTAAATTCCTGAGAAAACCACAGAAAGGGACTATTGTAAGTTCTATTACCAGAGTGTCCTTAAGGCATGCCTTTGTGAATCCACTTCTTTATTTACCACATCAAACCTAGGACTATTCCATCGTGTCTAAAAGGAGCCTTTGGATCCTGTGAAAAGTTTAACAGGGAAGAGAAAACCCAGGAAATTCTAAACTATGCTCAACTACAGCATTGAGCTAAATGCCCTAGAAAGGACATAGCAAGGAAAACGGAAGATGGCCGATTGAGGCTGGTCCGTGAATTTCATTTCAGATTTTATTACCCTAATTTACACATCCATAAAAATGAAATAGGTCATTATCAAGTGCTTAATTTTCAATGAAAGTCATAAAAATGTGTACACATATAATATAGCCTGAGCTATAGTTAGGACTTGGCATTCCAGTATCAAGGGACTTGGCACCAAAGGAGAAGACAGTGGTGAAAAATGCTTATTTGTTTCATTCCTTCTTGCCTGTGTTCATTCATTCTTTCACCCATTTCTTCATATAATTAGTCACACATCCATTCATGAAGGAAGGTGGCAGACTCAGGGCACACGCTAATGTATAGAAGGAGCCTCCCTGAATGCTTCAGAGAATGTGGGTGAGCCAGGCAAACCACTGAGTGTTATCAAAGAGGGCTATAAAAACTGCCGTAGGACCAGAGACTGCAGTGATTTTATCTACCATGCAAATTCAGGAAGCAGGATCTTTTCTCTGCTTTCTGAATTTTATTGCAAAAAGCATGTATAACTTTTGATTATCTTCATAAAACAGAAAAAATATTTAACATTTGCAGTAGATATTCTCTCAGCCACTTCCTAGTTCTAACATTCCCTGAGATTCTTGAGTTCTGCGATCACTGAGATGGATCCTGTTGGTCAGAGTGACAGTGTCAGCCCAGAGATGTAAATATTTGTGATAGGAATGGTTGAGATTAGGGGTAAATAGGAGATGGAGAAACATGGGAAAGGTAGGAGAGGGCAGGGATGAGAAGAAAAGAGGGCATGGATCAGTTCTCAAAACCCCATCAATGGAACACAGACTGGGTTCCAGGAGATACAAAATCCAAGGGCGTAAGTACAAGACTCATCATTTGTATGTACTCCTGGGATCAAAGTCGATAGCTAATATTTACTGAGCACTTACTATATGCCAAGTGCTGTTTTAAATGTTTTCATTTCTTAAGTCCTTACAAAAATCCTGTGGGGTAGGTTTTATTATTAGCCCCATTTTATAGTGAGGAAACTGAGGGAGGGTAAATGGGCTAGTATGCAGCTGAGCTGAGATTTGAAGCAGGAACTTCTGGTGCAGAGTCCACTCCCTCATGTATAAATGAGGGATGACAAGGCACAAGAACAGTAAGCTGGAGACCCAGGAGAGCTGAGAGTGAACTTTAGTCTGGGTCTGAAGGCCTGAGAACCACAGGGCCCTCTCCTAGCTGGGGAAACAAGCCCCAATCAGGAGTGAAAGTGCTGTGTGGTTTTATTTCTGCCTTCTCATCTTGGCTTCTCAGGATCTTGCGTGCTTCTTACGGAATTCTATTGCTTCTAAGCAACAAAAAAAGGGGCCAACTCGGAAGAGCTCTGGTCTAGGCTCTGTCTCTAATTGCCTGTGTAACCCCAGGAAAGTAACTTAACCTGTCTGGACCTCAGATTCCTTATCTGTAAAGTGTATGGCCTGGTCTAGATTGCCAACATCACTTTCAGCTCCAAAACTTTTGAGATTCTAAGTGAAATTCTTAAGGCACTGATAAAAAGATTCTCTTACAGAGCCCCACTCCAGACGCTCTGTGTGGCATCCACTGCATGACCAGCCCTGGCCTGCTGGCCAACCTACCTTCTTGAGGACTAAGCTTCATGGAAAACTGAAACTTCCCCTCCTCTTGACAACTGTGCCCCCATCTTCCTACTTACTGCTCCCCATTAGCCCACGCTTGGCTTCTTGAAAATAGTTCCATCTTGCCAATTTCCAAGGCTAAATCCTCCTGAGATTTTCTTTAAGTTTCTCACTGGAGAAGATTTTTATCTTCTTGGAATTTGCACAGAGTTTTGTTCATAAACCTTCATTGTACATAACATAACTCTGATTTGTATATCTGGTAATTGTGAACAAAGACCATCACCACTTGCAAATTGTAATGTCTTAGCGGGAAGAACATTGCCAATTCATGTTGTGTGCCCCTTTTCTCCAAAGCCCAACCATGTTGTCCTGTATGGAGGTATTTAGAGCTTAATAAGGGTCCACTGAGAAAATGAACAGATAAGTGCATGTGCAAATCAGTGAAAGAGTGGGAAAATGCCTTTAAACATCTTGTGCAAAAACTTGATGAATTAAAAAAAAAAAATCAGTACATGGAAGGAGAAAACAGGGAGGAGGTTTTTAAAAAGCCAGGCAGAGAAAAATAAGTTCAGATTCCCAGAGGCTCTTTTACTCTACATCTCAGAGATACAGGGAACAAAAGATTAAGACCCACCCTGGCAGCCAGATTGCAGCCGGGTGCCAGTTCTAGGGCGGCCTGCAGTGGGTTAAAGTGACATTCAGTTTTGTTGGGACATCAACAAAACTGTGGATCAGGTCAGGCTGAACTCTGCTAAGTCATTAATTCCCTCTTTGCTCACTCCCTTTCATCTTCATGGGTTTAATTGTAAATTATTCCTCCTCATTTCTCTGGGCTCTGTTTTCTTTTCTCAAGTTTGTTCCAGTGGTGAAAGCCCCAGACAAAGAGTACAAATGCTAAATTTCTTTCCCTTGTGAAGTTAGAAAGAGAAAAAGGCCAAGACATCACATTCAAAATAAACACACACCCCTGAAAGCCACCTGGGTATTGCTGTGGTCACTGTTGGTAGGAATTTTAGAAATCGCATCTTTAGACAGTGCAAAATGTTCAAAATGCCAATAAATTAACTTCCAAGAGTTCAAATTAAGAGGAGGAAAATAAGAATCAAACACTTGGGTCATTTATATGATCTGATGATCCAAAATAGATATGACTTCTCCCTGGGATGGTTTTATTTCCCTTGGAAGTTTTGGAACATGATAGGGGGCAGGGCAACCTGAAGCTGACGTTGAAATGATTTTTTTTTCAGGGCCTGGATGCATATAAGGCGGAGATAGCCAACAATTTCCAGAAGAGAAATCACACTGCGTTTGGCATGGCCATCAGTGGTTCCACATAATAGCAACATCACTCACACATAACTTTGTTTCAGTGGCTGATATTAAGAAGAATTGTTGCTTGCAATATGATGCACAGGGCTGTCAAAATCACATGTATGTGGCTTTTGGTCTGAAAATTATTTTGTTTTTTATAGTATCAATTCAGCAGTGCAAAGTTCATAAATTTGTATTAGGGATATGAGGGCTGTATCATCTCCCAAGGAGAAAGCAAAACCCTGCCACTGAGAAAATGTAGGTCCATCTCCAAAAATCAATGTCTAGGTCCAGCTCAGGTTTTCAAAAGTGAGCTCTTCCAAGAGGCCTGATTCATTATTTGTGATAAAGGTGATGGCCCAAGTTTCTAAAATGACAGGGAGCCCTAATTGCATCCATGTAGAAGTTTAATGCTCTTATCAGGAAATCACCTTGGACTGAACTGGGTACACTCTGAGGTTTGAGATGGAGAGGTTTATCTCCACGAGGGAACTGGGCTATTGCTGAGAAACCAGTGATGGGTAGCGTCATCAACCTAGTACAGTAAGTACTGCTTTTGGAAGCGTGAAAATAAACCAATAAAGACAAAACTGAAACCAATCATCTCTTCGTAAGAGAACAACAGGTAGAACTAGGTCCCCATATCAGGGCAGCCACTGGGGACATTTCTGTGCAGAGGAAGTTTTGGAGCTCAGCAAACAGGTCAAAAGCAGTGAGCGATGAGCAGTGACAACTGCTTGACACTTTACCTTTCTGTCGTGCACTGGAAAATAGCTATTTCTTTTAAAGGACCCAGCAAGAGAATATTTACATCCAGCTCTTTACTCTCTGCCTGTGAAACATTTTTTTCCCAGGTTTCTCTTAATATTTTCATTGGTCATTCAAAACAGCCAAGGGGGAGGACAGGCTATCCTTTTCTGGGATGCAGCTGCACTTCATAAGAGCTGCATTTTGAAACATAAGATGGAAAGTGGGTGAAATCTACAAAGCAGTTGCCCTGGAAGTGAAAAAAGTTCTCCCGTGCGTCAGGAATTCTGGGCCCCAAAACAAGACGAATCCAAACTTGGCATGGCACACCATTCTCATGCACTTCAGAGCCAAGGGACCAAGCGGGAGCCTGACATCTAAACCCTCCCACTCTTACCAGCTCCAAATCTTTCTCTTAGATGACACAGTCCACAGCACCTGCAGAACTGGCTGGGTGCACATTTTTCTAACCATCACTGTTGAGTCCCCCTGGGGCACCTTCCTCAAACCAGCCTCCACGTGGGAAAAATGAAGGGGCCACTGGGGACGCTGCAGACAGAGTCAAAGCCTCCGACAGTTTGTGGTCTTGTCCACTTCTTCGTGGGAAATCCAGCCCACTTACTACTTGGAATCTGTCTTCAACCCATCAAGTGACAACGTTGTCTCATAAAGACAAGGTTTGACCCTGGAAGGAGAAGCCAACATTGAGCGGTAGCCACCTTCTGGTCCACACACAGAGTACATGAATGACATGGATATTAGCTGCCACCAGCAGGGGCAATTTTGATTAGGGGATCCTGAAAGTAATATAAGAATCAGAATTCCTTCTGATGCTCTCAGGATGATTTACATGTGCATCTGCCACATGTCCCCAGTATCTCATGGAGGAATCTAACTGTTCCAAACTTTCTATGGCCAAGTGTCCTGTACTTCAACTTGTACGTGACTCAAGATATTTATCTAGCCAGAAAACCTAACGTTGGTGCTGCTTTTATTGTAGAAACAATGAAATCTATCCCATAGAGACTTTAGGCACATAAGTAAAGAATTTGAAAACCCTCCGTTAACCTATTTTTCTTTGTCCTAACAAGAGACCCCCATGCGTAAACAAAATAGCATGAATATGGCAGAAAATGCAATTGAAAGAGCAAAAGACCTCACTGTAAGAAAACAGACCTCTCTGGTTCAATGGCTGGGCAAGAGTTTTCAAGGCAGCCTCTTTTGGAGAAAGACCAGACACTTGTTTCTTGCATCTAATATGCAGTATCCCATTTTGGGAAACCACAGGCACTTTCGTTTCTTGGCAGGCAGGAAAGTATACTGGGCAGCTAAAATTATTTTTATTTATGCTCCATTTCATTAATTCAACTGGCCTTTTTCTAGAAACATTAGCAGCCCCAAAGTTAAAGGATTGTAAGGAATTCATAACAGGGAAAAAAAGGAACATTCACATCTAGACATGCAATAATATTTTGCAGAGTAAGGATGGGGTGGGAGGGCGTGATATGCAAGGGAGAACAAGATTCTTTGGTTCCAAAGAGGGCTTTGAGTATGACAGCCCCACTCTCTACCTAATGGCTCTCTGTTCAGCAGACCAGAGCTGATGGTCCTTACTTCCCCTTGTAATGCCATCAAGAGAAAACCATACACTTACACCTTTACTCTCTCCTGCACTGGCACCTTTACCTACACCTACATCCATATTCTTATCAGACCAAAAGAATGATGGATCTACTAAACTAAGAAGCATTATCAGAAGCAAATTCAACTTTGGAGGAGAGAGTCTGAAAGAAAATGAGCAATCGGCTAGGGGAAGAAAACAGCCCAGACATTCCATTTGTTGTCGCTGCTCTTTGTGTGTCAAATGCACTTGGATCTCTAGGGTAGAAAGGAAGACAAATAACTTTGTTTATTCAAACAAAGTGATGCCCAAACAAAAGTGGTGTTTCTTCAAAGTGGCGCCCAATTTACTGTGCTGCCCCAAAGAAACTCAAGCTAATCTGTGTTTCAAGCTTAGGAGGAAATGCTTACTTATCTTCCTGGGCCCACAAGGGAAAGCTGAGAGGAAGAGGTTGGTGGTGTGTGTGGAAAAAGGAACAGGAGAATCATCCAGCCTAATCCTCTGGGTTCTCTGCCTGCTTTCTCATGCCATAAGCAATTGCTCAAACCTGTTTTTTTCTTTTTTCTTTTCTTTTCTTTTTTTTTCTTTTTTTTTTTTTTTGAGTAAGGCCTTTGATTTCATACAGAAATCAGGTGCAACCGCAGATTGCTCTTCGTGATCGGCGTTTGTCAAAGGCTGTGTGTGATCCTTACATTGCTTTAGGATGTGGCAGTTCTTGCTTGTCTCATCTTTTCTTCGGAGAGACATTCTCTGTTGCACTTTCAGCCCAGTGAGAGCATGGTGAATATTAAACGCTGAGAGTAATAAGAGAGGTGAAAGTAATTGCCCATGGGCCACAGAAATGGCAGGCTCCATGGAAATAGGCATTCTCATCTCACACTTCGGCAGCCACAACACTTCTGGAACATGGCTGGAGACCATGGGAGCTATATTTCTTCTAAAGGCACAGATTCTCTGGGGTGCAGGAGCAGAAGTCCCCAGATAAGAATTTCTGGAGTCTCGGCAGCACGGCCCATGCTGGGCATACTAATGAGATTGGACGCAGCCTTTGTTCACAACCCATTGCCCATCATCAGCCCACGCTCTGGAATTAAGACATTAACCCTTTCTCTATGAACGTGTCACTCCCTAAGCTAGGATGAAATATCTTGATTTCCAAAGTACGTGTTCACTCAATAGCAGCAAGAGGGGTCTGGTATGGAGCCCACCCCTCACCCTGTCACTGGGCTAACCTTCATACCACAGGGCACACCTCTGTCTGTTGGCACAAAGTCACTGGGCAGGTGTGCCATCCAAGCCCATCAGTGCACATGGCTGAAAGGTCTTTTAACCTCACACAAATCACAAGTTATAATGATAAATGATAAAAACAGCGCAAAGACACTGAATGTGCAAATTCATATCCAGAGGCCTCCAGTGAGACTTAAGAACAGGTGTGAAGGTATTGCCTGAGGAATTCGGAGTCCTGGAGCCAGATCGGATCAACCCTGCTGCAGGGGGAATGGTGTGCACAGGGTGACAGGCAGGGCTGCTGGGGAAGTTAGTGAGCGCAGGGAACGGAAATCAAGATCCACCTGAAAGCTCATACTCAAGGGCTTAGGAGCTTAGGCTGTGGGATCAAAACCTGCCCTGTGTGCCACTTACTAGAGCAGAGCTTTGATCTTGAGCCAGTAACTTAACCTCTCTGAGACCCATTTTCTTCATCTGCAAACATGACTACTCACCATACCTACATCCTGGGGTCAGAGGGTCCATGCAAATGAGTATGTAAATGAAATTTTAAGAAAGTGTCTGTGCAGGGAATTTCTAAGTGAATATTAGTTGTTAGAATCAGGACTCAGTATTTTCCAATGTTTGTCTGGCCCAAGAACCTTTCCCAGTGGACAGAAGCCAACACACAAATTCTGTGACTTCTGAGATTAGGGGTTCCAGGAGGACCTGGCTAGATAGAATACACTAGGATATTTAATGCATGAGGCGAAGATAGGCTTCTCCATAGCGCTCCTACTCAATGTGCAAAACGAGAGTCATTTTCTAAGCAAAGGCTCAACAACAAACGTACAAGGAGCCAGTATGGTCTCAGAAATTGTTATTTGTAAAGTTTAAAAGTTGGTTGATACCATATAAGAACTCCCTTGGAGGGAGGGAATTACATTGACAAAGAAAGATTATTCACATTGATTATTAGCCTTAACAAAATAATAATAATGCATAATATATATTGAATATATAATTTGAAAAGCTTTAATATGTGAGTGTCTTAAAGTTAATGAAGAATTTGGTCCACAGATGGCCCCTGAATGATGCAAAATAGTCTCACATAATCTCTTTTCTGGTTTTATATTGATGCAGGTTGATTATTTCATTTTTTAGGAAGAATATATAATTATATTATATTATATTATATATAGAATATATATTTTTATATATAAGAATATATATAATATATAAGAATATGTATAATTATATCTATTATATATAAGAATATATATGTGTGTGTGTGTGTGTGTGTGTGTGTGTATGTGTGTGTATAGTCTTTGTATATGTATGGAAGGATACACAAGCAGCCATTAACAGTTATAACTTGTGGCAAGAGGCATGGGAGAGCTTGGGTGTGAGAGGGAGGTGCACTTTTTTCTTTGCATACAACTTTGTACTCTTACATTTTTCTGTGTATAGAATTCCGTTTTCCAATAAAACACTTCACAGAAAGAACTATGTGAGGGACCAGATCACAAGAAAGCTGCGAAGACCATTGGAACCATGGGCCCAAACCCTGCTACCTCCTGTTGCTTATGGGTTGCAGATGTTGAAACCCCTGAATAGAAACTGTGAGACTTCAGCCCCCTTTATTTCCAGGCTTAAGTAGCCCTTGGGTCAGCAGATGTCAACTGCCTTTGAAAACACGAGGCAGCAGGTGTGCAAAACACAGAAGCCATGGCCAGAGGCTCTTGTCCCCCACATATGGCTTCTTCCTTTAGCTCTTAGGATTCCCCCTGCTCCTAATACCACTTGCCAGTCAAGCTGTCGGGTCAGAGAAACCTGGATGGGGAGGGGAGGATATGTCACTATCCCAATGGCTGCTAAGGAAATTCCAAGTTACACAAGGTTTGTTGGGAATGTGGACTTGCTTAACCTTTGGTAAGATGACTGGGGCCGGGCCTTGAGTTGAATATGCATCCTAAGAATACAGGGGCTACTTTGCCTCCAGCAGGCTGCAGAGGTGGGGCCGAGGATGTGGAAGCAGTTTGCAAGCCAAGAGTAGCACACAAGTGGAAGGGCTTGCTCTTATTATAAAGGCTTGGGGAAATGCAGTGGGAGAGGATCTGGCCCCTATAAAGGATTTTCCCCCAAAGAACATCAAAGAATTGACAAGGGGGGAGGGGGGGAGGACAAAGGTAGGCCTTGGAATGTTGGCTCTTCCTCAAAGGCACTTCCTGTGCATTTTTTCTTTGCCGAGAATCAAATCCAGAGACACCAATGATAATGATTTTCATTTTTATTACCGTTTTATTATTCGGGGTTGGCTCAGTGTTTCTTCTCCCCCAAAGGCATTTGAATAAAGATAAAAAGTGCCAAGTTAATGTCTTGATAGAACCAAGCCCTGTCTCTCTAATCAGCATCTTGGTGGACAGATGTGGTACCAGCTTGCTGGTGTAGCTCGGCCCCCATCTGGCACTGCAGCACGGATCCAGGCTGTCCCTAACGTGTGGGACCTGCCATTTCTGAATGGAAGGGCAGTGGGAAAAGGTCTTCTTTTATTGTTTCCACCCGCCTCAATCTGGCTGTGCTCAAAATACTGAAGGAGACATTCCCGGAGCAGACGTGTAGTAGAGACTTTTACTGAACATGCTGGAATTAACAATACTGTGGTTGATAAGGTTCATTCCAGGGACACTGGCTGAGTGCCAGTGAAGGGGGTTAGCTATGGCTGTGACACAGTATGTTACCATTCGCTGACTGTAAACCCAAACCTGATTCAACTTGAACAGAGAGAGGGAGGGTGAAACACAGAAAAAGCAACAGAGAGTATTAAAAGAAACTTAGGTGTTAAAAAAAAATAGACACTGAATCATCAAGGGCTCCCTGTCTGGTGCCTAATAATAATAATAATGGTGAATTATCACCAATAATAGCTGCTATGACATCTTTCAGAACAAAAGGGAGAAGCCAATACGTATTGAACATACTTGGTGATAGAACAGAGGCATCAATCTGTGACCTGTGGGTCAAATGCCACCCAACTGACTGAAAATTTTAGTGAAAATCTTGTATGTACTTGTAAGGCCTATAAAACTTCTGAGAAGTTTGGTCTAAATGGAGAAAAACAGTAAACACACTTGCAACAGAATGGGTACCATCTAGGATAAAGCGGATAAAAGATTTCAATATCCTTAGTGAAACCCAAGGAAAAGTTGTGTACCATCTTCCATTTCTTAATTTATTAGCAATTATCCTGCAAGCCAGGATAGTTCTCTGTTAAGTGAGAGAATGTGATCAACATTGCTAATCTGTCATTTGGCCCTTAGTCATGGTCAAGTTATGGGGTATTTGTCAGAAGTGGAAGCAACAACAGTATCACAAAAAATTTTTTTCAACTTTCATAGGTGGTAAAAATTTGTTGAAAAGTTTTGTTTCATTGATACTTCAGATTGTGAGAGTTTTACAAATTAAAGAGTTCTGAGACAATTTATTTGTTTACCTCCAAATCCATAAGATGATTTTTTTCTTACTGATGTGGCACAGCATCCAAATGCTTTGAACTTCAAAGTGGATGAAAATTAACAGAACTCTGAATGTTATTCCTTCTTTTCACATATCAACAAAGTCAAGTGAATGTGTGGATGGAGCAGTTAACAACTGAAGCCTGAATTTACGTCCCTACATCCTCAGCTAGGAATGCCCAATAACTAGAGAGCTGTTTTGTTGTTGCAATGTGTTGGCTTTTGTTAAATAAGTCACAATTTCAGAAGTGATTCACAGATTGATGTGGGTTTGGGATTGTATTTAAATTTCTATAGCTTCCCTTGGAAAACACCCTCAGATTTGTCTGAATTATGGAATAATACAGGTTGGCAAAGTCTCAAGAAGTACTGACTAAGCTAAAGAGTCCCACAAAGAAGACATAATATCCCTGGAATTCTGGATATCAATCTCTGAATCCCAGAACTACCACCAAATGTTTGGTCACGCAGTCTGTGTCTGGCACAGTTTGGGCTCTCTGGGCTCAGGGCAAGGATTCTCTCATAGAACCATTGATAGTGATGCAAATTTGGAGTCAGAAGTGAGATGCTTCCAGCATGAATATATTATGTAGTTCTAGAGACCAGCTCCATCTGTTAAATACTAGATGTGGCATAAGTTACAAGTTGCCTATTATTGGGGGAAGAAAGAAAGAGGGGGGAGGGAAGGAGAGAAGGAGGGAAGGAAGGAAGGAAGAAAGGAAGGAAGGAAGGAAGGAAGGAAGGAAGGAAGGAAGGAAGGAAGGAAGGAAGGGGGCATTTGGTTTTATATTCTTGTTCCTATATTGTTTCATTTCATTTATTTATTGCTTTCATTTATTCAACAAATATTTATTGAGAGCCTTCTAAATGAAGGTTTATATTGGGTATGGATGGGTCGATGGGTAATGAAATGGGAGGGTACAAAGATGAATCAGGAACCTTGCCCTCAATATATTTATTGTCTAAAAGAGGAGTTTGTCGGTCAGCTTTTGATATATTAAGTTGTGGTAACAAAACAATCCCCAAATCTCAATGGCTTAAACAAAGTTTTATTCTCATTCATGCTCATATCACTTGCAGACTATTCCAGAACTGAGGCTGAAGGAACAGCCTCTGTGTACATGTCAGAGGGGAAAAAAGAAAGGAAACGGGGCAAGAAAAAGGCACACAATGGCAGGTAAATGCTATGTTTCCATCTCACTGGCCAAAGCAAGTCACGTGGCAGAGCCTGATGGGAAAGGGACATGGAAGTTCTCCCACAGGAACGCACTGCAAGTCCTCTGACTGCAAGCTGGGAAGTCTCATTCTCTTGCAGGGAGGGCAGCAAATAATTGGGAAAAGTTGTGCAACCTACCACAGGGAGATAAATACACATGCAAACACACACACACAATGCATCATATGCAGGATACATATGCTTTGTATACAATAGATGATATGGTATTGAGTGATAGATGTCCCAAGTACAAGGATATTTCCCTGCTCTGCCACTTGGAAACCAGATATTTGACTTTAGACAAGGTACTTGACCTCTCTGAGCCCCAGTTTTCTCACCTGAAAAATTAGGATAATAGCATTTAACTCATAGCTTTGTGGTAAGGATTGAATATGCTATTCAGGTTAAATGTGAAGCAGAAAGCCAGACATTGTAGCTGTCATTAAAAAAAAAAATGTCTCCTGCTCCTCTGTGTCCTCTTCTTTCTCATTATTCTTGTTATTCTGTTGTCACTCTTATTTCAGAATAATAAGGAATGTTTGTGGACAAGGGCATTTCACCTGAGGCTCAAAATTTGGGTCCTATTTGGACAGGCAGCAGAGAGATTAATTCTGCCACTCAGTTTTCCCATCTTTAAAGTGGGGGTAATAATAGTAATTACCTCTTAGAGTTGGTACGAGGGTTAAATGAGTTAATATAGAGAAACTGGTGAGAACAGTGCCTAACATATTGCAAGTATTATATAAGTATTTGTTAGATACAAACACACGTGTGAAGGCTAAGCATGGGCATGAGGGAGGAAAGGGGCTCAGACAGGAAGAGCACAAGCATGGACCCGGTAAGATTTGAGGGGTGCACCGGGAACAGAGGATAGATGTGCTTGGTGGTGGCACTGTGGGTATGCAGTCAAGGGTAGCAGAAAATGAGGCTGATGAGAGGCTGATGAGATGCACAGGGATCTGAGCTCTTGGACTTCATTCTGTAGGCAACAGGGGCACAGCTCAAGCTGGTGCTTCAGGAAGACCACTGATGTCAGTGTGCAAAATGGGGAGCCTGGAAGAAGAATGCCGCAAATCTTGGCAGAGGTGCATGACAGCTATCCTAGGGCAGTGACATAAAGCATGGAGAGGAAGGGCTGCTGAATGGGAGATGGGGGCAGGGAAGTGGAGTCCAACAGGCCTGGGACTGGATAGGTTTGGGATTCGGTAGTAGAGTGACTGGGGCAGGAAAGGAGAGGAAGGAGACGAGAATAAGCTGAAGTGTCAAGTCTTGTTGAATAAGGAGAGGTGGTTTTTAGATATTTAGGGGCCAAAGATGATGAGTATAGTTTGTGATATCATATTTGCTTGAAAATACTCTAATGAAGGATTCTTTGGGGTTCACACACATCTTTTATAAAGCCACTTGGTGATGGATGTGAAGATGCTACCTGTCATTTACTATCGAAGTGAATGTTGTCACTCAGATTTCTTTCCAAGCCCTGAACAAGATCAGCTGTACTGAAGATATTTTAACCAGGAGATGGAGGAGGGAGTCAGGTAGCGGGAGAGGAAAGGCAGGGAGTGGTGGTGTTTGGGAGTGGGGGAATTGCAAGTGGAAAACTGGGAAGAAGAGAATTGGGCTTAGGATAAAGGCACAGAAAGGGAAGTGGGACTGTGCCATCTCCTTAAAATGTCAGCCTTTGGTGTTTCCAGTGTATTACCAAGTAATATACAGACTTCTATAAAACATGAACAATACAATAATAATCTTTGGTAAGAAATCATACATACCCCCACCCTTAGAAAAAAATAGTAGGACATAACCTTGTTTTAACAGTGGTGAAATGATAAGTGATTGATTTTTTTTAATCCTTTGTTTCCTGAGTGTTTCCTGCATTGAGCATATATTATATGCTTTACGTTTTACTATATGTTTTATAGTGTAAATATTAGATAATAAATTCTATGAATAAAAAGAAAGAAACTACCCCTGCTATAAAGAACTCAAAAGCTTCACACGCACACACGCATACATGCGCGCACACACACGCACACACAATTTATGCTATTGTTTTGTGATACTTAGAACATATATTCTAATAAAAACAGATGTGAAAACAATCTTTTGGCAAGCTACACGTTCAGAGATTGGGGACTGCCTGTAGCTGATTACATTGCCAGTGTCTCAGAACTAGGGTTTTAAGTTCAAAACGCTTGCTAACAGAAATCATTACAATACACAGGCTAGGTTGGAGGGAAATAGCGCTCTAAAATTTGGATACATTTAAAAGAAAATGTTTCAATGTGTTTATATTGAAACTCAGCCTCAAAGAGGTAACCTTTCAACTTAAGAGTCATTTTGGACAACTCTTCTTGAAATTGTCTTGTATATAAAACCCAAATTGCTCATGACTATTGAGAAATACATTGCTTTTTTCTTATAGCCAGAATGTGCAGCAAATGAGAGCTCTCTAAGTGATTCGGCAAAAAATTAATCTGCAGACTGTTTAAATATGGGAACTGTTTTGCTTTTCTTTTTGTCTTTGATTCCTGGGAAAGGTAGACTGCAAATATTTCCTTCAAGGAGGGTTTGAAGATTAAGCTCTCCCGGCCTCTATAAAAAAAAAAGCATATGGAGTTTCTTTGCTGGAGATTCAAGAGAATTAGTGTTTGTAGGAAAAAGTGAAGTGACTTATAAAAGTAGTAGGTAGATCAATCAGGGCTCCTCCTAAATCAGAAAGATGTCCCCTCAGGCCACAGAAGGAAAGAGGTCAGTGGGTCTGGGCAGGGAGGGAAAGGACCCTGCTCCCTAGCAGCGATGGAATTGGCACGGCAGTTCAGTTTCTCCCTGTGCCCAACCCTGCTACCCTCACTTCCTAACAGGTGCACTTCTCAAGTCTGTTCCCCATGAAATTCCTGTACGCAAATCTCTCTCTGAGTCGGAGGGTGTCTCCAGGAAATCTGGCAATGAACTACCTGAAACCTTTCCCATTAAACAAATGCAATAATTTTAACTCTGCCCCAAAATAGGTACCTCTTACATCCAGACATCTTGGGGTGTTTTTTTTTTTTGTATTTACATAATAGAAGTGGATTTGGGTATGACTTTCTCAAGGAGAAGAACTCTTAGACTGTCTTCAGAATTAAGAATTGGGACAAAAGTAAAACTTGTGAGGCCACTCCAGAACTTCCCTCTCTGATGCACACAAGCCAGATTTCCAGACAGAATTTCATTTTTAACCAAAGTCATTGCCATTGATAAAACAGTGCTAAACACCAAAGAAATGTAATATTCAAATGAACTAATAAAATGTTGATTTATAATGTTTCAAAATCTCCCTATAGATCAGAAAGGATCATATTTTCATCAGATGTCCTTTGAGGTCAGTGTGGAATGCTCTCCCAATACTCTGAGCAGGTGTAAAGTCAGTCTTTTCCATTGTTGAACCCATTACGGGGAAAAAGAAAAATAAGAAAATGGGAGAAAAGGGTCAGTAGTAAGCAATGACTTATTTGTGATCCTATGTAGCTAAGTGCTAATTCCATCATCTCTTTTCTCCATTGCCTTCTTACTTGGAAAGAGGTGTCCATGGGACTTAGGGGTTGGTGGTGGTGGGGTCTATTTTCTCTATAGACCTGTGGTTGGATCATCTCTTCATCACTGTTAATCAACACTCACCCACAGGAGAGATTTAGGGATGCAGATTAAGAGAAAAAATAGCCAACATAGAATATCTTTTATACTTAATATTTTAAAAAATAATGTTAAGTATCATGTTAAAAATTTAAATAGTGTGTCTTTAACTCTCAAATGTTATTCCTACGGTTGGTAAAAATATTACTAGTAGTCAAACAGGTTTTAAAGTTATATATTGAACATCTAAAATATTAAATGTAGAGATCAAGCCTAGAATCAATAGAAATGGATCTTAGAAGAGGCAGAAAAGGGTTTAGAACTTTTTTCCTTTGAGCTGAAAGACCTGAAAATAACTGAAAAACATTATAAAGGTTCCCCACCCCTTACAAAAAGCAAGATTTCAGTGTTATATATTTTGTCTGTCCACATTTGGACTAAGATATTTCAATATAGTTAAAATGTCACCTAGGCCTCTTTAGAACAATGTATATGCAGTTGTAGGAAGATAAGTCCAAATTTCAGCTTGGGACAAATAAATCCCAGTCTGTTTTGGCCTAGACCAAAATTTATGATTTTAAGTTGTTTGCAAAACGAGCAAATCAGCAATTATTAGTCATGTTATTGGTGTCATTAACTGCATAGAATTTCCCACTTCTGCCCAAAGTATTTCTGCATCTACCAAGGGCTTAAAAAGTCCCAAGGAAGTCTGGGCTGCCCAAATGCTACTGTTCAGCCTCCCAGGGTTATTGGACCAAAGACATGATATTGATTTGACAACAGATTTAACTCCAAGTGCTTCATGAATATAGGGCAGGGGGAATGAGTAAACCCATTCAGTTTGGGGATTCTTAGGGCCTGAATTGTGTTCCCCCCAAATTCATCTTTTGTAACCCTCAATGTAAATATATTTGGAAATAGGGCATTTAAAGAAATAGTTAAGGTTAAATGAGGTCACAAAGACCCCAATCAAATACGACTGATGTCCTTGTAAGAAGAGGAAGGCACATTGGGGACCTCTGTGTGCACACGCAGAGGAAAGGTCGTATGAAGACACAGGGAAAGGTGGCCTCTACATTCCAAAAAGGGAGGTCTCACTAGAAACCAACCCTGCCAACACATTAATCATGGACTTGAAGCTTCCAGAAGTGTGAAAAAATGAATTTCTGTTTTTTAAGCCACTCAATCTTTGGTATTTTGTTATGCAGCCTAAGGCTAATACAGGGACATTGGTTATAAGTTCCAGAAATTTGTCAACTCACTAGAAAGGCTTTGATGAATCAATATAGGGATAATGTCATCTTCTATTGAATTGTTGGAAAAGTCCTGACGGATTTTTGCGACAAAAAACATAGAAAAAATAAATCATGACTTTTCTAACAACCGAATATATGCCTTTTATTTGCTGCCACTTTTTAAGGTATGTGGCATTTGAATGCTCATTTTCTCATTAGGTTTCTGCTTGTCACTTGTATGTTACCTGAATTATGTAAAAACTGGTATTAAGTAAAATAATATTTTTCCAAATAAGTTTAATTTTTTTTCCATTAGTAATGTGACATTTTCATTTAAGTAAACTTGGAAAGTTAAATGAAAAATGTAGAAAGAAGAAAAATATTACTTATGGTGGTAACCTCTAACCCAAATTTCTTCTAGCTAATCATCTTCCAAATATTTTGGGCATAATTATCACCATGCCTATTTAAATTAATTCTACTTTTTTTATTTTTATCTTGCAATATAGAAAAAAATTTCATATTATTTCAAAACATTTGCAGACCTGATTTGTAATGACTGTATTTTATTGTATCACGATTTACATAATCAGTGCCTGTTTTGCAATTTTTCAATATCATAGGTAACTCTGTAGTGAATTTCTTCATGCACAAAGCTCTTTCTGTATTTAGAATTATTCCTTAGGATGTATTCTCAGAACTGGATTTACTGACAAAGGTTATGAACTTTTTAAAGACTTTTGTTATCCTTTGCAAAATGGCTCTCCAGGAGTTGTAAAATTTGGGCATCCACTAACAAAGTATTCCTCTAAAATGCAATACTTCTAATTGTTTTCCTTCCAGTGCATGTCCGTGGTATTTTTCCCTTTTCAATTTTCTCCCCATTGACCTCCAATATGATCTAATTGTCCCACTACTAGGGCACTCCTTTTGGCAACGGCATAGCATTCATAAATGTCCTCTTTTAAAAAGCAAGAATGTTACCTAGGGATCCACATCAAACATTATCACAGACTAACACATTTGTTTTCTGAGCAAATGGAATACAAGTACCCCAGGGTTTTGACTGAGAGGATGGGGAGAGGGTGAGAGAGGCGGAATTAAGAGCCTGGAGTCTCAAGATTCCTCTGCAGGGTGGTTGGATGGTGCGGAGGGTGGTGCAGTGGACCCCTGGGTAAGTGGGAGAGTGAAAAATGGTTTCTGAAATACAAAATTTGAAAAAATACCAAAAGATCCAATGTAACCATTACTACAGGCTTGACCAAGAACAGATCCGACCTTAAGAAGCACCATGAAGAAGTATAGTTAAAGAAACAGGATTAGAGGGGCTGGCTGAGTGGCACGTTGGTTAAGAGCTGACTTGGGACACCAGCGGCCTCAATTCGGATCCCACATATGAGGGCCATGACACTGCCATCTATAGCTAAGATGGTGAACAGCAGCTCCCACTGGAGCGGGGCTACTGTGAGTCCCAGGGATGGCAGAGCTGCAGTCCCTGCTGCAGAGGGCTGCCATACGCTACAGTGCATGGCTGGCAGGCAGCTTGAGCAGCTGGCAACCAGTGTGAGCTGCCAAGAGCCTCTGTGAGCAGCCATCCAGAGGCCGAAGACTGATCTACCTCACCTGAGAAGAGCGCAATGATGATACCAACATGGGCCAGGGAAGCAATGTCCTCCACAACTAGGCTGAAGAACAAAAGGACAGCAACTTGTCTGTTCCCCTTCCCTGGTTCCCCAATGCTGTTCCCCTCCCCAATTCCCCAATAAAATCTTTTTTTTTAAAAAAAGAAAGAAAGAAAAAGAAACAGGATTAGAGTTAGAGAGCTTAAATTGGAGGTCTCATGCCTGCTCACTGGGGGCCCTAGAGCAAGTCACTTCGTCTCTGCCCCTCAGTTTCCTCATTGGTAGAAGGGAATAATAGAACACATCCAAGGTACTGTAGAAGGCTGCTGGGAATCAAGTTCAAGTTCGGTAATTATTATTCAGGAAATCACTGTGCACCGAGGCTGGGGCATGGGGTGTAGCGAATCTGTGATTATTGAAACAAAAAGGAAATGACGGGTAAGTCCTTTATGATGGAAAAGAAAGTCCTTTATGAGCGTGTAGAGTGGTGAGGAAACTTAAGAGTCTTTCATTCCGTCCTCAGCTCAGCCTTAAACATCCGGCAGCCATAATCACTGAAAACATTGGTTTTCAAGTTACAGCAAACATTATTCTGTTTTCCGTTGCTAAGAACCAAACCAAAAATTCTTCCACTGGAGATAATCTAGTTTCATTGTGATGAGAATATTTTTAATTAGGAGAAAGTCCTACTGTGCCTGATTATTTGCTCTGTTGTATTTTTATCAAAAACTCATATATTTAAATGAACTACCAAAGCAAAAAAAAATCTCTTGATAAATTAATAATAATTAAATTTAATCAGATGGTGTGACCCCTGGTTGTGTGTGAGTGTGTTTAAGTTTTCCCACAATTATAAAAGTTATGCATATACAATTTAGAAAATAGAAAAAAGTATAAAGAACCCAAATCCCATCTCCCAAATGCAACCATCATTAATAACTACTATTACTTCCAGTGTTTTCTCTGTTCTGTTTTAAATCATAGATTTGTTCTTTAGGCAACATAGTGAAATAGGGACACTGTTTTATTTTGAAGTCATACAGTGCTTGTTAAAATCTTGTCTCTGCCATCTGCTAGCTATGCCATCTTATGAAGTTACTTAGTTTCTCTGCGTCTCACTTTCCTCATCCATAAAGTAGAGGTAGCGATACCTACCTTCCAGGTCAGGATTTATCAAAAATAATATACACTGATGGGTTCACGGGAACTGGATACACACAAAACAACAGACCATCACAGAAAATAAGCTAGGGTTCACATTATTTATAAGCCAGGTAACAAATAATTTTTGTATGTAACAGATAACAATGCTTATGCATGTCAACTAATAAATGAGCACGTAGGGATGCTTTCTAAGCAATGATAATTCTATTGTAAATATTCCATATCACCATAAGGTCTGAAGGAGCCATCCCCATGCTGAACTGCTGGAGGTTGGAGGTTCAGCTGTCTTCACCTAAGGAGGAGGTGACATGACTACAAAAGGCATCCATATCGGAAACATTAATTTTATTTGTAGGAGACTTATCCTCTGCTTCATTTCAAGAGGACTAAAGAGTAGAGAAGTTTTGATACAACTTAAAGCCAACCACAAATGAATAAAATCAAAGAGAACCTTTCCTCACAGTATTTATTGAGCACCTACTATGCGTTAGGAGCACTCTGGGGAACCGGAAAAGCCACAGTAATAGAGACTACTCTCTCCCCAGGGGGCTTCCAGGGTACGAACCGGTTTCTCAGAGTGTGACCTGAAGACCTCCTGTGTAGAATCACCTAGGTGCTTCTGGAAACTGAAACAAGGAAGCTTGTTCACCCCCTGCCTGGGCGTGGACCGTCTGGGAACCTCCCCTATTCGCCAGTGCTCTGGTTGATGAGCATGTGTGCTGGGATGTGAAAACTTCCAGAAGGAAAACAGACTTGGCAACAACTGACACTGCAGTGACGTCCCAGTGTAGTTGTCAATTCAGCAGAACCTGAGGGATTAAGAGTGGAGATTTTGGCGCCAACAGACCTGAACCCAGTTGCTGACCATCTGGGAGCTTGGTGGAGCCTTCCAATCTCTCTGAGCCTCACTTTCATGGGTGCAGTGGGTCTCATGTCCCCTAACTCCAAGGGGTGTTGCATGAGATGAGGTCCTGTAAGACAATGCTTCCTGCACTGCCTCATTCATAGGAGAGACTTGCAAAGGGGTGGCCATTGTCGCCATCCACCCAGAAGGCAGACGCAGTCACCCGCAATCTTGGTCCTGCTTTGGCACCTATCAGATCCCCACAATACAGGCAGTTCTGAGGCCAAGGTCATCTGAGGCTTTGGCAAAAGCTCTGCCCTTGGACCCTGGCCATAACCCACAGCAGCTAAGCGCTGAATTAACTGAGACCCAGCTGGAAAGAAAGAAGTCTTGCTCTCTCTCCTTCCCTTCTTCACGCCTTTCCCTATTCCTCTCTCTCTCTCTCCCTGTTCTCTCTCTGTTCCTATTCAGTGGAAATAATGCATTACCCCCAGGACACTGCAGTGGCAGAAACCTGTTACCAGTTTCATCAGATCCTGAAATGGCAGATGGATGCAGCCTGCAGCCTCTCACTGCATCCAAGATGTCTTCATCTGTCCTCCCAGGACCCCAGCAAAATGCTTTTGGCAAAAGCAGGAGGAAAGGATAAAAATCAAGTACAAGGTGCTACATTCATAGGGGCTTTTATGGGTTTCGCTGTGTGGTGATGGTTTCACGGCAGTCAAGAGGCAGGTAATTAGGAGCAAGCCGCCCTGATCACCCTTGTACACAGCCCCAGATAGCTCCCCAACGCTCCTGAACCTTGTTTGCTTTCCCTGAGGCAGCAATCCCACCCGGTCTGCTTGTTGCCAGCTGTCGAGCTAACGAACTGCCAGCGTGTTCCTCAATGGGAGCACTCCGCCTGGCAGGCTCCCCGAGTGCCCCGCGCGCTGTCTTCACCCGCGTGATTGCCTTTATCTGGCTGGTGCAGGAGCCGCTCCTAATCACGCGGCTGCTGGCCTCCAAGGGTCACGCACAGGCCCATCACTGCCGAAACAAACGAGGAGGATGTCACCTTTGGGGGAGACTGATAAGCAGTTGGCAGGCAGGCCACGGGGAAGAGAAGGTACCAGCAGCCAGCAATCTGGAAAGGCCATAAATAAGTTAACACTCTCAGCGGGGCGACGGGCAATATAGGCACCGAGAGGCCTTTGTTTAATGAGCTGTCAGAAAGCAGGCATGAAATTATGTTTGAAAACATGTGCAAGCTGCAGAAAGAGTGGGGGCCTATCAATGGCCCGCTCCCTTCATGGTGGATGTTTAGAGCATCTTATCAGTCTGAGAACTGTCATAGGATGAAAGCTATCATTAGCAAACTAATGGTGTTTGAAAGCTACAAATTTTTCTCTCTCTCTCCTCTGTTTTTGACTTAAATGGAGTATGGGAGAGCGGGGGGATTCTTAATGGTTTTTTTCTTTCCTGGGGATTTTGGTAAACATGCAAATTGGAAGAGAACCAAAAACAAACCACACATACAAAAAGTATCTCTGGAAGAACAAATGAAACTCTTCTATGTGGAGTCTAGTCAGAGCAACCAGCTTCTATTCTTTCCAATACTGTTAAGATTCTGTTCAGAGAACTCTAATGGACCTCCAGCCAGCATTTTATTTCAATCAGGCCCATAAAAGAAAGCATAAATATAAAATAGATTGCTCTCCTATTATCGAAGTATTAGAATTAGTGGGTAGGTATAATATGCCTTTTACCACTTCAGCTATCAAATGCAGAGAGTAATTTTCCAAAGACTTGAAATGACTCTTGTGGGTCACATGGCTGTGGCATTTATTTCTATTAAGGGTGAAAGTTAAAGACTTTAAAAACCTGCCAAGACAGAGCAGCATCACTGAGTATATTTCGGCCTTAGTTCTTAAATTCTGAAATGAAGCATGAGGCCATTAACGTGGATCTTTTTTCTTCAGTAAACAACAAACCTGCATTTCCTGCCTCCAGTCAAACGAGGCAGCCAGAAATGAATTGGGTGAGACCCCTTCCCCAGGAAAAGGCTGAAGACTCCAGCTGAAGCCGCTGCAGGAGGAGTGGCCAAACGAAGGAGCAGGAAACAATCCTTTGGGACCCATCTTGTCTACCATCGAAGAAAAGGAGAAAAGAAAGGTTTGTGTAGGAAATAAAGTTAGATTGAAAAGGTAAAGGAACGAGGATTAGAGAAGCAAAATTAAAACAAAAAGCAATTGGAGGAGGAAACATACTTTTGATTGACAGCAAACAGCAATAACTGACATTCACAGGACAATTTGTTTTCATATTCTTTATGCTTTTCCCCCATTTGCGGATGAGAAACATGAGGACAACATGCCTGAAGTCACCTAGCCAGTACAAATGAGAGCCAGCAATGGATCGGGCTCCTGAGACCCCAGAACCCACAATGGTTCCCACTCAGGATAACCTTTTTTGAAAACGTTTTTCAATTCCTCTCTCTTGAGTATTCACAGATTCTGAGCACAGTGCCTGATGTGTAGTGGATGTTCAATCTGAGTCTATAGGGGAAGGGAGAGTTTTGGTCTACAGAAGAGATGAGAGAAAATAGAACAACAAAATTGGGAGGAGGACAAGCATGCCCAGGATACATTCTGTATCCAGAGTGGGGCCTGTGAGCCAAAGAAGCCATTGACAAAATGAAAAGGCAACTTATAGAATGGGAGATATTTGCAAATCCTATATCTGATAAGGGGTTAATGCAGTAACACCTTGGTTTGCGAGCATAGTTCATTCAGGAAACAAACTACTTGTATTGCAAGACATCGCTCATTTACCAAGTTAGAATGTATTAGAAATGTTTGCTCATCTTGCAGAACCCTCGCAAACCAAGTTACTCACTCCAAGGTTTTACTCTATCTAAAATATTAATGAACTCACATATAACTCAATAGCAAAAAAAAAAAAATTCATTAAAAAATGAGCAGAACTGAATAGACGTTTTTGCAAAGAAGATATACAAATGGCCAGCAGGTTCATGAAAGGTGTTCAACCTCACTAATCATGAGGGAAATGCAAATCAAAACCACAATGAGATACCATCTCACATCTGTCAGAATTGCTATCATCCGAGAGACCACAAGTGTAGGTGAGGATGTGGAGAAAAGAGAACCTTTCTGCACTATTGGTGGGAATGCAAACTGGTGCAGCCACTATGGAAAACAGAATGGAGAGTCCTCAAAAAATTAAAAATAGAACTACCATAGTATCCAGAAACTCCTCCTCTGGCTATATATCCAAAGGAAATGAAAACAGGATATCTGAGATATCTGCACTCCCGTGTTCGGTGCAGCATTAATCACAATAAGCAAGATATGGAAACAATCTAAATGTCTGTCAAGGGATGAATGGATAAAGAAAATGTGGTGTATATATACACAGCGGACTATTATTCAGCCATGAGAAAAAAGGAAATGCTGCCATTTGTGGCAATGTGGATGGACCCTGAGGGCATTATGCTAAATGAAATAAGCCAGACAGAGAAAGACAAATATTTCATGGTATCACTTATATGTGGAATCTGAAAAAGGTCGAACTAATAGAAAAATGGTTGCCAGAGGCTGGGGTGTGGGGGAAATAGGGAGAGCTTGGTAAAAGGATACAAACTTTCAGCTATAAGATGAATAAGGTCTGAGGAGCTAATGTATAGCATGATGACTATAGTTGATAACATTGTATAATTGAAATGTGCATGGGGATGTAAAGTAAAGCACAAGTAATATAGTCAATGATATCGTAATAACTATGCATAGTGCCAGGTGGGTACCAGACTAGTCAGGGGGATCACTTCTTAAATTATATAAATGTCTAACCACTATGCTGTACACCTGAAATTAATATAAAATAATATTGAAAATCAACTGTAATTGAAAAAGTTTAAAAGGAGGGGGAAGGCAAAGGGGAATAAGAGGTCCAAATTTCCATGTATAAAACAAATAAGTTATTGGGGATGTAATGTACAGCATAGGGAATGTAGTTAATAATATTGTGATAGCATAGTATGGTGTCAGATGGTTGCTGGACTTATCATGGTGATCACTTCTTTAGGTATATAAATATTGAAAAGCTATTGTGTACACCTGAAACTAATATAATATTGTATGTTAGCTATATTTTTAATAAAAATCTGTTTAGAAAGGAAAGAAATTTGCTAAGACAGTGGGACTAAAATACTCTCACCAAAAGAAGAAAAAAAGATAAATATATGAAGTGATGGATTTGTTAATTGACTAGAGGGGAGGAATCCTTTTACAATATATATGTATATCAAATCATCATGATGTATACTTTATCTTATAATTTTGTCAATTTTACCTCAATAAATCGGGGGCAGGGGGGGTGGAGAACAGAATAGAGCCAGCCAATGGGATATATATATATATATATATATATATATATATATATTTATTTATTTATTTATTTTTTACATATACATATATATATTTATATATATATTTTATATATATATTTTATATATTTATATTTTTATTATATATATATTATATATATTTTTTATTATATATATATATATTTTTTTTAATCAGTTTTCCAAGTGGAGAAAGGGGAGTAAAAATCAGTAAAGCTGAAATTGCCATCATAGGATTATGGGCATTTTCTGAGCCTGCTTTGTGGAAATCGGGATTCTACGTCACACACAAAGCATTCACCTGGTCCAAAACTCCTTCCAAAACACACGCATGTCCAATCATCTGATACCAATGTTATCATCTTCTTGAGTATCTTTCCAAAGATTTCTTAGTGTATATGTAAACAAATGTTTAGGATTTTTATGGCTTCGTGTTTTTTGACATTTAAATCTCTAACTGTCATTCAAAATTTCTTCTGGTGTGAGGAGTGAGATACGGCTCCACTGTAAGTTTTTTTTTTCCTATTATGGAATGCTATCCAGTTATTCAAACACCATGTATTGTTAATCGATCTTTCCCCCAGTGATTTGAAATTCCACCTTATTTGTAGCCTTGATTTCCATAGGTGCATATGCATCCTATGGGTATACATATATGGTAAATTTCTATATGTATTTTGGCCTATATTAGACTTCCTATTTTTTACATTGATTTGCTGTCTTATTGTAGTTTTATGTTTTGATATCTAATACTAGTTCTACTACATTACTGTTCTTTTTCAGAAGTTTTCTAGATATTGTTCATTTTCACAAGAACTTTGAAATCAGATTGTTTCATCCAAAACTATTATTAATACTTTTATTGTGATTTGTTAAGTTTATAAATCAACTTAAGAAAAATTGACATATTGATGATATTGAGTCTCTCTTTGCCTTTCCATTTCTTGAAATCTTTTATCTAAGTTAGGAACATTTTAAAGTTCTCATCATAAGTATCTTTTAAAGCTTATTCCTAAATATAGTGTGCTTATTATTACTATAAATGAGACCTTTTATTACATCTTTTAACTGCCTCTTGATTTTTTTTAATAAAGGGCTTTTTCTTTTCATTTCTATATGTTAATTCTGTATCCAGTCATCTTTCTAAATTCTTTTATTGTTGTAACAGGTTTTCAATGGACACATTTGTTTTCCAGGTATGTAATCCTATCATCCACAAATAATAATAATTTTATTTTCTTCTTTTTATTATTTGTATCTCCACTGTCTTTCTCTTGTGTGATTGCATGGGCTAGTATCTCCAGAATAATATTTGAGTTATTGAATTTATTAAGAATGAAATTTGAATAGATGTTTAATTTTATCAAATCAAATAAATTCTCTAATCAGTTAATTTTCAACATCTCTGGGACAGGTCATATGATTTTCCTCCTGGAATATGTTAATATGGTGAATAAAACAATAGATATCCTAAAATTGAACTCTCCTTGTATTCCTGGAATAAATCCTACTTGGTTATTGTGGCAGAAACTATGTAGATAGTCTTTTCATTATCTTTATTTTCAGAATATTTAACAGTTTCAGTTTGGGTTTTTGTTTATATCCAACTTATTTAAGAGAGAGTTACCAATACCCAGGTAATACAAACTTTTTGTTTTTATTGTTGAATTTCAGTTTTATTGCATTGTGACTAGAAATTACTGTTTGCACTAACTCAAATTTTTGGAATTGATTGACGTGTCCTGCTCTCACAGATAACTGCTTCACAAATCCGTAGCTCCTCAAATCTTTGATACATTTTCATCTATCTTCACTCTTAACTGGTGATCTGGCTGCCCACTTAACTAGAATACACAAGGGGAACATTCAGAAAATGAGTTCCACAAACTCCAATAACAACATCATCCTACCTTCCAGGATCTGGACAGTATACACTGCTCTACATCTCCTCCATTCTTAACTCAAAGGCTTTGATCCAGTAACTTTTTTCTACTTTCGCCTATATCAAGTTTCCTCTTTCTCCTAACTCATTTCCACCAGCATGCAAATATACTGTCATCTCTCTCATCTTAAAAACTAAATGCAAACAAAATTATCTTGAGTCTACTTCTCCTCCAGGCACTACCCTTTTTCTTTGCCTCCTCTCTCCCACCTTAGAGTAAAACCCCTTGAAAGATGGCCCAACCTTGCTGCTTCCATTTCTTCCTCTCTTCTCAAATCTACTCCAGTCAGGATTTGAACCCTGCCACCCCCACCCCAATCCTGTCAATATCACCAGTGACCTCCCTGTTGCTAAATCCAAATCTTGGTCCTCATTGAACCTGACCTATCAGTAACACTTGTCACAATTAATCATTTCCTCCTCATGGAAGTGATTTTTTTCACTTGGTCTCTAAGATGCTACATACTTCATTTTCCTTTAACTCCACTGGCTGGCTGTTCCTTCTCTGTCTTTGCTAGCTCCTCTTACGCCCCTTTACCTTATAGCATGAAGTGCCCTGGGCGCAGACAATGGATCTCGTAATCTCTTCTCCTTTCTCTGTACTGCCCCCTTTGATGATCCTCTTCCAGTTCCATGGTTTTAAGTAGCATCTATCTGAAAATGATTCTCAAATGTATGCCTCCAGCCATGACCTTAAGCATCAGCTCATATACCGCTCAACTCTGTTATCTTGAATATCTAATGGATGTCTCAAATGTATCATGCCTCAAACTGCAATCCTGATCACCTTCACCCACAGAACCTGCTCTACCCATAGCCTCTCCATTCCAGTTAATGATGTCTCTGTTCTGATGTCTGACAAGCTTTCAGTAATTAGAAAGCATGGATTTTAGTGCCTACATGAGTGTTTACTGTAGCTAAAGCAAAGGTTGACTTGTTGTCAGGAAAGAGTGGGGGTGATGTCTCCAGATTAAAAATCTTTCAAAGCAAGAGCTAACCTTCATATGTAGGGACGTTATATTACCTTTTTCAAGTTCTGTAATACTTTGACCTGCAAAAGACCTCTTTGTACATTTGAGGACTATTCTCTTTCCTAATTAAAGTCAGATGGTTGGCTTGTGGTTTTGTTTTGTTTTGTTTTGTTTTTCTCTTTCTTGGGCTGCCTCTTAACAGCTGTGGTGTATTGCCAATGAGTTATCAGTACACAAACATGAGATTCCTTTACGATGTTAAATGACATATTACAGTGTTTCTTCTACAAACTACAAAAGCTGAACATCATGGACAATATTAAATTTTATGCAAGAGTTATTCTTTTTTGAAAATATATGTTTATTTCCAAAATATAGCTGCACAGCTTTTCTGGCCATCTTCCTAACATGTGCTCTATTTCATGAGAAATGTTTTCATAAAATTAGATGATCTCCTTTGGTCTCAGATTTTTAGACAATGAACAAAAACAGCAAAAAATTATATCTGACCTTAAATGCTGGAATGGTGAAACCATTATTAAACAACAGTTAATTTAAAAATAAGGCCTACAAATGTAATAATTGATTCAGGCAAGAGTCATCAAGAGATGCTAAACCACTGGATATGTTGCATGGTTTCAAATTATCATCACACAAATTACTTATTAATTATAATGGAAAGAATGGAAGGCTACCACCTAACCAAGTGGTCCAAATTGGCATCATCAGTAATAAGAAATATTGTCATTATGTGCCTCCTGATAAGATGGGAAAATACGTAACATTATTTATGTAGTGTTCTTACCAAAAATGTTTAATTTGAATATAATCATGAGGGAACAAAAAGAAAATCCCACAAGAATGATTTTTTGTTTATGTAGGAAAAAGTCCGTGTTTTAAGAAGATGCAGTTAGGGTTGAAGTATCATAAGAAGTACAGCTCATTTTCAAATGACTCAATAATGAGAGAGAGAGGGAGAAAGAGAGGCAGGCTGTGGCAAAATGTTGACAGTTATTGAATCTAGATGAAGAGTATACAGGTGTTCATTGTACTATTCTTGTGGAAGTTTCTATAGGTTTCAAAATTTCAAAATAAAAACTTGGAGGAAAAATCATAAATTAGTGGTTCTGTGAAGTGAAGATATTGGTTGTTATAGCCATATATCTCTGTAACCTGCCCTTAAGTGTTGCACTGAAATAATGCATGTTAAAATGGAGAACCTAATGACCCCAAGTCATAGGCAGAAATTGGAGCATGATTGCTCTGTTGCCATATTACTGAATGGATGCAACGGGAGACCTGATGGTGCATGTGAGTGTCCATATTTGTTGGAAAAATGTGTGACATGCTCTCCTGTTATAGTCTAGTCTTGTCGACACAAGGCAAAGGTTTCTCTCAGCAAGAGCTTTCCAATGTTTGCCTAAAAACAATGTCTTTGGGCTGACAAAGATGGCACCCATAGCACTCCAGTCTCTCATCACACTTTCCTTTCCCATCTTCTCAAAATTTTGAGCATAGAACACCCTTTACCTCTGATGGTCACTGAGAATCTCATCTCTTCTACATAACTGACAACACTCCCTTACATGCTGATTTTTACTCTGTTACTTATTGTTATTAACAACACCACTGGTAAGGATAATAGCTTCCTTCTGTGCACCAGGTTTGTTGCATATACAATCACATTGAAATCCTGAGAGGTAGGGTAGATAGCATCGGTGGCATTTTCTGGATATGAACACTAAAAGCCAAACAGGTGACATGGCTCGCCCAGGTCTCTCTGCAGCTTTTAATGATGCCATGTTTGTTGCTTGAAACTTGCTGCCTCCCCTACATCACGGGCCCAATTTTGGACCTGAAAATAGGTAGCAGGTACTCTTAAGGGTCAGGAGACCTTTCTTCCTCTGAATCCTTTCTTATTTCTTAGCCTTTTCTAAGAAGATACTGTCATTCTATGAGCCAGAAAAGGAAGTCTAATGTAAATAACACTTAAAGCACAGTTTCCAGACTTATATCAGCTGCAAAGAACAAAGGGGACATATGCCTCTGAGAACTACTTACTTGTCAAGAATACATCCTCCACTCCATAAGAACTGGTCACACATTGCTTGATATTCCAAGCACACCTCACAAAGCTTTCCATTTTGTTCTCCCAAGTAGCCTAGCTACACGATGGCAATAAATAACATTGCAAAGGAAATTCAATGTCAACTGGAGGGGTTAAAAAACTATGTTTAATTTATTAGGAATTAACAACAACTTTTATCTGAATTCCACTGGATGACAATTAAGAACTGAAACTTATCCATCTGTTTTCTCTCTCTCTCTCTCTCTCTCTCTCTCTCTCTCTCCCCCCCCCCCTTTGGCAGGAGTAGAGAGTAGGAGGGCCTTAGCATTATCAGAAAATAGAATATTTAATTTTTACTGGAAGTTCAAAAAAGATATATAATGTTGTACAGTATAGACATGCAGCTGTTGGATTTGGATGACACATATTAACATATACAACACAGCAGGACTAAACCTACAAATTCAAGGGTGTTTTCTCTATACATGAACACAAATCTTATTATCAGGATACTAATAGGTCCTAATATTAGGACCTCATGTTTATATTAAGTGAGCTTCATAGTAAATGAGCTTAATTCAATAACTGTTTAAAAATTCATACTGAAAGAAATTGACTTAAGAGTCAAAGGACTTCCATTCTAGTAGTATCTACTCTGCCTCTCTCTCTGTGATCTTGGACAAGAAGACTGAATTTCCTTTGCTTCCATTTTCTCACCTGTAAAGCACGGTGACCAAAAATACTAATTCCTCTCTACCTCTAATTTCTTACGTCTGCACATGAACTGAAACGATCATATGGAATCAACTCCTAGGGGCTCCAACTCTTTTAGTTGATTTGAGTGTTAGAAAAAGACAAAAACTAACTGCTGAGCTTACTCAAACCTTCTTTAAAGAACTTTTCTTTCAAAAAGAACTTATAAGGAAAATATGAATAGCTTGATTGGAATCTTTTTGCTCAACTTTGAAATAATAGCAAAAATTATAATACTGATTAGCATTAAGTAGTTACCATTTGGCTGGTACTGTAAATGCTAATGCTTTACATACACTATTTCATTTATTCTTACAATATATGCATGAGGGAAATACTATTATCTCCCTTATTATACGATAATGCATAAACATTATATATATATATATATATATATGATTATATATAGGGAGATATATATATATTAGATGAAGAAACTGAGGCTTAGAAAATTAAATGGCATTTAGCAGACCACAGATCAGTTTCAAATCTCAGTCCATCTGATGGTGGAACAGTCACTAACAATGATGATATCATAGGATGTAAAATAATGACATTACTCATCAAAAAATGTAGAGAAATATTAAAACATGTACAGTAATCCAGCAAATGTAAATAAAAAGCTAACTCTCAAACTAAAAATTCATTATGCATATACTTTTATCAGTCATTCTTTTCCATTTAATATTAAAATTTTTACAATACTAGGAAAGGAAACTAAAGTGATATTTTGTGCTGCAGGTAGCAAACGGGGGGGGGGGCCGATGGTTGAACCCATTTGAATTCTTTTCTGCTGCAGCCAACCCTTTACAGAAATGAGGTTTTAATATAAATGCATGTACACTTGTACTAGACGGAAACATATATAGTCTTTAAAGTTATTCAATTTATATTGCTACTCAGTTGTTAAAGTGTTGGTGAATGTAGCATGTATATAAATATGACACCCATGACAGCTATAAAGATAAACCTTTTATGTTGCAACTTCTCAATTTAAGCACAGAAGACTAAATTTGGAAAATAAATCATGATAACGGGTAGCCACTACATTTATATGAAAATGAATAAATGTCTTCTACTATCAGTTTATTAACCTATAATGAGTAGATACTTTATCATCACTTTGTAGATTTTTTTTTTGCTTGAAATACCTTGGCACAGTTGTGTGATAGATAATGCAGATTTGTCTGGTTGCTAAGAAATTAATTTTATTACCTAAGAAATTGATTTTCTCAGCACTCAATAGTGGATTGGACTGAAAGAATGCGTGACCGACCCAACACATTAACCAGCTATGTGACAAACCCAGTGGGAGTGTGTTCAGTAATATTCTTCCTTTATCTGGGGGAGATAAGAAGGAATGAGATTATATGTAGGCAGGGAGAGGGATTACAGGCAACAAGAGCCCTCCCGGCACAGTGGGGAGAAGCGAGTTCCCAGGATTCTTCCATGTAACAGATATTATGGGAATACTTCCTAGGGGGAGGGCGGAGGTGCCTACAGCAGCCCCTCCCCCACACGGTGTTGGCAGCCATCTCTGCAGTATGATATGAGGTTCAGTACCCAGTTCTTTGGTCCTATGTTTGCCGCCAGGGCATACCTTGTGGCTTAACGGTCCCATTATTGTGAGTCTGCTCAGAGATGAAGGCTTTAATTTCAGGAAGCTCCAGTGTGCAAATACAGAGTTTTGGAAACAAGAAGATTGTTCAAAGAGTGACCCCAGGACATTCTCCGGGTTGCATGGCAACAAGCTAGCTGAGCCAGTGAGTCCCCTTTCCTCCAGCTGGAGAGGCTGCTCCTCAGCTTAACTTTCAAAGGACAAGAGGGCCGAAGAGCTCCATGTGCAGGGCAGCTGGGACTGCCCAGCACTCCTCTAAAATCTAACCTAAGTATGACTGGCACCTAAGTCTACCATTTCCTGTGCATGGACTGTCATATTCACTGTAGTAAAAGGAAAAGCAACAGAGAGGGTGGTCCCTGTCTTGGAGCACGGCCCTCTCATGCACCCAGCCACCTCTCTGCAGGATGCTGGGAGAATAGGGGACCCCTGCACCTGCTGACTCTTCTGCCCACACATTCTAGCCAGATGTTCCGCTTTCCACTAGGAATCCAGGATGCTCAGAGCTGAATTGGCACTCCCCATACCTCCCCCAATCAAATAGGATGTTAGGGCATGTATGTTGTATGTTTCTTCCTACCTGTATTTTCCCTTATATCCTTTCCATTTTCATCGTATGACCTGCGATGTTTATATTCATTTTGGAATGTGATGGGATAAAAATTAACAAAACACAAAACTTTCATTTTCATAGCTATAAAAGAACAGTCAGTCTCCCATCACATTTTGGGGGGAGGGAAAAACGCTCGCCCCAACCTCCCAGGTACTTCCAGCCTCCTCAGAGCCGAGTGGGCACACAGAGAGCTGCTGTGTCCTGGAGACTCAGGAGGGCGGGACGTTTCAGTAAAGAGCCTGTGCCTCCTGAGCATCGCATGACGAGCATCGCAGGACGAGTAATGCTGTGTTAGTTCTCGCGTTCCCACGCACAACCATCCCTGGCACATAGTAGGTGCCCAATGAAAGTCTGACGAATGACTTGAATGCCTTCTTTAGAAGCGCCCACTCTGTGAAATGTGAAGGAACGCAGTGTGGGAGGAAGCCTGGCTTCCCCTGAGCCCCTCTCCGTCTGCACTCACACATGGCGCATCCCCGTGGAGGAGCAGCGGCAGATGACTTCCAGGAGATGACTCACTAAGCGGGCCAGTTGTGCGAGTGCAAACCATTAACCAAAAGGATGGTCCATAACCCCTTCCATCATCCACAGACCCATGAAGGTGATTAATTGGGCCAACCTCCCACATCTGAATTGTTTCTCATGTCACATTTGGAGGTAGCCCCCACCTCCTGCCATTGAAAGCTCGAGCCAGGAGGCCTCTTTCAGAAGACATCCTGTCTGTTTCCCTGAGATGCTGAAGGAAGGCTCAGAAAGAAGAGCTATGACCCTTCACCAGCTGATTTCAAACACACTCAATCTTGGCTCACTGGGGTCGGCGGAATGCAGCCACTGAAGAGCAGTCGGAGGTTACTGCAAATCAGCAATCTTTGCACAGAGACCTTCCAGGCGGCTGCCCCTGGCATCCATCCACATCCATCCAGACGGATCTGCAGACAACATGAATGACATCTCCCTCTGACCTCTTAAAGGCCTTGGAACAGGAGCTCTCAGCAGCCCCATCATAAGCCACTCAGGTACACACGAGTCAATCAGCAGTTCCAATTACAAGGTAGGAACAGAAAGGGGTCAGGCTTCTCCCAGGTAGCTCTGGTGTGAGGCGTGAATGGCATGGCGCTCACTGATAGAGTTTCCTCCACAGTCTGGACGAGGAGCCAGACAAGCACAAAGTGCTCATGAAAGGGTGAGCTGGCCTCACGACTCCTGGCCTTCTCAGCAGGACATTTCGGCCACACGTCAGCTCTTAGGCTGCTTTGGTTGCTGAGCTCCCAGCCTTTATTTTATCACCAGCAAACAAGGCCCATGCCAGCCAGTGAACTTATCTTCAGGCTGTGATCCGAATTCTGCTGTTCCCCACCCCGGGTCCTCCGCTTTGCAAGAATTTTCTGTGAGGCAATGCCCAGAACAGGTGTGAGCAGCCAATTAAGCACCGGCCTTTAGCCTCGGGTCGCAGAGGGGTTGTGCTATGGATAAAGGGAAAAATGGTTTCTCACAATGGGAAACGCATCTCGCAGTGCTAGTGGCGTCTCTTCTAGGTAGTTAGTGGTCACATAAATAGACACTTTCCATCCTAGGATAAAAGAGTAGAGAGAAGAGCTTCCCAAGTGGTGACTCAAGCCCTCTCCCTAATTTATTCACAAGGATCATGCCTCCTTAACCCTTTTTGGGAAAGCAGGGACAAAAAGAGGGAAAAGATATTAGTAAGTATATTAGCTGCTATTCTGAGTAACAAACCTGAAATGTTGTAGTGTAACCAACCACCGTTAGCTATTTCTCCCGAGCCTAAGGCGAGTGATCAGGCCTGGACACCTCTTCTGCTGGGCTTGCTCTCACTTCTGCAGTCAACTGCCAGGTTGGCCTCAGCAGGGATGACTCAACCATCTCCCATTTGGCCTCTCATCTTGCAGCCCAGGCTTGTCTCTGTGTCAGAGGCAGGGTTCCAGCTGGTAACCGAGGGCGGGGCTTGGTAGCAGCATGCCAGCCGCTCCAATGCATTTATTGGCCAAAGCGAGAATTGGGGCCATCAATGCAACTCATTTGCCATGGTGGGAGAAGGCAGTGAAAGAAATAATTTGGGGATAAGGAAGAATAGGTTCAGGGTGACTGAAAGAAGGAGATTGCTCCTAACTCTTGCTGCCCTTCGTTGTCTTCTTCCTATGCCCTCCCTTCAGCCTTCTTTCTCCTCAGGCATTGGAAGGTTTAATGCATATTTGCCTAGGGAACATTTGGCCAGGTCTGATGACCTGCATTGTCACTTAGCTTCTCTCTGAGGAGTGCTGTTGGCTTTCTTCAGACACAGGGCACACATCTCAGCAGGCAGCCCTGAGAACAGCAAGAGTCGAGGACTCTTGAGGCGAAAAAGGGTCTCTGAGCTCCAGAGGACACTCAGGCCACTTTTAGAGAGGAGCAGGAAGCTGAGGAGGAGGACCTTTGATTAGCATCACTTGTTGGATCTGGCCCTGACTACCTGTCCTGCATCATCATTTGCCATTTCCTCTCATAGGCACCCGCTATCTGGCATGTTGTACGACCTTAAGATCCTTAAATGTACTGCGAAAACAGCTCCGTGTCTTGGCACACACACCCCTTCCTTCTAGAAGGCCTCTTCCCACCTGGATGATTCCCACCTCACCCTCTAAGTGTCAGTGTGAAGGTCACACCTAGAGGTGCCCCTTTCCTGTGCTTCCAAAACTTACTTCAACCAGACTATGCATCACTCTATTGTACTTGCTTATTTTTCTGTCTTCCTTGTGATTTTTGTCAGTTTCTTTAAGCAGCCAGAATAGTCTTTAAGCCGCCATCTTCCCAGAGCCCACTACATAGCTGTACTTATTAAAACACGTTTTACTTCCTCCTCAGGGAACACTATAGCTCCTACTTATGGAGCAAGCGCAGGTTGGTAAAAATCCCCAGTTTTCTCTCCCTACACCTCCAGAGCCAAGCAGACTTATCTCATTCCAGCTTTGTGGTTGGCTTGGGCAGATTTTCACTGGTTTGCCTAAAATCAACTGGCTCCTAAGTGGCAAAGTCAGAATTGAAATCTCGTGGGTTTTTTTTTTTTGCATTACTTGACATTGAAATCTCAAGTCTTAGCCCAGTGTTCTTTCTCTTTAACCTTGGGCTTAAAATGTGTTTATTTAACTTTTAGCACTCTCACCTCATTCCAAAAGACAATTTTTTCAACAGATATTTACGTGCCAGCCATATGTCAGGCCCTGTTCTTCAACCTACGAATCTAGTGATGCATAAGACAGATCAAGCAGGGGTTAGACAACAAACAGTGGTTATTTAATTTATTTACTTACAATGAAACATTTAGCATTTTCTATATGCCATGCATGATTTTATATGTTCATTTATAGGTGGAGAAATTGAAGCACAGAGAGGTAAAATCATTGGTCCAAGCTCACGCAACTGGTAAGTGAGAATGCTGGGATATGACTCCAGTCCCATTCCCGAGTCTGTGCTTATAACCCATCCCCCAGGCTGCCTGATATAAAATGTTCAATAATCTTAGGTCATGATAAAGGTTCTAAAACATGTAAAGCCGAATAGGGGACAAAAGGGATAGGAGAAGCGGCTTTAGGCATGGTGGGCAGGAACAGCCTATCTGAAGAGAGCGCATGGGAGCAGAGGCCTGAGTGAAGGAAGGGAGGATGCGCTGTGTGGGGAAGAGCATGGCAGGAATAGGGAACAGCAAGTGCAAAGGCTCTGAGGCTGGAACGTGCTTGGTCAGTGTAAGGGATGGCAAGGAGGCCCAGGTGCACAAGGGGAAGAGTGATGAAAGATGCATTTAGAGAGGTGATCGGGGCAAAATGAGAGAGGGGTTACTTTTTGGGGGCGCTGTACTAAAGAGTTCAGATTTTATTTGAGTATAATTTGTGGTAGCTTATATAATGACAAATAACACAAAGTAAAAACAAAATCAATTAAGTGATACCATTGGGAAAAAGTTAAAAAAAAACAAAAGTAACACTAAAGGTAAGGTGAGATATAAAATGCAGACCTTACATTTTGCTATTGTATGTACGTCATGCACTAGCACGGGCTTTGCTACCAGCATCAGGCTGCAAATCTGAACTTGAGCTTCCTTGTGGCCATTGCAAAGAAAGAGATAATAGATATCTTCATGCTGCATTGTATCAGAAGACGAAAAGAAAGATGTTGTTTACACACACACCTATTTCTAGCACATTCATTCCCCTGGACCTTGGGGAATTCTCCAGCTGACTGAGAAAGTGGGTTGGAATCCTGAATGGATCAAAAAGAAAAATAACAAGAGAGGCGTTTTTAACTATACAGAGGTATTTTGTAATTAGACAGAGGTATTTTGTGACTACACTGAGATGTGCAAGGTTTGAATGGTTTGCCCATAGTGAAAACACTGAAACTGAATATTACAATCTTTCTGTGTGTCTTTATATATCTTTATATACAGAAGTTTCAGTCCACACAATTTATAGTCCACATTTTGAGGCTCAGATCATGTCTACGACAATAAAATGGATGATCCAAGAAGCAGTGGATCCAATGGTGAAATCCAATCCCAGGGGTTTGGGGGATGGGGAAGCAGGCAGCATAGTCAGTCTCCTCACACTGTCATTATGATGGTCAAGAAAAAGAAATTGACCACGTAATGGCCCCATAGAGGCCAGGCAAGGACAAGGTGTTTCTCATTTCTTGTGTATTAGAAGAAAGAGTAATCTGCTCTTTTATTGTATTCTCTTGACAGTCATTACTGCAAACCATTTCCCCCCTACTTACTAGAAAATGGAGAAAACAGGCAAATTGATTAATGAAGCCATGAGTGGAAAGTTTCTCCTCTAACCTGCGTGCTCATTAATACTCGTAACAGCTCCTGAGTTTTGAGCACTTACTCCGTGCAGACAGGTTTGATTTCTTTCCATGCATTCCCAAGGAAAACTCTTTACCTTCTGGAGGTAGGCACTTGATCTATCCAGTGGCTATGGGTGGTAAGATTTAACAGGACGGGGAGCCTCACAAGCCTTGGGTGGTGTGTTTTAATTAAGTTCTAAGGTTTTGATGACATCACAGAGAGAACGTTTGGAAGTCATGCACGCTGTTCAGGCTATTCAGAAACTACTTTATACATTTTAACACTGCAGATCTAATGGTCCCTAGTGATGAAAGAAAGGCCCGGGCTGAGAATGGAGAGACCCTCTGGTCATGCACAGAGGTAACTGATGATGAACACATCAAGGAAGAGAGAAAGAGAACGGGACATACATGGGGCCATGAACAAACCCAGACTCTTGATCCAGCCCTTTCCAAACCTCTTCTGACCCTCTGCATTGCTTCAGTCTTTGGTTCTTGCTTCATACAATTTTGCTCTTGTCATGGAGGAGGGGGACTGAGCAAACACCGCTGGGTTTGTTGTGAAAGTCATGGAGCCTTTTCTGAGGGCAGCTGCTGGAGCAGAAGAGGCAGGAGCCAGACTCAGAGAGAGCAGGTGGTGAGGGGTGGGCCGTGTGGACTCACGGAGAGAGGGTCAGACACGGGAAAGAAAGGAAGTGCATGGTGGCTCGACGATGCAGGGAGGTCAAGAGCTGCTCTTTCTCCAAGATAGAGGAGACCCGCTTTGCATGGATAAAAGGAAGAGTTTGACAGGATAAATGAAGGACAAAAGCTGGAGTCAAGAAAGAATGGGCAGGATTTAGCCTCAGAAGGGAAACAAGACGCTTCTGAGACAGGCTTGATAGAGGAAGACACAGGGTTTATTTTGAGGAGGAAGGAATTCCTGCAGTCCATGCAGCTTTGTTCTTCTCAGAAAAATAGGAATGTGTGTGTTGGGGATGGGGAGGTCAGTGACCTGCCAAGAATGAGGGAGGAGGGGTAAGACCAGGGCTGGGGGAAATGGCAGAATGCTGAGGTGGCTTCTGTCACATCACACAGGGCTCTTAGGAAAGGGCTGAAGAAGGAGTAGGTTCTCGGTACAAATGTCCGAAGATAAAACTTGGGTCATGTTGAGAAGCTAAGAATAAAACTCAACCCTGGCTGGGTTTAGAAGCAAGCAGGTTTTCTCTGCTGAGGACTCAGGTGTGAGGGGAGTGATGGGGAAGACAAGTCCTTAGCAGATTCTGGAACGCTCTCAACACATGGTAGCTGCGGTCAAAAGGAAAAACAGGGAAAGTAAGTTTCCAAAGCTAGCTTTTCAAGTGTGTAGTGCATTGTCCTCCAAATAATTGATTTAATCTCCCATAAATATATTTTTTCTCAATCTATCCCATCTTTCCATTCTCTTACATTTATTAAGTACCGTTGGGCCATGGACTGTGCCAGAGACGATTTCTAATAATATTCCTACATGTGAAAGGCACTTTCATATTTAATATCTTGATTCTCATGAAAGCTCTTAAGGGACAATAGGAAGGGCAGTTATGTCCGTTTCCATGTTATCAATGAGGAAAGAGACTTAAAGACAGTCTCAGGAAGGGGACTTCCCTCCCGTTTCCTACATGTTCCCCTGGCTCTGACCATCCCCTTCATAGCTCCATCACAGTCACAACTGTTTAATTATGTAATTATTTGCTTAAAGTCTGTCTTTCCTGCGGGGTTGCAGCTTCATGAGGGCAGACTGGGAACCTTGTTCACAGTCATCTTCCTAGTGGGTCATGTTTATCATGGAATTGTCAATGTCTAGACACATAGTAGACAATCAGTAGATTAGCTGATGGGGGTCCCCCATGGCCTTTCTTGAACAAATCCATTTTTTAAAGAAATTTTTATAACTTAAAGACCCTTGTAAAGCTGTATGAATTGAGAACTTTGGATTTTTAACATTTCCTCCCAATATTTTACAGTGATGTCACTCAAACTTCATCTAATAGCTTATGTGATAGGAAGTAGATAATCCATAATTTCTGTTAGTGGTTGAAGAGTGGTTACATACGTGAATGGGCCAAGATCTGAGCCTCAGTGTTCTGAATCCAAGTTCATATTTGTTCTACCTTTCCCTGCTTCCCAGTATAAATGAGTGCACTGCCTGAAATGTACTAAACAGAGTAGCTACTCAATGAATCAACAAACTAGCTTCACTTGACATAGGATTCAGGTCTGTGCAATTAATTGTTTTTGGTTTGTTGTGTTTCAATATCTATCATACTGGTTCACTGTGTTTGAATATCTACCAGTGGAACCTGTGATATTAAACCCCATTGTTGCATAGCCAAGGATGATTTTATTTGCAGTAGAAAAATAAGAAATGGACACAATCAGTAATAAAATGGAGCCAGAGAGCTGACAAGTGCTCCCCTCACCAGAACATCACTAACTGAAGGAGAGGGCTTCAGTTACCTTTGCTTACCATTTTGACGTTAGGGAAATCAGAAAATGCATATCTTTTAAAAATTGGCATAGCGTACCATGGATTATTGTACAGCTAAATAAAAATCACTAGGCTACACTTCTTGGCCTGCCATACTTTCCTCAGTTGGCTTCACTCTGTCCCTGCTCACTCCTTGGCCACAGTTTCCTCATCTGCAGAATAGGGATCCTAACATCTGCATTACCTGCCTCTCTGGCTCAAATGAGATCAATGTTTAATAGAAGCCATGTTTCATCCAGCTTGGTTGCAACCCAAAGAATGATGTGTTCACTAAAAAAAAATGTTTATATAGAAAATATAAACATATACCAAAGACATTTTATTTAGCTCTTTCCCTTCTATGCGTATTTGACCACTTATTTGCTTGTTATTTATTTATTTATTTATTTATTTATTTATTTATTTACTGAAAAATGCTGGGTGCAGCCTTCGAAATTGTTTCCATGACACACTCATGGATCTCAACCTGGAGTTTGCAAAGACCCTGTACTAGACAGTCAATTTTTAGTGGGGTTTGATGTGGGTCCTCAGTTGGCACGTTTTATGGAGGCGATGGAGAGGGTCTGTTGGCCTGGCAAGCAGAGTGGGTGGAGGTTGGTGTAGAGAGTTTCTAGTGTATATGGAAATGCTTTGTAAACGGGTAGGGAGCTCCACAAGTGTGAGGGCTGGAGGCAGGCTTGGGTTTCCTCTTGAACTCGGCTCCCTGGTAATTGTTCGGAATTCCCAAGCCAGGCCCTCAGTAGTCGCAGATAAGCGCGTAGATATGAGATGGATTTCCTGTGCGCCATCCCCCCAACCCCCGCCCCCCGGGGTAGCGGAAGCCAATCCAAATAGAAGCGGCATGCTCTGGGCCCGTCCATGGAGAAACGGGGACAGCCCTGCAGAGAGTGCTGCTGCCAGCTTTTGATCTCCAGTGACACAACGTGCTCCTCTTGCTCAGCAGAATCAGCCCAGACAGCTGCATGTCACATGCTGAGAAGGCTGCCAGCGCAGCCAGGGTGACTCATGGGCCAGTCACCTTTAAACCTGAGAACTCGTCAGCCCTGGTAGAAATGATCGTTCAGCTGTTTGTATAGAAAAAAACATGAAAGGCTCCTCTGGGATCTGAGATGAAACCTAAAGACAAATGGAAATATTAGAAAGGAGAAAAGACAAGGAAATGATCCCAGGCTGCAATTGCCCACCCCTCCCTCCCACCCCAACTCTATCAGACATGAGTCATCCAACTTCCAGGGAGTCAGAAAACCTCTGAAAGAGCTCTATCAGCTTTGGGCCATACGAACATAAGGACTTTCCATTCCTGACTTTCTTCTTTGACGCTTTGAAAAAGTCTGTCCTGGAAATTTATTCCCATCTCAACAAGGCTTTCGACACCTGACAAAACACGAAGCCCATCGTCAGCTGAGGCTTCTCTGTCCCTTAATAGCCAGATAAGATGGGCTGGAAACGCTATTCCACCCTTTGTGGCCAGCCAAGGCCTGCCTTTTGCATTTCTATGCATTCTAAAGAGCTGGGGGATAATTATTTTGGATTGGAGGGCTTCTCCACCTAATTGTTCAGTTATGTGCATCCATATGTGTGACCATGTTGACCCAGATGTGCAGCTGAGCTCACCCTTAATCTCCACAGCAATCTGCTCGCAAAGGGACCGTGTGCAGCAGACACATGGAACTTTCATCCTGAGGGGGCAAACCTGGGGGTTCACTGCAGCAGGTGAACCATTTTCAATGAATTAGTAAGCAACCTTGTTCTTAGCATTTTTTTCCTCTTTCCCCTGACCCTTGTCTTCCAGATATTTTTTTTTTCAGGGTCTCTTTATTCCGTAGGCTGCCCATGACCTCACGTTATCCCACAAGCCTCCCAATGCCTTGCCATACCCAGGAAACCTACTCCCTTTTCTCTCCTCCTGTTAATCACAGCAGTTGCATTCTCTCTGACCCTTTTTGGCAAATTCAGCTCTGGTCCCCACCTTAGCAAACCCAAATCACCCCCTGCAGTCCATGGTGGCAGAAAAATAGGGTAATAGCCATGGAAAGATTTCATTTAGGACAGGAAAACAACAACAACCTACAGTGGCCACTATTTAAAACTGGTGACATCTCAGGCTGGACAAGGTTGGCTGTCCTGGCTGTCCTGGGAGTGGAGCGAGCTCTATGATCAGTCGGCCTGGTTGCCCCACTTCTGCTCTCTGGAAGGTTCTCTCCTGCGCACGTGTGAGAGGATCTTAGGGAAGAGGTTTCCTTCCAGAGGCTGCATGCATCCCTGACATGGTCCACTTCCTGTTAGGGTGGTTCGGGGCCTGTTCATCTCAGGAGTGGAGCATTTATAGGCATTTGACTGCTAACCTGGGATTTCTCTGCAATTCAAGAAGCTTTAAACTATCTGTCTGTTGCCTTGGCTCATACTAATTATAGTTCCTCAGACATTTATTGAGTGTTTTCTATGCTCAGGCACTCTTCTAAGTTCTTGACATATATTATCTGAACTAAATCTTACAAAGAACCACATGAAATGGATACTATTATTATCCCTCTTTTGTAGGGAAGGGGATGGAGGCAGAGAGAATTTAAATAACTTGCCTAAAGTCACACAGTTACTGAAGTTGGGATTGAATGCAGCCCAACTGAGTCCAGAGCCCAAACTTTTAACACCTATGTCACGTTGCTTAAGCAAAGCTCAGTATCTGGGTCTTTGAGACCCAGGCCTCAAAGCTTCTGCTCTTAACAACACTCCTTTGTGTTCCCATGTTGACCTCTGCCCCTAAGCAATGCTACACAATAGACTAAGTTGGGAGGTATAGCCAGTCTCTCTCTTGTTCCCAGAAGTTGGTCCAGTGGATGACTCAGCACAATGAAGTCTGACTGGCATCCCCTTGTCAGGTGGGAGGCCTCAACCAACCAGTGATCAGGCTTTTCCCAGGTCCCAATCGTATCTCCCCCTGAGTTTCCAGCTTTTCTTCCTGCCTTTGCTTTCATTAACTAGGACCTGGGGAAAGGATGTGGTATCTGCCTGGCAGCCATCTGGCACTGCTGACCACAGGCTGATAGAGCCTCTCCTAAGAAAGTGGTGTCCACCCCCAACACCCAGCCCCCATCATACTTTCAGATGCACCAGCCTGTAGGAGAGCTTTTCATTTCCTGTAAGACCCTACAGAAGCCTGCAAGATATAATCCTGACATTTCCTACAAGTCTCTTAAGGTTTGAGCTTTGATAGAAATATGGTTTAAAACCCAAGATACAGGAGGCACATCGGTCATGAAAGACTAAATTGCACTGCATTAACCTCCAAAAATCTCAGTGGCTGACAATTACTAAGGTGTATTCTTCCTCATGCTCCATGACCCTTGCTGGTCAGCAGGGGAGGGGCTCCACTTATCATCCACATTGATGAAACAGCTGGCATCTTGAACACTGATGGTCACCATGAAGAATAAAGGCAAGGAGTGCTCTGGAAAATTTTGCACCTGCACCTGAAGTGTTCAATTTTGCTCAAAATGTATTGGCCAGAATAGGTAGGTCACATGACCTCGCCCAATCACAGAGACCATAAAATTCAATTCTAATATATGTCTGGAAAGCAAAGAGCTGCAAATATTGGGCGAGCTACTAACTCCCCCAACCATGTTACAGTGGTAACCAGCCTTCCAGCCGGGAAAATGGAAAGCCACAGAACTCCATCCCCGAGCCTGACTTAACTTATTTCATGTTTTAGGTTCATGCTTTGCAACTCTCTGCCTTTAAGTGTTAATATCTGCAGTGTTCAGGATTATTTTGGTTGCAAGTGACAGAAAAACCACTTCAAATTGCCTGTTTGGAAACATGGGGTTTTTTTGTTGACACTCTTAAGAAACCCAGAGCTATGTTGCACTTTGGGCATTGTCGGAGCCGGCAGCTCATCATATCTCCAGGACATTGTCTTTCTCCATTTTTTTTTCTTTTGGTTTTGCTTTTCTCTCTGTTGGTTTTATTCTCAAGAAGGATTCCTTATAGGATAGCAAAAACAGATACCCCCAGCCCCAGGCTTTTATGCGATCAGTTTAAGAACCCTCATGGAGAGCACGCACTGATTCTCCAGTAATATTAGCCAGTCACTGGTCTAGCTTAGGACACACACACACACATCATCTGTCACTGTGGCTAAGGAAAGATGGTGCCCTGACTGGAGTTTTGAGTCATGCGCCAAGCCCCAAGCCTCCAGGAAGGTGCACTCCACCAGGACTCTATGCTCTGAGAACAGGGGAGGGACAGTTCCTGAGAAAAAAGGAAACAACATGGTCTAGAAGAGGAAGTGCATGATAGACAGGCAAAAACAACAGATATTTACTGCAATTATGTGCCATTTGTATCCTCATTTTCTGTTGAGGAAATTGAGACTTTGCACGATTAAGTAGCAAGCCTCGGATCATGAAGTGGTGGGCCTGAAATTCAAACTCAAGTCTGATTGCAAATGACATTTGATTATTTGCTGTGCTCAGTTGCCTGCTATCCATTCCTATTACTGATCTAATAATGTGAAATGTGTGACAAAAAAAAAAAAAAAGTAGCATGGGCTTTTGAATGTTTAAAAAAAATTAGATCTACAGCATTTGTTAATATTATTTAGAAAATGTTGATGAAAAATATGACTACAATATAATATGAGCCCCAAGCTATCTAAATCCTTCTACAAATAGAAAAAAATAAAAACAATGATTTTTTTTCTAAGTTCATGATCTCCTTCAGAAAAATTAAACGGTGAAAATGAGTTAATTGATAAATACAAATTCCTTTTTAGAAAGGACACAGATTTAATATAAAATAATTGCCTCTTTATGACTGATTTATCTTAAGCCTGACTGCATTTAAATTATATCTTGCCCTTATTCAGACCTTATCTAGGGAAATAAATGAACCTTTCATTCTGGAAAGAGATAGAATGGAGAGTGCCCCATGAGGAGACAAAAAAGAAATAGCCTGAGTTCCTAAAAGATGGATTGAGATCCTTTTCCCTCCTCCTGGGTGGTGAGGAAGACATACATGTCCCACTACAATAAATCGTGTCACTTATAAAGCAGTCTCTTCTAATGTAGATCTATTAGGAATGCCTTCCTCCACCCCCAGAGCCCACCAGCACTGCCTTGTCCATCCCAAGCTTCCTCTGGGAGTCCAATGTGCAGTCATCCCCACCCCCCCAGGGCCCATGGAGATACCATTCTGATTGCTGTCTGTTAAGACACGGTGCAGCTTGCTCTGCTCCGAAGACTCCATTCTCATGCTGTGCATTTTCCTTTGAAGTAAAATATGTGACATTCTAGACCTTGGGCTCTTCTCCCCAGGAAAAGGGAAAGCAAACACTGAGACAATTGCTCACATCCTTCAAGACCAAGTAGTTCCAACTGAGGCCAAAAGTGTAGGGAGACATTGGAGGACAGAGCAGACTGTCTCCGTTACATCATCTCTGCCTACAACCGTCCAGATTTACTGGATAATTGTAAGTGTAGAGCTAGAAGAGTTTATCTTTTCCATTGTATGGGCTCAATTGTCTCATAGAATTGCGTTCTACAAAATAGGGGTAGCATTATCCAATTTGGGGAAACTCAGGTAAAACCTTGTTCTTTCCATTTGTGATAGCCTGAGTGTTTTACAAATATGCAGTTCAGGGACAGGTCTCAGAGGGGCAATAGATGGTACAACTGAGGCTGGGAAAACAGTTGGACCAACATGGAGCTCACTGGTAAGTTTGAACAGAGCTGTTTCCACAGATGTGAGTGGGGGTGACATCCTGGTTGGAGAGGCTTCAAAAGGGAGTGGGAGGAGTTGGAATGGACACTGGGAGGAGAGACATCTCATTCAAGGAGTTTTGCTGTAATGAGATCAGAGAAATCTGACCATAGCTAGAAGTGATGTGAGATACAAAGAGTGTCCCTTGCTTTGTTTTACAGTGGGAGAGGTTGCAATACCACTGTATGCTGATGAGAACAATTCAGTACAGAGAGAAAATTTAATGCTTGAGTAGAAAGTGGAGATTTCTGGAGCTGCACGCTTTAGTAGAGGAGAAAAAATAAGACCTAATGCACCAGCAGAGGGGTTGACCTTGGACAGTTCACTCATCCTAACCAGAGAGCACATGGCATGCACAATACAGGTGCAGGGAGATGGGAGGATATGGTGATAGGAGCCTGTGGGGGTTCTCTTCAGATTGCTTCAATTTATTAATGAAATGGAAAAGAAGATATGCAGCTAAGATAAGGATGGGGGAAGTGGCACTGAAATTTGAGGAGGGAGGAGAAGATATGAAATAGTCATCTAGATGAACAGCAGAATGAATGACCTATGTGAACAACCCAAAGAAGGCTATTTCTGGATCAGGAAGTGATAAACTTAAACATGACCCCACGGACTGGCTGTCAATGCAAGTTTTGAATTCTGATTGGAATTGTCATGTGGTGATGAAAAAATGCCTGATGCACAGTGCGGGGAGGTCTGCAGGAGGTGGCTTTAACCTCACAGGCTTTCAAATATTAAGGAGTTTGCCAAACAAAAATATTCTCAATTAAATAAAATAAAGACAGTGCCCCTAGACAAGGACAGGAGTGAAATTAGAACCCTTTGGAAGATGCATTAAAAAACATTTCAAGGGCTTGAGGAAAAATCATTGCAAGTTGAGAAGCCAAAAAGATAACGCAATTTCCAAAGGAAGAAACATAATCTAAATCAGAATGTTGTTTACATGCTGAGGGAACAAGCCCATCAAGAATATTTTTACAGCATAATTTTGGAAGTGCAGAAGACATTAATATTTAAAGCAACATTTATAAATAAACTTTTAAACAGGGTTTTTGACCTGACTTGCACACTCCCCTAGGACGGCGTTCAGGTGGTCCACACTCCCTGATTTTGCACACCAACTATAGTGCATATTTGAGTTTGTGCATATTTCTGGAAGTGAGCACATAACAGTTGCTGAATTCTCAAAGTAGACTCTGATTCCAAACTAAGTAATAATGACTTCCTTTTTAAAAAAAAAAAGGAGAATAATCTGCATCATAAAACTTGTGATAGAGGTAGAAGATTTTACATCAGAAAATTCCTGAAATGAAGATTTAAAAATAGCTTGGGTCATAGGAAACACAATGGGCTAGGAATCAAGAGTCTGGATCCTAGTTCTAGACTTTCTTCTAACAACCTACCTGATAATGGCCCAGTCTCTCCTCATTGATTAGGGCATTAGCTTCCTCCCCCATGAAAGAATGGAGCTGGAACGCACTGTCACTAAGATCTCTTCAAGTTCTAACAGATTCCATGAACATGCATGACACTGCATAATTTTTGTTAATAAGAATGAGAAAGATTGTCTTTATCCAAAATAAAGACTTTGGAGAAGGGCCTTGTGCTCCTTCTGGATTCTCCTTTTCCTTTCCCAGTAAGTCACAACGATAAATCTCTGCTAACTGAAGAGAAATAGCAAGTTGATATCTAGAAGATGCCTTGGCTGAGCTGATAATACTAGGTCATAGGTAAGAAGACACGTTACCCTCTCTGTGCTTATCAAGAATGGATTTCTAAATATGTACATTTCACACAATGAAATGACATGGGTAGCGTGGGGTGAGTATTTATAATTCCAAGACTAAGAAAAGGTGAAGATGCTGCAAATAAGAATATTTTCACCTGAGAAACAGTTGTGTTTCTCTGAATCTGAAGGCCTCTTCACAGTGTATATAGCAACTTTCACTGACAGCAGTGAATTTGATGATGGTGTATGGATTGCTGTAAGTCGTCTGCTGGGTTATCTGTTCCTACCATCTTAGAGCACTTACAGCTATGAAAGCCAGCCTCCAAAATGGCCCCCAGTGATCCTTGCTGCCTTGTATTCACACCTCTGTGTAGGCCCCTCTCCCAGAACATTGGAGTTTGATTGTTTGACCGTAAAATATGGCACAAGTGAGGATATATGACTTCCAAGGCTAGTTCATAAAGGCATTTCAGGTCTTGCCTTGGTCTTTTGGATCCCTCACACTGAAGGAAGCCATCTGCCATGCCACAAGGACATTCAGCAGCTGCGTGGAAACACATCTGTGAGATCTTCTGCCAACGTTAGCACCAATTTACCAGTCATGGGAGAAGCGGATTCTCCAGCCCCAGTCAAGCCTTCAGATGAGTGCAGCCCCAGCCGACATCTTGACTGAAACCTCATGAGAGCCCCTGAGCCAAACCCTCCCAGCTGGGCTGCTACCCATCCTGACCCAGAGAAACTATGTGTGTAATAAATGTTTATTGTGTGTTAAAGCCTCCAAGTTTAAGGGTGATTTCTTACACAGCAATAGATATACAGTTACTTTCTTTGTCTTAGATTCTATGGCAAATAACACGATGAACAGAGAAAGTGGGACAGGCAACAGTTTTTAGTAGAGAAACTGGTTGGTACTATGAGTGGCAGTTATTATTATAGCTCAAACTACGGTCCTGTCCATTCCTATGTTCCTAAGTGAGCAATGCTAATCCACGCCAGTCAAAAACTTCCTCAAATATGTGGTGAGAATAACATTTCTGAGATATTAAATCAGTGTCTTTGCCTCCTGATAATTGTTCATTCCTAGTTGCTCACAGCCCCCTTCCTTTCTAATTAAAACAAAAAAATTGATGACTTCATGGGAAAAGTAGAACAACTAAAGAACAGGCAAGTCATTGCTTAACTTGGAATTTTCAAAATAAATTTTTCTAAGTTTATAATCACACAATAATTGAAGATGTGTGCTGAAATTGCATGTTGTTGCAGACAACAGAAACCGAATCTGACTAAGCTGAAAATAAATGTGTAGGAGGGATATCTGGGAGCTCATAGCATCCAGAGGCAAACTGGAGAAACAGAGTCAGAGGTCAGGCAGAACCAGGGTCAGCCAGGAGCTTCGCACCTCTCCGCCACCTGGTGGCCAGAGATCTATCTGATCTCTTGGCTCTCATCAAATACAGGCCATGGCAGCCTGGTCACACCAAGTATCCTGTTAAGAAGAGATAAGGAGACCCCAATGCTCAGCAGCAAGACAAAAAATGATAATAATAATAATAATGTCACTCGATGCCTCTTATTTTTTGCAGGAACCAGACTTTGTTGTGAGAAAGAGCAAATAATTTTCTCCTAACTTCCAAAGCTGGGCTTTTACACATCAGGGGCCAAGTCTGGTGGCCTCTGATCACCAAGTTAGTTTGTTTAAGTCATGGGATATGGAAGGAAGATTATACCTGTCAGGTGGGAGAGAAAGGGAAAGACTCATGCTGTTGGGTGAGTGGGGGAGGAGTGGCCACTGAGCAAAGAAGGCCAGGAGGTCAGGTTGGTGTCCTCTCTTCGCTGCTGCCACACCTGGAGCACCAGGCTGAACTTAAGCAGAGGACGATAGGGTAGGCTCAAGGTGCTTCCAGAGTAAGGAGCTATGTTCTTACTTTCCCTGGGCTCATCCTGATAGTACTCCATGCCTCTCAGAACACCCTGTGGCCAGTGGGATGTGGCTTGCAACATGGAGCCTGAAGATCCCAGCCAAAGGTTATTGCATCCCTGGCTTGGCATTTAGAGGACAGAGAAATTGCCATGTGTACCCGTGGGGAACAAAGATTACAGCTCACAATACTGGCTCACAAGCTCTCCTTGGGGTACCGGGGGTTACCCACAGCAAGGAGGTCCTCCAGCTGGATTCTCAGTGGGAGCCACAGGCAGGCCTCAGGGAATCAGAAGGGTCAGGGGATGAGATGGCCATCAGGCTGTGATCAGCACCTGGTCACAGGTACATACCCCAGCCTCAGCCACTCAATGACAGGTTCAGCAAAGTCCAGGAAAACATCCCAAAGCCAGGAGGGTACATGGATTTTCCCTGCAGCTAACCAAGATGCCTCCTTGTGCAAGAGCGGGTAGGAAAAGCCCTTGAGAAGAGGGAAAGCAATTATCCTAAAGGGGCTATTATTATTATCAGAAGAGACAGATGTAGCTTGAATTGGGATAAAGTGTTTTCCACCATCAGCAGGAATGGGGCCTCAGAAGCAAACACAGCTCTCTATTGAAGACCCGCCCCTCCCCCCTTCCACATCACAACTCTTGGTCTCATCTCCGTGATGCTCTGAGCTTCCACCACTTTGCCCCAACCTCCCACAGCTGTTTCCAGTGGGAGCCAGAGGAGGAAAAGGACGATACAAAGATCTTATTTTGGAGGCTATTTCAGTGGTCCAGCTGTGATATGTCACTGCCCTTATTCATGACTAGCCCAAGGTCACAGCCAAAGAGTATCCACACAGCACATGTGTTTGAGTCTTCACCACAGCAACTGGGTCCTCCACACGGACCTCCTAAGCCAGGCCCCACGTTGTGCTGTTCACATGCTGGGTGACCCCTCGCACTCTTGGCCTCAGCTTCCTCGTTTTAAAAATAGGATGGAGATGATCATGGCGGGTGGAGTGGAGGATTTTGTTCCTTTTCATTTGTTTTGTTTGCTTTGTTCTTTGGTCTGGGCATGGGGAAGATGAGAGTCTCTCAAATGATTACCGAGCCATTTTCTCTTGGGAATGCTGTAGGTCCCAGGGACCACTGCATAATCTCCACTTCAACTGCTTTATGAACATAACCTAAGAATGTGCAGCAAATAGACCAAGAAGGCAGCCGCTTCAACTCTAGGAGCTGATGCCCTTCACCAGTAGACCAATGAAGACACTCCTTGGTCCTAAGCTTACCTAACAAAAACAGTCACCTGTGGAAACGGGGGAAGATTACTTCCTAATAACGGGTCCCCAAGTAGCTGGTCCACCATAATCTCACAGACCAGAAAAGCCAACAAATGGAACCCTAACTGAGTCAAGCAGGCGACACCCCTGCCAGCTCTTTCTGCACCCTGCAGTTTAGCAGCTGTAACAATGGCCAGCCAAGCCTGGCACTCAGATCATCGCCCAGTACAAACACACTCACACACTGTCTACAGCTTCTAAAGAAATAAAGACAATTAAAAATTGACTGACTTGTTCAAACTAAAAATAAAAAAAAATAGAGGTAAGTAAGGGATGGAGCAAGATAAAATATTTTATCATTTGTGTCCCAATGCAAACCATGTAGGAAAATATTTTTGCTATAATATCAATGGTGAGAGTTACTAGTGTGGTGGTCTGTTTTAACTTTTTTTTTTTTGTCAGTTCTCCCAAAGGTAGTTTTATTTTGCTGAAAAGGCAAAGAAACGGGTTAGAAAAATTAGCATTAATTAAACTTTATTTCCCTTGGCCACAGGCCACACAGTTCAAATAAAGTGCAGCTTGTAGCCAACTCCACTCACACAAGCAAAATTCAGAATGCTCGGCTTAATTCATGTATGTTTTGTTTTCTGACAAGAAAAAAAAAAGAGAGAAAAGACAGGGGAGGGATGTAAGGACAGAAAAAGTAAGACGATAAACGGACCATGTCTTCTGTGTGGTTCCCTTTAGTTTTCTGTTTTAAGGGAAATAGGTGAGGGAGAGGCAGAGCAGGATACAAAATAATGTTTCAACTATGTAGACACCTATGCAGGTATATCCATCACCAAACATAATACATGTCAGCGAACAAAGCTCCATTCTTCCAGTTTAGGTCAAAACCCGTGGCATTATCATTAGCCCCTGCCTCTCACGTCCTTCCAGTCTGCTTTCAAAATGGATCCAGATCTAACTGCTTCTCACCACTTCACTTCTTCTCCCTCAGTCCAAGCCACTGCCCTCTCTTCTGCAGAATACCTGGGTAGCCTCCTAAACTGGCCTCTGTGTTTCTCTCCAAGAATGTGTTCTCTGCAGCCTAATTGGGCTCCCTGCTGCCTCATGACTCCCTTCCCTCACCTTGTTCCAGCCATGGGCAGGTCCTCACCTTAGGGCCTTGGCACTCATGTTTCCTCAGTCCAGAACATTCTTTCCCTACACTTGCTTCATGGCTTGCTCCCCTATTCTTTCATGGCTCTGTTGAATGCCTCAAGTGATCAGAGAGGTCTTTTCAAACCAGTCTACATAAAATGACATATCCCCACCCAGTAGTCTATAGCCCCCTTGCCCAGTTGTATTTTCTTCACAGCACATACCACCACCCAACATACATGGATTTGCTTGTTTGTTGTGAGACTCTCTCTCCCATTAGAATTTATGCAATTTGAGATACTTATCAGCACTTACAACAGTGCTTGGCATATAGTTGATATTCAGCAAATATCAGTTTGACTAAATTGGTGAGTAAATAGATAAATAACTGAATAAAATATATACATAAAAAAAAAAGGGATAAAGAAAGCATGCATAACCTCCAAACCTACCTCTCTAAGGTAATAGTATGGATAAACATTTTGTACTTCTCTCAATTTTCCTAAATGTATAAAATAAAGATGTGCTATTTGTATAATTCAAAAAGAGTTATCATTAATCCTGAAACAGTTTTGTCAAATTTATTTCACTAAGATTTGAGAATGGAAAATGAAACATAAGTTTTATGTTTTTGTTTTTGTTTTTAAAATCAGTATTTCAGTTTTAGGAAGATGGACAAGTCAAATAGTAGGTAAGGTTCTTGAAATCAAAACCCAAATTGTCTTAATTGCACCGTTACCCACTGAACTGTCCAAGCCAGACATGCAGACTCCCTGTCACCAACTCTGTCTCCCCCTGGGCTTCCACTGTGACCAGTGCTGTCCATCCTCCCAAGCTATCATTCTGCCCTTTCCATCCCCGCCGCCATTTCCATTTCTACCACCCTCATCACCACTGACACCCAGGAGCCATTTTTATTCCTCAGTCACTTCCCACATCTAAAAGTCAATCAAATCCTCTGAATTTTTTTTCTGCATTTTTTTTCTCTAATCTTTCTCTTCTTGTCTACCCACAAGAGCGAGAGGCTGGTTTGGCATCTGCTGGCCTAATTCAACTCCCTTCGCCTAATCCTTCCTCCTTAGGCAGCCTCCCCACTGCTGCTGGAGGGGTATTTCTACTCATAAACTTGATCATCTCCTTCTCTATGCACCTAAAATTCCTCAGCTCAGCTCATGGGACCCCTTCCATATCTGGCCCCGCCCATCCATCTAGTCTTTCTCCTGGGAGGGCCCAAAGCGCTACATTGCAGCCCAGCCCAACTCCAGCACTGGTGGTCCCCCAAACTCCTTGGCCATCTATCTCCTGCCTCCGTGTCTCGAGCATGCCTGCCTGTCTTAGAATGTCAGCCCTTGGCCAACCTACCCTTTAATACTCACCTCCTTAGCTACCACCTTCTCTGGAATTTTTCTCTGACTCTCATTGATCTAGATGCTATCCTTTGGGTTTTCAGAGGAACGTGTGCTCTGGTTTAGTTATTGATTTACTCGTTCAAATCTTACATTAGACCATTAGCCCACTATGGGAAGGGTCGCTGTCTTAGACTGAATTTTCATTTTAACATTTAGCTCAGTGTTTAATAGCTAGTGGAAATTTAATAAATAATTGCAAGAGGAAAAGGGGCAGAGGAAAGAGGGAAATCAACTAGGTAATCAGATAGATTGGGGTTGGGCATATATTGAGGGAAAAGGACCTAAGATCTTAAGAGGCGCACACTGAATCTCTGTGGATGATTGCAAAGCGTGGAACTGACATATTTGAAGTGAATAGTTGTATGATAGTTAGTGCGGATGGGGAGGGGGCAGCCAGGGCCTGGGGTGGCTGGGCCAAGAGCTGCTGCCCCTTGCTAAGGAAGGTCTGTTACCCACTTAGCCACTCAGCAAGGCTTCCCCACAGGCAGCTCATCCCCCTGCCTCTCCCTGAATAATACACATACCACAAGCATGGAGCCATCACTTGAACAAATGGCCACCAGCTCCTTGGGATGGCTGTTCAGCTAGTCCGAATGCAGGCGCCCTGGAGAGGCCAGAAGGGACATGCACCTTGAGGTCCAAGCTAAGTCTACAGGCACTTCTCTGACAGGCCCTCCAGGTGCTTCACCTGGTGGCAAAATGCCCATAGCAGTCGGGCCAGGGCGTGATGAGGGGAGGGCACCTGCACTCTGCCCGGCTAAGCCAGAAGTGTCCTCTGGATCAGGGCCAGTGGTGGGTCCCACGTGGTGCTGGGGTGGGTGGTACAGGGGGAGGTATGCAATGCATTGTCCACTCCCCTGCTCCTTCTGGTAGACCTGGCAACAATCTAAAAGAGAGAGGGTGTGGGGTGCAGTCGCTCTCCAGTCCACCCAAACATCACACTGTCATATTTACTGAAGACCGTGGAAAGAAAGACATAAGATAGGCTTAAAATGATTTTGACAAAGGTAGGGACAATGCCTCCCGTAGGGCTGAGCAGGAAACAGCAGTTTGCAGAATTGTCCACACCACAGTTTTGACTATGTAGAGAGGCTACCCCTGCAATATGCATGAGAAAGAGAGGAATGGCTAAAGCCCAACAGTTTTCTCTGTTTGTGGGGTTATCGGTAGGGTTTCATTTTCTCTTCACAACTTTCTGCTGCTTCTAATTTTCTACAATGAGCATTCTCACTTGTACCAACAAAAAATGGTCTCTAAACCATTTGTTCAAAAATCTGCTAAGGAGCTCTTTACAGACTGACAATTACAGATGAGACAGGTATGTGTGCCTGTATGTGTGCTTGTTTGTGTGTGTACTGAATATAGCTATATGCATATGCACATATATAAATAAATGCAAATAATGTATATACATGTGTCTATGACTGTATATGACTATATATAAAAATGATTTATTATTTATATTATATGTTATATATAATATTATAATATAATATAATGTAATATAATACATATTATATTATATATATGAAATTATTTGTATGTATATAAAATAATTAACTTCAAAGACCCACCAATACAGAGAATTGACCTTACAGGTAAACCCACCGAAATGTGTCACACCCAGAAGGTCAACAACAACAACAACAACAAAAAGACAAGCACCCACTAGCTCTGAGAGGGTCTGTCTTCATTTTCTAGGGTTAAGTGATTGTCGCAAAATCGTCCGTTTACTCTTCGTGAACATGGCCATCTTGACAAAATAAAATGGGGAAGCCCCTGCCTGGGGCAAAAGCTGTGTGCCACCATGGTGACGATGATCTTCATTGATATTTGTGCCTGAGAGCAGCTTCTCTGTCCTCTTCCTCCTCCCAAGTGAAAAGCTGCACTTCATATGGATGGACCAGGGCAAGGTTGGATGTGTTCTCGTGGGCAGTGCAAGCCCAGTGTCAGGCATAGAGTACCTGTGTACTCAGCTGGCCTATTCTATCAATCACCACCCAGTGCTCCCTCTCATAGGTACCCCTCATGCTGTGTTGCCCCCCCAAGGATCCCTCTATGGGGAAGAGCCTTTGGGACGCCTCAGCTGGTAGCCTCCAGCTCTCATCCTCCATACCCAAGAGTTCTCAGTACTGGCACCTCAGTGCGTGTCTGTCTGTCATCTAGGATGGCTTTGTGCAGAGCAGGGCAGAGCCTATAAGGAATGGAGGGCTTCACTGTGCATGGCTTAATCCTCAAAGGCATAGCATGCTGGGCTCCAGAGAAAAAGGGGAAGGGATGCTCAGCCAGATGCCTGAATATCCCCCGCAGAGTTTCTGCACCCTTTGACGTTCTTAAAATTTAGATTCCGCCTTTGGCATTACCTGTGGGGCAATGGGACTCTTCCTTAAATCACATGTTCAACAATCATTCTGAGAGCTTTTGCTTTTTTTCTGGTTCATTCTTGTAGGACAACATTGGTGTGTGTGTGTGTGTGTGTGTGTGTGTGTGTGTGTGTGTGTGTGTTTAATCAAAAGAATTGTTCACTCCAATAACTCATTGGCAGGAGGGAGACTTCCAGGAGGTGTTGGGTGACTTTTAGCCCATTTGCCAGTTCAATCATTTATTCACTGATTCATTCAAAGCATGTAATTCAAAGATTGGTTGTAACTAGAAGCACAATGGGCTTGGAAATCTAAGTTATAGTCAAAAGATATGTCTGCTTTCTGCTGTCTAATGTACTAGAACCCTTTCGTACTAGTACAATAATTCATTATAACTATTTCAATTTTGAAAATAAGTACTGGACTCTCCAGCCAAAACTTAAATTAACATGGACCCAATGAAAAAATTTTAGTCTTTGTCAGGACTCTGGGTAATAAAAGAGAGTAACCCGATTCCATCCTAGCTTGCAGCAAAGGAGGGAGTCCATCAATCTCCATACCTGGGAAGTCCAGGGTTATGGGCTTTAAAAAGTCAGGTTCTGCTGGTTCCAGGGGCTTGGATGACATATAAGAGCTCTCTCTCTCTCTCTCTCTCTCCCTTGCCCTCTCTCCCTCTTTCCTTCCCACCCTCCCTTCTTATAGCTAGAAATATAATACAGGCAGCTTAAAAACCATATCCTTACAACCATATTGTTCCAAATTGATGAGACATATACACTGTCTCTCAACATTCATACAGCAAACCTCAGGAAAGTTGGCCATTTCAAAGCCAGTCACTCAGGCTTGTGAATAGGAGGCTTGGGTGGCCCTTCAGGATTGCATGCCCCCTTCTGCATTTGGGGTCACTTGGAGTACTGGCAGGGCTGGGTGCTGTAACATGGGGCACTGGTGGGGGGATGGCACTCTGAGATCTGTAGACATATCAGGGTCCCATGAAATGGGGGAAACATGGTTCCTTAAAGGAAAAATAAGGTATGCTTACCTGAAGAAGGGAGAAGGAATACCAGATAGACAAATAGTCTCTCAGAGCATCACTGTAAAACGTACCTGAAAAGGAATTGATCCTATTGAAAATAATTTCAGGAAACTAAAAATGAGAACAGAAAAAAAATTGAGATGATTTAACAGTGTTGAATAGACTAATATCAAGGACATACATCAGCTCAAGAGAATTTGCTCCAGAAAATACCTTTACAGTGAGAATCCAAGAATGATGGTATCGTGTTTAAAATGTTTGTTTTCATAAAACAGAGTCTACACAGCTTCAGAGTCAAAACAACTTTTCTTGGAACTGAGGTACTTTCCCCCCCAAGAAGTCCAAATTTAATTAAGATGGGATGGAGAGCATCTGGACATTCCTGATCTTATATCTTGACATGCTTTAGCCACAAAGGCAGTCATATTTTCTTAGAAGAGGAGCCTTCCTTTCCTTCTGATGGGCTTTGTCCTTGAGTGGGGGAGGGTAAAGAGATTGCTGGAACTTGTCACATGTCCATCACCTATACCCACTTCTCTGCTTTGGGGGTTCTGCCCTGGAAGTCAAAGAGAAACCCAGGACTTCACAAAAACATTCAAAAGGCTCTTCAAAGTCATCAGGCTCTGAAGGGGGGTTTCTGTCACCAACTGACTCGTGGCTGTCTTGCTTTACACAGTGTTATGACTTCTAATCTATTTCCATCAGTTATTCCTGTTTTATGACTGCAAATGATAAGATAAATCGGGTCTTCTCTCCCTCCCTCTCCCTACCCCACCCATCAGGGTCACAGGTTAGAGGACTCCCTGCTGGTCTGTAAACCACTACAGCAGATCATTCCACAAGCCCAGGCCCTCGCAGACCTCTTGCCACCCCATCCAGTAACAGCTTATGCAGGCAGAATATCGAACTCCAAATCCTGTCTGTCTCAGAGGCTAAGAGACTAAGTTGGTGCCAATTTTGAAATGGATATAGCAAAAGGTAATTCCCACAGAGATCCCATCATGCCTTTTTGACAAGGCCAGGCTCCCTCCTGGTCCTGTATGGGCAAGTGCCTCTTAAGTCTAACAGTCTATCAGCTTTGTGACTGGGACAAGTGACTTCACCTCTCTGGGCTCATCTATGAAACAAGCAGGCTGGATTCGATGATTGCTGTGGACCTTCCAGTTCTAACAGCCTGTGGTGCTATGATACCTTGATGTTATAACCCACCTCCATGATGTGGGGAGTTCTCTCTGGTGTCTGCCAGATAATGGCCAGCCTTAACCTCAGCCCCCGAGGGTATGTCTGCAGTAACAGGAACAAAAGCAAGGACAGACAGAGGGACAGTCACCAGCTCTACTCAGATCAACATTAGTAAGGTTAAGTCAGTAGCATCCTTATAATGTGGTCCTTTTCTTTCTCCTTCTTCCCACTGGGATTAAAGCTTGTATGCTGACTGTTGAAAAATCAGTCATTAACAGCCAGGAAATGACTTCCCCATCCATCAGAATACTGCTCAGCCATGTTTCAGCTTTTTTCTCCTTTCCCTGCGTAATTATTCTCATCCACCACTGATTACAGTTTATAATAGCCATAATTCTCTCTGAATCAATCATTACTTTACTTTACCACAGGGTTACCCGTAGAAACATGAGGGAATGCAGATACCCCCGACTGGGTTTTATTTTTTTGGAAATTGCCTGCTTTCGTCTGGATCTCATTTAATCATCTGGATGTTCAAAGAAAAGCTACGATTTTAATTCAAAGGCATTTTCTTTTTCTGCTTGCCCTTATCTCCCTTTCTTATTTTTTTAAAGAGGAAATGATGACTGGTTAAATTAAGGAAATATTGTGCAAAATCTGCCAGTGATGTTGTTCAGAGTGATTGGTGGAAGACACGGTGGGGATTCTTGTCACGAATCCATATGGTTTTTCGGCACTTTACCTCCCTGAAGGTTGTTCAGGCTACCATCCTGTGTGATTTCCTGGAAGGCTCAAGAATTGTTATTTCCCTCCATGGATGATGAAGGCAAAAATTCCTATTGAAGTTTTTTTTCTTAGACATTCTGGAAATGTATGACAATCAGTCATTTACACCTTAGTGAGAATTTAAGGCAGTTCAGTTTTATTCAGTACACTTACTCTGTTCCATATACTGAGCCAGTGCTTGGGTGAGTTTTTTAAAAAATTGAATATGATCTTGTGTTTGCATCGTATGAATATGATCTAGTTTTTGCTCACATGGGAGCTGGAAGTAGTAGGAAGATAAACATGTAAATAGCGATTCCAGCACTCATCACCTATACCTTGCATTATTGGGGTACTATGTGCAGAGGGAGAATGAGAAAAAAAAGGCTATTTATATACTATGATCTTAGAATTCCTAAAGGAACTGTGATTTGAGCTGAACCTTGGCAAAGGAGAAGGATTTGAACAAGTATTCCTTCCAGGAGGGGCAGCAGAACTCAGTCACAGAGGACTGGTAGGGGACAGAGGAAAAGGGAGACTGAGGCTGGATGGGAAAGGCCTGGGGCAGTGGAATGACTGAAGGCCACGGGACAGGTGAGGCCCAGGTTGAAACCCAGTGGCTGACCCCCAGGAAAGCTTTGGAGAACCATATGTGCCCATCTCAGTTCTAGAAATACTTGCAGACGTGGTATGGACAAGCACAAGCAGATAGGGCAAAACATCACACAATTCAGAATATATTATTGGAAACGTGACCTTGTGGCTAATGGAGTTGGGGACCTAAGTAGTTATAATGATGAGAGGAGTCATTTTACAGTATTGGACCCCGAGCAAAAACAGTGGTCTTTTCACACTCAAACAAAACCAGATTGAAGTGAATCTCTAACGAAAGAAGTTTTATTTTTAAAAAAATTATTTTTTTTAAATGCTAACATAATATTTTGGAAGTACTGGACCAGCAACAACAGCAAATGTTCTGAGACCTATTTACACAAAGGAGCAGTTGTGTCTGCAGAGGGAATGGGGGTAGCATCTTCGACCTCGCATCCTTCCTCACTGGCATTAATACACGGTAGGTTTAGTGAGGAGCCTACGAACTCTCAGAGGGCTCCTTTCACCCTCATTTGGCATACTGGCCATATATAAGAGACATGAAATAATTTACACAGCAAACGCCCAGGGGTCTGCAGTCCGGGGGAAAAGGTTCCAGGTAGTTGCTAATCTGGAAGTTATTTTCTTTCCCCAAACAGCCGGGGTGGTCCCTATCAGTGCTTTCTAGCTTTTTTACTTCGTGAGCCAGTAAAATTTAAAAAACTTTTTTTTTTTAAATCTGGGAGGTAAGGAGGAGGGGGAGCAACATGGGTTTGGGTCCTTTTTATTTTGCCAAGTCAGGGCATAAAAAAATAACCACTCCCATCTACTCTCTTTATTGTTTCACACACATACAAAAGCACATCTTGATACCCAAAACATAAGCAAACCCTAGTCTCAGCAGAGAGGGCAGCCCTTTCAATTGAAAGCTTTATTGAAAGAAGTCTCCCTTCCTTGTCCATACGTTTCTCACCTGACAATGGAATGCTCAGTGATGTATTTTTGAAAGGTGTGGACGTCCTGAAAAGTTTTGATCTGTGTGAGTCCTCTCTCTAGCTGCTAGAAGATAGCTCAAAGTGACACAGTTCTGAGGTCACTTCTCTGGACACATGTTAGAAGAAATGCAAGGAACCACCTTCTTTTCCCGCATTGTCCATATTAATTAGGGAGCAAATCAGGACTGCAGTCTCAACTTAAGCTCACGTGTGATGTTTGAAAACAGCAGGAGACAGGCTGGGAAGTCTGTCTTTTCAATTAATATATCAGCCCTGTATGGAGTGTTATGGCCCATTCTATTATGATGTTTGTGAATGAGGGCTTGTGGGGCTCAGAAGAACTGGCTAGAAATATCTCCTTTTTATGTCACTCTTGGCTAAAGTTTTCATTAATCCCCAGAGTGGGGGCAGAGGGAAGGAAAGGATTGATAGCTAATAATAATTATTACTGAATACTTACTCTGAGCCTACCCATACTATGTGTGCATGCATGTATACTGAATAGCTACTATGTTCTATGCCAAGACCTTTACCTACATCATCCCTTTTAATGCTCAAGACAAGTTTATGAAACAGGTATTCAACACAACTTCTTTTTAGTTGGGGAAAGCAAGTGTAAGAGAATTTATTTGCCATTAAAATGACTAATATGTTCAAACTGTATTCAGCCAGCCTAACCAGGCCTACCCACTAGGGTTTTAGTACATTACATGCCCCAGACCATCATTCTTCTCTCACATAGCTGTCCCTGGAATACGATTTGATAAACTAATTCTCACTAAAGTGTCAATGACTGATATAGTCTACTTAGTTCTTTCCAAGTGTATCACATTGCAACAGGGCTGCATGTACTTAATCCAAAAGAATATGGCTGTAAGGTGAAATTTCAAGCATGAGTGACAAGCGAAGAAGGGTATGTCTAGAGCTAGAGCAGGCTTCCTGGTCCCCTTCAAGGAACAGCCTTCTCTGGCAACTTGCCAGATGTTTGTCATTTAAACAACAAATAATACTATCAGCAAAGAAATCTATGACCATGTGTAAGCATGTATAAAAAAACCAAACAAACAAACAAATGAAAAACCCAAGGATGTTGCCTGAATTCCTATTCAAATTGCTCAAAGATGGAAAGATAAATTGAGGGTGTGTCAGTAACACCTGGCAGGTACACAAGGAGTTTAACTTTAATATTGTACAAAAAAAAAAAAAAGAGAGAGGGAAGGAAGGAAAAGTGAATTACAATAAGGATCTAAGCATAAAAGGCAAATCTTTGGTGTACCCAAAACACCTTGGATCCAAGAAACCAATTGTGGGAGACATGTGCAAGATTTAATAGAGACACTAACCAAGGTGCCCTACAGAGAGGAAGTGGGTGCTGAAATGCAACCCGCAACCCCCTCACCAGTTCCTGGATTTTGGTATACAGGTATGTTCCCCAACAGGAGCTCCTTATTCTATTACATCCATCTGGAGAGAACGCTGCTTCCTAATGGGTCTGTCAGAAGAGTGCTCCCCTAATTTTCACAAAGGTTTCTAGTAGGCCAGCAGCAGCCCTAGAACCAATCCCACTTAATCTGTGGTCTGTATGCAGAAGATTTAAAAGCAAAAAGAGCCAAAGGAAAAAGAATCTCATAGGAATTCAGATCTACACCCAACAGGGAAGGCACCTCCCCAAAACAAACAAAGGAATCATCATTAGTCAAAGAAATACATTCAATGGGTCTCTGAAAATTTGTCATGGTCTCAGGTCACTAATTACCAGTCAACCCTGGCCTGGAACAGACAAAAATGAAGTGACCTGTCTTTCTTTCCTGCAAGGATTGACCTGTAATTGGGGAACAGTGCAAAAGAAATCAGAGTGTAGGGCAAAAGAGGCATCTCTTGAAATCTACAAGCCAAAGAAGTCGCCCTTTTTAATTTTGCTAATTTAATGTGAAAGTGAGATAGATTCTTTGAAACCTTGACAGCTAGCTTTCTGGGAAGGTGTCTAATATTGGACATAAAATGAAGACATGAATGGATGAGTCTCATTAATATTCATAGACAGCAGATTAAGGTGGGTGGAAAAATTATTTATGAAACAGGGAGGGGTATTGTCTTCTTCTCACTGAAAGGATTTTGTTTGGAGAGGATAGAATTGGGTGATAGGGCTATAACAGATTAGGTATGAATTTGCAGATTTCTGGGTTTAGCTCCCAAAGAAAAGAATCTAAAGCATTTGTAAGCAAAAAAATGTGCTGGGCTGAGAACAGTAACTGCTTCAGTAACACACGCCAGTAGGTGTAATGAGGTTCAGACAGCACGGCCATGATGGAAAGCACTTGGAAGGAAATGAAAGAATGGACTGAGAGTGTGGTTATGTAACAAAGGAGCAGGCTCAAAGCAAAATGGGGCTTAGCTGATACGGAGAAAAGTGGGGGGATAAACCATGGAAGATGCTTTTTTAATTTATGTATGTGGCGGATAGGGGAGAGCATAAAACCAAATAATATAATACGTAATTTACAACTTCTTTTCTCACATTAAATATGTATTTGTGATGCTGCCTAAGAAATCTTTGTGTTATTTCTGACTCTAATTAGTATGTGCTATTTTATAATCTAATAAAGATGAGAGTAAGAGTCAATGAGTTAAGAAGTCATCTCAGATCCTCAAATAAACTCTGTTAACAATAGTCTGTACTTACACAATTTGAGGATTTATTGCAAGTTCCCTTATCTCCCTGAACCCTTTCCTCCTTTATCTTTCCTATTCTTTACAGGCTTTTGGGAATAAGCTGTTTTGAGTTGGTGAAATTACAAAGTGACAGGTTTATTTTTGTTTGCTTGTTTTCAGGATTAAGCATTGAGAGTGACCAAGTGAGCATTTTTGAATAAGACCTTGCATTGTTCCCTAGGCCATACAAATCAACATGGATTTTTTTCAAAGGAGTTTTCTGTTGATAGCACTTCAAAAAATTCCGTTGTGTATACCTGGGCCCAGCTCATTATTGTTTGCTTGGTTGCTGTAATGTTGTAAATATAATTGGAGAAGAAAAAGTAGTATTCCATTTTAGCTCATCTACCTACAAGGCTTAATCAGGTAAGAGCTCCAGGCCAATGTAAAACTTTTTTTTTTTTTGGTAGATATAAACAGAATCAAAAAATACATGTCTATGTTCTCAGGACTGAGTCTAAGCAGAGGTTTATGCAAAACAACACAGCAGAAGGAGATACAAAAACAGGGTCTGAAAACTGGAAGAATCCTGGGCCATCATCCACCCTAATCTCTTCATTTTGAAAATGTAGAAACAAAGACTAAAAAAAGTCTGGGCCAAAGGGATAGAATATGTGGTACATCCACACAATGGGGTATTAGTCAACCATAAAAAGGAATGACGTCCTGATACCTGCTGCAAAACAGGTGGACCTTGAACACATACTAAGTGAAAGAAGCCAGACACGAAAGGCCACATATTGTATGGTTCCATGTATAAGAAATGTCCAGAAAAAGCAAATCCATAGAGACAGAAAGCAGATTAGTAGGTTCCAGGAGCTGCGGGGAGGAGGAATGGCGTTGACTACTAATAGGCATGGGGTATGTTGGAAGGGAATGGTGTACATTTCTGGAATTAGGTGGTAATGATGGTTGCCCAACCTTGAAAATATGCTAAAACCCACTGAATTCTCCACTTTAATATACTGAATTTTATCTCTTAAATTTCTTTTTAAAAAAGCAAAAGAACTCAAAAACCAGAAAGTGGAGGGGCTTGACAAAGTTGTTTAGCAAGGACCACAACTCAGGCCGCCTCCTATGAAGGGAATGCCCTTTCTATTCCTAGGGTCTCATCTCAGAATCACATTTTAAATAATATACATGAAACGACAAAGAGAATCAATTACATTAAGAGGTAATTATCAAAATAGTTTTTTCAAAACCCAGTTTGTGATCTCATAATCTAGGTGCTTCCATAATCACACATTAAATAACAAACAAGAGCTAGCAGCTGACTGACAACTATTATAATTTCAAAGTCCTGATGAACATGTGTGATTTTACAAGGCGTCTGAACACCTGTCATGTGATGTCAAATCTGTGACTTCTATTACTGACAAAATCACAGATACTAATACTGCTTTGTTGCCAACATTCGTAATTGAAGGAAATGCTACATTTTAGTTAGAAGGTAGTGAAAACAGAAACATAATTTTCGTTTCATACCAAGATCATAGACCTTCAAATTCTATGCATGGGGCGACTTGGGGGTTCATAGACCCCAAGTTAGGAATCCCCACATTGTACTACCTTGGAAGGCATCCAAGAAAAAGTGCAAAGGACTCCAAATGTTTAATAAGCCATTATTACTTCGGAAGGATGGTTTCCAATCTCAACAGCTAGTGCATAGCACTAGTACACCTAAAGCAGATTTCCTGTTATTCTATGAAGAGCTCATGATAAACCATTGATTTAGTAAGCAGACAAGTCCCCTAAATGCAAGAGTTTTCACTGTGTTTGTGTCAACTACAATCTGATTGTAAGGAACACTAGTGTGGTGTCTTCAAAACAATTTTGCGGTTCTTCCTTCTGGGGATGGTTGTGACTTTGGTGATTATTGATTTGTGTTCCTGAGCCCAGAAGGGGGGCAGTGGTGACCATCTCAGTCCGTTAACCCCCAGCCCTAAGAGCTGAGCCTTTCTGCCTAGACCTGCAGCCTATGACTGAATGCCACCATGGTCATCAGATGCCTTGGCTTAGCATTTTGGCCCAGGTAAGAAAATTCTACACCAAATGTGTGGTGTTAACACATAAGGTAAATTAGCCAATGCAGCCTTCTGGTGTGGTTTTTCCTTTTAATAGTCAATCCCATTGTTTATCAGCATCCCAATATGCTACCAGTGAAATGCAGTTTATGAAGAAGCTATCATTTGGAGAAAGATATGAACATGTAGAATTACCTTGGAAACCCAATATCTTCTTGTTTAAAATACCATTAAGCTCTGCTTTTTAATTTAACTCAAGCCCTCCAGGTGCTTCCAGCACTAATAGAAACTCACAGTGAAGCTTCCAAAAACCACCATCATCCCAGGGTTTGATCTGCTCAGAGCCACAAGGCAAATGGCTTTCCCAACATGGTGGCTTTTACTCCGAGGAGCTAGGGAGTGGCACCTTACCAGAAAGTCTGTTAGTAGGTATCCGACCAACAGGTGGCTGTCTTCTCACCTTGGGTGTTGGTCCCCAGCTTCGGGTCATTTGCCTTTTTAATTAGCAAAGGTAGCTACCCAGCCCAGACAAGCAAGGGAAGGCGGCTTCTGGAATTTCGTGCTCTGAGTTGTTCTCCTCCATATACAATACAGACGATGCAAATGCTATGTGTATGACCTGCATGTACGCATATAGACTCGAAAGTGATATTTGTGGCCCTCCTGGAACCAGGCTCTTCTCTCTGATCCAATCACTATGCCATAGCCCAGCCCCTGCCCCTGCACCATTTTCTCAGTTGTCAGATATTTCAGGATCAAGCAGGGGACCTGCTCCGCGCTGAAAGCCAGCTAGGCGGTGGGGTCAGCCCCATGAACTTAGCTTAGCTGACCTTAGCTGCGGCTACATTTTCTGCACAAAAATCTTCCCTCTCACTGTTGTAGGCTTCCGTATAGGGGAGAGAATAAGGAAGTCATTCGCCCTCTCTCGGCTGTCACCCAGGCAAAGAGGGATTTGGAACGGTGAATTTCTACTCTCAACTGCAAGCTTTTGGAACCCCATTGAGCCTGGGGGATGCTGAGCCTCTTGGCCAGTAAGCCTGACGTGAGAATCACAGAAGCAGAAAGTACAGTAGTGGTGGGCTGCTACCCCTCTGCCTGTCCGGAAAAGTGAAGAGAGCTCAAAACAATCAGCCAACAAATGGGATCAACTGCCGATTTCCTAGTCACAGCTTCTAGTAAACCTGCAGCAAAATGTTAAGGAGCCAGGCAGCTGAGAAAAACATGGAGAATCCTGACGGTTCACATGTCCTCCATCCCACATTTTTCACAGTGCCTTTCCCACGGCTGCTATTCAAACAAGCAGAGGACCTGCTGGCCATGGAAATGGCCCCAGCTTTGGAATGAGAAGACCTGGGTTGAGTCCTGGCTCCTGCATTTGCTGGTGGTATGACCTTGACCAAGTCCGGGGCCAAGCAGTCTCGTGGAACCAAAGTGCCCCCTTGGCCAACAGGGGATCATTAGAATGCCTTGTTCTTGGCAGTGGTGACAAGGTTCCACTTGCACCCTGTAGACACGACAGCCAATTATGTGTCGCAACTGGTATTACAGAGGTGAGGACTTGAACTTTCTCTCCTAATTCAATAGCCCATGACCCTCCCGAGACAGCCCCTCTCCCTCCAAGCTCTCCTGTTTTGCTCTTTCCAGCATTTGCCAGGGCCACCCAAGGCCCGGTTAGTGGGGTGCTCAGTAGGGTGAGTGGGGGGACAAGTATGTGGTGCTTCCGTACTGCCCATGCAGATGGATAAGGCTGCTGGAATTAATGACATTCGGAGCCACTGCAGTGCTCATCTGCTTAACAAGACAATTTCTAGGACGTTTTAGAAGTTGTTAGCTGGCTGCCAAAAATGAAGATCATTAAAAATAGATTCACAGCTGTTCAGGAAGCCAGAGATATAATTTTACCTTCATTATGCCTTATTGCAGATGTTATTGATTTAATCTCATTGCATTTTACTGTGTAATATCAATTCATACTGTCTTTGACTTGGAAATCGGGAACTGTATTTATTCTTCGTCTTCTCATAGCAGAAGATTAAGCCATGCTTAGACTGACAGTCACAATCACACCAGGCTCTAAGGCAGTGGCACTGTTCACATGAGGCCTACCGTGAGGGTATAGAACTGATTTAGCACTGGCCTGAGAAAAAAATCACCTAAACATGGGGCCACTGTTCCTTTTAAGAGTGTGGCTATGCACACAGATGATTTAAATCAACGAAACAATAGAACCCTGGCGTTGCTTGCATGCGACCAAAAAAGTTGGTTCAATGAATCTTTCATTTTCCTGTCAATTCTTTTATCCTGAAAATTCCACATTGGAAAATTGCTAAAATAGAATCTAATCTGAAATAAATTCTGATGCATTAGGATATTGGTTTCCAAGAGGTACTCCTCAGAACATTTGTGTTGAGGATACTCTATGATTAAAAAAAAGAGAGAGAGACAGTTCTGAACTCAAAAAGTTTGGGAAACCTTGCATGATGCGTCTTCCTTTTAAGGACTTATAAAATATGGTGGCATACTAAAGTCTCCCGACAGGAAAGAAATTCGGTGGACTTTGTTTCATGCAGCATTTTCCAAACTAACTCGACGCAGAAACATTTGTTCTCTGCTGAGGAATACCCTTTGGGAATCGCTGTTTTGAGAAGGAAAGCCAGATCATTCCTCGAGTCCCACACCTTTGCCTATTGCCACTATTGCCACCATCTTGGACCTAGCGAGCCGTTCTTGACTTACGAAGGTTTAGTTCATGAATTTTTGCACCTGAGTGGCTACGGCTTCACCTTTCTCCCTTCCTATTGTTCCCTTGACTCAGCTTCCAAACTCAGATTCTGTCTCACCCACTCCCACCTTGCTGCTGCCCCACAGCCGCCCCACAACCCTGCCCCAGGAGAGCTGGGGCTCCACTTGCCACCCCACTAGGCTCATCACTCAGAAGTGCATCGGACCTCAGAAAGGCCTGTGCCTAATGTATTTTTACTCCCTTCAGCCACTTCTTCAATTAAGTAGCTACACACATGAGACAGTTTGCTCATACAATGTATTTCCAAGCCTATTATAATATGATACCACGTACAAAATTATTCCGAGTTTGTACTATTTTTTTGTGACATTAAAAGTTTCATGGCCTTCAGCAAGTCATTTAGCCACTGTGTCTCAGTGAGCAGTTGGCAGAGCATGCCCAGAGGTGGTCAGCAATTTCTGTCTATATTTATAAAGGCTGAGAAAAGAACCCCATATTTCCAACATCCACGTTTGAAGGGGTTTCAAAGGCACCATTTGGTCTGATGATCTCCCACTGGAGGCTTTGTCAACTCCAGGGGACATCATCAAGGATGGGGTGACTTAAGGATTTTTATTCCATGTCTGTTCACTGTATTGCAGACTTCTAGATGTCACTAGCTTCCAAGTGAAAGCCTATGGGAACCTAATATATTTAGTTTATGCCATATAGTTGAGAGAAAATAAGACACCTATGATTGTGATGTTTCACATGTGCTACTAGTTGTCAGGAAATGTGAACAATTCCATTACTACCGCTTCCTTACCCTCCCCTGCTCTTCCCTACCCTAACTTCACTGATTTCCCCACAACTCAGCCAGTCCCCTGTGATGACTTCACATCACTTCTCAAGGTGATGACTATGGGTGAAAGTCTGGGTAGGGTTTAAGGTCAAGGGCACAGACCTGCTCTCATTGGATACTTGTTCCCTTTTATTACTAATTCTTCCATAACAGACACCTTGTGTCCTCCCTAGATTTTGAGCTACCCAGTGCCTGGCCTTCATCTCTCCATATAGGCATCACGGTGCTCAATGCCTAATTAAGGGATTAGCATCTCCCAGCCAGAAAGAGATGGAGACGAGTTGAGTTCAAAGTCTCCCCACAGGCAGATCCAGCATGCTGAACAAGTCCTGTTACACGGGTGGGATTCTGTCAGGGCAGTCAGCTGCTTCTTCTGTGTTCAGACTTCACTCTCACAGCAACTCCAGTCGAGTAACATGGATTGAAAAGTTAGCTGGGGCTCACAACTGCATACGTTGTGTCACTAATTATCCAGATTTTTTTTTTTAGGTCCTAGCTTATACTCATATATGTGTTCAAGAATTGTGTTTGGGAAAGGCAGGGGGCACAACTCATAAGATCACAGGTGTTCAAACTTGAAAAGGATCTTTGAAGATATTTAGAGAAATTTCCTTATTTTTATAATTAGAAATGCAAACTCCAGACAGGATTATAACTCAGACATACAACTAGTTAACTAAATAATGCTGGAGAAACTCCTCTTTACAGAAATACAAATAGGAGAATCCATTTTAATTTCCTTCATTGATACTTATACCTATTTTTATTTTCAGAGTTTGAGCTAAGATACATTTGGGGGGCTCAGAAAGGACTCAGAATGATATCTTTTTAAAAATCAAACGAAAATGAAACCAGCAATGAAGCACTAAAAGATCTGAGATAATGATAGGCCAAAATGGAAAATTCAATCTGGGCTCATACTTGAATGTCCTGAAAATTACTGCAAAAGCAAAGTATAATTAATCTGTATACTATGAGAAAAATCCATTGAGATGAATAATTAGCTCTACTTCTTTTATCATAATTTTATAAAGGCATAATGACAGACCCAGACATGTTAAGAAAAGTGTAGAGAAACAAAAATGTCTTTTTTACACGACTAAAGCTAACCCATTAACATTGCTACTAAACAAAGGAATACAAAAATAATTTAGAACAGACATGAAGAAAATTAGCAGAGCGGCGCCACCTAGTGTCGTTTATCTGAAAAAGCACCTAACGTTTCCTGCGCCCTCGTGTGGTAGAATTTAGCCTTCCTCATAAGCATAAAAATTAATTCTATAAACATTGGTTTCTTTTCCTGCACTCTGAATGGGTGATGGAAAGAGATAGAATCTCAGAAAGTTTTCCTATTTTCTATACTGTCACATTTTTACTTTCATAAATTTTCTATATTTTCATTGTGTTTAAAACCTGACAACTACAAAGATCCAATTTCCATTGATAACACAATAGTCTTCCTTTGCACATAATTTCAAATGAACCTGATCATTAACCTTTAAGGTCTGAATGACCTGAAAAGTCTAAGCTTCTTTGTCCCATGAAATTCTATTCAGTATGAAGTTTTATGAATACTGTTCCTGTTTCAACCTTTTGATCACATTTCAAAGCCAAAACAAGCTTCAATTTTTTAAACACTTATTTAGAAGTAAATGTGTGAGGAATTGAGACAGAAATAAGTGTCATCTTCCCCTGTGCCTCAGTTTACCCATGTGAAGTATGGGAATTGTTCTAACTCCAATCTACTCCTTTGGGGGTGGAAGGCAGTTGCCACTGACAAGATCAAATGAGATTAATGTGCATGGATGCTATTGTAAAGTAGAAAGTATATGATTTAGACAAAATTGAAATACTCTGTTTTTCTATTAAGAATGGAAAATTCTAGTGTTGATGTTAAACACCAACACAGTTTATGAGGTAAGAAAAAGTCAGCGAATGAGAAAACTAGAAGATCTGGACTAGTCTCATGACTTATCCTTGGATAAGTCATTTAAGTCTGGATATTGGCTCTTTTATTCTATAAAATGAGGATAGTTTGGACTATGTGATCCATAGGGCCTGTTCTGGCTCTAATATCCTACGATTAGATAATACAATTGCATTCCCCCGCCACTGTCCCAGCAGAGGCCCTCATTACCTCTTATCTGGACTATTGCAATATCTTCCTAACACATCTTCCCCAGCTCTAATCCATCCAGCTGAGTAATCAGGGAAGATGGGTATTTCCAGCATAAATCTTCCTAAAGTGTAAGTCCAATCATCTCATTCCCCTGCCTACAGGTCTGAAATGACTCCCCATGGCATTTGGCAGGGCAACCAGCATTTATCAGCATCTGCTCTATGCCAGACAGTATAATTGGTGCTTCTGTGCCAGTGTCATTACATCCATGCGATGACACATGAAATAGGTAGGACATGCCCTGTCTTCAGGGAGGAAAAAGCTGAGGTTCCCAGAGTTTCAGGGAACTGCTTCAAGTTCTGGTGAGGGAGTGAAGAGCGTGGGATGTGAATCTTGGCCTCTGGTTCCAAAATTCATGATCATTATGAGTGGTTAAGGGGTAGGCTGTGGAGCCAGAGATACTTGGGTTGGAATCCAGGCTCTGCCAAACGTTGTTCCACAGTGTGTAACTTTGGGAAGTTTCCTAACCTCCATGCCTCAGTTTCCTCAACTATAAAATGAGGACAATATCAATATGTATCTCACAGGGAGTTAAGACATGTTAAGCATTGGAACAGCACCTGCCACAGGTGCTTAGGAAGTGTTTTGTGTTATTATTATGACACTTTCTCACTGAACTAAGTGAGAAGTTTCTCCCTTAACATTCAAGGTGCTTCTAAACTTGGCTCCAGCTGGCCTTCTGCCTTTTCTTCTGCTACTTTCCCAAGAGTACAAAACCGTATTGTTCCAATCCCCCACTCCACACTTCACACCACCCCTCCATTCCCCTGTCCAAACACTTGTGAGTGTGTTGTGCATCCTCCAAGTCTCTGCTTTTGCTGTTGCTGTTACTTCTCCCTATTCAGAAAGTTCATCTCTCTACTGACCCCTAGCGGTCAGCACAGCAAGGGGAATATGCCAAGCAAGCAATAAATGTTAGGTATTATCAATATGATGGTGTTCAATGGTATTATTAATAATATCCTTCAAATATCAATCCCAAAGCCTTCTCCTTCACGAATCTTTTCCCAGTCACCACAGGCCTGAGACTCTGTCTTCCTCTGAGCTATCTCAGGCGTTTACTCAACCTACCCAAGGCCACTTCTCACACTCTCCAGCTGTTCTGCTCGATACAGTAGCCACCGCCATGTGGCTGTTGAGCACTTGAAATATGGCTATTCTAAATTGAGGTCTGCTGTAGGTGTAAGATACATCCATATTACAAAGACTTTGTATAAATAAAAACAAGTACAACATTTTTAATTAACAGTTTAATTTTTAATATTTTAATTTTTTTGATTGTTGGAATGATATTTGAACATATTAAGTTAAATAACTATATTATTCTTTTAAATTTAAAATTGCGTGTATGATTTGCATTATATTCCTATGGAGAGCACTACTGTAAGGTAACATTATTTTTAACAATGTTCTGATTATAAAATGTGATTCATATTCACAATATGAAGTTGGGAAAATATAGAAAAGCACAGGCTAGCAAAGGGAAATCCTTTCATTCCATCACTCAGAAAGAAATAGTAATGTATATTTTCTAGGATTTTTATCTATAAATATATATTTTTTACAAGATATAATGTTTTACAAAGTCAGGATTATAATCTAAATGTTTTGTCACCTGTCGTTTTCATTTACTATAGCATAATTTTTTTTCTACTTCATTAAATATTCTTTCACAGATTCACTTTAATGGTTGCATAAGTATCTCATTTATGGATGTACCGTATTTTATTTAACCATTCTGTAAATGTGCTAGAGATGGCACAGATGATCACCATTCCTGTTTCCTCTTCTTGGGCCTAGCAGAAAACTACATTTCCCAGCATCCCTTTGCAGATGGATGTGACCACGTGACCAGGTTCTGACCAATAGAATGTGGTCAGATGATATAAGCCATATCCAGCCCATAACAAGTCCACTATTCCTCTTCACCATCTCATCATTTTTCTGTTGGATGAATGCAGGAGTGTAAGGGTTCTGAAAGATAGTAGAACTACAAGACGAAGGAGTCAGGATCCCTAAATAACTACATGAAAGGCCACCAAACAACCACGTAAACTGTATCATAAGAGAACAAGAAATTGTTTGTTGTGTTAAGCCACTGAGATTTGGTATTGTTTGTTAGAACAAGGTAGTGGCAATTCCCTTAAGAGCTAGTAGTAGCCATTTGGATTACTTCCCATTTTTTAAAATTATAATTTGTATTTTTAGGATAAATTCCTAGATGTAGAATTGCAGAGTCAAAGCTATGTACATTTTACGACCTTGGGTAAAATTCCCTTCAGACTTCTTGTCTGCTTTCTATATGGGAGTCTATTTGAGGCATTTCACTTTTTTCTAAATATCTGGTAGATAATAGGAATGTGTTCAATATTAAGCAAAGTAATTATTCAGCTCAAAGTACATACGTGTATGGAAATATTGTTACTTTCAAAATCATCATGTTGAAGTGTAGATTTCAGAAACTGCAGGAATTGTATAGGCACTTTCAAGAAATAAGGATTATAGAAAAATGGCAGCAAATAACATTAGTGTATTCAGCTGGGAACTTCTGTTTAAAAGAAGGTGATTTTATTCTAATTGTCATGGTGAAGCTATGGATAGAGTCAGTCAGTTTAGGTATATACCTCCCATACCATGAATTGCAGTTGGCCCAAATATTTTTGGGGTGAACTTTTGTTTCTCCATGGCTTCTCTGTATAAATTCATTGCCTACATCTGTGTCATGCATTTTTCATCTATCACAAGCTGACGATTTATTTGTAACTACATTTGGTCTTTTAGGAGATACAAATGTTAGATTTGGGAGGAGTAAAGATAAAACCAAATGACCTTTGTGATTCTTTCCAAATCTAAAATTCTATGCAAGAGGTTATACAAAGAAATGAATATGCTTATCTGTGCATGGACTCACTCTGGAAGAACTCACAGACCAGTCTGGAGGCTAAATTTTGGTCTATTGGGAGTTTCGTTTTCTGGAAACCCAACCAGTCACAATAGCTTATGTTTTTTTCAACCACAGACCAGGGCTGTTTCTTTATGTGAAAAATCACTGAAGTAACTTCAACCTCTCATTACCCCAATAACCCAAGTTTATGTCCAAAATTTGTTCAGAAGAATATGATTTCACTTCGAGTGGAATTTAAAATATCAAGTTTTGAAGATGCTGAGAAAAGCAAAAACCCAGACCTTGGTCCTCCTATCACAAGAAAATTCTCATGTTATTGTAGTAAGAACCTGCTACTGAATACAATGGAAAAACAGTAAAATTCAAATGAATGGAGCCACCATGGCTCATGATCTTATTTCTGGAAATTTTATTAATGAAGAAAGCACAATGACTACAGAGGGATGAAAAAGAATCTTATCATATTCTTTCTTCACTTGATCTTAGCCCAAAAGCCAAGAAGCGATATCATATTCTTCCTTGAAGAAAATTTGAGTTATAGACAAATGGATTCCAAAACACCCCAAGATTACAGACCAGCTAAAAGATTAAAAGTAAAAAGATTACCTTTCTATTTGATGCCAAACAACTTGTGACTGGGTTTATTTTCTCTAGCTGAATTGACTGACTGCCCAGCTGTTTAGTATCACAAAGATACTCTTCGTTATGGAGGATGAAAAAGGAAATAGTATCTTGTAACCAAATATCATGTCTCTTGAACAAGTGAGGAAGAGATGGGCTTTGAGAGAGCAAAACTGCTGACATAAACAGTCCTTTCATTTAGACCGTTTCTACTATTCTGTGGTTATATGACCTTTAAATTGTAAACCCATCATCTTCTCAGACTGGCCCAATGGTAGGGTTCTAGATAAGAGGTAACCAACATTTTTTCCTTTTTTTTTTTTTTGCCTTCTTAGGTAAGGCCAAGGCTAAGAAAGGCGTCTCTAGTAGAAGAGACATCAACAGACCAAAGAGCACTAGAGCTGAAATGTGACACATGAGGAAAATGAGGCACAAAGTATTATCTTATTTTCTGAATTAACTATCCCCCACCTTCCCGCTTCTCCTCCCAGAATGGAAGTTCTAAGGATCCAGGAGTCTTATTCTTCAGTACCTAGAACATGCCTGGTATATAGAGGGTACTCAAAAAAAATTTTTTGTTGTTTTATTATTTTTTTGAAGACAGAGGGAAAGAAGATGAGAGCCATGAAACTCTTATTATCTTTTATTTTTTTTTTTTAGCTGAGCCATCCTGCCACCTGTTGGCAGCTCAACGGCAACTCAGCTCGGGCTGGCCTCGAACCACTGTTGCTCAGAGCTCAGCTCGCACTCTTGAGCGAGTTCTTAACCAACTGAGCCACTTGGCTGGCCCTCTTATTATCTCTTTTAAAGGAAGAACAAAATGGCCAGATCTTCTAACACCTGAGTGGTCAGTATTGACTACTAACATATGATAGATGCAGCACCCAAAATATAAATAATAGCAGAAGCAATGACAGAACAAGACTTTCTAGTCAGAAAGCAGGTGTCTAACTTATATCAACTTATACCTGAGAAACCAATCTCAAAAAAAGGCCAGGAAAATACTAATTGGCAGTAAAGAGACGCATGTGCCTTTCATGACCACATGTTCTCTGCTCATTTGCAAGTTGCTTTCCCTATCTCTGTGTCAATTTGCAGTAGGAGAATGGCTACCCAAAGCCGTATCAAATGAGGCACTCCAAATTTTCTTTGCCACTGTGTATACAGTTAAAATAATGTGGTAGCATGGAGGGCTATTTAAATAATGAAAGCATTCACTGGATCCATTTTGGATGGTGATATCATGGGTAGGATGGAGAAGCTTGGCTTGACTGGACCACAATGGTGACAAAGAATCAAAGCAAAGGAGAATTCTTGTTTATTGGAGCAGGATGGTTTTACCCACAAAGATTACATTACCTTTCTTATTGCTCATGTCATTGGTGATTCTTCCTCATTCGTGGACAACCATCCAGTGTTGGGCCCTTGGTGGGTATTTAGTAGACACAGTGTGTATTGAGTTTACTAAAATCCCCCACCTCTGGGTTGAGCAGCTATCCCCAAAATGCTTTCCCTACCTTCTAAACTAGAGCTTATTGCTCTTGCAGTCTCCTTTCTTTGTCCTAGCCACCTTCATTCTGGCTGTAGCTATATAAGGTACTTGGGGAAATGACTGCCCTAATCATAATCTTTAAGATCTCTACAGAAAGTGTCTATAACTGGAATTTCCTCATTACTTTAATGTCCTTCTAGTCATAGCTTCATGGACCTATTATGTGTAAATTAGAAACACATTATTCCACCAGCAAAGCTTTTCTTTCAAATGCATAGAATTTTATAACCTGTCATAATCTATCAAATTCTGAATTGTTTGTATTGAGACTGACTTTTTTCTGTAAGAAGATGTCAAAGGATCTTAATTTCAGCTAATTCTGGCAACCAAAACGAGTCTCCTCTACTTAATAGCTGGCAGTGGTCTCTGCAGTAAAATGCTTCCAGGAACAATTGGAAATTACTAAGATAATAGTGTGTTTCTTTAGATTAGTATCACCTCTGAAATGTGAAGCTTTTGCCAATTCAAAGCTCCTTTGCTGTCTTTCTAAAACTGAGTTTCCTGAAAAGTTCTTAAATATTAAGAAAAGTTGACGTAAGTAGACAAGAAGACAGCAAACAGGAAAGCTAATGGACAGACTGTGAGTGACCTGTAGAGAGTTCTAGAATTTCATATGGGCTACTTCCAAATAAGGGAAAACTTGGCAGGCGTGAGTTTGGAATTCTCTTTAGTTTGTTCCTCTTTTCAAAGCCCAGTACTATGTATTGTTCTTGCTCTTTGGTTTCATGGACGTCAACTGGCATATTTCCAAGGATGATATGTTTTGGGTGGGAAAAACATCATTTCCTTCACAACCAGGTCATAGTGTGATGTAAACTCAGCACTAGAGTGAACAGTGTGTGATTAAGAATCTAATTTCTGACTTTGTATCTTAACTCAAATATATAATACCAACAAGATGTTGTTAGGCAAACCAAGAAAAGCTCTATGGTTGATGCTTGATGAAGAGTAACTGGTGATAATAGCTAATATTAATTAAATGCCAGGCATGACAATAAATACTTTACATGCACTATCTCATTTAATTGTTTTTTTTAAAAAAAAAAGGCCTAGGGGGCAGGATGTATCATTATTCCCATTATGCAGAGCACCACCCTAAGGCTAAAGAGCGAGAGGTAGGATTTGAATTCAGGTCACTCTTCAAAATGTAAAGGTCACACTTTACATTTTTGTTTTAGAAAAGACTGTCAATTTCTCCAGTATGAGCTGGCTTAGATCTTAAAAGAGTCTCTGAGCCAGATGTTGGAAATTTCTTGTTGGTGATCCCAGGTCTCCTTGCATTTATGTTGCCACAGAACTTTTGTTCTCCATTAAGTAGGATGGTGTGTGTCTGGAGATATTCCCAAAGAAAGTGAGGCCTTCATTCAGGACAAACACGTCACAGGCAGATTCACAAGGCACTCCAACTGACCCGTCAAGTCAGTCAATTTAGGATTGAACAGTTCAAACCAATGGGTTGTCTTAGCATTGTGCCAGTGAAGTTTTAGACAAAGAATCAGCCCATTTCTGTGAATCCATTCCAGCAGCTTGACCCTGTGTATGCAAATCAGTTGGTGGATGTTTCTACTTTCAATATTTTTTTACGTTGCATGATTTTCCTTGCTTATTTTTCCTGTTTCTGTTCAAAAAAACCCTGCCTGAACAACTATGAGCTTGTTATAGAACCATTTTACCAATTTTGCTCATGGTAACGCCAAATGTGGGGTGTGCTTAATTTAAGTATTAGTAATAAAATAATTACATTTCACCCAAAATAATGGCATCTGCGTTCCAAGCTTCATGGGCTATAGACTTTTACTTGCTTTTCTCTGCATGTGATTTCCCATAAAATTCATTCCTAATAATGAAATGCTCAAAAATGAAATGCTCAGTTTTACTATTTTATGTGGCCTGAGAACTTGGGCAATTATTTTCTTACCCTTGAGCAGTGCTGTCATTTAGGCGGGTGACATTTGGGTTGCAACTAATAGAAATTCATTCAAACTAGATGAAAAACAAAATGCACTTTTTCAGGAAAGTGTTTTAAAAATAAGAACCAGAGCAAAAAAGACATGCCAGTTAACAATAAAGTTAGTTCAATTAATCAGAACATCCTTTCGCGAAGTATTCTAGCTTATCAAATTTCATTCTTCCATTTGTTCATTCATCCACTCATCCATTCCGTTAAGATGGACTGAGGATCTATGGTAAGCCAAGTGTTGGGGAGACACAGACAGGGGTTCCAGGATTCTTGCTTTCAAGGAGCCTCATCTTCCCTCCCTTAGTATTCCTCCCTTCTGAGCATCTCTTTGTGTGTGCTATTGAAGAGTTGCTGGAAATGGTGCAAAAGATAAGAGTGGAGTGAGGAGAAGCCATGAAATGGCCAGTCACTCTTAAACCCATTAAAGATGAACTTTGGAAACCCTAAGTGTGGGCTTGGTTAAGATAAGCCTATAAGTATATTTCTATGGAATGCAGTACTCACTGACTTTGAGGCAAATGTAATTCAAAGCTTAAAAGAGTTGAGCTCAGTAGTCACTAAGGCAGACATAACCTTTTCTTTGAATGATATGTAAGGCCCTAATAGAAGAAATCTCCTAACTACATGAGTGGTGGTTCTACAAGCTGGCCTACAATCACCCAGACAGCTGGTAAAAGTCCAGACTTTGGGGCTCCATCCCCAGAGTTTCTGATTCCTTAAGTTCTAGAGAGAGCCTCGTCATCTCCTTTTCTAGCAAGTTCCCAGGTGATGCTGCTGCTGCTGGTCCAGAGACCACATGTTGAGAAATATTGGTGTAAATAAATGTTATTCGAAGTGCCAACTGTAGATGTGAATTATTTGTCACCAACCTGGGAGACGTACAGAAACCAAATAAAAGGAAGCCTTGGGAATCTTTTATAATTTGGCATTGCCATGATGTCCAAGTGCATGATTGATGGGCATATCTCAATAAACAGGGTATAGATGAGTTCAGGGTTGTCACATTTGCCCTGTGAGTCACATGCATGCAAGCTGCATGCTAGATATGCAGAGGGAGCCCATATATTATTCTGTGAAAAATTGAAATTATAAAACACTAGCCATTCACCACAAATATTGGAGAAACACTGCTCTCTGAACCATCACGCAATACAGCCTCATTTAAAAAGAATGCTTCACACAAATGAGTTAAGGTGATTCCCTCTCACACAGTATGGAGCAGGCAGGAGGAGGAAAGAGCTGGGTCTTGGCCTGGCATCCTCTCCCTTCAGGGGCCTGGTGAAACAGACAGGGCTGCAGAGACTGGCCCTGGGTGTGACACTACACATCGGTAGGGTGGGTCAGCCCAGATGCCAAGGAGATCAGGCTTTTTATGAAGCTGGAGGCCTGAACAGAGAAACCGATCAGTCAGAATTTAGGATGCCCAGTCCTGTGCAAGGGTCACAGGGGATCAGCATGAAGGTTGTACCCTTGCCAGTGAGGTCAACATGGGCCCTTCAATTGTAGGCAGTCAGGGAGACTTAAGACCCAATACAGAAGATTCTTAATTGTCAGAGTTACTTGAACCCCACCTCTGGGAAATTAACTTTATACCTGGGCTTAGAACTTTGGGTATGACTAGGTCTAAAGGGGGAGACTGAAAGCAACCTCTCCCATGGGTGCCCCCAGGAAGGCTGAGCCCAGGGAAAGGGAAAGCTACTTGGGCTGTCATTTTCTTTTATCTCTTTAAACACTTTATTGAAGTTTCCAATGATCTGATTTCTAGTTGTCAAGATTCAGCTATTCTCAGCCTTAAATTCTAGGATTCTCTGGGGCTGGCTAGAAAGCAGCCCATGTGAATGAGGCCTCCTCCATGATTTCAAAGCTTGATGAATGGGCTTCAGATTGACTTTGCTAACTGTCTTTTCAAATGGATCTCCTGATAGCGCTACGATTTTACTAGCCGTGATTTATTTTTTAATATTTTGTACTTCAAGCTCTGATAAATTCAGTGTTCTCTCTAAGCACTTGTACAAATTAGATTGCGGTTGGAGGAGGTTAGCATTTTTACATGTTCAATACGTCAAGGCCTGATAAGCAGCCATTGCAGCTGTCTGCTTTTCTAGTTCCCACTGAAGTCTTCCCTTCTCTAAAGCCTTGTTTGGCTGGAGTCACCCCAAGAAGAGGTTTTCATTACCTTGTATCTAGAAATGGCCATCAGCTTTGTTCTCATGGCCTCCAGTCACTAATTTGAAAGAGTGATCTTAGGTACCCACCAGCTACTTCCTGGGGCCTCTGCCTTCCAGCTGGAGAACTAGCTGCCCCAGACATGCTGCATATTGGCTGAGACACAGTGATGGAGGCTTCTGAGAAAGGTGTATGTTACAGGATGACCAGTGGAAAGCAGTGTACACACTATTCATGGGTCAGACAGATGAGGGTTTGACTATTGCTGGGTCATTTAGGTTTTGGATTCCAAGTAACAGAAAAACCAACTCAAACTGGTTTAATAGCAAAGGAAATTTAGCAGCTCCTCTTGGACCACAGGCTGCACAGGCTTCTGAGTTGGATGCTCCAAGGATTCAAGGCCACCATTGGCTCTCTTCTCCACTCTACTGTTTTAGCCTCATCCTCAGATTGATTCCGTAATTTCTCTCTAGGCTGCAAGATGGCTGCAACCAGGGCTTCCTCGTTAGGGTCCAGCAGGGGAAAAAAGAGACAGACCTAGTCTCCCCCAGTCAGTCACTTCAATATGATTGACTAGGGGAATGCCCTGCACTGATTCGCTACAGTCTGATTTATCTGAGCCAATCACTGGGCAAAAGAAATAGGATTACGAGTGGTTGGTTTCAACCAATTAGAGTCACTCACTGGAGTGGAGAGTGGAGCTGATTGCACCAAAACCAAAAGCATGCTATATCTAAGGGGAGGAAGGAATGGAGGCTGGGAGACAACCAACATGTTCATGGTGCTGGCTTTGCTACTTGCATCCCTTTGATTTAACCTCTCTGAGTCTGTTTTCTCATGTATAAAATGAGGATTATGCCGGAATCCACCTCCCTGGCTGTGGTCGAGATTACTGAGATTAGGATAACAAAGAGCTTTGCTCTGTGCCTGGTGCACTGTAAGTGCCAAGTAAAGATTATGAGGGAGAAGATAAACTAAGGTAGGTACCCATGGTATTTGGACTTTACATCCTCTCATAGGCTTGTTTTAAAAGGATCTTCCTCCTTTGTGTATGGAAGTTAAATGGCTATAAATGGATGACAAAGACTGCAGAGAAACCGTTTAAATGCTGATTCATCCAAACACTAGGTGAAGAAACTCAAACAAGGCATCTCTAAAACATGCCAAGAGTAGCTCTGAGTAGTGAGTTTAAGAAGAAGGATGATGATAATATTAAAACAACAATGATGAAATGAAGAAAAAGAATATAGATGAGAAGGAGTAGTTACAATTTATTGAGCATTTCTGGGTGTTCCACTAAGCATTTTACATGAATTGTGAGCCCTTGACATTGCTTTTATTGTACATGAGAAACAGAAACTTACAGAAATTAAGGAGTTTGCCTGAAGTCAATAGCCATTAAATGACAAAACCTGCATGTGAACCCAAATTCATGACTCCAAAGTTCATTTCATGCACTTTATACAAAACCGCTTGCAAAGGAGTGTACCCTCATTCATTCATGCATGCATGCATTCATTCATTCCCTTGCTCGTGCTCTCAGCAGATGGCCCCTGACACCGTGCCATGCTTGATGTTGGGAGAGAGATGGATAGGACAGAGAAGTGCCTTGGAGAAAAAGGCAGCACCCAAGTCCTGGGATGCCAGGTTTCTTAGGAGTTCCCTAGGGCAAGGTTGTGTGAGGCAGGGTTTCGGGCCCTTTCTCAGTCAAACGAGAACTGTTGAATCACTAATGATGATGGAGACCCGGCAGCTTCGGGCACAGCGTGGTCCATGGCCTGCAAGACACAGGGGGCTGCTCTCTCCCCGCAGCGTCCTCTGCCATCTGCTCTTCTCAAAGAGACAGTTTAAGCTATCTCAGTGCGAAGGAGGTCAGAACGTCAGAGTTCACCTTTACTCTCCATAACTCTGCTCCAAAGGAAGAATTGTTTCAGGGGGAAAATGGCTGAGACCAGCCAGACTCTTTATTCAGAATCTGGATTGGATGAAGAGAATGGATCTCACAGGTTTATATTGTTGATGCTGCTCAATTCATCCAACTGCACTGTGATGGCCTGTGTGCTGGGGGTTGTGCTGAGTACTGGGGATATGCAAATGAGCACGTATCACTGTGCCTCTGGCCTCTGGGGTACACACGCTGGCAGAGCAGATAGATGCACACAGAATGTAGAGCATATGAGATTAGTCTGCCACACCCCAGTATGGCTGAAAGAGTTGTTAAAATTTGTGTTAAATATTAGGAAATTCATCCAAATTAGTAAACACCCACTGTCCTGCCCACCCACCTGCCCCACAGTATCCTCTTCTATGCTTTCTGCTCTGACCCCTCCTCTGACCTCCTTCTCCATAACAACCCCCAACTTCCCCATGATCCCAAAACAGGGGCCTCCAAGACCCTGCCCCAGCACTGCAGTAGCCCTTTGTTTTGATTAGTCTGCATCTGAGCATACCAGTTGTTAAGTATTTTAAGTGTCATTGCTGAATAAAGGCACATACTATGTGCTTTCCGGGAGTAGAGGAACAGGGAGGAAAAGTTCATACCAACTGAAAGGAGATACCCCCAAGAACATTGTTTGAACATCTTTTGTCACCTTGGATCTCTGGCCACACTTTGGGCCTGCTCCCCAAAACTTCCCCACTATCTTCTCTCTTTTATCCCCAGCCTGCAGTTATCCTGCCCTAATTCCTACGGCAGCCACTCACTGCTGAAATCAGCCAAAAGGAGCAGAGATGGCTCCACGAAGTTGGGGCCTGCCTCCTGGGAAACAGCTGTGGTGTCCTCTGAACCTTCGGTTTGGTTCTTATAAGAATAAAAGCTCTTACTTTGGTTTTTGTAGGAATAAAGGACTCAACAACCAGATGGCTGGATCATTTTAACTGATAACTGGGACTCTATTTATTAGAATGCTTTTGGCTGCTAGTTAAAAAAAAAAATCAAACATGTTTCCACAAAAGGGAACATTCAAAAGAAAAAGAGAATGGACGCCAGCACGGTCCTATCTCAGTGTCTCAATGACCCCAGCATCTGTGTTCTGCCGTCCTCAGTGTTACCGTCAGCCTCAGGTAGGCCCCCTTCATTGATGCAAGGTGCTGGACAGCAAACAAAATCAGAAAAAGACTGTATGTTCTGGTGCTTCTGTCCTCAGAAAAATAGATATCTTTCCCCAAAGCTTTTCTCCAGTTTGCCCCCCCACACCCCGTCTATAATATCTCATTGTCAGGAATGGCCACATGTTCACTCCTGTTCAACTGCCAATGAAGGAATTGCAGTCATCACTGCTGGCTTTTTCAATCAAGATTTGTGCCCAGAGCTCGGATCCTTATATATAGTCCTATATATATTGCCAGCAAATGAATATAAGTGGGCAACCAGAAATATCAGCTACTGGAAACTTCTGGAAAGAGAAAGGCAGAAGTGGAGAAAATAGTGTTTGTGAGTGAGATGGGGAATATGGGAGTGTGTCATTAGACATTAGAAGTTAGAAGGCAAAGGACTTTGGGGTAAAGAAACCCCCAAAATGCGAGCATTATTTAGGTCATTGTTTCGGTTATTAATTGCTATGTAACAATCATTCCAAAACTTGGTGGCTTAAATCAATAACCATTTATTATTACCCAGTGGTCAGCAGATCAGCTTGGTGGTTCTGCTCATCTGGACCAGACTCCTCTGAGCTCATCTGGACTCTTTCAAGTGTCTGCAGGAAGCTGGCTGGTCTAGGACGTCTCAGTTGGGACAGCTTATCTCTGCTCCACGTGGTCTCTCATCCTCCAGCAGGCAAGTCCAGGCTTGTTCACTTGACAGCCTGGCAGAATTCCAAGAGGAAGAGTAGACTTGTTGGAAGTCTAGGCTCAGAACCGGGGCACTATCGACAAAGCCTCATTCTATTGGCCAAGATCAAGCCAGGAGACAAGCCAAAATCTGCAAAGTCACATTGCAGAATGTGCATACTGGGAAGAAGGAAGGGTTGTGACCACTTTGGCAATCAATCTACCACCGTGACCTTTGCAAGACATTTCTCTTCCCTGCACCACAGTTTCATCACCTCTAAAGTGAAGCTATTATAATAATAGTGTCTACCTCGAAGTCTTGTTTTAGGATTAAATGAGAAAATGCATATAAAGCGCTAAACACAGTGGTGGGCACACGATAAGCATTAAATAAGTATTAGCTTTTATTACGCTTGTATTTATGACTGTAGCTAGTATGATTATCATCATTATTATAGTTGTTATAATGATTATTATGATTTTGAATATCTGTCTGCTGGGTTATGAGTCCCTGTAGGATACAAGTTTAGTGAAATGTTTTCCCAGATCCCCAGACTTTATGAAAACCCTAGTGGGCTCCCAGAAGCCTGCTACATGGGGGCGGGTGATTTCAGGGGGCAGGGGGGCAAGGAGGTTGCTGTGCTGGCTGTTCGGAGGCCCCTGAGCTCCATCTCTCAATTGGAGCCCTCCAAGGACCTGCGGTTAGCTGCTATTTCAGTAGAAACCACCAGTTTGGGCCAGCATGCCTCCTGGGGTAAGGGAACAGGCTTTTACTCATGGGACGGCTGATTTTCTGCTAATTTCTGCTGTTCCATCTGTGCCCAGTGCTGAACTCCCTCAAGGCGGTAATGTAGTTCAGCGTGCCCAGGGTAGGCACCGAGGGACGAAGGAGAAATCTCCCAGCCTCATCTCACACCTACTTCCACCTAGTCCTCCAAGACTAAAACCAGTCAGCAACTTCTTGGAAAAGAGCATTTGTCTCATAAATCTGCAAAAGGGAAAAGGGTTGTTGTTGTTGTTTTTTAATGATTGTTTTGTTCATGATGGAAAAACCTCCTGGTAATGGTCCTGGCATTTCCCCATGCAGACTCTAAAGGCATCAAGAAGGAAAGGCACACGAGGCAGCCTGCTCATTTCACTTGCCACCACAGTTTTCCCATCTGCTAAGGGACGGGCCCAGGCAATTTCCAAGTGTAATTCACAGTCCTATGTAATTTAGGCGCAAACAGAATCAACAGCTTGATCAAGATGCTATGGCAACAATTCAAAAGGTGATGCTCCCATTTTTGTCCTTGCTCAACACCAATGCCAGCCCTTTTGTGGGTACATCTTCTCTCTGCCCCACCGTCTGAGCCTCTTTTTCTCTGTCTCCTTACCTTGTGTCACAGCTCCTCACAATTTTTCTTTGTCCGTCCCTTTTATCAAGCACTGTATTTCCACCTGCAAATGTGCCAGTCTAACCAGACACCTCTCGTAGATTATATTGCCACAGTGACTGACCACTGCCAGATCTCTACTAGCTAATTGTGGCCCCCACCCCCACTTCATCTGGCCAGGGCTAAGATGGATGCTCAATTTGCATTATTTATGTTTCGTCTCTGGGTTCCAGGGATCTGCTTTTGCATAACATATGTACAATTCTGCTGACATTGAGAGTTCATTTGGCTTGAGATGCTCAGAAAGTGGGGTGGGAAGAGACCTGGTTTGTGTAAATTCAAAAGCTATCAGGCAGCTTTGCTTTTTTTTTTCCCTGAGAACTGAAAGATGGCTTCTCATGGGAGTTCTTTGGATTACACTTGTCAGGTGAACTCTTTTGCTTAAAGAGCTTTGGTTCTATTTGGGCTGTTAGTCTCTTGCCTTCAAATGGGCAGGGCAAGGGACCAAGGCCCATTTTCAAGTTCAAATGCAAGCCTATCACTGCGCTGCAATTACAGCCAGAGGATATCAGAGAGAGGAGGCCTTATAGTATCTTACTTCATCTCTTCATTTTGTAGAGGAAGACTGAGGCTCAGAAACAGGAAATGGCTCACAAGGCAGCTGGTTGTATGGTATGTCATGTTATGCAGTCCTTAATTTCCTTCCAATAAAACAAGATTGTTACCAAGGGGCAGATGCCTTTTGAGCACTTTACATATTATCTTATTTAAAATCCTTATAAAAGTTCCATAACACTAGGACTTGTTGCTATCATCCCCATTCCATAGGTGAGGAAACTGAGGTAGAGAGGTTAAGTAACTTGTCCAAGGTTACACAGTGCTAAGCAGCCAAGCTAAGAATTAAACCGAGGTAGCCTGGATTAACAGTCTCTGATCTAACCACTCTGTTTTAAGGCCTCTTTGAGCTGCCTCATTACTTACAGAATAATGCCCACCTCCTCTCTTTGCAGCATAATGCCTTCTATGATCCTACCCCTCCTGACTTTCTCAGCTTCATTTTTGCTATTCCCCATAATTCTGACATACTTATACATCATATCATGGGATACATTCATAAACTATAAGTGATAACTGTATTCTCTAAGCCAGTTCTTTCCAAATACCAGTTCATAGCAAAGCTTTTATGGACTCAGAAATAGAAGGGTAGTGATATAATGTGTGTGTGTGTGTGTGTTTATAAATTTGTGAATATCCTTTCTTGGGAAGAAGTGTCATTTATTCAAAAGTATAAGCTCTTGTTCTTTTAACATTATCAAGGGCAAGAAATGTTCTTTCTCCTACAAAATAGTAGCATTTGTCTTCTTGGGGGGATATTTTGGGATGCTATATTTCAATTTCCTTAATTTTTTGATATTCCCCTAGAGTCTTGGTTTATTTATTATGTTTACTTAGCTCATTCAAAATCTAGTTTACCTGGTTCACCTCCCTGAGAAGATGACCTGTGCCCTAAACTCTCCAGTCCAGAACCTCTGCCCAGAGCTGGTGGGGCTCAAGCCTAGTAGGAGTGCAGAGCAGATCTGTCTCTTTAGCTGTCCCTGCTTCAGAGCCCTACCTTCCACCCAGGGCCGCCATACTCTGACACAGCCCTGACGTGGAAGTCACAGGGGAAGTGGTCTGTAGCTGAAATTACTCTTCACGTTTCCACTCCCCTGGCACCAGGTTTTACCTCCTAGTAAGAGGGAAGGCCTGGGCAGCTGTGAGAATTCATTGCAAGACTTTTCTCAGGGGTGCTGGCATGACAAAATGGGATACTTATTATTTCAAAGGGTACTTTCCCAACCTGGAATTTCAGGCAGAGGCCAGATATTATAGTGAAGAATTCCAGGCAGTATTGGAGAGCTGGTCTTCAGCTTAGAACCCTCAGGTGTCTGTCCCTCTGGAATGTCTGTCCTTGACTTACCGAGGCTGCTAAAAACACCAGAGAACAAGTCTAACGACATCCCAGGAAACAGCCCTTTGCGTGAAGTCAGAAACAGAAACCACTGAAATACCTATGGAGGAAGTGGATCAAAAGAATGATGATTCTCCTGGTTATAAGCATGGATTTCTTCTGGCTCCCTTCATTTTTCTCACTCCTTTTATAACCTCACTTCCCTTTCCACACTTTATTCTTTGTCTTCCTCTTGCTACAAAACATTTCATCCAAATAGGTGAAAATGTATTTAGTTTGTACACCCACATGTTGATATTTTCAGTAGGTTCTGTGATCTCATGTGCAATTTGGGGAATGGATTTTTAAACTTTTATAAAGAAAGAGCTAGCAGGAGATCAACAACCTTTGCTTGACCAAGAACATAACAAGCCTTATTAAAATAGTTATCTTTAAATTTCTCTTCAAAACATGAGGAATGGCCAGCAAAGGCCCAAAGAGAAGGAAGAATGTGTGGAGGAAAAGATATGAAGGGAAGAACCAAGCAACATGGCTTACAAAACCCACAAAGCATCTATCGAGTTATGGCTCAAGAAATGTTTTGCTCTTCCTAAAGGGTCCAGTCATACTGAACTGAGAGACGTCATGCTTAGCTTGGGAGATATGTACATTTAGGACAACAGATGTGACTGAAACTCCCTTCCATCCCCCTTGCCATGTGCCCCCCAGATCTGCCAGAGACTGAGTTGGCTACATTCTTTATCTGTTGGGATGATCAGATCTTTGATATGGATGATCTGAGTGCTTGATGGCCTTGCATTTACTGGGTTGCCTCAGGTTTGCATTGCCAGGAACCACTGGGCAAGGATGTGTGAGGAAATGCCCCAGGGAACCCCTTGAGTCCCACACAGCATCCTCCCTGCCCTTCATCTAGTTGCATCCTATTTGACACCATTGTCTCCCATCCTTTTGGTATGAAGATGTTTGCTTACCCATCTATGTAGCTTGGATTGAAAGGCAGATACAGACAAATTTAAAAGCTTAAGAAAGGTACACAAATGACCTATTATTGGCTAAAAGAAAATAATACTGCCAAAAAACTTGAATCTGATAAGCGCCTAGATTTAACTAATAATTTATAGGAAATACAGGGGAAAAGGATCTGATATCTTAAACAAATTGGAGGGAGGGAGGGAGGGATTTAAAGACTAAAGGAGATTTGAGACATATCAACCAATTGCCATGTATGGACCTTATTTGGATTCTGATTTGAACAAAGTGCCTCTTCCAGCTCATTAAGTGGTGAATGTTCAGTCACTTTTACTTTTCATATTTAGTAATTTAAATCAAAGTTTATAATACATTGCTATTTGTTAAATATCAATGGTAGAATTTTAAAATATAGAGTACTTCAGGCACAGTGAATTAAAATATTCATTTCAAATCATTTACATATTTTTGTTGCAAATAAATAAAATGCAGTGTTCAGTAACAAGTCTTTTGAGCATTAAAATACATTTCATTAGTATGAAAATATGGAGGGGGAGTAGAAAATTAATGCATTTATGAAAATAAAGAAATGTAAAATTTTAAGAGTTTCCTTCCATATTTAAAAAAAAAGGTAAAATGGGTATCAAACTGCTATGGGACCTAGATTCTGTGGGTACATTTAAAAGAGGAATGTAACAGTTTTATTTTTTAATCTCAGTATTTAAAACATGTCAGAAATTATGTCCTTCTTAACTGTTGCAATTTGTGATGAAAAAATTTAGATGCCAACATAAATGTGTGACAAAGGTATAGAGAATTTCAAAATTCTTACAGTGGAAACACAAGAAAGAGTTTGAAAACCCCTGTTAAATCCACCACCCCTCAATATTTTTTGAAGATCAATTCTTTTTCTTGCATAATACTTATCCGGTCTTCAGAAAGTACGTCAGGAAACAAAAATTTAGATATACTCAAGAATCCTACTTGCTGTACTGTGGTACTAGGAGGTGTGTGCTTCTCCACATCATTCATTCATTCATTCACTCAATAAATACTAGTTAAGTGGGTACTAGGTTCACAAGCCTGTTTCAGGTCCTAGGGTAACAACCACTGGAATCACATACACTGATTAAATCCCTTAATTAAATCCTTCATTACAGAGCCTAAAAATGATCAAATTCTTAAGCTCTAGCCTTGGTTGACATGCTGATGAAAATAGCAAGACTCATGCCTTGTCCTCCTGAAAACTGAAACAATCTTAGGAGGGTCTAACATCAGTATATAAAAGTGTAAAAAGAGTACTTTAAAAGGCAGGCCATCGTTCCAAAACTAGAATTCCATTCTTAATTGAAATGGCTTCTTGGTTCTCTTGTAGGACACTCCTGAAAAGATGAACTAGAAGTCAATTCATGAGGAGGTCCATATCAGAGAATAAAGCTTTATTACTGGTGGACAAAGAAAACAAAATACTCCAGTAGGACAGGCGATGAAGTGATTATCAGTATTCCGGACTAGTCGCACTCTGTCCCTAGACTTTGCAAAAGCTCTGAGGATCATGTGTACATGGGGCTCTGGCCTGGAGGTGATTTACCTGCAGCTGTCTGACAGGCTCTGTTGAACCAAGTCAGCCATATTTGGGAGGGGAGGGGCTTAGGAGGTGACATCAATATTGCCCATATTTATCACGGAGAGGAGACAGAGAGTTGCAAGCTGCAGCTCTGAGATCTGTGAGTTCAGACACGAGTGTGTGCTGTGTTCTGATGTATGTGTTAAACCCAGCAAGCTTTTGTTGAAGGACTTTTTTTTACCCTCTGTTGTGTATTTCTATCCACCTGCCTTCCTCAACCTACACCCACTCATTTGCCCATTCTTACACACTTCAGTGTGATTTTTGCACAAAACAACCCCTCCTTTGATGGTTCAGAGAAAAATCCCTGTTTGCCAGGGACAATGGGGATGAAACATGCATTATTCTTTCATGAACCACACAGAAAACCTCACGCTTCTGGGGGTGGGCTGGCAGGATGCAGCCTGCAACCTGGTTTTCTGTCTGTTTATGTTCTGTTTTGTGTTTACCAATCAGAGAGCAATCCCCTGCCCCTTCTCAGCAATTACTTAAAATGTCAGGAAGAGGTCTGGTCTATGGTTCTCAAAGACTGACCCTGAGCATTGTAAAACCCAAGGATTTCTGCTTGTCATCTTTATTAATCACTTATATCCACGAATATTTATTGACCACCTACAGTATGCAAAGCCCTGGGCCAAGCATTAGGCAGAAATATCCATATTTCATAGATTCTGACATATGTGTTTTCCAATATTTTAATGTCTCTGAATTTGGGATGGTTCCATGACATTTTTTCTTCTTTCTTAGTAGCACACCAAAAACAATTTCACGCCTTACCAACAATGTCCCCTTGGGTCTGAAGGCATAATACATTGTCCATGACTAGCTTCTCGGCTTTCCCCAAAGAGGGAATGAATATACAAAACAAAGGAGGCAAAACTCACAGATCAGCAGGCTTTTCACTTTTGAAGCCTAACAAGTTTTGAGTGGTTTGAAGATGACCTGTGTGTTTCATTTACTCATGCTCTGGCCTTCCAAACATATCATACCTGAATGTGGATGATCAATAGTTATTCTGTACGGTAGTTCTTAAATTGACAAACGACTGTTTTATTGCTGTAAAGTAAGTGGTGTGTGTGTGTGTGTGTGGTGCTTTCTACCAAAAAAATTCACTTGGAAATTGATTTTCAATCTGTTGTTCAAGCCATAATTTCAGAAGACTCTTTCTTAGGGTATATGTACAACATATCCATAGAAACTAGTTAGGGATATTTTTAACGGAACAAAAGAAAGAATTTTTTTGTTCCCTTTATGCATCAAAATGTTTACGGAGTCCCTATGATGGCTCAGACACTACAAAGTACTGTTAGGGGACAGACAAATGGAATACTGTTTTTGCCTTCAAGGGGTTTACAATCTAAAGGGGGAGAAAAAAACCTGTAAATCACTAAGGCTCATATAAGAAAGAATGAAATGAGTCCTACAACCGAGACCCAGGATATCTACATGAGATCGCGTTACCCTGATCTTTTTTTTTTTTTTTAAGATTTTATTGGGGAATTGGGGGAGGGAAACAGCGTTGGGGATTCGGGGAAGGGGAACAGACAAGTTGCTGTCTTTTTGTTCTTCAGTCTAGTTGCGGAGGATGTTGCTTCACTGGCCCATGTTGGTATCGTCATTGTACTCTTCCCGGATGAGGCAGATCGGTCGCTGGCCTCTGGATGGTCACTCACCGTGGCTATTGGCAGCTCACGCTGACTGCCAGCCGCTCACACTGGCTGCCGGCCACTCACTGTAGCCTATGGCAGCCCACTGCAGCAGGGGCTGCAGCCCACACCATCACCGGGGCTCACATAGTCCAGCTCCAGGTGGAGCTGTTGTTAGCTGTAGAGGGCAGTGTCACTGGCCCTCATATGTGGGATCCGAACTGGGGCCGCTGGCATCCCAAAACCAGCTCTTAACCAATGTGCCACTCAGCCGGCCCTACCCTGATCTTTAAATACAGCAAAATGAAGGCTGTCCTCCCTGTCCTCTGAAATGTGGCTGCCACAGAGAAAAGAGCCCAAGCAGAGCTCAGAACACTGTCTCAAAGCAACCCTTTCATGGTTGATAAAAAGAGACAGTTTCCACCCACCAGGGGATGGCAAGGACCACGTGCTTTGAAAGCTTCACAGTCAACCAAATTTCCCATGCCTGTTCTACCTGCAGTGGTTGGTTTCTACCCAGTGATAAATCCTACCAGTCATCTGTTCACTCCCCTAGCCTCTTGGCATGATGCTGTCTTTGTCATTCCCTGCCAGCTTCTCCCTGACCTCAGCCGCTCTGTCAATTGCCTTCACCTTCAATCTCTTTTTTTGAACTACAAGCTCTTCAAGGACAGGAGCCAGGCCCGTGAGACAGAAACTAAACCCTAAAAATACATTTTGCTGTGTCAAGGAAGAAAGAAAGGAAGAGAAAGAAGGGAAGATCATGTCTTTCTTGAATGTGTGACTTTAATAAACCAAAGGAAATTTGGGGTCCACCGTACAGCAGGAAATTGCACCTTGGAATGCTGAGGAAGTTCAACTCTAGGTTTGCCCTCCTGGAGGCCTCTGCTGAGAGCAGCGAATCTCAGCCTCATCTTCTGCTCTGGTGCATGTTGACAGCTGATATTCACATGACTGATGGGTGACTGGGGGTCTCATCTATTTACCTGGGATTCCCAGAGCATTGCCTTTCAAGCCACCTTTCTCTCCCACCTGGTATGCAAGTGATTAAAAGTGAAGTTATTGAAGAAATAGTATTGAAGCCACTCTAATTTAGAGGGGTGGAGGGGAGAAGCAAATCACTTGCAAATTTTGCTCTTTTATTTTTAGTAACAGATTTTTTGAGACAAATCAGTTTATGGATGCCCCAACACCACCCCAACACCACCCCGACTCTGCATACCCTCCTCCAGAGCTTAGCTGTCCCTCTCCATGCCTCATCCACCCCAATTCAGCCTCAGAAGTCAGAATCCAAAACAAGAGGACCCTCAGCCAGTACCCAAAATGGTCCTGCTTTCTTCTTTTAACTCGTAAAACACCCTTAAGACCTGTAAACAAAAGGAAGAATAGAAACATTACCGATTTTAATAGCAAATCACCCATTTGAAATATGTTCATCTTACTGAAAAAAATAAAACACAAACCAAAAGCCTAGGCTTATTGCTGCCTAATTTTTAGACCACTGTCATGTGCAATATTTGGGATACATACCAAAAATTATTTGTGACTTATCTGAAATCCAAATTGAACTAGGCGTTTGTATTTATATGACAGTCTTATCACTAGAGACCGTTGCTTGGGACTCACCGAACACTTTTATATCTACTATTTCTTCTGATCAAAGGGATTTGAAGTAATAAGTACTAATAATGGTAGTCATTCAAGTATTGGGCAGTCTATCAAAAAAGAAGGGTTAGAATCCCAGAAATCAAAATACAGGCAGAAGTCCAACTTGCCTGTAAGAAAGGAAACCAACCATGGGGATAAGAGAGAAGGGAGGGAGCTGGCAACAAAGTAAAAGATCACAGGGGAGGGACTGAGCATATTCTGGGGACCACAGCCTATGCAGGGCAATCCACTGCCACCCCAGAGACACTCAGCTCTGCCCAGTCCTGTCTTCTCTCTCCTGGGCCTCCAAGAAAGTGGAGAATGAGACTTGGTGCAGTGCTTGGGAAAACATGATATTCTGATAGGCGAACTCAACTGATTTTCAGCTTCCTTCCCCTTCCTCTGCATCTCAGCCCAGGACTTTCCCACAAGTTCTCATAAAGGCGAGACAAATATTTAAAGGTGGAAAATAATAATTTTGCTTTGATAAGCTCAAAGAAACAGTTAAATTCATGTGTGGATCACTTAATCACAGTATCTGGAGTGTATGAGTATATAAACATGGCACATATTATCTCCCCCTTTTTTTTTTCTTTTTTTTTTTTTTGTGTGGCCTCAAAATTTGATCCAAGTCTGGGAGTTAAAAAGTCCCATTTTGTGTAATCAGGTTTTGGTTGAACATGATTGCTGAATTATTTTAAATTGAAGACACATGTCTGGAGGCTGAGCTGTATGTATTATTTCAGGATGGTGTCCATTAGGTCTTATCCACAGGGGCCATCTTCAACTTTTGCCACATTCAATGCATTCTTTATACATCAGTATTTGCAAAATGGTGGATCACATATAAGGGAAAATTAGAGGGAATATGGTACTCGTTAAAGGGTGATTTTTGAAATTATCTTGAATGCATTTTTCAGACCTGTTTCCAGTCTCCCCCGCTAAGGGTCCCAAGAGCTGGTTGGAAAATTGCTGGAAAAAAAAGAAAGAAAGAGAGAGAGAGAGGGAGAGAATATTTTAAAGACAATAACAATGCATAAATAAATAAAACACTGCAGTTGTGCAAGATCCATTTTTTGCAAGGCTATGGTTCTGAAAACTTTACAACTGAATCAACATTTGCTTTAACTCCTTGTCAGCTCTAAACACTTTAAGTGTCTTAATTGCAGATCTAAATTGTTGCCACTTCCATGAGCTTTTCCCTTTGAATGCGTTGGTCCCTGAACTGAGGCTTTTGTCAGACTTCAACTCACAAAGGCAGCCAGTTGATTTTGTAAATTGTTACGTCATGTCGATGGCTCCTGCCCTGACTTGAAGCCACTGGCTGTCCAGGAAGAGTGTGGAGTGAGGGAAACTCTAATTCTGAACCCGGCTGGTGCCCCCAACAACACCCCAAAGACATCCTCCATGCTAAGAGCTAGGGCATCTCTTACGTCATTTTTGCTTTATTGAGGTCTAATTTCCATACCATGAAATTCACTCAAAGTATCTGTACAATTCAATGATTTTTGTAAATTTATGGAGCTGTGCAACCATCACCACAATCTAATTTTAAAACAATTTCATCACCCTAAAAAACAACCTGTGCCTGTTAGTAGTCACTGCCCATGCTCACTCTCAGCCCTTAGCAAACACTCATCTACTTTCCGTGTCTGTAGATTGGCTTTTTCCGTGGACATTTCATGTAAATGAAATCATACAACACGTGGTCTTTATTTTTTTGTCTGGCTTCTCTCACTTGGCACAGCTTTCTGAGGTTCATCTATATTTTATCATGTGCCAGTGCTCTGTTTTTATGGCTGAGTAATATTCCATTGCATAGATATACCACATTTCACCAGTCATCAGTTGACAGACATTTATTTGGGATGCTTCTACTTTGAGGCTACTATGAAACATGCACCCGTGAACATTCATATACAAACAGGCATTTTTAAGTGAATATGATATAGGATTGTCAGTGTCATTTGCTGTGAACTATACGTTGGATTTGCTTTTTATTGTTTAAGGGGTTACCCATGCTCTTGTTAAAGCTGCCTATTGGAACATGCCTGAATAAAATAGGCTCCTGAGGGCTTCAAGAAGCAATAATGATCAGAGTGAGGACCTTAGTAATTCCAGGACACGAAGTGGTTGAAAATAAGGGAGGGAACACTTAGAAATTTCAGTGTTCACAGTGGCCTCAGCTCCTTCTGTGCCATCTCTGGAGTTTAAAGAGCCCAGACCCACACACGCCAGCGGTATGGCCATCCTCTGGCAGCCTCAGCACACGCTGCCTGGTTTCTGAAGGTCCTGCTGACTTAAATAGCATGGAGGCCACTCAGAGAGAAGTCAAGTTGGAAGTGGCAGGGAGGTGAACAGGTCAAACACAGGAACAGGGGCGTCAGGTTTTGTTTATTTTCATGCCTCTTAAGGCTTCAGCGACTGATAGGAGATGCTGGCCATTCTGTCATCAAGGAATGAGTGTTGTGTGTGATGGGAAAGCAGCCAGGGTACCAAAAAGTGCCCAGGCACATTGCCCGCCAATCACCCATCTAGATCTGTGAAGAGCCCATGCCACGAGAAGTTCTTCCCCCAGGAATCATCACAGAAAGCAGGCATATAAAAAAACAACATGGCTTATAGAATGTGCTACAGATCAAAGGAGAAGCCCAGCACTGTTGTCCTGACTTACAGCTAACCTTCTCTGTGGCCTGGACCAGGTCACTAACCTCTCCAGGCCTCGGTGTGCTCCTTGCAAAATGAGAGGAGTTGACATCATGATTCTTGCCTCAGGTTTTTTTTACTTCTGATGTTCAGTTATTCTGATGACTTTGAAAACTTATACTGTTGAAACCCACATTTAGAAGTTAAACCAGTATCGTCATCCTGTTAGCAATCAACTTGCTGATGTCCGGAGATGCGATCTGGAACACCAACTGGCAAATAATTAGCATTTGGAACACGACTTTTTTAAAATGCCACATAACGTCCCAGTGGCACCCCAATCCTGTTTTGTAGATAGGGAAATTGTTGTTGATTTTTCTACATATTCTCTTGTAAGTCGTTAAGCTTCTCTGTGTCAGAGTTGGGAATTGAACCAACAATTTAGGGCTTCCAGACCTTTATTGTATCAATTAATCCAGATTGCCTGCGAGCAAAGAAAATAATCATTCAAGAGTGTGTGTAAAATAATCCTCCATTAAAAAAAAAAATCTCTGACTCACTGGCCAAAATAAGCCTTTTATTGTTGTTGTTTTTGATGTATGGCTTCAGTTCTTATTGAAATGGTGAGATCTTGCTGGAGGAAGGTTGGAGGGTGATTACAGTTCAACTGTAGGTAGAAATGCTTTCTTCTCCCAAGAATAAAGAATGTTCCCTGCTGAGAAGAATTCTAGCATAACTTTTACAGCCTTTTCCTTGGTTGCAGATATTCTCTCTCTTGCCCATGGAGCAATCTGACATCTCTTGCCTGGCCTCACAGACACACAGCCAGCTGCTGAAGTTTTAACACTGCTTTCATTTGGACTTTCAAGTACATCTCTTAATGGAAGGCAGCAGTCTCGTTCTACTTCCCCATGGCAAGAACCAGCCATAGGGTTCACTGGGATACCTGCTCCTTTCAACTCCAAAAACCCTGGCATTTTGACTATTCTCCAAAGCCATTGACCAACCTGGTAGTGAAAGAAATCTGGGGACAGATGGTACGAAATTGAAATCACATTACCACTACCCTCTCCCAAATGCTGGCTTATTATTTTGGCAGATCTCCACAAAGCTCTGTGGCCCTCATGCTGGTCGGGTGGACGTCTGTGTCTTAAATGTGGAAGCCTGAGCATCAGGGCTGATAGAGAGGTGGCACATTAAAGAGGAAATTGCACTCATGTCATGTGGTCCCTCCGTGACAATCAGAACCACATGGAAAATTAAAGAAGTCCACATGCCACCAGACAAATGAGGAGTCTCTTTTCACTTATAGACCCATCTGTTGTTGAAAAATAACCTATATTAGGGATAAACCATCCTGTGTTGAAAAGGAAGCCTAATCCTTGAGATAAAAATGGCAGCAAACGTTCTTTTTTCTGACATTGATCGTTAAATTGAGCTGAGAAGTAGTCAGTCTTGTAAAGCCAACTGAAGCAAGTGCACAGCATTCTATGAAGATTCTGACATTCTCTCGATTTGTTGAAGGTGGCTGACAACCTTTCTGTGTCTCACCTCTTCCATTTATAAGATAGGAATGAATGGTCATTGTTCACATTACAGACCAAACATTAACAGCTCGGGCTGAATTCTTGCCTGCCCACCTCTGAAGGCACTGAGTGTGGAGTGGAAGGAAGTGACAGGAGGAGAAAGGGCTCTCTGGTTCACTCTGGGACCAAGGATGGCACAGATTCGCAGAGAAATCTACTTGATGTTGGTTCCACTTCTTCCAATTTCCAACTTTGATAAATGCAACCAACAATAAATGGAACAATCAGAATGGTTTGGTTGGTACCAGCTTCTAGCCTGGTTGTATTAGTTTATTTTCATGGAGAAGGGTTATATTTCCTCCTCTCTTAAATAGTTCAAAAGTATGTATAATGTATAAGTCTATGCAAGTAAAAATATGAACTTTAAATGCTTTGAGCAAAGGATTTTTAGGAATACACAAAATGGCGTATTACCTTTCTCCAAGCTCTTACTCAAAAAAGCAAACATAATTTATTAATTACTAAAATACACATGTTATTCTATCCCATTGTCATTTCAAAACGAGGGAAGAAAGCAGGGAATTGGGGCTTCAATGGTTCACATTTAAAAATTCCTGCTCCTCCACTTATTACTTGGGTGATTAAAAAGAGTCTGTGCTTCAGTCTTCGTATTTATAAAAATCAGCATAAGAACAATTGCAATAATAATTATTATTATAGCAACTTTAGAGGATTATTGTGAAAATGAAATGTTGCGTGCTTTTTAAATTGCAAAGCCCTCATCGAAAGTTAGTTATCATCTATAGAGGGAAAAAAAAAAACAGTAAATCTGCCAAAGCATCTGGAAAAGGTTTGTCTTTTACAAGGCGTTGTCATTTGTGTGGGATGCAGAGAAAACTTCTGAAAATACCGAAATGAGAAGTGAGCTAGTTTGAGCAACTTGTCTGCAGTTCTCTCTTTCCAATTGTCTCCAAAATTTCCTCACTTCTTGAGCATACTTTTTTTTTGGCGGGGGGGCAGTGTCACTGGCCCTCATATGTGGGACCCAAACTGGGGCTGCTGGCTTCCCAAGCCAGCGCTTAACCACCACGCAACTCGGTGGGCCCTTGAGCACACTTTTACATGCTTCGTACACAGAGAGACACTGCTGTCAAAGAATGCAAACTTGTGACAGAAAATCTCTCTGCCATCTCATATCTCTTCCAACACCCTTTCCTTGGAGATAGGACATATTTTTCTGACAAAATGTTCATTATTCAGAGGTTGTTTTACCATTCCTTCAACTTCTGCTCATGGCCAGGTTAAACTCTGCCTTTATTCCAGGGTTTGGGAAAATTTTGAAGAATGAGAAATTGGAGTCTATTGTTGAGAAACTTCTGGAATAATACCAGCAAACATGGGCCTTGACAATATCATCTCCATCATGGTTGATTGGAAATGATTCATTACTTTCTCACAAACAATATTGTTTAAAAAAAAATACTGGCATCCTGAGTTTCTAAATGAATAAAATCCCTTATCGACAGCACAATATTCCTTTAATAACTTATTTCTGACATGGACCCCTTGTGAACATATATTGATCCATTCTTAAATGGATCGCAGTACTACCCATAAATGGGAAGCATTTCTACCCATAGAGTCAGAATTATCTATGCCTCCATAAGTCAGGAATGCCATGAGGTTTTCTTTAGCTAATTCAGAAGGAAAAGGTAGGAAAGACTGAGGGACAGGAGACGAAAAGGTATAATCGTCAAAAGAAAATGTGCCCTAGATTTGGAGAAAAGAGGGCTGAGATGGCATGTTATTTAAAGTACTGTGTCTCCTTAATGTTATACACTGCCTAAACTCTGTATGAAAAATTATAATTCTTGGTTTGAGCTGGGCTTCTTATGGACAAAATAATTAGATGTCCTTAAAAACCATCATTTTCATCTAGATGTTACAGAGACAAACTGCTAGCTCAGCATTCTGAACTTTTTCTCAAGGGGGATGGTCAAGGATGAAATCCTGATAAAGATCTCTCTACCAAGTTAAAAATAAATACAAAAATTTTCCCAACGATTACAGGCATTTCATGGATTGGCTGGATTCCATATGACAAATATCTGAAGTACTTCTATATTCCTCCTGAATTTATTCCTTTCTTAGTTATTTTTCACATATGAATAATGAATATGTTAATAACAGAGAATCTTCTGACACAGGAAGCCATATGTCATAAATAGTATATGATAATATTTATGTGATCAATAATATTGATAAATATTATAGTCCAATATAATAAATACTAGCTTTTTGTTTCCAAACCTTTTTAGTCCTGAGTAGACAGCAGATGACAAAGACATCACCATTTTATTAATCTTTTAAATATCATCAGGTTAATAAAAAATAAAACAATTTTCTGGAAAAGATTCTTCAATTCCTTGCTTTCCAGAAAGAATCTGTATCTTTGCATCTATCTGTCTGTTTATGTAATGTCAATTATCATTGTAACAAACTCGCTTTGAATGGAGAAACAAGTAAAATCAACTCGGGAGAACAAATCAATAAGAGAAATCCTAAATAAAGAAAGAACTAAAGAATACAGTACCTCCTTTTTGTGAAAAGTGGGTCACGACGAACGCCCTTACACAAGAAATAAATTTCCCATGCAAATAAAGCCTGTGTTTTATTTTTATTATTATTATTTTTTGTTTTTTTTGAGGGCAGTGTCACTGGTCCTCATATGTGGGACCGAACCGGGGCCGCTGGCTTCCCAAGCCAGCGCTTAATCACTGCGCCACTCAGCCGGCCGCCTGTGTTTTATTTTTAAAGTACAACATTCTTTTATTTTTGAATAATGACAGAAATTTTAATGTACCAGTGTTTTCCCCCCATTTTACTGAGAATTAAGATACACCAAAACTCTTTTATAAGATACACTAGAGCACGTTTGAAATTTGAAAAGTTCTTTCAAATTTTATCAAAAGCTTTCATTTAATTAAATGAACGTTTTCAAAGATGATGTTATCTTATACTGAAGTAAATGGTTACAGAAATTCATACTTATACAATTTTTAAAGTATTTTAATATACAAAACAAAAGCATCTCGTCGCCAAGTTAAACTTCAAAAATTAATTTCAAACAGCTGAAAATTATAAAAAAAGGCATATTTTGTTTTTCTTGATTATATGGTCAAGTAAATTATGGTATTAAAAATACCTGAGTCGAGGGATTTACTCATACCACAAAGCCTCCCGTGTTATTTCCAAAGAACCAAAAAAGAAAATAATTATATATGGGCAGATTATAAAGGTGAGAATATTGCTTAATTGTACGTTAAATTCCATCTCCAAGGTGGTTGCATTATATAAGAAAATAGCCCACAAAACACACAATTTATAAGTGGAATGTCCTGCATTTGTGGAGTGACTGTTTCATTTTCAGAATTACCGATGCATAAAATCATACGTCCCTGCTGGCGAAAGACCAGTAAAACCTTCACGTGTTCTGTAAAACTTAAATGCTGGAGGCCAGTACTCACAAAATTTAATGATCTTTCTGTTAATAAAAGCCAACTTCTTTTTTAAAAAGTAAGGAAAAGAAACAAAATATATACATCCTAAGTGCAGTGATTTCCAATTTTTTTTAAAAGGAGTGTGTAATATCACCTGTTTTATATTTTTAATTTGCTCATGTTTGTTAAAGTCAATTTTTATTCACAAGAATAAATGGAATAAATACTGTGAAATAAATACTGATGTGGCTGGCCTATCTTGTCCTACCTTGAAGAAAACCAGTTCTTTTTGGAAAATGACAACGTCAAATAAGAACCGGGCTGGTTCGGGTGTTTCAATACTTATCACAAGACAAAAATAAGAAGGAGCCACAAAAACCCATAATAATCCACTTTCTCTTAACTATGTGTTGCCACTACACTTAGGGATTTTAGACAACTGGGTATTTGGTCAATCCCCACAGTGTACAACCTTTCCAACGAGTTGTATGCTAAGTTTCTCTTTCGTTATTCAAAACTCAGCACATCTTCTTTTAGAATCAAATATTCTACTTGGTAGGAGGACTCCGCGGCTGGCTCACAAAATTCAAACTAACCCGCATTTTAGTTTGTTCTATATATGAGCAGTGTTTAAGCAGCAGTTGACCATCAGGTAAAAAAAAAAAAAAAAAAAAAAAAAAAAAACAAAAAAAGACTCACTTACTACAGAAAAACATTCTATCGCCCATCTCAGGGTTTCACAAGTACTTCCACCACTGGGTCTGAAGGAGAGCCTGGGGGTTGAAGGAAAGAGGGAAAGACAAGGTAGTTAATTTTAATGACCAAGAACTCCTAAATTCTCTAGTATTGTTTAGAAAGATAAAAATCAGGACTCGCGTACAACTATAAAGTAAACTTGTGTCAAAGATATTTTTAACTCATTAATTATTGAGGGAACAAATAAGATGTTACCATGAGGTCAAAGAATTCAGGAAACCACACATATGCGGACAATAAGGAAGGCTGAGATGAATTTACACCGAAATGCAAAAGTGTATACCCACAGGTCAGGGATCAATTACATGCCACCATACACAGTCAGTTTCCATTTCTATAAGTGAGAATCATTTTCATTATTATCAGTTTTCTACAACTTGCAGAATTATAAAAAAGCTTGAAAACAGTGAAAGGTGAAGATAGCCACAAAGATGCATTAGACAGGACTCTCACTAACTTCTCTTTCATGTATTTCAAAATGTTTTACAGTTTTTCTTCAAGCTATATATAACAACAGAGTCCTTTTGGATCAATTATGTCCCTGATATTGTGAATCGAGGAGGAAATACTGAATTCCAAGGAGCAATACCCTCACTCTCTATTAATACAGTCTATTCCAGGGCTGTCCGGTAAAAATATAATGCAAACCACAAATGCAGCCACATTGTCATTTTGAATTTTCTGGAAGCCATTTAGGGGACAGCCATCCATCTACCACATTTAGAATAAAAAATAAAAAGAAACAGTTACAATTAATTTTAATAAGATTTAAATAAACATATACAAACTATCATTTCAACATGTAATCATATGAAACAATTGTTAATAAGGTATTTTACATTCGTTTTTCCTTTCGAAGTCTTCAAAAGCCTGTGTATGGTTTGCACTCACAGCACATCTTAATTCCGATGAGCCACATTTCAAATGCTTTACTAGCCACATGTGGCCCGTGGCTACCAGACAGCCCAGGTCTACATAAATCAAACATTCATAAGCTAATCAAGTTGTGCATTTTTTGAAATATTAATTAAAACATTTAGAACTGTCCCAGCCCTTTCATGCCCGTACCATTATTTTCAAGGTAGCCAGGTTCCCAGATTGCCTCATTTTGGAATGCAGCATAATCAGTGCCCAAGGAAACGATCATTTGAAATCATTGTCTAGAGCGGCCCCATGAATTTTTCTCATTAGCAGTGTGTACTGTTGTCTTTGCCCAGGGAGACCATCCTTACCCCCTGTGATGTGAAAGCGAGAGAGCGATGACCATGCAGGGACATAGTCATAACCATAATCATAAACATAATATTGCTCTGCCTGTCAACTGAGTGTGACAGCGCCCGTCAAAAGCATTAACTTTTTTCATTTTCATGTCACCCTTGTGAGGTAGAGGAGGGACATTAGTCATAAGTCCTCTTTCACTGTAGAAAGGCGAGAGTCGTTTTTCTCCTTAGCCAGGAAGTAACTAAGGTACACCCACCTCAGAGCCTTAGGTATGGCCTCGGCCTCAACTGGGCACGAATAGAGCCAATCCCGTGTTCTGTCTCTAGAGGGGAGAAGGGTCCCTCTCCACAGCATGGCCACCATAGCATGCCGCCAGGCTGCCTCACCACCTCGGCAGTGCCAGCGGGATGCTGAGGAAGAAGGAAACAGAAGTGAGCCATGCGAAGTAAGTCAGACAGAGAAGGACAGACGCTGTATGGTTTCGCTTACATGTGGCATCTGAACAATAAAACAAATGAACAAACAGAAAAAACAGAAGCGGTCTCATAGACATCGAGAAGGAACTTAGGGTTGCCAGAGGGGAAGAGGGTGGGGGAGGGGCAAAAAAGATGAAGGGAGTGAGAGGTACAAATTTCCAGTTATAAAATAAACAAGTCATAGGGATGTAATGTACAGCACAGGGAATATGATCAATTATATCAGAATAACCTCGCAGGATGGCAAATTGTTGGGAGAGAGAAAAGAGAGAGAGAGAGAATAGTCAAAGGCTGCCCCAAGACCCAAGACCTTTCCCCCTCTTCATTTTCTTAGAACCCCAAGGGACTAACATGTGCCCCAAGGGCCAGTGGCCTACGGATGGCCTTTCAATCCCCTCTCCTTCCCCTCATACCCTTTCTTGAACTTTCAAAAGACCATGTAAGTCATCCTGCTCCCCATTCATCCAAACAACTATTTGGACTCTGGTGGCCACCATTTGCAATTGTCACCCCTTATGCGTGAATGGCACTGTTACCACCTGGGTGACAGTCATCCCATTCAACTGGCAGTGTTCGTCTGTATTTAACATTAGCTGCTCAATAATAACCTATTGAAGAACTAGACCCTATAATGTTTGTATAAGGTGGGGAGCAGTTAAGAAAAGACTACATTTGCCGAATTCAAAAAGGGGACTATTTCTTTCCTACTATAAACAGAAATGATTATAAAACCAGAAAGAGCTGCTCACCCTTCACTTTGGTGTGAGGGGGTTTCGTTTCTCTGCAAGACTCACTCTTGGAGTGCCGACTTCTCTGGGTTTTTACTACATTCCAGGGAGGGAGATAGAAACCAAAGCAAACAAAGTGCCCCCAAAGGACCCTCTTATTCCCTCCAAAAAGCTTCTATTTTTAATTCTCTGCAGCTCTGAAAACAGTTGAATGAGGAGGTTTCAACAATCTGCGGTAGGAGAGAATTCCTGCTTTCTCTAAGGACACCCACTCTGGATTCCCCCAGCCCACAACGAGGCACCAGGGCTGGGGCTGGGCAAAGGGGTTTTCTTGGCAGTGTCTTTTCAGCACATTCTGTCATCACAAAGTAACTTTTAAGAACTGTGTTTTCCTCTTCACAAAGGAATAGAAAACCTGTTTTGAGCCAGTTGCTAACGACAGGCAAAAGGGTGCCTATTTTTGCCCCTGAGCGTCTGGCTCAATCACTAAAAACACGTTTGACTGGTGCTTGGTACTTTATACGGGTGCTTCACTTGAAAGCAGAGACCCCTAAGCCCTCTGTAGGATCTCACATTCACCCCACATCTACCCCACAAGGTGGGTGGCAAACGGTGAGCCCATCTTTGGCAGGTGGGAAAACAGGATCGACCCATAGAACGTGGCCAGTGGTTTTCCCAAGTATGTATGGAGAAGGTTTGCAGCAAAAGTAAACATTCCTAGCATGGCTCTGTCTGGTTTGTGGCCTCATGGCAAGTCTGTCCGAAACACACATGACAGGGTATCATCCCGTAGGCATCAGATGTGCATTTGTTGTCCAGCTGCCAAGACATTCGTTTGGCAGACATTTCTTGAACTTCTGTCACATACCATGCACCCTGACCCCCCAAAGCCTGCTATGCTATGTCTTGTCTCCTGAGGCTGAAGCCGTATGGTACACCCCTGAACTCAGGGACCATGAGGAAGAGCAGAATTTCTTAGAATTCTCTTTATTTCATCCCCGGCCACCTTTGCTGCCTGTCTGTGTACCCACAGGGCTCACTTTCAAAAAGACGTATTTAAGTCAATTGGCCATAGAAAGTACTAGATGCAAATAACCTCTCAGGGTTCCTAAGGACAGGACTTCAAGCTTGGGAAGGAAGCGCCAAGTTAGCGGCAGGCGTGAAGGTGATGAGGACTCCAACACAGTGGAGAGTTAAGCAGCCTAGTTTTCAAAGTTATTTCTACCTCCTAATGTTACAACCGTTAAACCAAGAATTTAAATCTTTAGCCAAAATGCTCTATTTCCTAATACAAAGTTCTTACTTGGCGAAGGGCTGCTTATAAATGTCTCCTGCTCCTTCCTCTTTTCTTTAGCTTCCAGAGCCTATTGTACATTACATGAGGAACAAAGCAGTAGAAACTAGGAGAACGAATGTGTCTGGGCTCATCCCTTGCCCCATGATTTCGTATCAACGTTAAATCCAATAAAGCCTGATAGTAATTCAGCCATAAACTTGCAGCATAAACTGGGGGAGAGTTGCAGCATATGTTTTTAATTCATTTATGTTGGACTCATCAAAATAGGTGGCTTTTTATTTTTTAAAAAAAAGCTATTTGATGTTTAAGGAATTATTTCCACCTTTTAAAATAAACCTTTTAGAGTGTATCTCCATTTACATCAGGAACCTGCAGAATGCTAAGAGTAGAACTCCAATGCAGGAAGGTTCAGGGACGGTTCAAAACTCAGAGCCATGAATTTGGAGAGGGATCAAAAGTTGGCAAAGTGAACCCTCTCGTCCCTACCCACAAATAATAAATAACAATCACAACAAGGAAAAGGAGAGAGGCGAAAACCACTGGAAAGCCATAACTTATCCTGTCTCCAGCCTTACAGCTCTCTCTAATAAAGCAGGAGTTGTTCGGAGAACTTCGGTTGTGCTGCCTGCAGGGAGCTGAGCTTGTCTTCTGTCGTAAATTACCTCGCTGGGACTAAGCTTTCCTCCAGGTCCATCAGACAGGCAGCTCTGCGAGACCCATCACCCATCTCTGTGCCTTTTAAATTATCCTTCATCTGGTTGTGACATCTGAAAAACTAAAGGGAGAAGGATCATCCCCAAATCTGACCTTCCCATACCACTAGCTCTTTTTTTTTATGAAGGACTTCAGCACAAGAAATAGACACAACAGCATCCTACTTGCAAATAAAAATAGGGGCGGGATAGAGTTTTCTATATACATCTCTAAATAAATAGTACAATGTTTTCAACCTTGCCCACAATAAGCTAAAGATTTTTTTCATTGCAATGTGACCTTAAGTCGTTTTTCCCAATGAAGACAGCCACAGTGACACTTAAAATCATCGGAAATGAGGACTGGAGGGAGACAACTTTTGGCCTTCATTTTCACTTTGCAATCAATAGCCTTGCTGCAGCTTTTCGACTGTATTCAGATGTGTACACACATAGATAGATGCGTGGACACAAACATCTGAGGACGTAGACTATTTGAGTCTGCAGTGCCTTGAAATGTGATCAAGCCTCGAGAGCAGGTAGCAGGCCAAGAGAAATAACTCTTATCCATAAAAAGTTCCATAATAAATCAGAAAGCCTTTTCTTCCATATGTCACCTGACATGTTTAATTTGTCTGCTTTGACAGAATTGTGGCAAGCCGAGCTGACCACTGGTGAAGTTAGAACTGGCCTTTGTGAAGAAGGGCAGGATACCAGGCATGGAAGGGCATGGTGAAGGGACACGCACCTTGGGCATCTTATAAAATGCTTGTGGGCTAGCGCCATGTGGTAGAGTACACAAAAGAAGGCCACAAACCCTTCTGACATTGCAGGTTTAAAACACATCAAGCCCATGGGTAGACAGTAACAGTTATATCATCGAAATTTAACTCCTTTGCTTCCTCACTTGCTTCTCCTTGGAATCCAGCGTTTGTCATAAACGCTAGGAAATAACATAGTCCTACCCATTTTCACTTCAACAATTCACTTCTGGACCATAACCTTCTACCACAGACAGGAAAATGTACTCTTTCTAGTGTCTGCACCTTCTAAACAACGGGAAGTGGGGTGGGTTTGTTAGTGTCGGGTTGGCTAACCTTGGATCTGGTCATACAATTTTTTTTGCAAGGATAACCTTTTTTTTTTTTTTTTTACCTGAAGAAGGAACACACCTTGATCCTGACAACAAAATGGCTTTTAAATGCCTCCACTTTACTTACTGAGGAAGAAGGATCATGGTTACTATCCCTGAACCAACCGGAATTCCCTAATTACCAAGGAGTCCATGGCATCGAGGAGGAGGAAGTGGTCTTCACTTCGTTTCCACATCTTGGTGCAAATTAGATCATTAAATCCTACCCAGTAAAGTAGGAATAATCTATCCCCAGTTTTACGGTTAAGTTAACTGAAGTCAAATTATTAAATCAAGGACCCCTAGCAGCAAGCTCTGAAATCAAATCCAGGCCACAGGGCCCAGAGTGCACACTCTAGACCACCCAACAAGCCAGCTACGTGTGAGCTAAATTCCCTCAGATAGAGATGTTTTCAACAAGGCAAATTATTATGCTATTTATCATTAGTTATATGCATATACCTTAATTCCTTTTGCTCATTTCCCTTTCTGTTTGAATACAATTGAAGTGTAATACACAGACATAAAAGTGCATAAGTATTCAGCTCCATGAGTTTCCACAGGGTGCATGGAACCAGCCCCTAGATCAAGAAACAGATCGCTTCCAGCCCACAAACCTCCCTTGTGCCCTTCACAAGTCATTACTCTCCATCCCTCCCAACCATTACACTCCTTTCCCTTTTCTTACGGATGGTGGGAGGGTAGGAGTATTGGGTTATAAGCACGTGCTCCTGGGTTGAAATCCCACTACATCTTTTACAAACTTGGGCAAGTTACTTCTCTGTGCCTCACGTTTCTCAACTTTAAAATGGGGATGTAAGTAGAACCTGCGTCACAAGATCGTGGTGAAGATGAAGTGCTAAATAGATAGGACATCTAAAGAGCCTAGACAAGGGTAAATGGAAAAGCTCAGGCTAAGCCCTCTGGAAGCAGCAGACATTATTATTGCTGGAACCTCACTCCCCCATTCGGTCCAAGGAAGACCAAGAAGATACAAAAGTAGGAGAGCAAGGAAAAGGGAGATGGAGGAATTCCAACCAAGGGGCGTTGTATGTCGATATAAGAAATAAGCCCCTCTCTGGGTTGGGGAGAGGATCAGACCCACCAGGCCAAGGAAGAGCTCACGTAGACAGCTTTTCAGTCCACAGAACCAACTTTTCAGAGTAAAACTATTCTTTGAAACCATTCTTTCTCATCAGTCCTGTTTATACTCAATACATGTACAAATGGACGAGCCAAAGATGACCTTTTCAAGTCATCTATGACCAAGCCATCCCTACCACGACTCCTAATAGTCTGGAGTTGAATGTAAATTTTTAAATTTCCTACAATAAAAAGAAGAGGGTAGGGGTTTTGTTTTCTGCCTGATTCACAATTTAACTCCTATTTATACATCATTCATGAGGCCATTTTGACCACAATTGCAAAAATCTCTACTTGACATAACTTTTTTTTTTTTTTGAGGGCAGTGTCACTGGCCCTCATATGTGGACCCGAACTGGGGCCACTGGCTTCCCAAGCCAGCGTTTAACTACCGCGCCACTCACATAACTTTTAAGGTGAATAGATTCAGGTATTCTTCCATGTCCCATTTCTTTATATATTTTGTGCCATTGGAAATATTTTGTACCCCTTTAATTTAGGACTTATCAAAATCCTCTGCAGTGTACATCAAAAGTAAACAGCTTGTTTAAAGCATAGGTTCCAAGCAACCAGAAGCCTTGGGAAAATAAAAACAAAAAATAAAAACACAAGATTGTGCAATTTTGTTTTCCAGCCCAAAGGATGTTTTATTATGATATCTACATATTTTATGAAATACTTCACCAAGTTATCAAAGTTTTTTTCAAAAGGGAAAAAAGAGTAAAAACATATTTCAAGTAATATTTAAAATGATACTACAGTGTATTTAAAATGACAAGCGTATGATACCAATTTGAATAACGTGTTGACTACACTAAAGCATTAACATAGTTTAGGTTCCCAACAAGTATCAAATAGATTTGTTAAGTTATAACTGGGTATAGAAAAACTCAAAATGGATTAAAAAAAAAAGAGGCTGATGCTTGCCATTCTCTCTCTCTCTCTCTCTCTCTCTCTCTCTCTCTCTCTCTCTCTCTCATCCTTACCCGCACTGTCTCACCTCTGCAGCTTTTGTTTTCATATTTGATTGCAAGGTAAACAAGCCAGAAATCTAACGCTGTGCCCTTGCCAGTTCCGAGAGATCTGTCTTAACACAATGGAGATAATGTTACTCAGAGCTTTTCAACAGTGTGGCCACGTGGCCAGGCCCTCTGTCTAAAAGGAACAAACACTTCCTTCCTGGGTGGCTGGCTGTGCGCTGGAACGGTACATGATGTTCAAGATAAGCAACGGAAGTTCCAAATGCTGAGCTGTGTGGTTGTAACCAAATGAGGTAAAATAAGAAATGGAAGGACCGTGAGAAGCTGCCTTATTTGCAGCACCGTGTTCAAGCCTGTGCGGGGTTGGGGATAGACAGCATCTCCGGGAAGGCCCTGTCCCACTCCTTAATGCTGCATAGATATAAATAGGAGGCGAAGAAGCTTTGTTACCTTTTAGGGATGTCGTAAATACCAAAGAGATAGTTGTTAAGTGATTCTTAATGCCCTGAGTGTGCTTTGGAGGATAAATTGAATTTATAACTTCCCGTCCAGCAGCTACAGATTGTGTTTTCCCATTTCTAAAGCCAGGGACCATTGCTTGGTCCTGTAGATCCCTCCAACCTTTTAAACGGCTGGGCTTTCAGTACAGGATGGATGCTAGCCGTCATCTGAACCATGGCAACAGGCCCCCAGACTTTGACTCAGGCTGACCCACCCATGGACCACATGTTCAATGTCTGTCCAGAACAAGCACTGGTCCCCACAGCCTTTTTCTGAACCTCCACCCGTAAAATGGGGATGATAGCAATATTAGTTCCTGCCTCGTGGGGGAATTTCTGTGCAGTATCTCCTTGTATGCCTAGCCTGCAGCAACTTGGAGGTGAGCAGAAAACAGATATATCTGGCCATATATATATGTTCACTCCTGGACCCTCAGCAAGTCACTTAGCACTGTGGCTCTCCATTTCCTCATCTGTAAAATGGTAAGAATGAGGCCTTCCTCATAGTGAGTCCAATGGCATAGAACTCAACAAATTATTACCGACTCTGCTCCTCTCATTTTGATTCAAATTGTTGGTCTCTCTCTTGTTTGTGGGAATCTGATAGGAGCCATGGATGTTCCTGGCTTTATCTTTGCCTCTCCTCCATGGATATGACTTAAATTCTTCCCTTTGTGGGTCAAGGGGCTCTCACCAACCCAAGTCCCACCTGTCTGGCTGAAGTTCACACAGCCCTGACCATCCCCAACCAGAGGAAGGTGGGTGGGGGTGAAGACCGACCCCAGTCAGGATGCTACATTCCATCTCCACTTTCTACTCTGTCCATTTTCTCAGGAAGCCATTGCTAAGTGAACAAAAATGGGCTTTTCCTCAGTCCTTAGATTCTCCTCCTTGACTCATTTCTTATATTGTCTTCTGGGGTGGCGCCGTCGGATCGGTTTTTCAGGTACTCCTTTCAGTAAAACCATTTTTGAGCATAGACACCCACATATATTTATCTACTTATAAATTATGTACATAGAGTACCCTGACAATGTGTTTTGTGCATTCTGAAAACACATGCACACTACACAGAAATAAAACGATGAGACAAAAAAGTAAGCAGGAAAAGGAATTCAATCATTTTCTGCATGCACCCCAACAGGTCATCCTGGGCTCCCCCTGCTGTTGACCCTGAGGGGAAGAGTGCTGTCCTGTGGGATCCTGGACAGATTTGCACACAACCGTAACCCAAGAGCAGGTCCACTGGCCAGAATGGGCCTCCATTCTCCATTCTCAGCATCACTCAAGTCAGTGTCAGCTTCCTGAGCTTGTGACATGTGCAGTCAGAGCCCCACACTCAGATGGGCCCCAGGTTTGGTTAAATCTCAGCTGTCACCATCTTGAAATTCTTAATAATTTTATCCTTGAACTTGTGAGGTCCTATGGGACAATGGAGCATGTGTGAGAGCAGAGGAGATGTGCACACATTTGTGTCCCCTGTTCCTTGCTGGCCCATTCATACATAGCGTTGCAAGGCCTTGTGAACACAGCATTCTGGGGGACTCCTCCCCCTGATGTGTGGGAGTTCAGCAAGGCTCAAAATGCGTACAAGGTAAGCATGTTAAGAAATTTATCCACTTCCAGAGTGTAGTAGAATTGCCTGTTTCAAGAAATGAAATAAAAATAATTGAGTTAGTTTTGTGACGTGTTTCCAGTGTTCTTTCTGGCAAGAATTAAATACATATGCATGTACACTAAATGCTCTTATATTTTTATTTTAAACTGGCATTGCACACTATAAAGATGAACAGTAAAATCATGTTAATAATTAAAATGTTTAATTTTTCTTTACTAAAAATGACATCAGATAGTGAATAAAAAACATCCTGTGAAGTTGAGCAACTGTGAAAAAAGGAAAACATTTTATATTTTAGTACCTTTAATTTATTAATAATATTAATAAGTTGGGCCGGCCAAGTGGCACATCGGTTAAGAGCTGGCTTGGGACACGAGCTCTGAGCATCAGGACCCTGGTTTGGATCCCGCATATGAGGGCCAGTGATGCTGCCCTCTACAGCTAAGATGGTGAACGACAGCTCCACCTGGAGCTGGGCTGCTGTGAGTTGCCGGCAATGGCATAGGCTGAAGCCTCTTTTGCAGCCACTGCCATAAGCTACAGTGAATGGCCAGCAGCCAGCATGAGCTGCTGTGAGCCGCCATGAGCGGCTGTCCAGAGGCCAGTGGCCGATCTGCCTCACCTGGGAAGAGCGCAATGATAATACCAACATGGGCCAGTGAAGCAACGTCCTCCACAACTAGACTGAAGAACAAAAGGACAGCAGCTTGTCTGTTTCCCTTCCCCGATTCACCAATGCTGTTCCCCTCCCCAAATTCCCCAATAAAATATTTAAAAATAATAATAATAATAATAAGTTAATATTAATTCAATTTAATAGGCTTTTTTTCTTGCTTTTTAAACAAGGGGTCTCACATTTTTCTTTTATGCTGTAACCATCTCTACTCCTGGTCCTTTGACTCATCTCCATATGACCAACCTATTTCTGACAAGAGTGAGTCCACCCCACTCCCTTCTCTCACTAGAAGAAAGAGAGAAGGTTCCTCCCCCATTCTGCCCTGAGAAAAGGTCTGGTCTTCCTAGACCATGGTTAAGAACATTAAGTTGATCTCATATTTTATTCATTCAGCAAGTATTTGTATATTTACATAGTTAACATTTAAATAATAAAATGTTACATATTTCCCCAAGAGACTAGGTACCTCCTCTATCCTGTTTCTGATATGGCAGAAAATTCCTACTGAAATGGAAAGAACTCAGTTCAAAAGAATACTGCTATTGAAACTCAAGTACTGAGCTCTGAAGCAACCACCCTTCAGAAATATTCACCCATGTTCCAAAGCTAATGATTTCCAGAGATGTCCGTAGCAAAGAATTCACAGGGACATGGGTCATTGTGTCAAGGATCACGTCAAGAAGGGAAGGTCACCAGTTCCAAATATTTCAGAGGTGAAAAGGCCATTCTTATAAATACCGTATCCTCCACATTCAGCACACCATGGTACGTTCTTTGTCATAATTTGGTGGGCCACCAGCTGTCACCAAGGGAGCCTCTATCCAAATGAAATTCCTCAGTTTTCACCAGCCAGATGTCACTCTTATATCTTGGTTGACACCTTCCAGGAGCAGACACAGGTCGGGTTTTTGCCTCTCGAATTGACTAGGTCAGTTGTTTACAAAGTGTAGTCCAGGGGTCCTGGGGGTCCCTGAGGCCCTTCCAGTGGGTTCATCCAGTTAAAAATTATTTTCATAATGACATCGAAATGTTATTTGTCTTTTTCATTCTCATTTTCTCATGAGCTGACTGTAGTTTTCTAGGGATTCTGTGACTTGCAGCTTTCATTGCTCTGATGCCTAATGAGTGGAATGGGTATTCTTGTATTTTAAACATTTCTCCATTTTAATTTCCAACACGCTTAATATTTACAGTTATAACCCAGATAAACATAAGCTCTCTGGAGTCATTAATAATTTTCAAGAACGTAAAGGGGTCCTAAGATCAGAAAGTTTGAGAGGTGCTGGACTAAGTGGAATACGTATCCAGTCACCCTTTCCATTTCTTCAAAGATGGGTCTATCTTCTCCTTTCCAAGATAATTCTCTCTCACAGTGCCAGCAGTCACCAGTGATCCTTATAACTCACTAAGGAGACTGCCATGTCGATGGCCAATGGGCAGATAATTATAATTCAGCCTTGGTCAATTTGGCAAACAGAATACTAAACGTATATACCTACAGGGCTTTGCAAAGTGACTCTTCATCTGACGGAAGTCACAAACCATGTTTTGTATAAGCAATAGGATTTTAAATGTTTTTGCATAAAGGATCCAGTATATACTTATTAAAGTACATTTTAAAAAATAAAAAAACAGTTAAATACATTGCATCTGAGTATATCCCTGAAAAAGGAACTCTCTACTACTTCTTAAAGAATGCTTCAATATACACACACACACACACACACACACACACACACTCACACACACAAAACCCTTCGTGAACACATATGGTATGTAATACATACCTGTTATAGAACAGCCAGTGTTCTTACCTTTTCATGAACTGTGAGTCATTCTTCTGCCCCAGAGAGGGCTTTCTGAGCTTCATAAATATTGATCATACTCCCAAAATTCTAACAGGCAGTTTCCTCAAATATGAATGATACTTCTCAACTTCACTCTTTATTTTCTGTATTCAGTCACACGGGTGACTACATGGAAGGAAAAGATATTCCATATAGATGAAACCTCCTGAAAACTGAAGCTTAGCATTTCAAATCCCAAGACATTCATTCATTCATTATTCATTCATTCATAAACATTCTTGAACCACGAGCCAGGAATTATGCTGGGCCTTGAGAATACAATGACAAATAAAGCAAAGTGTGCCCTCAAACTAGCTCTTACTCTACCGGGTATTGAATAAAATTCAACCTAAAATTTACCCCAGTGGTCTTAAAAGTGGTATCTGTAAATACTAGAACTTCTAACTTGACTTTTATATTATTTTTGTGTATGTTTTCTCATGCAAATAATATATTAGTTTAGTAGCACATACATAAATTATAAATAAATAAAAATAAACATATATGAGTATTTAGAGTGAATATCCCCAGAATTCTTACCGACGGGTGTCAATTTAAAAAAAAAAGATCATAGACACTGATGGAACACGCTCTGCTAGGCCCTCCCTTTTTAGAAAAGGAGCCAGTCTGTTATCCTCATGAACACTCCCTTGGCCATTGCAGCTACCTGGGACTTCATCATAAAATTAGTACATGCTCTTAGCAGGTCCGGCTGTAAGGGAATTTTCAGAAGCCTCAAGGCCCAGAACTATAAGTGACTTGCCCAAGCCATTTCCCAATTTGGTGAAGGAGTTAACACTGTTTTTGAAAATGTGGTTCTGAGTCACCATCACAGTGGGAGGAGCCTGGTGCAAATGCAGAATCCTGGACTGAGGATTGGGATGTCTTTTGATCAGAATCTCCAAGGGTGGGGCCCCAGCTCGGTACTCCCGACAAGCTCCCCAGGTGATTTCCAGCAGGAGCTGGGAGACAGAGACTTGGCCAAGGTCTCCGTGTTGCTGGCGGCGTGGCTCTCTCTCCTTCCTGCTTGTTGTCTTGGCTTTTAGAGGAGAAACTATGGTGTTTCAGTAACAGATGTGCTGTGCTGCTTTACCCAACATACGTGACTGTGGATGGTTGATTTTTGCTCTTCATTCTGGGACTGCTTTTCAGGAGCTTGTTTGTATCTCTTCCTTTGATGTCAGGCTGTTTGCCATCATTTCTTACTGCCTTCAGCCTGATCACGACTAATCTCTCTTCCCTCCTTCCTTGTTCCCCTCTAATTTTCTGCTTTTAATTTGTTGTGGGCTGGGAGACTACATAAATAGGCTTGTGTGTTAATTACGAGTCAATTAGACCTAGTTAAAGTGCATTGCTTTGTGGCTGGTGTTTCCGCTTCTTGGAGCCTGTTTTGCTTCCTTCCTGCTTCTCAACCCAGTTCCAGAAGGTGGAGGTTGAGAGACGCCTGACCTCTGGATAAGTGGGGCACCAGGATATTTACTTTCTTGTCACATTTCACTGCTGTCAAAGCTCAGAGAGTCTGGTCGCCCCCGAGGAGCCAATGTGCTTAATGATTCAGGACACCTGGGTCTGACCCGATCCCCCTACATTTCTCCAGGCTCAAAGTGATTTACAGGAAGAGGGGATGGGACCCAGGAGGCAGGGCGCACTCCCAGGGTGAACCAGGAAGTAGGAACGGACTCCTCTGAGCAACAGACTAATTTCCAGTTCAAGAAGGTTTGTCTAGCTCTATCCCCTCTAATAGTTGCTGGAGAATCTCAGCCATGACACCCACAAGGAGAAATCTAACTGGGGGACGTGGGAGTGGGGGAGCTACGCAGTGGGCATGGGCGGGGGGAGAAGGCCATCTCCAGCCTAGAAGACATACTGAATATATTTAACACTGAAGTTTAGTCCATGAAAAACTACTGCTGTATTTTTTTAAAACCTTCTGTGTTTAACAGTATCTTCAGAGCCCAAGCTTTATTTGTCTGTAATGCCGTTGTTAAATGGTGTAAAGACAATCATGAAGATCGTAAAACTTTCATCCCCGTCCTGTATTGGGAAATGAAAATCAGTTGCCCCAGGATCCGTCACCCTTCCTTTATTAGACGTAAGTATACAATCTTTTGAATGGAGATAACTCTTCTGTTTTTCCAACGTTATAAAATGACAAAAATAAAAACAAAATGAGCGCCCAAAGCCAATATTATGGTACTTCATGAGGTTCTGTGTTTCTTGTGAGCTAATTTCTTGTTTTTCCCACAAAAAGTGCTAATATCTCTAGCTAATATCCCAGGTTGGGACATGCATCACTGAAGCTGAAGTGTGTGTTTATTTAAAAAGAAAAAGGGGGGGGGCGATTTTTGAAAAGAGGCAAGAAGCAAACTATATGTGTATGCAGGGAGAGATCACGCCGATCTATTTTCAATGCTTAATTACAAATCTGCTCCAACTAATTTCCTTAGTGTGCCCACAGCTGCTGTTCTTTTGTCACCAGTTTATTTTTCTTTGGAAATCTGAAAGGCATCAAGGCCGGCCCTGAAAGTCATCAGGAGCAGAACCAGTGTCCCAGGTGCCTCATTACTGGGCTGGTTTGCAGGCCTGTTTGGTTGTTTATGTCTTGCATTCAAATCGCTTGTTTTGTTTAAACCCTCTTTTGCTTTGAAAATCATTTCAGAACACTGGACTGCTGTTATCACTCAGCTGTTTGTCTTGCTCAGGAACAGCAACCACATCGTTTCATGCACATCACAATGTCCCAATAATCTCTGGGCAGGCCTCGTTTCGTAAATATCAAAAAGTATTAGAGCTCCAGAGACTTTCACAAGCAAAAATTATTGCTTATACAAAATCATATATAATAATGGAAAGATGTTCATTTGTAAGTCTCCATGTCAGGTTCGGGATGGTTTGGAACTTGCAAAGACTCTGCTTTCACAGCCAAAAAGGTTAGCTGCTAACAGTAGTCCAGGCACTTGGTGAGTGGCGGTACTGCGGATATTAGTAAAATGTGTCATACTGCAAGCAGCATGGTAGAAAGCCTATAGGAGCCAGAGAGACCTAAGTTCAAACCCTGACTTGGGCTTGTTATCGGAGCCTCTTGTGCCTCAATGCTCCCACATGTAAAAGAGGAATGAGTAGCGTGTAACTTCTAGAGCTGTAATAAGAATTAGATTAGGTAATGCTTGAAAAGCCCTAGACAAGGAGGCCAGGCATGTGGTCAACTCTATAAACTAGAATAATGATTATTACTCTTATTTGTTTCTTGGAAGAAAAAGAGCTAGTTGTTTGGCCAAATATTTCTGTTTCGTTTTTGGTTAATATCAGTATTGTGGGAAACAATTGAAGGTGCTATCAAGTGGAAATTGTTATATTAACTGCTGTATAACTATAAGGTAACCTATAATTTATGGTCCAAACCAGGACCCTTTGAGAGTGAAAATGTGCACTGTTAATAATTCTGCCTGGACGATAGGCATCAACCAGGATCATCCGGGCAAACCACAACCTATTGACCCCTTGCCATAGGAACCTCAAACCAAAAAAAATTACTAGAACAAGAAATAATCTTTGATATTTTTTAGTTCAACACGCCAGGTTACAGATGAGGAAAATAAAGTCCAGAGCAGTGATGTAACTTCCCCATGGTCACACAGCTAGTAGCAGAAAATAAGAGTCTGGTATGCCGGTCCTTGAATTTGAACTCCAGACAGTGACTGTTCTACAATATGCTGCTGTTTTCAAATACTTTTGCAAGGTTGGCTGTTCTTCTTCCTATTTCTTCTACTGGAAGAGTTCGACCATCCTACTTTTTTTTCCCTCCATCTTACACTGGAATGGATGACAGCCTGTACAGAACAATCCTCCGAAAGAAGGCTTGTCATTTTTTTTAACCTAAATCCCTCACGCCATTTTGTTTCAGGCCATTTTGTCTGTCTATGTTTTCAGTCATGGGTTGTGAAAGAAAGAGAACAACTCTTTCCTTCCTTTTGTCCATTAAGGATTCTTTTAGGTCTCTCTTGATTATTCTTTGTTCCATTTTCCTTTGGGATCAGTGAGTTACAATTAGTTCTCGACCAGGATACCCGCTTTTAAATCATTTTTCCAAAACATCTTACCAAGACACATTTGATTTTAAGCACCCTCCCACCCAACCCCGGAATTGCACATGTTAATATGCATCTTTTATCCCTGTTAATTATACAATATATGTGATATTTGCGTAATATTACAGATTTCAGCACCTTTCATTTCAGGTGATTTTTGTTACATTATTATAGGCAAGACAAATATTCCATACACAGGATTTGACAAGGGAGCCCAATGATCAGAAATCACCTGTGTCAGGCCCTCCTAAGGAATATCACTCGGTTCTCTCTCTTTAATGAAGACCACATTTTATAACAATGGCTCCCATGCAAATGCAAATTTATGCAGATTGTTTATTTAGACCAGCACTCTGGTACATCAGTCTCCAAGTTCACCCTCCTCTCCTGCTTGCCTTGAAAGAGATACTGTGGTTGTTCCAGTCATATCTCTCCAGGCTTTATGATCTGGCATGCCCATAAAGATGACAAGAGGTGCATTTCACAGGCAGCAACCTTGCCCTCCTCCCCTTGATGTTTTGTATGGAACTAGAAGAGGCACGAAGCTCACGCCACAGGATGGGTTCCACGCTTTCCTCCTTTATGTGTGGTTCAGAGATGAGTGAGGCACCATGGACAGTCACACACCTCCCAGATCCTGCTGAGCATCTGCCGGGGGAATATCCACCCAATAGTCTTCAACACCCTTAGACGTTAGCTAGCCTACCACACTGCCTCTTCACACTGCGTTAGGCACATACATTTATCTCTCAGGGTAAAATACATGGGAATCTTCCCACATCTTTGATAAAAAAGTTGTTCCATTTTTGGAACAAAAGGCTAAGACATACAGATGGCAAAATGTGTACTTTCTCAGAACCTACTCAGAAAAACATGAGAACTCAAAAGTCTGCTTGCTGAGAAGATACCAGCCTAATGATTCATTTATGGACGCAATATGAGTCATGGTTAAGAGCACAGGCTAATGTCAGATAGATTTGAGTTCAAGCCCTGCCTGTACCACTGTATGACCTTGGGTGAGTTATTAAACTTCTCTCTGTCCTCAGTTTCCCCACCTGTAAATTGGAAATGGTTAGATAACCTGACTGTGAGGATTAAATGCAATGAGGCATGTAAGTCCCTTAGCATAATGAATGGCATGATGAGAGAACCAAAGGAACTTTAGCAATGATTTCATTTTTCATTCAGTGCAGTGGGGAAAAGGGAGCTAATAAATTTCGTTTTACAAAAATAAAACACAAGGCTCAGGCAGCAGAGAAGTCACAGAGACCTCAGAGGGTGTACGCAGACTCACTTCCCATCCCTGACCATGCCACATACACATGAGGAGGCAGGAAGGGGAACATTTATAAGCATGGCTGCGGGTGGCTTGGGAGACACAGGACCCCTCTGCTTAGCACTGGAAACATCCCTATAAGACCTCAAACCATACTTCCAGGCCCATCATGGATTTCTCCCATTCATGGTTCCCACTAAAGCTGCGTGCTTTCCCACCTTCACTGGCTTTCTGTTCTCTTTATTCTCTTTATCTGGAACACTCTCTTTCCCATCTTTGTCTAATACCGAGCTCATTAAAATGCCTTCTCAGTGAAGACCTTTCTTAGCCTCTTTGTTTGGAGGTTAGGGTTATAAATAAATAATAAAAAGCATCTCCTTCGACACCCCCCCCACCAACTAGAAGGAGTTCACCCTCCTTCCATCCTTCTGGATAGCGCCCTCTAGGAGAAGTGGCAGAAGACGGGGTCAAGGTGACTTGTAGGATGGGTATTTGTCTCCTTGTCCTGTTCTTTTTGGAAGACCATAAATTCCAAGAAGGCAGGAAACATAGATAATGTGAGAGGAATGAAGACAATGATTTGGAGACCTGGGTACAATAGGTGAGAGAGATACATAATGCTGTGTATGTATGACTCCACATGGTCAGATGGGGCAGAGGGCAGTAGGAGCAGGGCACTTACTCTAAATGCCCAGATAATCAGGATTCTTGCCTGCAGTTTCATCAGGGACCACAGCCTCTAGAACCAAGGGGGAAAAGGGTCCCCTCCCTTGACCACCAGGTGTCCTTCCCTGGAGACATCAGTAAGCAGATGCATCAGCTCGTGCAACAAACATTCACTGTGATTCTTTGGCACAGAGAAACTGCAGCCCTCTGTGTTTACAAAAACTCTGGGCCCCAGTGTATCTGATTTTCAACCACTGAGCTGAAAGCAGAGACACCCCTGCCATTCTCACGTCGCTCTGCACTCCATCCACCAGCTAGGAGCCAGTGTGGGCTCAGGTTTCATGGCTGGGCACGGAGGGCCCCCAGGTAAATTCCAACTGGTCCATTTGATGTGAAATCTTCCAGCTTGACCAAGAGTCACTGACCTCGAGAGCAGACGTTTAACCTCCATTATTTCGTTTATATTGGTAATATTTACATTGGGAACTTGATTAAAGCTGACCTCTTGGTGAAAACAGAATCCAATATGTATTTGAAACCCTCCTGCCTTCTCCACCCAGTGTCAGGTGTCATCTGTTCCACTTCTCCCCTAATTGACAGACTGGCCTCCCCTCTGCCTGCCTCCACCTCTCACTGAATTTGTGCAATGCCTTCCACTGGGTTCCAGACCTTCATCCCCGACCAGTGTGTTTGAAGATTAGTCAGGCAAGAAACTGCTGCTCAATTGAGTTTGAGGACAGTTGGAGTTAGTCTCTTCTAAATTGGTCCTAGTCATCACAAGTTACAAAAAGGACACAGAATGGCCCCTGTCCTTTCTGCTCTAAGGCAAATTCCACACTGCGCAGCAATTTAGACATTCTAGCTCCCATCTTCACAAGGACAACTGAGCTCCCGGGGAAGGAATGTGATGGCCACTGGTTTGGGATAACACTCCTCTTTCTACATGGACATTTTATCTGTAGATCAATATGTCTGTAAAATTCAAGGGGAGGCTACTGTTTGCTGACATGTCCAGCAATCTTCCCTTCCCTCAACTGGCTCGATTCAGCAGGGATTCATTGATTATCCCCTTCGAAGCCTAAAGGGGAGGTTGGGACTGCTCTTCAGTCAGCCCGACCACACATTCTTTAGTAAACTGCCCCTGGGCAGGGTACCCCCAGTGCTGTTCACATGGCCCTACTTTGCATCCCTTTGGAAGCTAGACTTGAGTGTGGAACCAAGATGGCACACATTTGCGGGTGGGCTTCAGATACTGGAAAGCCACTCCTACACAACAGGGATGGTACTATCAAATTATTGGGAATAGTGTGATAAATTTAAAAAAAAGTTTTTTCAAGATAATGTTCTTTTTTTTATTTCTAGCCAAATAATCTCTTTCCCCTTAGCTAAACAATCAGAGGATTTGATTCTCTCAAATCCCAACCTTCTCTGTCTGTGAAGGTTATTTTGGTTTGGTTAAACAAAGTACATGTTTATAATAGATATAATAGATGACAGAGTCATTTTGAAATTACACAGTTGGTTTAATAAAACCAGCTAAAGCCTTATTGTAAAGATGTCACAGTTGGTCAAATGTATTAATGGCATATGGTTTAGTTTTCTTTTTTCGTTTTTCTTTTTGCCCCAGAACAACATGTGCATTTTCATTTCACAGAGTAGAGGATTAATGAAGCAAGATAAACTTTCTCCTGGCTTCTCTTCTGGGCAATCTACACTTTCATTAACTGACTCGAGCTTTATTTATCCCCTTTCTACGTCTCGTCTTCCCCATCTTATCTTTCTCTTCCCCATAGCAACCAATTACAGAATTCCTAAAATTCTGGGTAATGTAAGAGATAAATATTATATCATGTAGAGCATGTTTTAGAAGGAAAACTTAATGCAGAAATTACACACTACATAAACAGAATGCCCACAACTGGCAGACATAATTATTTTTTCTCCTGTTGATATGACCAACTATAAAAATGAAGTCAAAAATGTGCCCCAAAACATAATATTTCAGTTGTGTGTAATCGTCATACCAGCAAAGAACATAATTGCATTATTTGTCTCCTCTGAAATCCCTCACTCAAAGCTAGACCTTTCACAAGATTTCTATTAGAGAATCATTTGGTTGTTTCTAGAGATAATGCATTGGCTGAAGTTTTGAAGTCAGGACTTGCCAGCCTACCCAAGCTGGCTCTATCTGGTCAAGTGGGTCATCTCAGAACTGTGCCTGGATTTTGCCTGGAGCTTGGAGATGCCATCTCTAATCTACGACCCTGCCAGGAATTTGTTTTTTGTCATAAATGAAGCATGGGGCTGTGCTTTAATTTTCCTCACTGCCCTCTGTCAAGTAATAACCATAAATATTGTCCTGAATCATTAAGTCACAACCTGAAATGTGATCCTGCCCAGCTCCCAATCAGACGGCCATCTGGAAGATGAAAGAAGTCTATTTGGGTTTCGGAATGATCCAGACTCTAATTTGTAGCAACAGTCTTAACAGGCTGTTTCAGAGACATTAACCAGCAACTTGTCTCAGGTTCTCAAGGAAGGTCCATTATCCACAGTTGGGGGTATTTGCTTCAAGCAGAACCATGAACTGTAACTGTTGGAAAACTACCAGGCTCTCTAGCTTTCAATCAAATGCCACATTCTTCCATGGACACTAGATTTCTACCCAACGGCAAGAATATATGCATAGAGCAAATGCATACATAATGTATCTCTAAATATTCTCTTTGTCATAAAGAAAGCAAACATTTCAAAAGAGGAAAACAAATTGCAGCTTCTACAAGCAAACAACAAGGCAACATGATAGATATATAATTTTTCCTATCACCCTGAGGTTACTTCTGCAGAGAAAAATAAATCATACTCTTATTTTGCTGTAGAAATAATCCTGTAAACACAAAGAGAGAGTCATTATCTAAAGTCTGGAAACATATGCTTAAACATGACTATACCACTGATCAAAGGGACTATTGGCCAAGCAATTGCTTTAAATATCTGAACTCCCTGGTCATCAGAGAAGCAAGCAATATCAATAGGGGATGACTTTCCACTTCCAATTGACTGTGGATTGAAATACAAAACCAAGAAAACAACAGAGGAAGCTCATGTTTCTTCTCTGAGTTCTATGTAAAATTTTTCTAATAGAATGCATTGATTTATTTATAAATAAATTTGTAAATTTAATTTTTGAGCATTACAAATATAATTAAAAATAAAATGGAGGCATTTATTTATAAATGCATGAAGAGAGTTGTATGTTATGCAACAGATGTGTCAATGGTGACTCTGAGCAGAGCTAAACCAATGCCAGTGGCCACTTTGTTTATCTTTACTGCTTTCAGGGAAGAAAATTTCATACCAACTGTCAGAAACCCCCTTCCTTTGCCTCAAAATTTGGTTCAGCACCTCTCATTTTCAGTAATGAAAAATATGTATTAATTACTCACAAAAATAAATGGTATAAAAAATAGATAAAAGGAAATTTAAATGCATTTCATGGCTTTGTTTCATCCTGATTTGAACAAACAAATTTTTTTTTAAATCCATGATTTGAGACAATCATGAAAATGTGAACATCAGCTGAGTATTAGATAATATTAGGGAATAATTATTTATCTTGTTATATATGCTATTATTGTGATAATTTTTTAAGTCCTTATCTGTTAGAGGTACATGCTTAAGTATTTATGAGTAAAATAATATGTTGCCTGAGAGTTGCTTTAAAATACTCCAGAAAAATTTTAGGTGGTAGTAGATGAAACAACACTCGTAAAATATTAATAGTTATTGGAGAGGAGTGATGGATGCGTGTGGTTCATTACCCCCTCTTTATTTCTGCTTTTAGGTATGCTTGCAATATTTTATAATAGAATTTTTTAAATGTTTGAATTAAAAGCCTAAAGCAGTGGTTCTAAACCAAAGATGATTTGCTCTCCACTCCCCCTGGATTAATTTGGTAAAGTCTGGAGATATTTTGGTTGTCACAGTTGGGGATAGAGAAGTACCAGCATGTATTGGGCACATATCAGGGATGCTGCTAAACATTCCACAATGAATAGGAAAGTCCCCACAACAGAGAATTACCAGCTGAGACTGAGAAACCCTGGCCTAGATAATGTCCTGTTAGAACAGAATTGATAAGTAGATAAAATACTCATATGTGTGAGGGCATGGCAGAAAGTTCGTGAACTTAATTGTCGAGTCTTGTATAGTCCCTGCCTTCATAGGACTTATAGTTTTCTAAAGAGAACAAGACAAAAAAACAAATAGCCATCCTACAAGACACCTTGTCCCTGTCTTCTGTCACCTCTCATAGTGGGTGTTCTCTGGGATGATAGAAGAAGGATGAACTCCTTCTAGTTGGCGGGGTTCAAAAGGGGTGCTTTTTATTATTACTTACTTATAACATTAGCCTCCAGACAAAGAAGCTAAGAAAGGTCTTCACTGGGAAAGCATTTTAATGAACTGGATATTTGACAAAGATCAGCAGGGGGATGAAGAGAATAAAGAGAACAGAACACCAAAGGTGTGGAGGTGGGAAAGCATGCAGCTTTTATTGGGAATCATGAATGGGAGAAATCCACGATGAGCCTGGAAGTGTGGTTTGTGGTCTTGTAGGGATGTCTTCTCCAGTGCTAAGCAGAGGACTGGGTACTTGTACTTTCTGTATAGAGAAGTTGCCCTGTTGTACTGTGTCTCCCAAGTCACAAGGGGCCATGATGTTCCCCTTCCCGCCTCCTCATATGGACACAGCATAGTCAGGCCTGGGAAGTGATTCTGCACACATTCCCTGAGGTCTCCATGCAGAGAAGAGGTCAGAAGCAGCTGGCTTATTTCCACCAAGCCCCTTTAACACTAAACCAGTTGCAACCAAGTTGCCCTTATCCCTCACCTCCTCCTGGAAAAGCATGCCTAAGTGCCCACTTAGTTTAGAAGCCATCCAGCCCTGGGACAGGTGTCAGCAGGAAGAGATGTGAATGTGAGTCCCATGAGTGGGAGCCAGGGACTCACATCCACTGAGGGCTGTGATGTGCCAGGCCCTGCTCTAGGCACCTTGCACGCAACATCACCTTTAATCCACATGACAACCCTGAGAGATAGATGGGTTTAGCCCCACTGTACAGATAAAAACACTCCAACATGGTGAGAAATATAGCTTTCCCTAGAGCCCCACAGCTCCTAAGTGGCATATGTGTGATTCAGAGCTGGAACTATCTGATTCTAAAGTCATACAATGAGCCTCACCTGCTCCATCCAATCTGCGCATGGCAGCAACACCAACAGTGATAACGAGGGGAGAAGCTCCAGGCTGGGAGCGCCTGGCTGCCCCAGCTGTGGAGGGGGCAGTCCTGGTGAAAGCCGGCACAGGCTGAGAATGAGGCAAGGGAGACCAGCAGGGAAGGAGCGGCAGCCCTGTTTGAAGTCGAGCTGTGAGAGCAAGGGTGGCAGCTGTGTCCTCACTGAATTGGAGGAAGACCCTGGCTAATGGCTCTGTCATCAGCCCCAGCGGTGCACTGGTCTTGGAGCTTTGAGAGGCTCATGGTACTTGAGAATTTGGCCCAGGGGAGTTATCAGGGAGTAGAGAAGGAGCAGAAAAGCTGCCCGCCCTGTGTCAGAGTTGCCAAGTGGAGTCCTGGCTAAGGAGCAGTTGGGGTGGTCCAGAATTGGTGCCTTCCCCCCAAACCAGCTGGAGACCCCTGTGTTCCTGGCTAACTCCCACTGCGGCCCTCATCTGGCGCCCCAGGCCACTGCCTAGGCTTAGAGAGCTCGTTAGTGAGCACAGAAAGGAAGCTGTCCCAGTATGGGGAGAGTGGGCGAGAAGAGGAGGTGGGTGGGACGACAAAAGCTGGAAGCCACCCACTCAGAGGGACTCAACAGCCAACTACGGGCAGGTGGAAGGATCCTGGAGCTGGGTGCAGGAGCTCAGGGTGCTTCGTCTGTGTACCTTTGGCAAATCACAAACACCTTGCCATAGATTTCAGTGCCTATGACTTAGAGGCAGCCAGACCTGGGTTCAAATTCAGGCTCTGACACAAAGGAGCTGTGTGACCTTGAGTACATCATTGTCTCTGAGCTTCACTGTCCTTACCAACAAAATGGTGGAAAATGTAGCTCCCTCGTAGGGTCACTGTAAGAATGACACAATGACTATCCATAGACTACTTGGCCCAGAGCCCCACACCTTGTAATATTCAACAGATGGTAGGTTTTATTATTGTCAATGTCTTCCTCATATGGATAGTGCCACAGGCTTCTCTCTATCTCAGCACGAGTTTGTAATAATGATCTGGTGAGACCATCTACACATGATAAAGTGCGACTTAGGCTGCAAAGAACCAAAGAGAAAATACCCAGTCTTCTAAGCAGGGACATGCTGCCTCTCGTCCTTCGACTTCTTTCCTGAACTCAACGACGTGCTCATTGGAACACCCACCACGATGGGGAGCCATTGAGGGTAACCAGCTGCTGCATGGGGGCAATTAATTGAAGTGAATAATTCTAATTCCAGAGAAGTTCCACGGGCAGGCTGGCTTTCTGCACATAACTGACAACAGAGAAGAGGCCCCACTCACAGAAGGGGTTGGTGTTCTGACCCTCAGACCCCTTGGGATAGGACAATAGCTTTGTAGTTCTTATATTCCTCATCTACCAGCCTTGCCTCCCTTCATCCTGCTTCCTGTCTTCAACAGAGCCTTTCTTGATCTATATTTGTTGGACGAATGATTTTTTTATTTATTTTTTAACAAATTGCTTGGGAATCCTGGAGAGTCAGGCTCGGTGTTGTGTGTGTAACTGCCCATGACCCCAGCTCTGAGAGGCTCCGGGGGCACAGTGGGCAAGCCCACGATGCCTAGGTATTTGCCCCTTCAGACCTTTCTAGTCTAGAAACCACAGTGAGACTCTCCAGAGAGAAGAGATTTCATGGGTTGTTTACCATTCTCTGCTTCCTGTGGGGCCAGCTCCAAGCAGACTCATAGCTGGCACTTCTAAGTTTTACAAGACAATTGAACCCTCACAGGATGAGGCAGTGTGTAGAAATCTGGAAAGAATGACCACGATGATCTGAAAATGTCTTCTATTCAGCCCGCTGAAAGTTTGGCTTACGTTTGGGTCAAAGGTCAGGTCAATGTTGAAGGTCTCCCTCCTGGGTCTCCCCAAGCTGAGAAGGGGGCCCTTTGGGTCTACTTTGATACAGCCGTTGCCAGGATCCTTGTCATCACTCCATCCTGCCCCTTCGGAAGCTGTGCTATGAATGTTTTGCTTCTCCTGATGTTAATTAAGCCCTGTGGTCACTGGCTCATTATGGCCTGCTGTCCCCCATATCTGTCTTTCTGTCCAGTCTGCCCAAGCTAGTACCCATGTGTCGCCTTCTCACTTCCTGGCTTATTTCTGTGCTCACAGCAGATTTAGCTGTTCCTCAGTTCTGAGAAATCTGTCCAGTAGTGCTTTACTGGGCTTTTCGTTTTTACCCCCAATAGAGGTGATAATGGAGAAAGTGCTGCCCCCAGGCACGCATTGCTCCCTGGAGATGCTGTAACATGGAGCAGCCAGCCTTTCTCTGAACTAGAGACCAGAGGGCTGAAATTAGAACCACAGCAGGCGCTCCCCATGACCATGATTCAACTCTCCAAGGTCACTGGGAGCCACAGGGGCCTGGAGAGGGGGAAGGGCAGCTGGATGGGATTCAGAGGCCCCGGTGATGGACTCCAGCGCGCCTTCGACAGGCCTCCTCCCCATGTGCTGTACCTTGTGATGTGTTCCAAAGTCCCAGCTGCCACCTCCCTTCTGGCTTGCGCATGGTTACTGGAGATTCTCCCAAATCCGACAGCACAGCAGCCTCACCTGCGACCAGCCACCAGACATAGTGTACTAGGTAAGAGCCAGTCTCTGGAGCCAAACTGTGAGTTTGAATGCTGGCTCTGCTGCTTATCAGCTGTGTGGCCTCAGGCAAGTTACTCAACCTCTTTTTGCTTCTATTTCCTCATCCATAAAATGGGCAGGAAAATAAGACCTAGTCCATTAGGTTGTTATAATAATCAAATGAGTTAACATCTGGAAAGTACTCGTACCAACACCTGGCATGCAATAAGTGTTTACAAAATACAGTAAATATTCAGGGATCCAATGTCAATTTTTCCATAGGATAGAGGGGTAATTGCTGGGCAGATGCTCTGAGCTCTCTAGACAGTGGCATTGAAATTCACCTAGAATATAGGGGCAAGAAAAGTCACTTGACATTCTACACACTACAGAGACTGTGCCTTGGTTTCTTTTGTTGTAAAATGGGAAACAAATAGAACCCTCTACATAGGATTGTTTTTAAATAAAAGAATTCAAGTAACATTATTGGCAGAAGAGCTGGAAAAATATTCAATACATGTTTAGCTCTCCTTATTAATATTATTATTATTGTTGCTGAGACAGGCAGGCCAAGCAAGGATAAGAGTCAGATACCTGCCCTCCAGGGGACGTTGGCAATGTCTGGAGTCATGTTTGATAGGTAGGGGTTTGTGACTGGTACCTAGTGGGTAGAGGCCAGATGCTGCTAAATTTATTCTACAATGTACAGGTCAAGTCCCTACAACAAAGAATTATGCAGCCCCCAAGTATCTATGGCACCAAGGTTGACTACTAGGAGTCAAGCTATTGGTTATTCAGCAGGCTTCCACCCAGACTGCTGGGTAACAATCCTTAGAGTAGAGCTACCTGCAAGCAGCCTTTCCACCAGGTGCACAGAGGACAGGAGGATAATAACTAGGTTCACTGGGTTAACTTCAGGCGTTATAAATTCCAGAATCAGGAGACCACATGAAAACAGTATGGACACCACACTGTGCTCCTGGAACAGCTGCTTTGCTGCATTCTCTCTGATGATCAAAGGTTTATCAGATGTGGGTTCTGGTTAAATGGGCTTCTGCAGGCCAACATCTCTCCCTGCTATAATCGCCTTTGTTATACATGGCTGCATCCCTCTCCATGCAGTCACCCAAGCCAGAAGCCTGGAAAGCACCCTCAATGTTTGATCTCCTTCATTCCCCCATATTTAGTCTGCCATGTTGATTCACTGTTCTAGATGTCACTTATACTACCCACCTCTACCCATCCCCACTGTCATGGCCTCAGGCTGGGTATCCATGATCTCTCATCCAAGTTGTTCTAAGAGCTTCTAAGAATCTCTCTGCCTCCACTGCCTTTAAACTCCAATCACCCACCATCTTGCTGCAAGAAACATCTTTCCAAAATATAAATCATGTCACTACGTAAAAGTCTAACAGGAACTTTTTCCTTGAGCACAGAGCATGAAATGCAAAGCCCTTTGTGACCTAGTCTTAATCTACTTTTCCAAACTCCCCTACCACTTCCTATGTGTCCCTAAACATGTCATGCTCAGTCAAGCCTCTGAGCCTTCAACTTTCTTTGAAGACTCACTTCAAGCATCACTTCCTCTAGGAAAGACTTCCTGGAACTCTCCCCAGGAGGCTGTGTTTGGGGTGTTCTTCTCCACTTCTATAGCCCCTTGTGCACACTCTTCTCATCCTGTATCATAATCTTGAGTTCTTAACTGATTCTTTCATGAAAACATCAACTCCCTGAGGTCAGTCCTGTAATCATTTTTATTTACCAGCACCAGGTACACTGTCTTGCACATAGTAGATGATCAATAAATTTGGGGTGTTAACAGGATTGTTAATAGGATGAATAACTACTAGGAGTAATGAATAACTACTATACTAAATGTCTGCTTTCATCCATCTTTGGTTTATGTATCAAGTAACTACTATGTGCCAATCACTATACAAGTATCCAGGAATTTAGAGATCAACAAGACTTAGTCTCTTCCTTGTGAAGCTTGTAGTCTGACTGAGAACAGAGATCCACTAATTAATCCCTTCCCTCCCCCCTCAAAAAATGGCATCACCATTCACCCTGTTGCTCAAATTTCGAAAAAGAAAAAAATAAAATGATTCTTTCTACATTCATCTCTTCATTTACCCACTTCATCCAACCCAGCAGAAGGTCCCATTGAATATCCCTCCAAATCATAATAGCCTTTATCTTTTATCCTTCATCTCCAGTTCTACTTCTATAACACAAAGCCAACACCTTTCTCTTTGATTCTGTCCCCTTGCTTCCAATCTTGTCCTTTACAATTCATTTTTCACTTTAATTATATAGCCTGAATGATCTTTTAAAAATTCAAACAAGAATATGTCACTTGCGTTCTTAAAATTAGTTACTCCCCAACACACTCTTATCATGCCTACCAGGATCGTTGCTCTCAATACTTCCTTTCTACCCTTAATAGAATTTGTAGTCACACCTTTGCCATGGCTTCTTCAGCGGAAGATTGTATGTACTTCCCTACCCCTTGACCTTGAAAGTGGCCGTGTAAATCCTTTGGCCAATGGGATGTTAGACATTTTGCAAGCACACACTTGAAATATTCTTGCACAGTGTGGCATGCCTCTGTTTTCCTATGACCCACCATGAGATACTATGCCTCAGTAGCTTCTGAGCCAAGGAAAATAAGTGTGGAGACATGTGGAGCAGATTTGAACCCAACCTGAAACCTAGGGCAAGCCGTGCCAACCCACACACCTACAAACAGAGCCAGCTCCATGGGTGTTCAACATACAGGGTGTGCAGTCATAAAGGGTTCCTTGCCTAGCAGGGCCCCATGCTTGATTTAATGGCCCTCCTGTTATTATTTTGAAATTAGTAATATTTTTTAACAAGGGGCCCCATATTTTCATTTTGTACTGGGCACCAAATTATGTAGGTGGCAATCAAGAAAAAGATATATTTGTTATTATAAGCTACTGAGTTTTACATGGTTTCATTTATATTCTTTCTTTCATAGTTATCTATCAACATCTGAAACTACCTAGTTTACATGTGTACTTGTCTACCCCTGACTGTCTCCTCAAACAGAATATAAACTCCACAATAGCAAGCACCCTATTGGGCATGTGTGTCTTTGTACACTCAGGGCCTGGTCATCAGGGGCTTTCAAAATATATTTGTTGAATAAACAAGTGTACAACTTCTTTAGCTTCTAGATCAGGCGAAGAGCTAGGAGAGCTTCACGACAACAGCATTTGTTCTGCCCAAAGGAAAAAGGTTTACAGAAGAAGCAATATTCAAGATCATTCATTTCCCTCACTCCACCTTTCCTATTTTGTAGCTCTTCAGAATGCCCAGCACCCCAATGTAGGTCAGAACCGCTGTAAAATCAGGTTTCTCTATATTCATCTTCTAGAAATCTAGTTGGAGGAAAGGATAAGAAAGGCTTTTTTTCTTGAGTCACTCCAAGAATAAATTCATTTGTTCAAGGTAGGGGTAGGGTAGAAACTGTTCACTATCCCCCTGGATTTATTCTTTCTATTTATTTTAATAACATAATGCCCAATTTTATCTGGATACCAGGCACTCTGCTTGGGCCTCCCTTGAAGCTAGCTAGCTGTGCCATGTGACTCATAGCAGCCAATAAGATGTGAGCAGAGATAAACTGTATAATAACATCCGCTTTACAGAGTTGCTGTAGGCATGCAATGAGCTGGCACTGCACAGAAAGAACAACAGTGCCTGACTCTGAGCACTCAATAAATGTCTGTCACCATCATCATTACTATTGGAATTTCCATTTTGCACTCATTGTAGGAGGACTAATTGTGGAAATCTTCCACTGTTCTTGTAACCATGAGGGATCATGAGTGTCTCTTTATTGATTCAGAGGCTGTTTGTTCATTGGTGTTTAGCAGAGTTTGTTATCTTTGAGGAGACATTACAATGGACCAAGAAACTAACAAAGTACCTCTCTTATCATATTCCAATTCCCATGGGCAATGTTATCCTGGGGCCCTCAGAAAACCCACCCCAGCTCAGATCTGATGTTAATACTCTGTGTTCACTATGAGGCTGATTTCCAAGGGCATTTAGAGGCTCAGTGGAAGTGGCCAGAAGCATGCACTGCTTTTTAGTAGTAACTAGATCCCTGTTTGCAATATTTCCAAAACATTGTGCTATAAACCTGGGGCCAGTTTTGACAGAAAAAAAGAGAAACAGAACAAAATAAAATATTTCCCCTGAAAAGCAATTGATTTTGACGTCGTATTATACATTCATAACCCTTTCTTGTGTCTTTCTGGCATGGCCAGGCGATACACAGCCCATAGTTTGAGCATATGTCCTTGAAGATAGACAACCTGGATTTCAGTCCCAGCTCTACTTTGCCATCTGGATGAGCTTGGGCAAGTTACAGCCTCACCAATGTTTAAGTGTAGAATAGTAATATCCACCTCATGCAATTGTGGTTGATTTAGGGAGTAAGTGCAATGAGGAAGGCAAAGTATTTACAACGGCATCTGCATCACAGTGGGCTGCCATGGTTACCACTGTTGCATAGTCCAGAACTATTAATAATTGGGCCCAATCTCTGCCACATAACTTTCAACAGAGCTTCCCAATGACAGAGCTGGTTCCACAAGTCACACACAATCAACAAACCCAGCAGGCAAATAATGTCTATTCTCCCAGAGAGACTTCAATTTCCTATTATCCTGGTCAATTAAAGAGCTCACAACGGCCTCCTGCCCTGAGTGGTCAGCATTTTCAACCATGCTCTGTAAATAGAACACATTCTATCTCTTTTCAGCTTGTCTCCTCCCAGCCAGGACCACTTTCCATGGAACATTCCCATCCATTTCATTGCATTTTCCAATTTAGAGTCTGGTTCTTAGCCTCAGGAAACACATCCTACATTGGTTTCTCACAGTAGGTGACTCTTTGGGAACAGGCCTCACAAAGGGGCTGTGACATGTCTCCCGGGCTGAGATGTGGGCCCAACACATGCTAAGCAGGGAGGAAATTCCCTTTGAGCTGCATAGGCGATGGCAAAGGTTCATGAGAAAGTGCTTGAACACGGGCAGACTCAGGGAATCCCTCAACTCCAAAGAGTGGGAGCTGAGCTCATGAGAAAATGGGATAAGAATTCAGGCCTCAGGCCCCACCATACTTTCAATAATTCACACCCTTCCCTGATTTCTCCCCCACAAAGAAGCAAAAAAAAAAAAAACAAAAAAACCCAGCATGAAACACAGCAGTGCAGCAAGCCCAGGCTGGACAGAAAACAAAACAAACTCTTCCATGACCGTTTTATGTAGAGCTCACCCCTCAGCCAGCACAAAAATATCTATAATTTTCTCTAGGTCTTTGTTATTGAATCATAAGAGTTCCCCATTGTAAATATATATACTACTGTCCTGAAAATAATGCTCAGAGTGTTTTAAAAATAAGTTAAGAATATTCCTCCATTGCACATAACCTGCCACCCAAAGAACTCGAGAAGACTCAGGCTATCACTTGGGCAGAGTGTGGTTGTGAGTACATGGGTCTCAGTGGGTCTCTCAGCATTCTCCTAGTGCAATAATGAAGGCATTAAATTACCAGGTCAGAGGCCCCAATTCACAAAGAAATAATATCAGTTTATTATTTCTAATCTTATTAAGTTAGAAAATAGTCTCGAGACGTAATGTCATCCCAGAATGGCGAAAGTATCGATTACGTGAAGCTGCATTCATGGATAATTCAAGGAGCCTGATTTCATTTAATTTCTGTAATATTTAAAGCATTCCAACCAATTTTCTATAAAGCAAATAATCCTAAATTATTCCCATAAATAATGTAGATATATGGTCAGATTTACTCAGTATTTACCAGTTACACACTTTGCATTATGAGTTAGGAAAAAAAAAAATCGTTTTAATCCTGTTTTCCCAATCCCCAGTGTCTTCCTCAAGGCAAATAGGCCTTTAAAAATTATATTGCAGTTTAAAAAGATAAATATGGACGTTATCAATATAGGACTTGTGACAATCCATTGACACTGTCATTCTCTAGTAATTCTATTATGTCTAAAGCTGAAACCTCAATATTCTAAGATTTGAAATTATGACTGCCAGGAAAAGCATATAGCCAGGCATCATGATGTTGACTTGCTGTGGCTGGACCTACAGAGTTCACTTAACTTTGCCAGCACCTGATTCTCCCCTGCTCCCTGGCAAAGCTCTAACGAAAGGTAGGGTAGAAAAGAAGCCTCAGTGTCCCCAGCCACAAACATTCTCCCACACACACTCTAGGAAGGTGGTCCCATGTTCCGAGCCTCTGGTGAGTAGGAAAGCCCAGCTCAAAGTGCCAACATTTAATGAACACCTACTATGTGCCAAGACCCAAGCTGAGTTCAGAGGGATGTAAGATTAATGCTGTCCTATTTCCTTTCTTCAAGAGGTCTCCATTTTGATGTATGTCTGGATGGTGAGAGGCTTGAAGTGATGTCCAGGGTTGCTAGAAAACCCATCTCCCTGAGTGGAGAGTGCCAGGCTGAAAAAGTCACCACTCTCTACCACCAGCACCACAGTTATGGCATTGTTTTCAGTACCCTTCTTCTCTTGCACACAAGTGTTAATTTTTTCATTCACTGGGCAGCTAGTCAATACAGCTATGTACCAGGATCTGCTCTAGGCATTAGGAATACAGCAACCAATGAGATCCAGATTGGGCCCTTAGGGGCTTACAATCTAGTGGAGAGCACAGTGAAAGCCAGTGAAAACTGTGCAGCATGATACACTGTGTAAGAATGCATACTAGGTACTATAGGATTGTGGAATGCCATCTGGGGGAGGTGACATCTACACCATGGCATTACAAACATGGTAATACCACAGAAAAGGGGAAGTGGGAATGGGGTATGGATTTCTAGACTACAGAAACAGCACATGCAAAGGCCCAGAGATGAGAGTGTGACATGACAGGAACTCGTCAGTGGTCTGTCAGGAGTACACAGTACCATGAGGTGACAGAGGAACATGGGTCCAGCTCCTGAAAGGCCTCGCATCTTGCAAGTCCTGGTTGACTTGCCTGGGGTCAGCCTCAGCTCTATCTCTTCCACCAGTGTACCCTCCTTGGCCTGTGTCCTATAGGTCAAAGAAATCAGTGGACAGTCACCCTCTCTCTTGTCTCTCAGTCGCATCCCCTCGGGTTGTTCATTAGGCATTTCCTATCTCTGTTCCCAAGGTTTTGTGAGCATCGGGAAACGTGGCTTCACACAGTCAATGAGCCTGGAGTTACCGACCTAAACCTGGGACTCACACCCCCGAGAATGTTTCCTCTCAGGATATTTATTAGCTCCGAAGACCTGTGTGGGCAGAGCATGTTATTTAGTGACCTGTAATGCCTGAATAATGATCACAATAAATCAGACCTCATTATTATGTGCGGGAGAGCTGGACGGCCCAACTGGCTAGGTAATGAGGTCTAATTTAATGCCCTTGTATTCTACTCCACATGTTTGTGAAGTCAGGGGTGGGAGGTAGGTCTCATAGGTCCAGATGCCCCGGATGTGGAGCAGTTGCATAGGGAGGTTAGTGGTCCAGGCATGTGGTTAGCAGTCACGAAAATAGTGTGATCAACAACACTCTGTCCCTCTGAGTGGATTACAACCAAGGTCTGGCTCTCTCACACTTGCTTAAACAGGAACAGCTAATAGCCAGAACTAACTATTTAAAAAACAATAACAACAACAACAAAAAAAACAAAAAAAAAACACAAAAACCCAGCAGCACCCTGGAATTTACTTCTTAGGAATAGACGGCAAGTTACAGAGGCAAGAAATGCTGGCACAGACAGAGAAATCAGAATCTCCATGGAAAGAAATACAGCTGTCAGAGGGCTTACTCCATAAGCCATACTTCTCAGACCCATCTATGATAGAGTCAGCTCCTAGTGTCAGAGCCAGGGGAAGTGGTTCTCTGTCCAGCTTTCTTTGAACATGACCCACCCTCGCTTATTTGTTGTTATAAGGAGTCTTTTGCCATAGCAACCCATTATTGTGGTTTTTAATTCTTCATGCACAGCCTCTTCTCATTGATTACCTAACATCATTAGTTTGAGCCCATCCCATACAAAAGTCAATGAAATGATCAATTTTAACCATGTGATGTACAAAAATTTGCTCTTACAGCATCCAGAAAATGAACTCATTTATCTTTTGTCCACTAAATCGTAAATCTTTTCTTGCTATTGGTTTCCTGTTGGGTAGCAGACCTAAAGAAGGAGATCCTTGTGTAGGTGGCCTTCTCCAGACCCCTACGGAGCTGTCATCGATGACACCTCTGCCACTTGATGGCATTTACAAAGTGTAATATCTGTGTATGACATCAGGTGCCAGACAGGCTGTAACGCTCAATCCTCTGTTAGCTACAGCTCTCTACTCCCCTCTTTGTCAGTTTTCAATCCCCTCATTTCTATGCGTGGAACCTGGTAAAACCCAGCAAACCAGGCTGCACAACCCCTTTTAGGGATCATGTAGGGCAGATTGACCCTAAAATAAAAAGCAATGTTTAGTTAAATCCTCCTTGTCCTCCACGGCAGCAAAATAACGGTTTTCTTGCATTTTCCTGAGCAACTGTTTGAGCGTTTTGTTTTTTCCTATGGGGCTCAGAGAAAATGCTTTCTCCATGTTACCTTTGAACTTAAACAGGATTCTTAGATTTGCCTTTTCCTCGGATCTCCAAGTTCATAATCAGACAGAAAGGCTTTTAATAATACAAACTAAGATGCAGGGTGATCATCCATGTATAGAACAGCAACTGCTGGAAGATACTCAATTATGTTTAAAGCATTCAAGAAAATAGAAAAAGAGTATTTGTCCCCTTCAAAAATGTTCTGTGTTGCAGATCATCTAGCTAGAGTTTTAGCTGAATATGGCAGGTTTGCGGAACATTAAATGAATCTCTGGGAAGGAGCTAAGTGGGTGCTGGGATAACAAGGCAGTCTTTCTTGATTAGAACCCAAAATAGAGAGATGGAGTGGGGTGGACTAGTTGGGTAGGATTTGTCTGGATTCAAAGTAATCACAGTGAGATTTTCGGTCAAGATGGCAGAGTAGGTAAACGCCATGCTCACCCCCTCTCAGGACCACATCAATTACAACCAAACTACAGAACAACCATCAGTGAGGATCACCTGAAGTCTAGCTGAGCCAAAGCCCTACAACTAGGAATATATCGAAGAAGAGACTGGTAGGAAAGGCAGAGATGCAGAATAAGCTTGTCTAAAACCCGCATATGACCATTGAAAATCTTGGCTGCGCAGTGATGCTGCTGCCGGTCCCGTGACGCACTTTGAGAACAGTTGCTTTAGGGCACTGCTTGTTTTGTGCACTGGTAGGAGGAACCTTCTGTACTCACCACTTCCCTGTGTAGCCATTAGGCACTTGCTACCTTTGCAATCACACTTGCTTTTTCTCCAGTCCCAAAGCAGTCACCTGTCTGGCTATAGCTTCTACCAGCTTCATTTCATTCTACTATTGGTCTATTTTTCCAGACTGAGGACATAGGATGCCCTTTATTATGTCAAAAGAATTCAATCTTTGATTCTTTGTTGATATAGGCCTTCAGTTTTCTCCACTAATTTACCAAACACTCAATATTTTAATAGTTAGGGCAATACTCTTCTTTAGTTTCTTTCAGGCATACTCAAATGTACACATTTCGTTGGCCATTATAAGTCAAAACTTAGCTCCTGCCCCCTAGTAAAAGAAGCCACAGCACAGTAAATAGCACATATTGTAGAATGCACTCAACTCAAGATAGAGAGTTAGAGCATTTTCAGTATGGCACGCTAACCATTCACTGGCTTATCACAGATTTCAGAGTGTGCATATTAAGGTGATGTGCATATTAAGCGAGTTGTGTGTGTGGGTGTAAAATATTTCAGAGACAAACAATGTTATAACGTATCAGTTCTTCAAAGGTAGGACTTAATATTAAACTCATGCTAAAAGTACATATTTGAAATTACATAAATTGAATCTGTAATGTATTCCATTGAATGTGTTTTACTATCAATGAGGAAAATCGGGGTTACTTTATATAGTAAGAAAAAGGAGAAAGGCAGATACCCACCTCATCTAGTTCCCTGGCTTCAGGAAGTGACATAATGTTCTCTTCCAGGTGAAGTGAGCAAATTAAAGGCAATTTACACAGTGGAAAGTAAAAGAGACTGAATAAACTTACTTAACCTATGGCTTGATTAGGATGAAAAGAGCCTCTTTCCCAGAATCCAGAACTCCCAAACCTATGGAAAAATTCAGAGTCCGTTTTCTTCCTTTGTCTGGATACATCTAAGAAATTTTGGTTGATAATAGAGTTTTGTGATTAACTGTTTGAATTTTTTAAAATGGTGTATACATATTCATTTCTTATATGTCTCTTATTAAATTAAACCAACAGTTATACTTGTTTTTAAATAAAGAATCATTCCCTGATATCTGAACATAGAAATATTGCCCTTTGTATCTGTCTTTTAGTTTTCCATACCGGAAGCTGGGAGTAGTGACGGGTCACGCGATCCCAAACAGATAGCACCACACACAGTGACTGCTTCTGCAAATACTGTCTCCCACAAGCATAACAGCCTCTGGAAAATCATTCTTGCAAATTCAACCCCATTTCAGGTTTGCAAAGTGATACACCTATTAGGATATCCAATTATTCAGGAAAGACTTGGGGAATGTTCTACAATAATAATGTCAGGGTAATTCAACTCCCCACTTCTTTCACACCTATAGTCTCCTCCCTTCAAAGTTGGGAAGCTGTTGAGTTCCTGTGAAAACATAACTTTCTTCCTACTTTTCTAAGAATACTGTAGCCAATATACTGCAACATCCTTTTTCTCTATATGTTTTTCTTCCTCCTACTCTGTAATTAAGATGTCCAGCATATAAATGCTTTCTAGTGTTTCCAGCTTTTCATGGATAAAGCTTGTGTAATTCTGGGATAGACCTAATTACATACTCCATGTTGCACTCTGTGCCAATTATAAGCTTTTCCAAGAATTTTACAATCTCAAGTTCTGACATTTCCCAAGTGAGCAGCCACAAGTATTGTTGGCCCTGATTGCCTGGAGAGATGTCAATATCTCCAAGCTGCAAGGATTTGAAGTTTGTAGAATATATGGTGGGCCCTAACTGGTCCACACTAGATATTATTATTATTCTACTCTAGATATTAATTTACCTTGAAGACTGTTGAGGGCCTGTGGTTCTTTTTTCCTTCTCCATCTATCATAAGCACCATTTTCCAGTCCCTACAGGCTGTTCGTAGGCCTTATTCCCTTATCTCTTTCCTTCAGAAAGCACCAAATTAATGTCTATATTTTTCAAAGTAATATTAACTACTATGTCAAAGAAACCCAGAAATCTCAGTGGTTTAACAAATATCTCACTCATATTACAGTCCAATGAGATTGTTCCTGAATGGAAGTCTCCCCTCCATAGGATGATTCAGGAATCCAGACTGTTTCCATCTTGTGGCTCAGCATCTTCATTAGGCAGCACTCAACTGCCTAATTGTCTAAGAAATCATTTCCACCCTAACCAGCTGAAGGGATAAGGAGACAGAGAACCTCACCTGGAAGTGGTGCAAATTATCGCCACTCGTGTTGCACAGCCTGAGCCCAGTTACACAACCACCCAATTGTAATGGAGACTGGAAATGCAGTCAGCTCTGCAAGCCCAGGAAGAAAAGGAAGAGGCTTGGAAAATTCCCCAGTAGCCACTGCCACAATGGCTTTTACTTCTTTTGGACATCCTCTAACTGATGGAAAATGGAAACGGGAAGGAAACATGGCTGATGTGCTACCTGCAGCCTCTCACATTCCTGGGTTTCTGACTTCTTGGTAAAGGGGAATCCTGGGCCTGCCTATGGGGAGAGTCTTCTAAGAGAAGGGAGGAAAGATAAAAATATGACAAAACAAATTACCAGGAAATTATAGTTCCTTTGTTACTATAGACATGTGTGGATAAATTTAAGACAATGAAGCAGAATGACAGGAAGTTAGGCATTCACATGAGAAACTCAGAAAAGTAACTGGTAGCCCACAAAATTTTCGCCCCTTTAGTGCACAGCTGGGTCTGGCCTTTTACAATAGACCTGCCAGGTGACCTGCTCATTCCTCTTTCTTTCCCTTGTCCTCAGTGTCAGAGGGAGGCTTATGTAAGGAGTTTGATTTTCCAGAACTAGACAAAACTTGGTGTCAATGCCTCATGTAGTGTGGCCCCAGGTGGTAGCTGCCCACATGCACAGGGAGCACAGACAACAAAACATCTGAAGAACGGTGAGAAAGACTCTTTAATGGCTCTGTGTGATGCAAGGAACTCAGCAAGTTAACAATCACCGAGGTCCTGGGAGTAATTTGATTTTTATGGTAAACCCTGGGAGGGCTTTTTCCCTACTTTTCTATTTTTAGTGTAACTTTATCTTGTTTGCTTTTATAGAGACTAGAAGCTGGGAACCTTTAACACTGCGAAAGAGTTCTCAGATTTGATTTGGTCATCATTCAGCCAGATTTGCCAATCCAAATCAGATTTGGGGACCCCGAGGGGAGAAGGGATCTGGAGGCTGAGAGAATACACCAATGCACAGTCAGTCACCTGTTCCTCCCAGCCTCCATCATCAAGGCCAAGGGAATGAAGATGGGTCAAGGAAAGGGCTGTGTTTTCCCCGTTAGGCCCAGTTTCCATTCTTTACAGGCTCCTGAGAAAGACAACCTTATGGAGGTTCACTCCTTATCCCTAAATATAGAATAAACAGAATCCTAGAAGTGACTTAAGACTTAATGACGCTCCTCTCTTACTGATCTGAGAGTCCACAGTCTTCATCCTACCTCAGAAATGTTTCATTGCTTAGGGAGACCTCCTTAGAGGCCTACAGTCCTCATAGGGTGAAGCATCTAGGCCATTGGTGAAATTCTTAGGATTAGAATGCCTAGTACTATTCAAATGTTCGGAAAGATTTTCTATGACAGTCTTACAACACTCTATGCAATTCAGCCAGTCAAGATCCATTTGAGGATTTGTCTTCTTCCTTGCTTTTTTGTTTTGCTCCCTAACCTCTCATCACAAGTTTCTTTCACCGATTATTACCATCACAGCCAATAGGCAAGAATAAGAACAAAAAGGAACTGTCTCCTTCTTTTATTTCATGTGATTTGTTGAATGAAGAGTGGCCTTCTCCATACCTTCCTTGATATTCTCTCCTGAGAGACATTTATTCCAAGTTGATCTTAAAGGTCTTAGTTCATAGTCAATACTCATGTGCTTATACAGCAGCATTAAGAAGAAAAGATTTATCATCAGTGATGGATAGGATGGCAATGATGGAATTTCAAGAAGCTCTATGATATGGTGGAGCTACACTCAAAAGCAGACTGGGGTCAACAAGGTCATAAAGAGTGAAGCTGGCTGGTGGAGCCTGGGGCAAAATGAAGAGAGGTGACCACTCCCCAGCTCCTCCTGATGGTTGCCAGGCTCAGTGGGGTCTAATGCTGCCAGATCTACCAGTTTTCAAGAGAAGCTGAAAATAAATACTTCTATATAAATTATGCCAGTTCTTCTATGATGAAAACCAATTCATACTTCTTTTTTTTTAATTTTATTGGGGAATTGGGGGAGGGGAACAGCGTTGGGGAATCAGGGAAGTAGAACAGACAAGTTGCCATCTTTTTATTCTTCAGTCTAGTTGCAGAGGACGTTGCTTCACTGGCCCATGTTCGCATCATCATTGCGCTCTTTCCGGATGAGGCAGATCAGTCGCTGGCCTCTGGATGTCACTCACCACAGCTATTGGCAGCTCACACTGGCTGCCAGCCACTCACGCTGGCGGCCGGCCATTCACTGTAGCCTATGGCAGCCCACTGCAGCAGGGGCTGCAGCTATGCCGTCCTGGGGACTCACAGCCCAGCTCCAGGTGGAGCTGTTGTTAGCTGTAGAGGGCAGTGTCACTGGCCCTCATATGTGGGATCCGAACCAGGGCCGATGGCATCCCAAAACCAGCTCTTAACCAATGCGCCACTCGACCGGCCCCAATTCATACTTTGCTGGCCTAACTAAACACATCTGATGATGGATGCCCAAGGGATTTCTGGTTTGTAACCTCAACAGTTCTACAAATAATTGAGAGCCAGCTATTATTAATATGCCCCTCTTGTCCATTGTTACAATTCCAGGTCATAGGATTTCCATGTGCAAAATGAAACAATCCACAATCAGAACTTATCACTAGAAATATAAACAAAATAAATTCAATCTACAGTGAAAAGTAAGAATCCACAGACCTTGGTGTGGCTCACCTAATCTCAAAATATGATCTTTTCTCAACATTTTAAATTATTCAGTATTACTAGATATAATTTTCACTGAAAAGGGAAGATCTTACAAGGCCATTGAGCAACATGAATGTACTTAATGCCACTGAACTATATACACTTAGAACTTGTTAAAATGGTAATTTTTATGTTATGTGTATTTTACCACCATTTAGAAAAAGAAAAAATATATATATATCCTTAAGAGCCAAGATTTTGGTCTTGGGAATCCAGGCCACAAATATTACTAATCAGCAGCCTTGGACAGGGATGGAGCATTCCACTCAATTAGACCTCAAGAAAGATCTGTTGATTGATTGGAAAAGGAAGAATTGCTTAAATACTGCCTCAGGTGGGAAGGCAGAGAGGATTTGAATAAAGGTGTTGAAAACCTGAAACAAAGCCAAAGTCCTGTAAACATCCTAGAGAAGGAGCAGACAGGCCTGTCTGGCTTACGAAGGAACAGGACCCATCAATAACCAGTTCCCATGAAAGACGGGCTAGATTTTCAACAGGGGAAATTGGTAGACATGCCAATGGTTATAAGTCCCTTTGGCTGAAGCCCTGGGCCAGACCAGCATATAAAGACCGGATATGGGGGATTATTTCAAATATAGAAGGCTAAACTACTAGTCACATCTTCTTTATCAGAAAAGACTTTACTCTCATCTTACCATCACCCCACCACCACCACCACCAAGTTGGGAATCACTAATATAAATAAGTGGCCTGAATTCACTGTCACTGGACAAAGTCATTGGACAGCAATGATTTCATTATCACATTTTTAAAAATTCTAGTTAAAGATTTTTGTAATCCACATTTTAATTGGCTGCATTTATTCATATCTGAAGAGGGGAAACTAGAGAAAAATTGAAAATACTACCAGAGATTGATGATTTTTAATTAGCAGAAATTCAAGATAACTCAGTTGATGGTTTTCTCTCTCTTTGATCAGAGAATGTGAAATCAGGCAAGCACAAAACAATCCAACTCTCCCTGCCCCCATGAAACTTTTCTCTAAGTATTCATTCATTCATTCATTCATTCATTCATTCATTCATTCATTTGGAAATGTTCTCCCTTAAGACTTGTTTGCAGCTCCTTTTAGTCACTGTTGAGTGTGAGAGTCTGGGAAAGTTGAAACTCCAGTTCCAGCACAGTGACACCAGTTGATATTGTATCAGCTCCTGCCCACCTGAGTTCCTAGAGCCTCCAAAGGTCAAGAAGACTTTTACCCCTTCTACCGGACTTTTTGTTTGGGGTCATTACAAAGGTGCTTCTCTCCTATTTAAAAACCCTGATGTGGGCTTTCAAAATATGTAATTACCAGTAATTGTAACAGCATTTTTTTTAAACTTACAAAATGGTAGAAAATACAGAAAAATCACAACATTGTAAAACACAACACCTTCTTCCCAAAAAATAAATGCATTTAAAAAAGTACAAGATACGCTAAAATATTTATAGCAATTTTTCTAAGTCATGGGAGATTTTACAATCTTCTTTCTATGGAAAAATCAAATGAAAGGCTTTTTAACTTTATAGAGAGGTTTATTCCTATTATTATGAACGCAAAGAATAGAAGTTAATTAAGAGCAGTTAGAGTTTGACTGGTTTCAACTTTTCTATGCTGAGCACCCATTCTTTTTATAATAAAAAATATATTTTATAATATACATATTTTTAATTCATGAAGTAGGGTATGCTTGTCACCTGGCCTCAGTCATCTCTAGCAGAGCAAAGGGACAGGATGTTATGAAGTGACTGTTCCCATGGTCCCTGGCTCTCAGAATCCAGGAGCATCGGAGCGCTGGACCCTGGAGCTTGGTGTCAGCACTAAGCTTCATGGTCTCTCTGGGGAATGAGTGATAGGACCACTTCCCTCCAACATTTTTAAAAGCCAAGTTTCTGATTTATACAGGGTAGATGGGGACTATGGGAGGGAGGGGTTACCACATCACATTTTCACATTTTCATCGATCATAATTTAGATCCTTACATTTCTGGAGTTGGTGATTGATAGCCTCCAAACACATAAACACTCTCCACCTGTACAAAATGCACCAGGGACTTCGCTCTCATAAAGGCAGGATCAAGGTGGGAGTGAATCAAATTCCCAAGCCCCCTCCTTAGCAAAAGTAAGTCCCAGAATCGGCTGTGGCCATGGAAGGTGACAGTTTCTGGATGCTGTTAGTTTGCAGCAAATTGAAGTTTTGTAGTCTTATCTATTACCAGAAAAGTGTGTGTGTGTATGCACACACACACACACACACACACACACACACACACACACACACACACCGTCGGTGGGGGAGAAGCAGGAGCCCCACCGTCTCATTTTTAACTAGGACCAGCTGAAAAATGAAGGCAAGCACCACACAAACCATCTTATGTCTGCCAATTCATTTCCTGGCCCCAAAAGAAAAAAAAAAAAAAAAAAACCCTCGTGTTTCCTCTCATGCAGGCCAAACATGGCAAAGCACCAGGGGAATTCTGAATGGAATCAATTGCACTTGTTACTAACTGAGTTTTCTTTTATTCTTATATTACCAAGGGCTGGATACTCAGCTGCAAGCAATTATAATGAAGAGTTACTGAGTAATGGTTTCCAGATTGCTCCATGATGGGGCATTAATTGAAAGGGACAATTTAAGAGCTTAGGCCATGTAAATGCATTTCTTATTCTGTCAGATTGAGAAATTTCTGGATGCAAAAGGCTAAAATGCTCAGAACTGATAAAGACTTAATAATGCCTACTTAAAACAGCGTTTTCAAAACGAGTTGCATGTTTTTAAGAGAACAAATATTAAAGGGTGAACCTGTGGGTTTGTTCATTCAATCAGGAAAATATTTGAAATAGCACATTTGCATGCCACACTCACAGGCATATTCATGGTATAAAATGTTACTTGATTAGCCTGTTGCATTGCAAAGCCAGCTAAGCTTTCAAGCAAACTTTTATTTTTGAGGATGCATGCTATTATAACGCACATTTAAGAGTTCTCTTTGTCTCTCTCTGTCTCTCTGTGTCTCTGTCTCTGTCTCTGTCCATATATATATATATATATATATATAAATATACATATATATATATATATAAATATACATATATAAAAACTTTAAAGAGCATTTAAAAACACATAAATGAGTTTTATAGATGTGTATATAATTTTAAACAGGTTTGCATGCATATGAATATGAACCTCCACAGAAATTAACTACCAAGCCCATATCAGAAAGCTTCATTTAATCTTTTTTTTAATTTTTTTTTTTTTTTGAGGGCAGTGTTACTGGCCCTCATATGTGGGACCGAACCAGGGCCGCTGGCTTCCTAAGCCAGCGCTTAACCACCGCGCCACTCGGCCGACCCTCATTTAATCTTTTATAAAGTAGACTTTTACCTTCCTAAACCAGAAACATCTTCTAAGATATTCTCTGCTATGTAACATTAAGGCTAAGTATCAGAAGAGAGTAAGAGAGCTAAAGCCAATCAAGGGGAAAAAATTTATCTCTCTAAAATAAGAGTACTAGCTTTTAAGGTCTAATTTCAGACTTCTGCATTTAGGACCAATTTCATTTCTGGGGAAGAAGGAAGGAAGGAAGGAAGGAAGGAAGGAAGGAAGGAAGGAAGGAAGGAAGGAAGGAAGGAAGGAAGGAAGGAAGGAAGGAAGGAGAAGAATAAATAGATGACAGATAGATGATAGATAGATAGATAGATAGATAGATAGATAGAAAGATAGATAGATAGGCTGATAGAAATAGATGCAGATACATCCTAAGAGTTCAATTTTATTTTAAAGGTGAAAGAAGCCATGAGATGGCCCCCACCACTCTTTCTCATTCTGTTTTCTAAATCTGAGCTGCCATCTGAGAACTGAACTTTTCCCCTTCCTTCTGCCGTAAGCCTCTCTCTTCTGTTTGCATTTGTACAGAAGACCTGGAGTGCTGATGGTGGACTTCCCCGGGAGCCTTAACACAAACCATGATATAGAAGGCAAAACAGGCAGAAGAGAGAAGTTGTCAACCCATATAAATTAAGAATATCCATTCAAAAAAAAATGAGAGGGAAAGTCCTCATTATTGTTATTATTATATTACCCTCTTTCACTCGTTCATTCAACAAGCTATGATGTACTTTTCCCCCATCTATCACTTCAAATGCTGGCTAAGCGTAAAGGCAGGATGAACATATCATATCCATTCACAGGCATATCTTGGTTTATTAGGCAATCCCTAGACTATTGCTTGGCTCAAAATCTTCTTTCTTACTAGATTAGTCATTAACAGAATGAAAGCCTTGGATTAACATCTGACTCTTCACTTTGGCCTGTTGTTTACTTGTTGACAGTCAAAGCAGGTTCAGTTAACAGTGGAAATTCAGGTGGTCTTTTTTGTTTCCTCTAAAGTCAAGGTCAAGTGCCATCAGAATGTCCACCAGAAAGTGGATGGTCAGTTTGGGTCAGGGGTGAAAACCTTCCCATGTAATAAAGTAATCTAAATTAATTATTCAAACAAAACTGTCAAGAATCCAAGATGAGATAGAGGAAAGCATTTTTTTTTTTTTGCCACAAAATAAAATATGGGTGTCTTCTGCATTTACATGGCTACTGCTGGCAGATAGCATTGGCTAAAGTGGTCCTACTTTATCCAAAAACCATCTATACTATGTATCTGTCCTCTATTTGGCTATCCTTTCTTCTACTCAAGTTTTTTTTCAGTCCTTGTGAAATATGAAATTTTAACTGTGAGGTTCAAAACCCCATTATTTATTTCTACGATTTGGAGAGAAAGGGTCTCTTTTTAAACATCCTGAATTTAAAAATAAATAAAGCTAACAGGAAGACGTGGACAGTCCATCTCAATCGTTCTTGCGATTTCTCATTTTGTGGGTTGCACTGATAAATTATCCTAAGTCACATGGTAATTTTGCCTAAGAAATGTAAGCATCGTGGGATGTTTTTAAAATAAGAGGGGCAATCCTTCATCCAGCAATTCACTGGGCTGCTGAGATTCCGAGTAGCGGCCAAACACCTGAACAAACCCAGCGAATTCCGGGCCAAATGGTTCTGATAACAGCAGGTCTTGGGCAGGATTGATTTGGTGAAATAACTCCTTTAAAATTCAGTTTAATAAGTGTCTTTATTCTCAACACTTCTCTTGGCTGAGAGAATGAAGGTGAGGACACATTCTCTTTTGATAACATAGTTTATGCTGGAAAAGAAAAGTTTGAGCGGGTACATACATGCATAATTGAATAATATATGAGCACGACGATTAACCAAAAGGGCTATCATTATAAGCTTGGATCCCGAACATATACTTAATTTCAACAGCTTCCAGAAAAGAATTAATATCAAATTGGTAGGTGTGCAGTGAAAGGTTTGGAAGTTGATTTAAAAGGGTTGATTTAAAGAAAAAAAAAAGTTTCAAAGTTGCTAAAATGTAGACAGTATGCGGAAGAGACTCAATTTTGTCCATGATCAAAAACCCAGCGTTGGCAACTTCACAATACGCTAAGCAGTTTTCTTGAATCAGTTCTTGGAAAATTAAGATAATTCCTGTGTTTACGCACTCCTTTCAAGCAAAGCAGGAGCAACATTTTAGAGGGATTAGCAATCAAAAATTGAAAATCTACCATCACCACACAAGCCTGCCTTTTCATTTTGGACAGATCATAAAACACATAACACCAACCAGACCCTGGTCCAACAAACGTTCGAATCCTAATTTTTAAAAATAGCTTTTATGCAATTGTGCTCTTTTCAATAAAACAAAGATTTGTTTATAGCTACACTTTAATTAAGAACCTTTTCGAAGAGGAAGATCTGGAAACCAGGGATCTTTTTTTTTTTTTCTTTTTCTTTCTTTCTTTTTTTTTTTTCCACCAGGGTTGTTTGTTTATTGGTTTAATTTTCCCTGAAGTAAAAATACACTTTGAAATGTAACATGTCATTATGTAATTTGTAGTAACAAAGTGCAGGCCCTTGCACACGACAGCAAACAGGACCGCACCAGCTCACAGACGGTCCCCACATCCATTCCCCCTCCCCATCTGATTAACAGCCTGTATAAACATTCAGCCAACCAGAACACTGGCTAGTGCACAATTTGGTCAGCCATAAAACTGCCAGCCAAACACAGACATGGGGGTTTTATGCAGAAATCTTAATTTGGGGGAAATGATCAAAAGTAAGACAACATGGCCCCAGTGGAGATGGGGAAGGGCTGACCTTTATTTTCCTTAATCCCTCTCTCCCTACCCCCCACCCTCAACAGGGAGCAATGAGATCACCCGTGATGGTGAAATGCTGAATAAAATACCCCCCTGAAATGCAGGGCTGCACAGGGAGTATGGTCAGAAACTCAACTCACCTAAAGGAAAACCGAGGAGAAAACAAATCAGCTTCTGTTGCAAGGAGAAATTTTCAGTTGTCTGGGTTGTTGGAGGAAGGCCCTATTTTGACATACCCAGGATCGAGTCTGCGTGACAGCGTGCAAGGGAGACTAATGGGCATTCAGATTGTGCAGAAATTAATGGAATTTATACAAAGGGGCATTTTGTTGTCTTCTTCTTTTCTTCCCACGATTCTCTTTGCTCTTGGCAAAAGGCTTTAGACCCTTCACATAACAGAAAATTCAAATTCAATGTTAATCAAATCATTAGTAACAATTTTTTAATTTTTGTTTTTTTTAAAATATACTCACAAGATGGCTAACTTATTTTTTTCTGGCTTAGGGTGTTATTTTATGGCTCATTTTTGAGACTGTATGACACCCAATTTTTAACAGATCAAGTCTGTTTTTTTTTAATTCCCCTTTACAAAATATGCTGGTGGTAATAGGGATGAAATTAACTAAATAATAGGGATGAAATTAACTACAATAAAGACACATTCGTCTGGTTCCTTCTCCTTGATACCTCGTGGGTAACTGGTAACTACAAGGGCTTCATAGATATGGCTCCTAATTTTCACCTTTGTTCTAGTCTTATTCCTTAATTTTGAATTCCTGATTTTTTTGGAAAAGCAAACGTGGTTGGCCATTTTATGATGATTTCTAGGACTATCTACATTCTATGATGTATCTAATCATACTCTCAAGTGCTTACTTTTGCTTTTCATAAGAATCTCCGTATTTTATTCTGGATGGTTTTACACTAAAGAAATTAATAATGAAACATAATGTAAGCTCCAAATAGAATGAGAAAAAAGCATAGACATGTTGAGCATTTTTTTTTCAGGCACTGGGCAAAGCACTTTCCGTTTCATTTGATACTCACCACAGCCTATGAACTGGGCCTGAGTATTATGCCCTCTTTTATAGAGTGTAAACTGAGATACAGGAGTTTCAGTGCTTTGCACCAAGCCACACAGCTAGTGAACAGCAGAGCTGGAAAACTAGCCCAGACAGCCTACCTAATTCAAGACCCAGTCAACTTCCCCTCCTAGATGTGACATTATAGACTTGGTCAGGAGGCAGCTCTGTGTCAGACCCTTAGAGTCATTGCAAAGAGGCAGCTGGGAAGCACGCCCCCCCCACCCCGCCCGCCAAGGTAATTTCTGTTAGGTAGTAAATGAAATGAGGTAGCCTAGTGATTTGAAGACGCATTTGTTTCAGAGTTCCAAAGCCATGATTCCTTTACAAGATCAGCCTTGGAAATGTTTGCTCACAGCTCTAAGCCTCTGTTTCCTCATCTGTGAAGAAGAGAACATTTTGTGAGATTGTAATGAAATAAGACTGTGTCATGAAAAACCTACATTTTGTGATATAGAACCTATAGAAGTTTCTCCAGTCTTCTTTTCACCCTCCTAAGCTAATCAGTTCACATCACCTTGTCATAAGTGTTCATCATTATAACTTTACTAAACAACTTATAAAATTCCATTCTCAGGGTGTAGCCTGATGGAAAGAGTTTCCCATCTTAAATATATATACAGAATGTTTTGTTACATTTTTGTTAAACTTACTGGGTCACCCTCAATTGTATGTGCTGTAACTCTAAGAAACAAGTTAGGTCTTCTAAGTATGGTTAAAAGGTAGGTACTTGTGCCTTCACTCAAAACACAAGATCATTTCTAACATTCAACATTCAAGAATGTTCATTTCAAAAGTGTAGGTCACTGCATGTGAGCAGCTGTCTCGTCAACACATAAAAGGAGAACAGAGATGTCAAAAAAGCTTTGTCTCTGATGGGACATTTACCAATTTCTGGTTTTGGGACCTTCTCTGTCACAGCCTGCCTGCAACCAACTCTCTTTCATTGTTGGGATAAGGGCAAATGAGCAGAAGCTACACCATGAAATACCTCAGATATTTACCCAAAATATCTTTCCAACTCTGTGAGTTATTTTACCTCGATCTATCTCGAAAACCACAATAGATTGCCACCTTCTTGGGATGACAGAAAGCAAGAGGATATCCTAAATGACCTTTTCTGGCTTACACATCTCTTTCAAAACATTTCAGTTTTCTCCACGTCATCCTCCCTCCACTTCCAGCTGCCCCATGAGCACTTGCATAGAGCAGGGCCTTAAATGCTTTTGATGATAAATTAGTTGTCAATACACAGACAAGTTACTTTTCCCAAAACCTCCTAGAATAGAAGCGTATTTTCCTTCCCCTCAAAGACCCTAGGACTACCTGTGCAGTGGTATGCACAGGAGAAAATTTTTATTCACAAACTCGAGCTACATGAATCTGTTGAAAGGAGGATGGATTCTTAAATGGAGTTTCAAATAATCCTCACCTTTGAGATCATCTGTGCTCACAGGCCAGTATTTGTACAAGATGAAATGATTTACAGAATCGAGCCTGGAAAAATTGGAGGGCAACTCTACAAGGCAAGAACATGCTGCCGAGTCAATCATTCATCCTGCCAAGGAACCTTTTGTAGTGTTTCCAAACTGTTATGAGACACCACTCTCCATCCAGGGCAGAGGAATCATTGAAAAGGCGGGAGGTATGTTGGCCACACAGCCAGCGTGGAGAGCTGGAGTTTTTGGCAGGGCACTTCCACCCCAAAAGCAGACAGAGTCCTGGAAAGACGCTCACGTAAACAAAGCAGGGAGACAGCTTCAGCTCTGCAGTGAGGCTCATCTTTTCCCAGATCAAAGCCTATGCCAGAGAGACAGCCCTGTAGAACAGAGTGTCCTTTCTGGAACATCCAGCTCGGGGGAGAGACTTGAACGACAGCCACAACCTTGCCACCTGTAGCCAATGGCTTAGCATGCAAAGGCTCTCTTGGGGAGCCTGCAGCTGCTCAAACAACAGGAGATCAAGGGAAAGATAAGACAACACAGGGGAGAGAAGTGTCTACCTGGAGCTATCAAAAGCTCAGATCAGCTCCTTTGAGAAAAAAAAAAAAATTGCATCCCCCCCAACCCTAACTCTCTATAGAGTACAGAAAGGGGATATTAATCAGCACAGGGTCGTGGTTGAGAACACAAGCTCCAAAGCCAAGTTGTTAGCCTGGCTCTCTACTCTGCCACTTACTAACTGTGTGAACGTAGGGAGGCCACTGGACTTCCCTGTGCCTTAGTTTCCTCACTTGCAAAATGGACCCAATAGTACCTGCTCTCTAGGCTTTAATGAGTGGCTAACAAGGTTAAAATTATTGTTTAAGTCACACAGTCCTGGGTTTGAACAGGTTCTTCTATTTCATAGTTTTGTGAATTTGGGGAAACAGCAATTTTGAGGGCAACTTCCCCATCTGTAATATGGAATTCAGCCCTGGCAGTATTACCATGGGGATTCGACTTTATATCACACACAGTAGGCACTCACGAAATGTCACCTCTGATTATTTTCATTTTTCCTGGTTTCCAGAGGAGAAAGCCCACAGAGCTGGTTAGAGGAAGAAACACAGCCAGTAACACGTAGGATCCAGTTAAACCTCCAAAGCATCATCCATGTTCAAAAGAGATACATCCTGAGGATGGTTGGGTCCTGGGTGTTTTAAATACACAACTAACTTTATTTTAAGAAAGAAAAGGGAACCTGGAAGTGTTCCCAAATTTAACATCTGCAAGCAGAGAAGATGACGAAATGCATTAGTCCTGAGGAATAACTTTCTCCCATCTTCTCGGAAAACATCTGGGGTATTACCCTCCCCTCCACTCACTCCCCCACCTCCCACCCCAAAGCTGACTCTTGGCTGACAGTTTATCAGAGATAAATGGAAACACCTGGGAGCCAGATAAGGCCAACTGAGTGTGATCAGCTGAGGAGCCCTTGGGGACGCATGCCACTCAATATTTCTTTTTCCACACCAGGCAGGCTGAGAGCACACTCTAGCATGTGACCGGTGGCAAGGCTCACTTTTAGGTTCATTCTTTCCTTCATTCATTCCAAACAACCTCAGGAGGTCAGCTAGCCTGCTTTCCTGCCTGAGGTAGGTCAGCACCGGGACGCCAGGTAATTTAGATGGTTATTGATCCTGCTTTTAACCATTTCCACAAAAATGGTATTCAGGAGCTGACTCTATGTTTTGTTCAAATCTTCAATTGCCTTTTCTTTTGTCAAACCAAAGCCTTTCCAGCTAAACTTTCTCATTCCTACACAAATGGAAGACCTAATATAATCTTTTATTCCCTGCGGTCATTCAAAAAAAAAATTTTTATTGCCATCTTCACTGTAATGACCTCCCCAAGTTTGAAAACTTTAAATCTCCTTTTCTTCCCATATCCCTACATTATTCTAGACTAAACAGTCCCTGCATGTATTCTTTAACCTTTCTTCAAAAGTCCTGCTTGCCTTCCCTTTAATTAGCATGTTGCTTTTCTATCAACTCATTCCAGCTTCTACAAATCATTTAGAGACCACAACTTGACACAGAACTCTAGTACCTGACAACAGATCTAGCTGCTAGTAAAGTGAGATAATTCCAGTGTGTTTCAGTACAGACACCTGGATGTATGATCCTCAAGCAAGTTACATAACATTTCTGGGTCTCAATTGCCTTTGCTTTAAAGTTGTTATAAATCGTAAAGAACAAAGACTGTGAACATGGCATGAGGGAGACATACCAGCAGCCAATAGAGACTTTCTAAAAGAATTGAATTCAGAAAGACACATAGGAATTAACTAGGGAAGGGAAAAGAAGGGGAATGGAGAGGAGCAGAGAGAAGGGAGGGGAGAGGAAAGGGGAGGGGAAGGAAGGTAGAGGGGAGGGGAGAAGAGGAGAGCAGAGGAGAGGAGAGTGCAATTCTACTAGAGGCCACTGCATGTGCAAAGGCCCTGAGGCCCAAATTCCTATGGACCAGTATGACTAGATCCCAGAGAACAAGGGGAAAGGACTGTGACTTGAGGCTGGTGAAGGACATAGGGGCCAGGCAACATAGGGCCTTGTAAGCCATATAAGGAGTTTAGTTTTTATCCTAAAGGCACTGGGAAGATGATTCAGTTATAAACGGATCTGTATAATTTTAAAGAACACTGGCTGCAGAATAGATTGGATACAGAGTAGGCTTGGGGAGAACAGAAGGCCCTGGAGGTAATCCAGAAGTGGGATTGTGAGAACTTGAACTACAGTGGCAGCTGTGAGGATGAAGAGGCATGGGCAGATTCGGAAATGAGAATCAATAACCCTTACTGATCCAATGGACATGGCAATGAGGGAGAAGAAGGTGTCAAGGATGGCTGCCAAGTGTCTGGCTTGCTCATCTTTGGACAGCGGTGCTATTTATTGAGAGGGAATGCTGGGGGAGGAATGGGTTTGAGGCAGAGGTATGAGTTCAGTTTTTGGACATGCAGCATTTGCAGTGCTGTGAGATGGCCAAGTCGAGATGTTGAATAGGCGATTGGATTTATGATGGGAAACTCAGAGGAGAGTCTAGGCTGGAGATATAAATCTCAGAGTCATCAGCATAAAGATAATAATTAAAACCATAAGCAGGGACGAGATCACAGAGGAAGAGTGTAGAATGTGAAGGAGAAGAGGACAGTGGATCAAGCCTTGAAAGTTTCCAATATTTAACAGTCGGCAGGAGGAAAATGAGCCAGGAAAAAGGCTGAGGAGAAGCCCTAGAGCTAGGAGAGTGTTAGGTCACGGAATCCAAAGAAAGAGGGTGTTTTGAGAAGAAGGGAATGTCAACAGTGAGGCTATTACATTCGCTTATCCTTAATGACCTGATCCAGATGACATGCCTATTGGACTTTCAGGTTTGTGTGCAGTCTTAGGTTTTTTCAACTTGGAATTTTGCAATTTTTTTTTCTATGCACACTATGGCTTATTGTTGGATGTTGTGACCAAACTTTCTATCCAATGTGATTAGTAGAGCAACACTGGGTCACATCTCATTTATCCAGAAGCTTCTGTTATCCAGAATGCAATCAAGAACAAGAGAAAAAAATCTGTAAAACTCAATGATTATTACTAAAGTCTGGCCACCAACATTTGTGTATTTACTAATAGGATCCTTTACTCAGCTTTCACTCAGAATGTTTATTTTGTAAGTTATGAGAAAACTTATATTTGGTGTCTCAATGCACAATAAAATGGAAAGAACGTTGTGGGGAGGGGCTAGAACCTTGTGGGGTGGAGGAAGGTTAGGGAGGAAGATCACGGGAGCATGCAAAAATTGTAGTCAGTGGTCCTTAGGAAGTAGATTAAAATCTACAAAAAGGAGGCAAAAGAACAAAAACATCACAGCAGTCTGAGACCATTTGGTGAGACATAAAATACCATGCTCCTCTGTAAACCTTGGGGAAACCATCACACATAATGCCTGACAATAATCAAGTAAATTTTAAATAAATGTTTGCTACATGTCAATAGGAAAAAAGGCTGTCATGTGATTTTCTTATGTTCTTCCATCCCTTGTATTTTCTATAAACTGGTATTTCGAGCTGGAGGCCCAATGGGACTCCAGGTGAATTTTTCAGTATGGATCTGTGAAAAGAGGTGATGTGGACATCGGGTTGTTCTGAGATGTTAGGCTTGGTCAGTGGCATCAGGGACTGTCAGACTTCTCATCTGTTATAAAATTCCTGTTGGCTTTTCACCTAATGGTTTTGCAGCCATTGATTATCATTGCCTAGCTGTATTATTCCATTAGGAGTTGAAAAATCCAGAATGTGGCAGAATCTACAGCACAAATAACCTAGTTTCTTCCACAAATTGCAAAGAGTAAAGGGGAGGGAAACCTGCAGGTTAAATGAGATTTAAGAGACACAACAAGTGAATGTCAGGTAGAGGCTTTTTCCTGCTTATTAGTAAATAAGCATTTATGAGTCAGCTGGAGAAACGTTAACACTGACTGATAACGGGATTCTGTTAAGGAATTGTTATTTTTAGGTGTGATAATGACTCTGTAATGAAACATTTTTAAAAGTCCTTTTTTTATCAAGATAGTACTGAAGGGGCCAGCTGAGTGGCTCGTTGGTTAAGAGTTGGCTTGGGAGCCAGCTCTGAGCAGCAGGGCCACTGGTTCAGATCCCACATGGGCCAGTGACACTGCGCCCTCTACAGCTAAGATGCTGAACAACAGTTTGACCTGGAGCTGGGCTGCCATGAGTCACTGGCGATAGCGTAGACTGCAGTGGAGCATCAGTGGGCTGCTGTAAGCTATCATGAGTGGCTGACAGCCAGCGTGAGCAGCGGGCAGCTGGCGTGAGCTGCCGTGAACCACTGTGAGCGGCCATCCAATGGCCAGTAACCAATCTCTCTCATCCAGGAAGAGCGCAATGATAGTACCAACATGGGCCAGTGAAGCTACATCCTCCACAACTAGACTGAAGAACAAAAGGACAGCAACGTGTCTGTGCCCCTTCCCCAATTCCCCAATGTTGTTCCCCTCCCCCAATTCCCCAATAAAATCTTTAAAAAAAAAAAAAGATGAAATGTTGTCATTTGCCACAATATGGATGGATCTTGAGAATATTATGGTAAGGGAAATAAGTCAAACGGAAAAAGTCAGGGACCATATAACTTCACTCCTTTATGGAATACAAAACTGAAAGCAACAAACAAACAAGACAAAAAACAAAACCTCAGTATGGTGGTTACCAGAGAGGAAAGAGGGTGGGAGGAGCTAGAAGAGGGTCAAAGGGGGGGTCAAATATATGGTGACGGAAGAGACTTGACTTTGAGTGGTGAACACAATGCAATATACAGGTGATGTAGTATAGAATTGTACACTTGAAACCTATATAGTGCTATTAACCAATATCACCCCAACAAATTTAATAAAATTTAAAAAATAAAATAAAGGGCCGGCTGAGTGGCTCAGTTGGTTAAGAGCTCGCTCAAAAGTGCGAGCTGAGCTCTGAGCAACAGCTGTTCGAGGCCAGCCCGAGCTGAGTTGCCGTTGAGCTGCCAACAGGTGGCAGGATGGCTCAGCTAAAAAAAATAAATAAAATAAAAAATAAAATAAAAAAAGAAACACCAAATTGAAGGCAGAGTCAGGGAAGAAATCATACCACACCATGATGGGTGAGAGAACTTCAATGCCTCTATCAGAAACTGATTTCTAATTGAAGAGAGTCCTGGACTTCTGCTCAGGCAGCAAAATCTGGTGACTCTCAAAGGACTGACTCAGAGCCCTAGCTGAAGGGAAGTCTCTGCCTCAGTGTCGTCATGGTTGAAGCCTGGGTCTCCTACCCTTCTCCCTCCTTTCCTCTGTGTCCCTCTGCTCCAGAGAAGTCACCCATTTGTTTGCTGACACAGTGGTAGCAATGAGTGGTTCAGAATGCTGGTGGCTGGCAGTGGCAAGTTCTGGGAACACCCGGCATTTATCTGAGACATTTATATCCTCCTTATCTGTATTTTCATTTATGTCATTCCCTGAGTTCAAGAAGTCGATCAGCCACTGAAAACTTACTCATCTTTTAAGAGCCATCTGAAATGCCACCAAATTCACAGATCCTTTCTCAACCTGCTCATCAGAACTAAGGGACCCTGCCTCTATTCCCCCAGGCCTTCACTTGTAGATCACTAGGTACTTCACCCTTTGAGGGCTGGAATGTGTTTCCTCCCCCTGTATCCATCCCCTGAGCTAAGCCCTGTCCCCAGCCTTCCTTTCCTGTGCAGAGTGGCCATGACGTATGAGCTTCCCCATGGCCTTGTAACCCTCTTCCACCACTTGTCTATAACCTGCTATCCCTACGCCCTCCTTCCTGCTACCTCTCCTTTCCATACCACCCCTTTCCCACATTGCCTCTCTTCCTCTAAGTCGGGAAGTGACATCAGTAGGGAAAAGAAGGATCAATTTCACACCAGGGTCTCAGGCTGTCTCCTCAGATTTTCTTGTGCCAGGTCATTTGGCTGGCAACTACTGAACTGGATGAGAAATCTCGGGCTACCCAGGAGCCCTCCAGCTCCTACCACCCCATGCGCCCGTCACAGCTTTCTGGATCAACAAACCCTTCCTTCAGTCAATAGGAGCTTTGTGAGCCAAACAACAGATGCCACAGGGCTTAGAAGGCAAATAAATATGGTTATTCAATGTTCTATCGCCCTGTGTATAATTCAGGAAATTCAATTATGGTTTCCCCAGCAACAGTAATACCACTTCAGGCTTGGTGCACAAGGGGTTGACCCTCACGCCTTCCCATGTCCGAGACAATGCAATCTGGCAGACTCACAATTGCCATTGGAAACCTAACTGGGTCCTCCTCAATCTTGTGCTTCCAAATTTAAAGCTGTTTTTCACCACTTGGTAGAAAGACTTGAAGGAAAACAGTACTAACATAACCTCAGACACATATAAGTATAGAATGATTAAGTAACATAGGCACAAATCTAGAATGTGAATACATGAGGCACAGAGTGGCAGAGCAGGACTTTCTTAGAATGTTAATTATTGGGATGCAACCTGCCTCCTGCCGAGAGCAGAGATTATTAACCTGGGGTCTGTGATGTCCCTAAAGAGAGACCAGTGCCATAGTGGTTGGGAGTGTGGGTTCTGGTGCCAGGCTTTGCATGTTCAAACCCTACCTCTTCTATCTGAGCAGCTATGTGAACCTCAGTCAAGCGGCTTTCACCTTTTCTGTGCCTCAGTGTCCTCATCCGTGAAATGGGGCTGATGACATTGGTACACTATAGAGTTACTTGTATTTGGTTAGTTTGGCTTTGGAGCAGAGAGCACTATTCTACCTCATGGCAAGATTTAGTAATGACAGCACTTTGCTATTTTTCGTGACCCCACTTGTAATTCTGTGCCTGAGCCAAGATCGGAATTGGGACACATTACAGATGTACTACTACCTTGAGCTGGTTCCTTTTTATTTTCTTAGTGAACCGTATTTCTCTTTCCACTCCTCACTCCTCCATGAACTTTAATTAAGCCCTCTCCCATCTAGAGAGCAAGGCAAGGGTTAGGTTTTGTTTTCAAAAGGCTCACAAGCTTGCACAGCAGCAGGGTTTTCCATGGTTTGACAGTTCCAGTCTAGCTCAGTGCCGCTGATTTATAAGACACTGAGCTCATTGGCTTTATCCTCTGTTCTCCCCCTGTCATTTCTCAATCGAGTCGCGCTGGCTGGAAACATCTGAGAAAGAAATTTACTGAGAGATGCACAGACAGCCTATTCACGTTTGATAATTTTCAGGAGCCTTCCCCAGAGGGCCCAGGGGTAGCCTGTTAACTCATGCACAAGCCCTAGCCAGTGTCCCTGCCCCGCATCACCCCACTCGCTGGTGCAGACAACCCCCGGGTCCCCTCCAAACTCAGCTTCTTTGACTCTGATGCTAAGTGATGGAGCTAACACAGAGCATGCTGTTCTCAAACCTTGCCCAGCCTCGCCTGTGACAGCAGGATTAGATGAGGGAAAATGGATGGAAGGCACCCAATGGACTTAGTGATTTAACTGTCTGAGCACTTAAAAATTCAGGTTTAATGCCACTTTATGTATGGTTGCTTCTTTCTCGTTAACAGGAAACGTTCATTTGAATAAAGACCTAACAGAGGCTCAGAAGAAGATCTTTGCATGACTTACCTACCCCTTCTCTCCCCTCTCCTCTAGCCAGCCTCTCTCTCCCAGCCAATTTGGTCTCAACATAGAAACCCCTAATCTGAAACTGGTGTTTCCCACTAAGCTCTCCGTTTCTGCTTGAAGTAATTTGCAATGGCCACTTTCTGCACCTTGTTCTGAGACGTGTCTTGGTCAATTAGTGTAATGTCACAGCCGTGTGTAGTTATTGTAACTCCAGCTGTGAGCTGTTAATAATAAACTTACCCGCAGGACGATCATGCCATATGGTTGATGGTCAATCAAGACTAAAATATGCATTAGGAAAAAAAAATGCTCCTGTCAATAGTGACAGGGTGTGTAGGTCATTGCTTAGGATGCTGGCGTATGAGAACCAAGTTTGGGTTAAGAGTGTATCACAGGCGCCCTTGCCTTTCTCCTGCCCTAGGATGCTTGTCCTGAGACACAAAGGCATGATGACTAAAGTGACACAGCTGGAATCGGAAGACAAGTAGACAAAACACGGTGAAATGTATAATATGGATTGGGGAATAGGGATTTGTTGAAAAGAAACATAGCTGGGATTCTTTACTAGGAAAAAGAGACAGATCGGCATTTTGGTCATGGGAAATGATCTGTGTGCTACAAGACAAACTTTATTTAATGGGGGCTTTGAGGCAAATAAAAACAAAATGAGCTGTGGCAAATGAGTGAAGGAGGACCAGTAAGCCACTTGGTTGATTCCACATGATCGATGGGCTTTGGGATTATTTTGGCTTTGGTTTTCAATTTTGGATTTTGGATTTTGGGGAGTGGGAGGAAGACAGGGGAGTGAAGTGGGGAGGCCCTTGGCGAATATCTGAACCTTGACTTTTGTTCCTAGCCACAGCTGCCCCAGAAGAAAAGGAAATGGCAGTGCCAACAAAGCATCTATTTGTTTCAATGGAAAAACTAATACTTATACATCTTATATCAGTTTCATCAGAAATGACAATGAACCAGTTCAGAATGGTGTCCTGTAAGTAAAAAGCCATGCCATTAGTTTCTTTCAGGCTGTACTTTTCTGTCTGTCTGCTCGTTTAAATGACTAGTTCTCAATACCACATCTATCTTGTCATGGAAATCTCCTGATAATCCATCGGAGGCCAGATGCTAAACAGTGTCCTGTCTCTGCACCAGACCAGTTTTTGGTCAACGTTTTCTAACTGGAAACCCAGGTTAAATCAGTTCATGCAAACTTTCCTTTGAATTTAAACACTCCCTACCACCACCACCTTAAAAAGATCCTCCGTGGGTTTTTTTTTTCTCTTTTTCTACTTTATTTTATTTTTTAATTTTTCTCCTAATCATAAATTGGAAATGATTCCATTCCTGCTAAGATTCCTTTTCCATAGAAAAGAGGAAGTATTTTCCCCCACTAAAAACAGAAGGCTTTTTAATTGCTATTCAAAGAATAATCACACAATAAAGGCCTTAGTAAAAGCCCAGAGCCCTGATTACTTGCCGTGGATCCTGATGTGATTACTTGATCATTAGAAGCCCCCTGCTAATGATTGGACTGGAGTATTTGAGGGGTCATCTTCTATGAGGAGGCCTGCCTTCAGGGGAAGCATTATTTGTGATTACACTTTTGTCTTTGAGCAGGCCAATGATCTGGTGTTCCTTCCTCCATGGGAATCCAGGGAAGACTGCCCTGTTGGGACACACACACACACACACACACACACACACACACACACACAGAATTATCTGACCCAAAATGCCAATAATGCCAAGGTTAAAAAATACTACACTAACTTGATTAACTTAATTTGAGGTGATCCAGTGGATCTATGGATTTAGGTTCAGAAGGAAAGCAAGGAGACAAAGGGCTCCCTAATTCCTCTTTCATCATTTCCACTTCACCCCAACAAAGAGCTCTACCTGATTCACCCCATTTCTGCCAAAGTCAGTTTCCTCTGTGATGTTACACAGCAGGGTCAGCAAACCACAGCCTAATGGAGCTGCCATCTGGTTTTGTACAGCTAGTGAGCTACAACTGGTCTTTACATTTTTAAATGGTTGATAAATAATAATTTTTTGTGTCATGTGAACATTATATGAAACTTACATTTCAATTTATTTATTTACCGATTGCCCATGGCTGCTTTGGCAATATGGGGGCAGAGTATTTGCAACAGACTGTATAGCCTCCAAAGCCTAAAACACCTATTATCTGGGCCTTTGCAAAAAAGGTTGACTGACCCAAAAAGGTTGGCAGACTCGATGATTTCTGGAGGTATCAGGTCCCACAAGTGACTGGAATACATGTGTAAATAATATTGCGTTATTTCTACATACAGTACTCTCTGATATCATCAGGTGGGTAGGGAGCCACTTCAATACAAATTATTTGTTTTTCTAATCTTCCCACTCGTTATGACTTTCTCACCACCAGAAAAACTTTCATCATTTTGGGTTCAAAGCTGAGCTTTCATCTCAGTCCCATTCCCAGCTTTTGCCTGAATGGAGGATAAAAAACCAGGGAGAGCAGGCAGGAGGGTGTGGGTCATTCTCCGCCGTGATCCTTAGACATGAGTAATGAAGGTAAAAGCATAAAAGCCACAAACTCTCAGGCCCCCACCCCCCAAGACTGACATCTTTGGACATCTCCTTATTCTTCCAGGAATGTTTGGAAGCCCAACAAAAGTCTTCCTGCAGCTCAAGCAAAATATGGGTATTTAGGGGTGTTTGCACATACCCACAGACACACAATGAGGTTAGCTGGGACAGGATTCCACAAACACAGGGGTCATGGCCGCTTAACCTCACCAATTTAATATCAAAAAGAGTGCAATTCAAAGACCCTGCCTCTGGCTCTAGACGTGTCATGGGGGTGAAGCACTGTCCTCCTAATCCCCCTGCCCCTCCCGCCACACACACACACACACACACACACACACACACACACACACACACACACATTCTAGTTTGGAGACATGACACAGACACACACAGGAGGCTCTGAGAATCCAGAAGAAGGGGAAATCATTTCTGGATTTGATGATGGCAATGATAAGGAGGAGGAGGGGGAGAAGGAAGAGAAGGGCATCATTTATTGAGGTGTCAGAAAGTACTCTGAGCACTTTCTATAGATCCTCCCAGCACCCAGAAATATTGATGGTATTCAACCCATTTTACAGAGGGGAAAACTGAACTCCACGAAGTTAAATAACTTGCTGAAGGGCACAGAGCTAGTAAGATAGAGGAGCTGGCATTCAAACCACATCTGTCTGCTCTTTCCTCCCTGTGGAGCAGATGGTTCATTGGAGAGGGAGGACATGAAGGGGACAGAAGGTGTAAGATTCAGATTGTCAGAGCAGGGGGCAGAACACCTTCTAAATAGGATGAAGAGATAGGAATGAAAGGATAGATACTGACATGGGTGTGTTATGTCAGAGGTGGTTCAGAGTTGGAATAGAGGGTCTCTTGGAAATGCATGTTTACACAGGGTAGGTGCTACTGGGAAGATTTGATTGGCCCCAAACAATGCCCAATACAATCACTTTTAGGGACAGATCTTGCAAAGTCTTGACATTTGATGTTGAGTCCATGCGAAAAAATGTGCTATAGTAAAAAGGTTTATTATTATGACGGCTTTATTCATAACTGCCAAAACTTGCAAGCAGCCAAGATGTCTTTCAATAAGTAAATGGATAAACAAAACTGTGGTACATACAGACAATAGAATATTGTTCAGCAGTAAAAAGAAATAAGCTATCAAGCCAGTAAAAGATATGGAGGACCCTTAAATGCATATTGCTAAGTCAAAGAAGCCAATCTGAAAAGGCTACACACTGTATGATTCCAACTATAGATTCTGGAAAAGGCAAAAGTATGGAGACAGGAAAGGTCAATGGTTGGCAGGGCTTCAGAGACAGGGAGGAAGGAATAAATAGGTGAAGCACAGGGATGTTTTGGGCAGTGAAACTATACTGTATGATACTGTAATGGTGGATACACATTATTATACATTTGTCAAAACCCATAGAATGTACAACACAAAGAGTGAACCCTAACATAGACTATGTTAATAATTAATAATAATATATCAATATTGGCTTACCAATTGTAACAAATGTGCTAAGCTAATGTAAGATGGTAAACAATAGGGGAAATTGGAGGTGGATGAAAGAGTGGACTGTACTTTTTGCTCAATTTTTTCTGTAAACCTAAAACTACTTTTGAAAAGTATTAATTTCAAAACAAAAAGATTATTGGATTAGACCCAGATTCCACAGATTCTAGTCCTGGCTCTGTCACTAACCAGCTCTTTGAGCAAATGACAGCCTTTCTGGGTCTCACACATCATAAGGTCACTATATGGCCCACCACAACGGGACATCCCAAAATGCTGAAATAACGTACATTGGCTCAATTTTCTTCCTTTGCTGAAAAGTGAGAGATCTGATGTGCTTGGGCCTTGGGTCCATGAATGTCTAAACCCTTATTTGCATCAAGGGATCAAAATCCATGATATTACTTTCGTCTTGCCTATGAGGTCATTTTGCATTTGGAGGCCCCAACTACCAATATGTTTGTGGTTGTTGTTTGTTTAGAATAGTTACCAAATCCCAACTTCTTCAAACATTAAAAAGAAATAGTGTATTTTTCAGTGCTAACTATTTTTGCAGCATGATAGAAACTGGCACCCACAAAATATGTTGACTTGAAAAGAGGTGTGAGAATTAAAATGTCTCCCTTCTACACCCAGCTTCTGAGCTCACGTACTAAGCTATCTGACAGAAAGTTGGCTTCTGCCAGCCCCCTGGCTGCCATGTAAATGACAGTGTGACTGACAGTTCAAGGTGGCCTGTGCAGATGTACTAATATTTATAGACAGAGGCGGCCTCTGGTGTCGCTGAATCACCACTCACCTCATTTTACTGTTGCTTTTCTACCCACTTCACAGAACTACCTCAGAGGAGGGTGAGGTTGGAGCTTATATCACAGGTCTGGCTTTACCTAAATCCCGCAAAAGTCACAATTATATTTAGCAGGTTTCAGTAGGCTCAGTAAAAGGAATAAAACCCTCCTTTAGAATATTGCTCATGAAGAAAGTAAATCCAAATGCCAAGTAAGATGGGTAATTTTATTTTATATAAAAACACGTTAGACATACATGTTGTTTTTAGATTGTGCCTAATTTTTCTACACACACATTTCTAACAGTTTGAGTAGAGAATATTGTTTCACCAACTTGTAGTTGTATATGAACTTTGTATATACAAAACTTAAACAGATGTGTGTGTTTATAATTTTAAAGATGCACATGTGTAAAACATCCAATAGTATATTTATTCACACAGTTGATTTGACTGAAAGGCCCTCTATTTACATCTTTTAATTGTGTTATGTGGGACAGTGCCACATTTGTTGTTTATATACGTGACATTTATGATTGAAAACCAAGTGGCGCGTGGAAGTGAGTTCGTCAAGTGGTTTTGAAAGTATTCCAGACCTAGAGATTAAGTGCCACTGAGACAGGCGTAGCACTACGGGAAGAGCTGACTGTCGATGGATTCTAAAATACTTAATGAGGGTTAAAAAAATAATAAAAATTTAAAAAATAACAAACCCCTGCTCCATACAAATCACAAAATTGGAGACTATTTTTCCCCCTTCGGAGAAAGAAAGAAGCTTTCTGCTTCTGTCGACGTGTGATATTTGAAAGATGAGCCTGGGCAGTAGGCAGCCAGCCCTCTGTGGAGCCCTCGTCCAACACTTCTCAAGGAGAACTCCAGACAGCCTGGCCTGTAAATGCCGGTATTGTCTTCCGGCTCCACAGCCACCGGCGGCTAAACATTTTGGTTGGTCCGTCCACAAAAGTTTTCTTCTTGTATCCAAGATTTCAGCCTTTAATACCCTCTCTGTTTGGGAAAAAAAAAAAATCTGAAATCGGAAAGGATGTGGTTTGAAGTGTTGAAGTGTTTAGCCTCATATGGAATACACAACTCAGAGAAATGAAGTGGCACATTTATCAGGTCTCAATGTAAGATTCTCAAGTCGGGTCCAGTGTAGATTTCTTCAAGCCACACTGGCCAGAGGTTACTGAACTTCATCCTCTGGATGTGCGTACGGGGTTGTTTGTTTGTTTGTTTGTTTGTTTGTTTGTTTGTTTGTTTTTATTGCCCCCCTCAAGTGTGTGGATGCCTCTAGCCTTTGGCACAGATTAGTAATGCCACTGTCAATTCTGATATTGCTCCCTTCTCTTTATCAGTTACTCAGGTTTATGAAGCTAATAAATATCTGCCTGGACTTAAATGATATGCTGGTGGATTTTCATCTTTCCCTCTGCCATGGGGCAAATGATCACATCGGGTGAGACACGCTTGTGACTCAAGTATCCCTAGAGAAGTGCTGGTGACATTTCTTAGGTCATCCCCAGTCATTCTAGAAACACACTGTAGGGCCGGCCGAGTGGTGCAGCGGTTAAGCACTGGCTTGGGAAGACTGCGGCCCCGGTTCGGGTCCCACTTATGAGGGCCAGTGACACTGCCATCAAAAAAAAAAAAAAATTGAAACACACTGTAGAGCTCATCTTCAAATAGAGAAAGTGGGGCTCTCTCAGAACTTAGCAATTGCCCTCTATTGGCACATGAAAACAACACCCAGGAATCGTCTGTTCGCTCTGCGGAGCTGCACGAAGTGGGCGGGATCAGCGTGATGGGCAGACGGAAGGGAGGCGCGCTACTTGGCCTCTAGCCCTAACTCTCACCTTGAGCATATTTACTCAAGTAAAATCCTTTAACATGATCCTCCAGGGCAGTTTTCAGGAGCTGTAAGCTAAGTATGGAAGGAACGTCAGGTTTCTGCTAGCACCAGCTGGCTGATCTGCTACCTGTTCCTCCGTCACAGCCCAGAACGCTGCACCCCACCTCCAGCCCTGGCCATGATCCTGGCTCCATTGGGGAGGTCCAGTATCATATGGGGAGGAAGAAGGGGCATCCAGAAGATTGGGTCAGATGAGCACGTTTCAGTAATCGTGGAAAGATTGAGTCAGAAGTAAGAGAACACACGATGAAGGGGTAGGGATGTATGCTGCAAGCGAAAAATGATATCCTCTCTGCCCCTTGTCCTGTCCTTTCTCCTCTGTTCCTCCATCCTGACAAAGGTGGGATTTGAAAAACTAGCCCTGTTTCCCTACTGCAGGCAATGTGGAGAAGCCCACCACAAGAAAAGGGGGAAACAGGGAGGCCAGTCCCATTCCTCCATCACATACAAACATCCCTCCCCACCACTGCCAGTCATTACCATGGAAGTTTCTTCTCTTTACACATTTGATGCAGAAGGGAAAGTTTTCCCTGAAAGAAAAGGTCTAAATCTGGGGGAAGACAACCCTATATATTTTCAAAGGCGTACATTTCCACTTGCAAACATTGTTTATGATGAGGCCCTTTATCCCGAGTAATCTAAGGCTAATGTTACTCTGGCTTTATCAGGCTCTTATTCTCTGGTGGTTGGCCTGAAGGTTACAGATGGAGTGAGCCTCATTGCTGATCTTTGTTTTGGTGGGAACAGGCAGGTCCTCTGTTTCTGCCATCCGAAAAGAAGGGACCAGTCAGAGTTCTTTCCACATCCATTGTGTTTGAGAGTTTCTGCTTTAACCCTCATGCCTTTGCTGTCTTATCCAGATCACCAATCACTTAACTTCTTTTCAATTTGAATCTCAGCATCTTCTGCTCTCTGTGCTGCTCCACCAATTCACCAATCAGCTGTCACTCCTATGGTCAGAGATGGCATCAGGAAATGCAATTTCAGAGTCCCTTATCCTGCTTATCTCTGAAAAGTCCATGGGGTGAGCTGCCCAGGACACTAGAGCTGCACCATGGATGGGGGGACATGCTACATGCCCTGTTCTACTCTTAGAGTTCTACGGTACTCACTAGCCCACACTAAACGTCCTGAGACTTCTCACCAGAAGGAGACCTGCTTAATAAAGATAAATTGGTACCACACAACTTATTTCAGAACCCCATCATATGAGTCATGCCTTCTACCATTTTGTAAAGCTGCTGTTTGAGGAGCCCATGTTAGGAAATGTCGCTGCTCCACATGGTGGGTCCATCCAGGATCCAAGCCTTGTTCTGAGCCCAGCTTCAGTAAACAAGTTTCCTCTCCATCCGCTTGCCTTCTGGTCCACAAACATATAGCAGTTCCTGATAAGGCCCAAGATGCAGGTCTAGAGTAACCAGTCTTGGGATCTCAGCTCCAACTACCCAAAGAATTTCAAGAGGTTCCTCCTGTTTGCCTTAAAGTGACAAAGGCTGATGGTTGTCCTACAAAATTCTTTTTCCCCTTCTTCTTTAATAAAAGAACCTCTAATGTTTGGCTGGACACATGGCCACTCTGAGTGAAACTACAGTTATCAGCCTCCCTTGCAGCTAAATATACAACTACAGGAACGCTGCATACAGTATCTAGGAATTGTGCTTAAAAGACATGGTCTCCTTTGCCTTTTTTCTCCCCTCCTTCTGCTTCTAGGATAAAGATGTGAAGGCAGGAGCTCAAGCAGCCATCTTGGGTCACAAGGTGGAAGCTACATGTCCAGCAAGATAGAAGAAGATTGGGTCCCTGATGTTGTGGAGTAAGGTATCAGCTTCAGATTGATGCATCTGGGTTTGTTTTATGTGAAATAGAAGTAGACTTATTATTATTATTTAAGCCACTGTTATTTTTCAGTTTCTGCCACCTCAGCAAAATCTAATGCTAACTGCTTTGGTTCCTCTCTTTAGCTAACTCCACAGATCTCTCAAGAGGAAACTAACAGCCCAGATTGTTTTCTAGAAAAATCACTCTGTAAGTCATCTTGACTGGGAACAAGTTAGCATCAGGATGATCCCACTGGAGTGTCTCTCCTGATGACCATCTGCCTCCTCTATCCAGGACCCTCTCCTACCAAAGACCTTTCACAAAGAGGAAAAGAGATGGGATTTGGCTGGGCAAGGCTCCACACCACAGTGATTAGCACATCAGTAGACTCAACCTGGGTGGTCTGGTTTGAGTGGCCATATGTTTTCTCACTCTTTGCCCCAAATAGCCATTCCCTGAGTTTGCCAAGCTTTTGGTCCTCATGTGTTCACATGGCTGTGTTCCCATTCATTATTAGTGCCTTTCCCTCATGAACCATCCGATTTGTATATGTAACATCTATTCTGATGGGCTTCAGCATGACATGGTTCAGATTCAACCTCACACAAAGTCTAAATTAACACAGATACTCCAATCCACCACCATGACCCTGCCCATCTACTCCATGTTTAAATCCATAATGCCAAAGCTAATATTTCATACAAAGGCAAAACTCAGGCTGTGTCACCCACAGATACTCCCTGAGCTATGCAAGCCCTGGACCAATGACTATCAGCTAGGATTTGGTTTGCTGGGAGAAACCAAAACATGATCATGTGTGTGCAACCATATACATGCTCTTAAAGTTGCAATGAATCTGTCTTCATTTCTGTTTAATAAGGTACATGGACAATAGAGATTAATTATTTATACATAGGGAGGGTAAAATTCTGTGTATATATGCAGCATTTGGTTATACCTTTATTGTAGCAGCTACACAACTCCTGAAATTAGATAGAGTTCAAGGCATATGCTTGAACATACGCCTCTGCCACTAGCCAGCAAAATGCTCACTTTTGCTTCCTCCACTGCGGCTGGCTCAGTATAGCAGTTAAGAAAGAGCAATTGCTTTGAGTCAAACAGCCTTGATTTTGAACCTCTAATTGCTATATAGCTCTGAACAAGGGACTTAATCTTGCCAAGAGTCAATTTCTGCATCTAAAAAAATCGGGATAATAATATATACTTCTTAGCTTGTGTTGAATATTAAATTAGATAGTATGCGAAACTGTCAGCAAATGGATGCTGTGATTGGATCACACTGACATGGGTATTAAACACTCAAGAGACACCTAATTAAATGGAGTTATTGAGAAGCAAAACCCCGATCTCCCTAGTTTATAAATTCCTCTGTACATCACCAGGTCCCCTCTCTAAGTCGTTCAGTTATTTGTTATTTATTCAGCCAAAAAGTACAAAGGTGACACTACCTACCAGATCCTGGAAGAGAATCTGGGGATACTAAGATACATTTGGCATGGCCCTCACCCTCGGAATGCTTAGAGTCCAGTAGAGGGACAGACAGGTAAACCTATAAGTGCTACAGAATCCTGGCTGCTGTACGAGAGGTGCTGGAGTGTTCCAGTGATTTCCCAAAGAAGAGAGGTAACAGCTCTACCTGGTGAATCCGGGGGTGAAGATAGCAAAGTCACAAAGGCCCCAAGGAAGAAGAGATTTACTAATTGGGCCTTGCAAACTAAGTTCTTGTCAGGCAGACCATCCCCAGCACAAGTGGCAGTGCAAGTGGAGGCAGTGGGAAGAAACTCATCGGGCTGGTTTGGGAGTGAAACAATAGGTAGTTTTCCCTGGCTGAGGGTCAACAGAAGATCAGAGACCAAGGTGAGAGATGGAGTTGGAAATGGAGAACATTGGGCCAGCTGGGGAGTTTATTCCTATCCTACAAACAGCAGAGAGCCCACTCAGGGAGCCAACCCTTCCCAAAAGAGATGGACAGACCCACCCAGAGAAGGAGCTATGTGACACCAGCAGCAACCATGTTTTCTAGTATCGAGGGACAACAGAACAGTTGTGTTCACCCACCCAGGTTATAAGACCCTAGTCTTATACATCCTCTCAAATCCCCAGCAACATCCCATGTGCTGATCCACCCCCTTGTCTCATCAAACATCACCCACCTGGTGTTTCTGTTTCCTTAGGAATCACTTCTCTGCTAGATGGTAGTTGGTTATCAAATTTTTTTAAATCCCAGATATCACATCAGTATAGTATCAGTTTGTTATTTATTCCAAGTTACGTATTTGCATTTAAACAGGGACATTGTGGGTAATGTTATAAACCAAACAGATAAAAACCCTAATGATACAATTTCCAGCACTCTGGCACCTCTGTGCAAGAGAGATTTTTGCACAAGAAAGAGGTTTTACCACTAGCTCTGAGCTGTGAATACAACTATTTTCTTCGTGTTTCTTGGTTTTCAGAAGAAAATAATTTGCCCGTCCAAAGGCTGAGAAAACATACGATGATACTTATAACCACAATTACATCCACTTTGACTCTGTCCAGTGACTGCAGTGTGGTAGCCGCTTCATACATGATGAAAGGGAAGATGGCAAAGGAGGAGAAAGGGAAGAACAGGACTGCAATCAAATCCATAATCTTTTTTTTTCACATGGCTTCTAGCATGCAACTTGGTGGCTAAAGACAGTTCATTTTCCACATCTAAGGGGCCAGGACAAGGAACATAGATAACAGCTTTATTGCCACTAACCCTTTTATCCTAAAATGTGAAATATTTCTGTGTACAAAAAGCTGCATGTTGTATGCTCTTTACTGGATTCATAGATCTATGTGTATAGAAAGTTGTAATGGTTGCAAAGTCAAACTGCAAAAATGATTCATTTTGTATTGTAGAGATCTTGATAGAGCATGCTGCATTCTAGTAACATTTTCAATACTGGCAGATTATAATACTCGTGTATCCCATAGTATCAGAACTCCTTTGGTAAATGTCCTAGAGTTAAGGTTAACACACCAAAAAAGCCATAACTAACTGATGTTTAATACTGGCTGATGCAATATGAAAAATTTGTTAGCGAACATAGGCTATAGAGAAACTTTACTTCAAACTTTGGAGTCCAGGCAACTCACAAAATGTTTTCTCCCTGGACTCTGAGATCAACGTGGTCCTGAAGCCTTCCTCACAAATACACCATGATTTAGGAAATACAACACCAAAGCCATAGAAGTAATAGTATTATAGTTTAATGGGGCCTTCAGGCAGCAATATCATAACAAGAAATGAAACTTGAACTCTTTCAACTGAATTTTTCAGGAAAGCACTTTCAAACTCTTGAAAGGGAAACATCAAAGTTTGACGGGAAGATATGAAAAAGGCTCCCCCTCTTACACCAACATGACATAAATTCAACCTGACACACATGCATAGTGAGTTTTGTGCACCAATGAAGATAAAAAGGGGAAAAGACACATGCTTGTCCTCAAAGGAACTTATTTCGATTATCTTTCAGCTGATTGAGACTTTTGTTTCTGAATTATTGTTCCCTTCTGTCCACTGCCTACTCCAAAAAGGACTCGGTGGGACACGATGTTGAGAGGGGCTCACCTAAGATAGTCAGTCTCGTTCAGGGTAATATGGCACTCGAATTGTAACTACTAGGAGAAAAAATGTTTTCTCCATTCAATTTGGAAAAGGTTAAAAACAGAATATGTTGGTAACAGCATGGGGGGTAACAGAGGCTCTGATGCAATTCTGGTGCCAGTGGAAAGAGATATGACCTTTATAGAAAGCAACTTGGTAATAGTTACCTGAAGTTTCAATGAATATACAAGCTGATCCAGCAAATTCACTTCTAGAAATGTATTGCCCCTTACAAGTACTTTACGCTTGTGTAAAATGATGTATGTTAGGTATATTTATGGCACCATGGTCATAACAGCAAGAGATTAAAAGCAACCTAAATGTCCATTAATATGGGATGCAACCATAATAACACCCATAAATGAATAATAAGAACCTAATTGGAGGTTCTTAAATGGAGGAAACTCTATATGAGCTCATATGGAATCAGAGCCAGGTATATTTCCAGGTGAAACAAACAAGACACAGAAAGAGTAGGGTATGTTCCCATTTATGTTTAAAGATGTGAGATATGTATGTACAAGATAGATAGATAGTGGATAGATCAATAGATCGATAGAGGCAGACATGATTTATGCGTGAACCAATGTGAAATGTGCCCATAAATAAAATCAGGGGACTTGGACAAGAGGGCAGAAGTACCACCGCTGTGCAGCCTGAATGCATGTGGTCCCCTGGCTACACTAGCAGGAGAGGGCTGAGGAATTTTGGGTTACAAAAGCAAACAGACTACTGCTTGAATTTGTATGCATCAGGGGTACTGAAAACTGGACCAACAGTCTTTTATTCTTGAGGATGACAGCTCCCAAGATGTAGAGCATGGTCTGCTTTCCTGCTTTCCTTCCCGACCAAATCCAGTCCTGCCAAAAAGGAGAACTGCAGAGACCAGTGACATGCCAGCCCTTCCCAGTGTCAGCTGTCGTAGAAACAACTTCTTTTTGTCTTGGCTACAGATGCCTCTCTACATGTTTCCAGGGCCTCTGACTATTGCGCAAAGAGAATAATTCACTTGACAAGAGGAACTAAATCTGATTACCCAAAGTAGACGCCAAAACCAGAAGGGTGCTGTGGGTTTCATTAATGAATAAGTCCAAGGCTGTTCTTTTTGGACAGATGTCCTAGATGTTTAAGAGAATGAGATAAGCCATTCAAAACCACTTCACTAGATTTCCAACTGGTCTCGTGTTCATCTCCTCTTTGCCCCAGGCAGTCTTCACTTTTGTAGTACGGTTCATTTTCCCCAAAGCTCACTCTGATTATTAATAAGCTAAATCGGTTCCCCAGTCATCACATACATTCCAAAATTCTTAGCTTGGCTTTTAGACTTGTCTGGGTTGAAGAAGTATTTCCAGGATAACCTTAACTAAACTCAAGAGGAGCAAGTTGATTCATCTGTTCTCCAAAAACAAAAGCACTTTTCCATCTCTGTGCATCTTGGCTAGCACCCACCCCACACCTATCATTGTTTACTGACATCTTGCCATCTTTCAAAATCCAACTTTACATCACCTCCTCCAGGAGGAACTTCCTGATTCTCCCAGCCTTAAGTGCTCTTTCTTCTGAACTTCTGTAGGCCCTGTTGTCTCTGTTTCTTGCGTGGTTGTTTTCACATTACTTTTTATGGCTGCTTTCCAAACAGGCTGTGCCCTCCTCAGGAGTGAGCTGCTTTTTGGATTTTCTGTACCTCAATTTTTCTAGTATCTCACAGTGCTTAGTATTACACTTTGCGTGTAATAAAGACTCACAGCATTTAGATTTTAAGGGGTCTGCTATGGACTGAATTGTGTCCTCCCCACCCCCCTTACCCCTACACACACACCAATTCATATGTTGAAGCCCTATCCCCGAATGTGCTGGTATTTAGAGATGGGGCTTTGGGGAGATAATTAAGTTTGGATGAAATCATGAGGTTTGGGTTCGCTTGATTAGATGAGTAGCCTTATAAGAAGAGGGAGAAATGAGCTTATTTGTTTGTTGTCCATTTCACCATTCTTTGCGTTTTCTTTGGAGAATTGTATCCATTTACATTTAAAGTAATTAGTATACGGAAGGATGTCTGCCATTTTGTTATTTGTTTCCTTTCTGTATTATTCCTTTTTTGTCTCTCATTTTCTCCATTAGTGCTGCCGTTTGTGTTAATTTGATTTTTTGTAGTCAACCATTTTGATTCCCTTCGCATTTCCTTTTGTGTATATTTGCTAAATGTTTTCTTTATGGTTACCATGGGGAATACATTTAACATCATAAATTTATAGTGATCTAATTTGAATGATACCAGCTTAACCTCAATAGCATACAAAATCTCTACTCTTATAAAGCTCTGCTCTCTTTTTATGGGAGTGACGTCGCAAATTATGTCTTTATATATTGTATGCCCAATAACATAGATTTATAACTATTTTGAATGCATTTGTCTTTTAAATCATGAAGGAAATAAAAAGTGGACTTACAAACAGAGAAAGAGAAAGAAAACTCTCTCTTCAAAACTGCTGCCTTCTCTCTCTCTCTCTCTCTCTCTCTCTCTCTCTCTCTCTCTCTCTCTCTCTCCCCTTCTCCCTCCCTCCCTCCCATGTAAGAACACAGCAAAAAGGCAGCCATTTACATGCCAGGAAGAGAGCTCTGACCAGAACTCAGCCTTGCTGGCACCCTGATCTCAAACATCCCACTTCCAGAACAGTACGAAAATAAATTCTTGTTGTTTAAGCAACCCAGTTTATGGTATTTTGCTATGGCACCCCAAGCTGGTAAGCCCGGGCCCTAAGTGGCCCTCTGAGCCAACCATCTTATGTTACACAGTGATCCAAGAGGACACAGAGCTGAACAGGGATCAAAACCCAGCCAGTCCCCTAACCCCAGCCCACAGCTCTCACAGGTATAACAAGCCTGCCAAATATTGCAGAATGAAATAAAAGGCCCAAAGCAATAAGTATATTTTTCTTAAACATGTCCATACCTTTAAACTCTTTTCATCATAGTTTTGAAATAACAAACCAAAGGTCCAAGGAGACCTCCGGCAAGGTCTGAAATTGAAAATTTTGTTTAAAAGGCTGCCAGGGATGTAGAGAGAAAGGGAGAGGCCTACATATTTGGTTATAGCAATATCATAATTACAGAGTTGTGAATTATGCAAAGGAGAGCAGAGGGCAGGATTCACAACCTCATGAGAGTTCTTGCATCTATAGACAACTGCATGAACTAAAACATTTCAGAGCTTTGCTTTAAAATCTGTGTTATACTAGTATGGTGTTTTACAGCTCACAAAGGGCTTCCACATACACAGACTTAGGAAGCCAACAACCAACACAGGAATTAGCATCTCTGTGGAGCCAATTACTCCCTTAAACCTTAGCTTCCATAAGTGATCTGAGCAATGTCACACAGCTGCTGAGTATTGAAGTTGAGACTTGAATACTGCGTGTGTGTGCGTGTGTGTGTGTTGAGCGAGAGAGAGAGAGAGAGACAGAGAGAGAGAGAAGATAGAGAGGAAATTGGAGTGGGGTTGATTGCACTTCACTATATGGGGCATGAGGTGTTGTTATTTCTATATAGTTTTAGTTATGCAAGACAAAAAGAATTCTGGAGATTGGTTGCACAATGAATGTACTTAACACTACTGAACTGTACATTTAAAATGGTCATGATGGTAAATGTTATGTTATGTGTATTTTACCACAATTAATTTGTTTTTAATTTTTAAGTTTAGGAATGGCATAGTTTTACAGTTTTGCAGATCTAATTTTTTTGGTCTAATTTAATCAAACATAGGTGAATTCTCTTATCTATTCATACATTTAAACTGTTGCAATATGTTGTTTTGATTATAGAGTATAAAGAATAACCAGTATCACAGTTAAGCCATTAGATAAAGGAAGAGCATTCTAATAACTTTATCAGTAATTGCGCATCTTCTATGATTCTACACCTAAATTCAACAAGTGGTAGTTTCTTAGAGGTTAGTTGTAATGTGGAACCTGAAACTATACTAATTAACTTGTGATACTCTGTTACATTATAATCTATTCTCTACCTTGCACTTTGAATGAATCTTTTACCCATGCATGATTCTTTAACATCAAGCATTGCTTATTGGGGAACATTAATTCACTAGCTTCCAAATGTTGGCACAGTTAATTATACCATATCAAAAATTTACATGTGACTATCACCTCTGATATCATCAGAAAAGTCTTGAAGCATTCTAAGGCTATTGAGCTCACAGGGGTGAATATGTTTTCCAAAGTTCTAATTTTCTCTTGAAAGCCCAAGTTTATTATTAGCCACCAATACTATCAGTGATTTCCTTGACACAATAAGCTTACTTCATTTACTCTTATAAAAAAGATCTACTAAATCTGCCACGTCTAAATAGCCGTAGTGTGCCTATTATTTTTTCAAGTGAAAAGGGGCTCCATGAAAAGAAGTGACTATTCATCTTGCAATTCAAACTATCACAGAAGAGCTCTCCTAAAGACAACCATCGCACCTTAGTGCCTAAGAGGGCTTTCGGCACATGTCCCATTTGGTCACACAGTCCCACAGAAAAGATGTGTACTGAAGGGTCAAGGTTTAATAAAATGAGTAATTTTATTACTCCTTCATTAAGGGTATATTTAAGTGAAACTGGCTTTTCTCCCCCCACAAGTACATGGTGAAGAATGCAATGACCCCTGGTAGAGTCTGATACCAGGCCTTCACTCTTGCTAAGGAGCCAGTAGGCTTACCTGCCTTTGTTTTTGTACCTTCAGTGTAAATGGCAGCACAGTACAAAAGGCAAATAACATCAGTACTTTTGATCTGTGGGACCCCAGAAAGTGGTGAATCACTCTTGAAGGCCTCTGATCTAGAGGGTTCCCAGTGAAAAGGCACTGAAAAAATGGCTCCAGAAACAGATTCCCTAGGGGTGTGTCCTGGCTTTGTCATTAGGTGTACAGTATTAGGAAAACTCCTAAACTTTAGTGAGTCTCAGCTTCTTCATCTCTGAATGAGGATAATTATACTATCAACCTCAAAAGTGTGCTTGAGGAAGAAATAAGTAAAGTATGTGATGTGTGTACCTCACTGTCTGGCCCGTTGTATGCCACACAATGTTATATTTGCCATAAATGCCACAAATGTTAGCTCTCAATGCCATCTATGGTTGTTATTAATGCTGCTTTACCTTCTGCTCCTTTGCAAAATACTATACATAGTGAATGTCCAATAAATGCTACTAAAAGAGTAATGATCTTCACATTTCTCAGATGATAAGTTTTTGTATCACTAAAAGACAGCTCTAATTTAATAACAAATCACTAAAGACCATCTCTTGCAGATATATCTTTATCTTTAGGTATTATATCAGTAATGCTTCAGCTCCTAAATATAAATGGAGATGAAAAAAATAAATAAAGACCAAATGGAGTATTTTAATGCTTGAACATGATTATTCTGAGGTTGTAGACCTAAGAAAACCCTGGTATGGCACCTGCAATACTAAAGACGAATTAAAGCAGGTGTCATATCAGGCATAGAATGATCTAACAAAAATTATCCAAGCTAGTTACCAGGCATAAGAGAGGTTTGTGGTTTTTAAATGTTTCTTTTCTTTTCTTTTTAAAGAATGGGATTTTTCTCCCAAAGAAAATGTAATCGAAAGGAGGGAATCCCCAGTTGTTATTCATACTATTTCTTAATTTGGGCAAAAGTCATGGTCCTCACAACTAATGACAACAGAAACTTTTATTAGAACAACATAGACCTCAACCTCAAAACCTACAAGGCTTATTAGAGTTCAAGAAATAAAATTATTGGAAAGTTCCTACATTTGTCAACTTTCATGCTGAGTGTGTAAATAATAAAGGTCAAACTCAGAAAACAAGGCTGAGAATTCCGTGGTGACCAGCCAGGCTCCTGTTCCCATCATTTATTCATATGTTGATAGACTTCCCCAGGAAGCCTGGGAAAAAAAACAGAAGTAACTCAACTTCCCCCAAGAGAAAAGGCTTCATTTTTCTTTGGCAGATTCATTCCTAATCACATAGCAGGGAACCATTATTAACATCTGGATATTCAAAAAGAGCCACTGAATTATTATAAAAATGTTTCAAATCATCAGCCTAAAACTCAAATGATCTACAATGTGTACGATGTTTTTTTTCTCCCTTTAGTCAAGAAGATAAATGGAGAAATTCTTTATATTTCAACTTCCATTACACATTTGTTTTTAATCTGGGTGAATTCATGTCTGCCTACTGTACCTCCGTATCAAAGACTGATATGTCAGCATTAGCTTTTGCTCCTCTCACCATGGCTTTCTTTTAAGAATATAATTTTTTTAAGAGTGTAATTTTTTAGGAGTGAGATTACTACAAAAGTTAATTGGTTCAAAACAGCCGTAAGTCAGACACTAATACTGAGTCCAATTCTTTTAGTGTAGTTATGTGCTGTTAGATTGAACAGCAATTAGGCGTATCTAATGTCTTCATGTCTAACTAGTCCCTTCCTCCTTTAACCAGTTTCTAAAAGTGAATTGTCGTGACTTGTTACAAACACACACACACACACACACACACACACACACACACTATAATGTTCTTTGCCAAACTTCATCCAAGTTCTCAACATGGGGAGCTACTACTCATTCTCTTGGGGCAAGATGGTAGTTTAGCTGGTGGCACTTGATAAATATAAGGCACGCCTCTATCGAAACCCCTCTAGTGAACTTCCACTGCTCTCAGGACATGAGATAAAGTCTCCTCATGGCCCACAGGGCTTTGCTTGCAGAGTAGATTAAGCCCAGGTGGAAAAATGCTTTTGGGATCCCTCAGCAAGGATGGACAGGTTAAAATCTTTTCAAGCAAATTTTATTGAGGCAAGGCCCATTCCAAAACTCTTACTCTAGTAATGAGTACCACTTCCCACCACTCTGTTCTAGCTGCCTGCATGACTAGCCCATGCCCTCCCCATCACCTGCTCCAGCTTTCTCTCCCACGCACTGCCATCCCCAGCTTCCCTGAGGCTTTGCCCAAAATGGTCTTCATGTCTGTTCTAACCAAATCCTCCTTAACTTCAAGTCTCAACATAAGAGTCAGTCCCTCAAAGAAACTGCCCAGTTCTGCCTCGTATACACTCACAGGCTTGTAGGCCTCCTGTGTCACACTGACCACGCAATAGATAAGCAGCTACTGAGGTAATGCATTTTTTAACGTCTGTCTTCTCACTGAGCATCGTAAGTGTAGAGACTGGGTCTGTTTGGCTTGTATAACCTCCCAGAGCTTGAAGAGACCCTAAATATAGGCCTTCAGAAAGCGTTTCTTCCTGTAGGAGAAAGTTTTTAAAGAGAAACCCCCCTTTCCAACCAAACTTCACACTGGGGTGAAAGTCAGTGAAGTGACAACTATCAAGAGCTGTTTCAGAGCGGAAGGAATCTTTACAATCCGCTGGATGTAAGGGAGAAAAAGTGAAGCGGCTGAGGATTTTTGGGTTGATTTGTGGGCATAGGAGAGCAGGCCCTCCCCTAACGGTGGTGTGATCGGTTCAACAGTGCAGATGGAGGCCTAAAAACCCCTGGTCTAAATATTTATAAGCTTTAAATCAAGCTAATGAACAGGCAAATGGAATATCTTCTCTTCTCCTATCTTGAAAAATATGCCTTCAAAGTAAATGGAAGTCTGCGTAATCAAACAGTGAAATATAGAGACTTTAATCAAGTTGGGTTTTCTGCACCAAAATTATCCACATCTTAAAATTCTTTAGAAAATACTTATTTTCTTTATCTTTTAAATACACACACACACACACGCACACACACACAACACACACACACAGTTTATAGTTATTCATTAAGAAATAATGGCTTCCATTGTTTTGAAAAAAGTACTAAGATTTATATAGGATGCTCAGACTCCAATTCTATTGAATTTGTGTAACCGTCGTGTGTACAAATGGAAGTTCTTGTCTATAAAGAAATTGCTGCTCTCACTCAATTGTCTTTCCCCTTTCATATTTATCCCCCCAAAAAAGTCAGACTATGTTCCTCCTTGGCACATTTTCTAACTCTGTATTTTATCCCTGATGTTCCCCAGAGAGTAAAGGGTCTTCAAGTTTCAGCCTGCTATTGATGGTTGTCTTGTCTTGTAATTATGAGCATTTTGCAGGTTATCATGGGCTGAGGGTTTGGAACAGTGAAGAAGGACATTTACAACGTGGAACACAGGTATACCTTGCTTTACAAAGTGGACGTGATCTGGAAGCATGGTGTTCCCAATGGCTTCCATTGTCCCTTTATCTCACATTGTCTGTGCAGAGATTGGTCATCTTCATTTCGGGCAGTGACTTTAACAAGGGTCTTTAATTTTACCCTTTCTCATCCTTTCTGTCAAGTAATAACCATAATCTTCATTCCAATATTCTGTAAGGAACTTTAATATATGATTTATAGTTAAATATGAAAGGACCCATGAATCTCTTTGAAAAGTGAAGAATCTGTTGTAACATGAAAAAAATTATTGCACAGTACCTGTTTTGTTACAATTCTGATTTTCCTGGATGTGATATAATGATAGCCCAGACAAGGGATTGCTTCTTTTTGCTTACCTGGGAGTGCACATATGGGTGTGTGTGTGTGTGTGTGTGTATGTGTGTGTAGACAAAAACATACCAAAAGATGAACTTGGAATTATGAGATAGTCCAATTGTTTGACTGATAGTAATGACTGAGGCATGAGTAATTACTTGGCATGCCAATTTACCTCAATTTACCTCTTCCCAACAGGGTACCTGTTACTTCTTTTTCCTTCATTATTTCCCTCCTCTTTAAGTTTTTCTAAAATGACTTCCCAGGCTGAAACTTGCTGCATAACCAGTAGTAGTGGGAAGAAGGATACACTTCCAAGGTGAAATGTATTAAACACAGACTTATTTTTCAGCTTTTCCTCTTGGCTCCGCCTCCTACAGGACTAATACGTAATGATTCCAGGAAGTGAAAGCAATTAAATTTCACTTGGTGTAAAGTTGAAGAAATTGTCCCATGTGAAAAGAATGTTTCTTTGCCACATTCCATAGGTGGCAATAAACAGGCAAATTTCACTGGTTTTGATACAGTAGTACGAGCTTTCACAGGGCTCAGGTTGATTTCATTTTAAAAAGTTGAATTTATGGGACAGAGGACTGAAAGGTTTGTACTGACATGTTTAAAACCCTCTTTTAAAAAGTGGCATATTGCATCGTTCCATTTAAGTGTTCACACCGCAGACTGAAACATAATCTGTTTACTGAAAAAACAACTTTTTATTGCCCTGTGAATAATTTCCCATTGAAAAAAAACAATGTACGGTATTTTAGTGCTTTGTGAAACATCTGGAAATTTTTCTTCAGTTGCTAAAGCTATTAGGAATTTGCATCCACATTCAAACTACTGATTTTCTAATTTAATGCAGAACAACTTCAAACATACTATTGAACAAACCTAAAAGCAACAGCGTCCTCAGGCCCACTGAGGGCACGCCCAGACAAAGCAACAAACCCCCCTGCAGGCAAATCCGGTTTCACTGAGCCGTTAGGGAGGTTTTGCTTCTTTATCCTCACTTTTCTGAACACAGTGTAAAGTGGGTTGTATTAGTTAGGGTTACACCAGATGCTCTAACAAATAAACCCTAAATCTCAGTGGCTTAAATAGTGGAAGATTTTTTTGCTTGCTCACTTACTAGTCCAATGTGGGTGTGCCGAGTAGGCAGGCAGCTTTCACATGGAGATGCAGGGACCCTAAGTGTTCCCATTTTTGACTCTGCATCTTCAACAGGAAGCTTTGTAGCAAGGAAAAAGAGCATGACGACTAAAAGTGGTGGCCACTAGACCCTCTTACATCCCGTGGACTAGACCTCAATCATCTGACCAAACTCCAAAAATGTAGGCCAGTCCCAGGAAGGAAAAAAAGTGTGTGTGTGTGTGTGTGTGTGTGTGTGTGTGTGTGTGTGCGCCTGCGTGCGGTGGGGGTGGAGGGTGTTGCCAGTCATAGATCCCGTCATAGATCCCGGTCAGCATATTACAAGATTAATTTTTTTCCCAAATTCCAACATGTTCAGTGCTCTGTATTTGCCTATCCAACCCCTAGTGTGGGCTCTATGGAAATCATTCTAGTAGAGGTTCTGGAAGATTTCTGAGGTGACTAACGGTACAGGAAAGCCATTAGACACTCTTTTCTGATTTCAGCTCCAAAGCCTGTACCTTTACCTGTGAAAGCTGTGAAGTAGGACTAATTATGGAGACAGGTCTCCATATGAATTGGTTAATTCAAGCTCTGGAAAAAAGTATGGAGTCAAAAATCCTTTTTGCATTTCATTCTATTTTACTTTTCTCCCAAGACTGTTATTTCTCCACAAGGGAACTTGATGTAATTGAAGACTTAGGTACTCTCTTACAAAATAGTCTTTCCACCTTCGTTTAAGTGCTGATATGTAGGACACCACACTCAGCCCTAAAGGGGATGCAGGGATATAAGCCAGTTTCCCCCAAGAACGTGTCCACCTAGAAAAGATAAACTAAGAATAAATAACTAAGGGCCGCCTGTGGGATCTTCCGTCCCCAGCCTGTGCCTCCTTCTTCTAACCAGCTTATGCGAGCAGCTCTTCTTTGTGCTACCACCAGACACCCTCCTTCTTCACCATCTTATCATATTGAATATTTACCTATCTGCCTCCTCCATTAGACGCCAAAGCCCATGAGGCAAGAGACCTTCTATCTTGTGCATCCACAGCACATACTACAGTCTCTGGCTCCTAAGAGGTGCTTGCTAAATATTTAGGGAATGGGATGGAGTTAAATACAAGTTAGGGAAAGATAAATTCCATAAGACAATAAAAAAATCAAAGAGCTGCTAGTGTTCAAAAGAGAGAACCACGCATCTGGCTCAAGGGAAACAGGGAGGGGGGGCAGATTTCCTAAAGCATTTGAAGTGGACTTTAAAGGGAGGTAAAGTTTCAACAAGCAGAATTTCAACAGTGGCATTACAGGCACAGGAACAGCAGAGATGCTCAGAGATGGAAAAGCAAAGATGCATTTCAGCAAGAGCTGGTATTCTTATTTATCTTGTGCTTAGACTATGTGAAGGGAGGGATAAGAGACAGAAAGGGAAAGAGGGGGTTGTGGCTGTTCTAAAAAAGGGCTTTGATTCTCAGACTGGCAAACTTCCATTTAATGCTGTGGGCAGCAGGGAGCTGGAGGAGGTAGGGGATGGACTGTGTTGTTGAGAGACAGGAAGAGGGAGCGACCTCTTGCAATGCCTGGTAACAACGCAGTGGAATGACTACAGGGCCCTAGCTGAGATAATCAGCAGTGAGGAGGGACAGGACAAGCGGAATTTAGGACAAGGCCACAGCTCATGATAACTGGTCAGATTTTGAGGAACGATAACCAGGGAAGAGTCCTAAGGGGAATGACAATATGGTGTTTCCATTCATAGGAAGAGGAAATTTGGGAAGTAGCACTGATTTGGTGATTGAGGGGAAGGTAAAAATTTGGGTTTGAAACAATTTGAGCTTAAAGTGCCTGGGAGAGGCAAGGCAGGGGTTTGGGAAGGTGGGACATCCAAATGGAACGAACAGGGGCTGGAAGTGCAGAGCTGTTAGGGAGGGGTGGGGTGGAGGCTAAGAAGGGGCACTTGGCCCATACTCATGAAATTTCCCAAACTGAGACTCCTGACATTGCTTCTAAATGGTCCTTGAATTTGTGTGGGCATTGAAAATTTGATAAACTTTCAAAATACACCACAATTTTGCAACCCTATTGGGATATTTATTGACTGTCCTGATACACATGGAGACTTTTAAAAAGTAGAAGTGTCTTTTAATAGCTCTAGCTAGGGGTAACCTCGTAACCTGCATTCACCTCCAATGGTAGCAATCTCTCTCCTCGGAACTATAATTGCTACCTCCCTACCCAGCCCTCCATAGCCTGAGGGATGCAATGGGGTTGGAACCCCAGAATCTAGCCTGGCCTCTGGCAGAGAGAGAAGGCAACTCAATAAGGGAGTGATGGTGAGGAAGAGGGAAGTCATCTCTATTGAAGTAATAACTACAGGCATCAAAGTGGAAAAAGGCTATAGAAGAAAGAAAAGGACTGCCCTTTCAAAACAGGGCAACAAAACAATCTTACAGCATTAGTAATCTTACCCGACACATGGCAACATGGCAGCTCTCAAATGGGAACCAGGTGCCATCTTTTGTGTGAAACTTCCTGACATTGTCATAGAAGTTCTAGCCAACTCAGTGTGGCAATGTGGGGTGATGAGATGGGCAAGATTGAGCACTGCCACCCCAGTTCTTTTTAACATCTTGAAGCCCGTTTTTGAGCACATACGAACTTCTCAGAAGCCCTCTGACCCCCTCTTCTATTCCTCTCTCCCTTTGGCTCCTGAGTGAGAATGGTTGCAGAGAGAGGAAGTCAAAACGGTGGAAGCTGAAGTAGATTTGAAGATGAGGGAAGAATGATCCTGGCTTTGTTTTCTTCCCTGGTAAACTCTGGGCAGACTGCTTCCCAAAGAAAGAATAACACATCACCCAATTATTATAAGAATATACTTCAGATCCACCTGTTCTACTTTCCAAAGCCGACTTTGATGACCTTACTTTTACCTACGCCATAGTATAAATTTTCACTGAGATCTTTATCTCTTCTTGACACCAATTAGCAGGTGAGTTTCAGCACGAGAATCCACGGCCATTTAATGCACACCTTCGAAGAAAAGGAAGCACTAATCAAAATGAAGACTGTCTCAAAACCAATTGAACAGGTGTGCATTTCCATAAAGGCTGCACAGTTCAGCCACGTAACAGTGTTTGCTCCTTTTGCTTGTGAACTGAATTAGTAATCTTCACATGCCCTGTCCCAGTGATTGAAATAAATTACTTTGTTAAATTGCGAAGCAGGTTGACCCATCTGTTGGCCCATGAATGTTCAGATTCTCGGAGGGTTTATTATTCCAAATAATGACTGCCATATGCAGCGGTAAACAGTGCCTTTAAAACCGACTGAAGGATTTGGTGTGACTTTTGAAGGCAATTTATAAAGCGATTCGTGTTCCCCTAAAGGATCTGCCCTTCAACTCACTTCCAGAGAAGTTATCTTGATCGGTTAATCCTGGCCGAGACACCTTGTTCTCTTTGGAGAGGAAAGAGGAAGGGAAGAGCAGAAACACATGTTCCTGGAGCACCTACTATGTGTCGAGTGCTGGCACATATGTTAGTACTGCTCCCCAGAACCTCACACCAGCCTGGTGAGTGCTGGATGTTAATATCCCAGAGAAAACGGGAGGTCAGAGAGGGTAAGCGGCCTATCCAAAGACAAACGCTGTTGGGAAATGGGACTCAAATCCAGTCCACTTACTTCAAGACACATAGTGCTATTTCCACCAGACCTGAGCATCGGATGGAAAGAGTTTACACTGGGCAGTGCAGTGAGAATTCTGTGCACTCACAATGCAGCACCACGGGAGAAACAAAAAGTAAAAGAATATCTATGCCCCTATTCTGAGTCTGCAAAGAGCACCATTCTGACAGTACTTGTCCCTCGTCTCTAAAAAGTGAGCCCCACTCTTCTCTTTCTGATCTCCTCCAAGGGGGAAAGGCCAGGGCTTTGAACTCCCATTGGCAAGAATCTAATAGGAATGTTTTAAAGACAAAAACCTGTGGGTCCTCTTTTCATATGTGGCCCTCCTTACTTTAGATCATCCTCATTTTCAAGTCCCGGGGGGAGAATGCATACTCGGCTCACACAAGGTCCATAAACTGCTCCGACCACAGACCAGCCCTGATTTGTTCATGATGTTAACGTTGACTCACTGTGGCTAGATTACAGATGTTAAATTGCTGATGGATGGCCCAAAGCCAGCACATGGTCGGCTCTTCTGGTATTCAACTGCAGTATTAATCATGTGTGGAAAGGTATTTTTTTCCCCCCTCTGTGAAAAATGAAATGGCTAATATACAGTATGGAATGAGTGCCCTGGAACAATTCCTTCCTTAACGGGAAAAGAATAAAGCTATTAAAAGAATAAACTCCTGTATGTGACATGATGACAGTGGGATTTTTCTGACGAGCTAAATGAATAAGCTCACTCGCCTTTGATTTATGCCAGTGCAGAGTGTCTCAAAGCTTCAAAAGGCAGAGAGCTCATTTGGAGATGCCGCCCATCTTCATTCCCTTTGTTTAAAGAGAGTGAGATGCTATGATTGGGCCAAAGGCAAGCCTTTGACAGGCTGAGACCTGGAGAGGCAAGCACCTAAGTGCTCAGCAACAGAGGGGAAAAAGGGTGCCTTGAAGGGGCAGCCAGAACCTTCAGTTAAGGAGGCTTACCCTTATTTCAACAATCCCCTGCCCAAGGCACCTCTGCATTGGGCCAAAGTGGGGCCCTGATTCTGTAACTGGTCTCCTCCTTAGACACAAGGCAAGCTGACCTGTTCCTTTGCTGTCAGCTTGTATCCTGGGGAGGAAGCTAGAAATTAGGCTTGTTTTTCACCTCCACCAAAGATAGAACCAGAAAAATGCAAAGCTCACATTAATAGCCTTATATAGATATATAAAGATAGAAATAGATAGATATACATATATATTCAAAACTGGCACCCAAACCAAATTCTGTCCTTCCCTAAAGAAAAAAACAAGGCTTGGGGACAACACTCTGGCAAAGCCTGTAGCCTTGTCCCTGTTCTATAATTAGAACCAATTTGGCCATGCTTCTTTTGGATCAGCTACCACACAAAGTTGACAATAATTCCAACTGCACTCTCCTGAGACTTACTAATTACATTGCAAGATTTAATCAAAAGAAAATGTTTAATCGAAAGAAAAATTCTTTTTAATCAAAAGAATGTCAGAAGATACTGGCCTGAATATAGTGGGTGTTAATAAGTATTAGTTGGATGAATATGTACATGTAATGCTTGTTATACTCTTAGAATGATTTTTCAAATCTCATGCTACTCAAATCTTCAATATTCTCTGTTTAGCAAAACAAAATGTGAATTTTTCTTAAATAGCCTCATTCTCTTTGATGTTTTACCCACTTGTATCCTAGTGAAAAACTCACCCCATGGGTTTCTGGCTCATCATATTTATCCAATGCGTTTGTCCAGTGTTCAAAGTGATACTTTATTCATATTTATCTCAGGAGACAGCACACTACCATGGGTGAAGAGCAAATGAGGTTACGATCTTCACTGCCCACTCTCAACTCTAAATTTTGAGCAAAGGGGTTCTCGGTCCATGAGTGAGGATCATTGCCAGCAATGACAATTTGGTCTGGGACTCTCATACCATGAGCCTAAAATATCTGCATATGAACAACAGCCATGATTTGTCTCTCTCATTCCAGGCACTGCCATACGTCCTCTCTGTATATACACCTAATCTTCACCCCACTCTATGTGATTGTTGTCAATAGCCATCACACTCCCCTTTTTAAATAAGAAAGTGGCATCTCAGATCAGCAGGTAGTGGGACATGAGATAACAATTCCCAAAATGATGCCTCAAATCCCTAGCCTCAGTGAAGTAGTTATGACTGAGATCAACAATGAGCCCAAATCATAACTGCAATTTTGCTGGCGATAAAAAAGAAAATGGTTTCGAAGTGTGTGTGGGGTGGAGTGGCATCATTGCACACCAATATCAGTTACTGTGCTGGAAACTTTATATTATCTCATTTAATTTGCACAAAAGTTCAGGCAGATGATAGGCCCACTTTGCAGAGGAGGCAACTGAGGCTTAAGGCTCAAGAGACAGAAGTAGCCTTCAAGTCCAGGTCTGCCTGATTCCAACATGTAATGCTTTCGATTTATATAACATGCTTCGTCTGGGTTTCTTCTTGACTGAGAAAAGGAGCCAAAGCCTTAAATTCGCATTCAAATTTCCTGTGTTTTCATCTTTTCAACACTGAAAGTTGGGTTCAAATTTAGAGTTGTGAGAGCTTTGGTGGCCACATAGAATCCTTCTTCCGAACACCCGATTTTAGTGGTACCCAGAGAGTACTTACAATAGAAGCATCACATGCCTTTTCAAGGTTATTGTTGAAACCTCTAATCAAATTAGACATTGAAAAGTCTTTTTTTAAGAGTTTTCAGCTATAAAATCCATGAGCTCAAAGACTATCTTATTCAGTTTGTCTCCAGTATCTATCTAAAATATTGCTTTACATAAAGCAGGCATATAGTAAGTAATTATTTAGAAAAATAAATATTTTGAGGTACAATAACCCAGCATTTACCTCATTAGTACCATCTGTGATGTTGCAATAAATAGCTTCTCCCCTGTCTATATGTCTTCTATCAATCCTAAAGTCATAGCCTAAAGGGGGACATCTTTCCCCAAACCTTAGGAGTAGACGACAGCAACAGAAGATGTCCCAGCAATATGTCTGCGGCATAATGCCTGGAACATAGTAGATGCTCAATAAAAATCTATTGAACTTGGGCCAGCCGAGTGGCACGGTGGTTAAGTGCTGGCTGGGGAAGCCAGCGGCCCCGGTTTGGGTCCCACATATGAGGGCCAGTAACACTGCCCTCAAAAAAAAAAAAAATGCTGTTGAATTATTAGTGTAAAAGAAGAGCTATATTTATTTAAGCTCACTCTTTATCAGGCATTCTACTTGTTTTATCTCATAAAAGCATCCATGGCAGATACTATAATATGTCCCATTTTACAGAGGAAGAAAAAGTAAAGTTTAGAACAGTTAAGTAACATGCCCAAAGCCATACAGTTTGCATGTGGCAGAACCAGGATTAAACCAGGGCAGGCTGATTTCAAAACCCTCAGCCTGAATCAGCCCATAGCACTTGATGAACTTGCCAAACCCATTCCTTCCTCAAGTCCTCACTCTTTCTACCCCCTGGATCTTTGCATGGCCGCTTCCTTATCATTCACGTTCGCCCAGTATCACTTCCTTGGAGACACCTTCCCTGACCATTCCCAACCAGTCGTCCTCTATTCCGTGATCCTGTTAGTTTGCCTTCATGGCATGAACCACATCTAATGTCCTCCTGTTCATGATTTGATTATTGTCAAGTCCCACAACCAGAACCTGAGCTTTGTGAGAGCAAGGGCCTGTTTCTGTCTCATTGGTCACTGTGATCCATGGTCTGATGCTGAACCTGGCACACCAAGCACTCCCAAAATATTTACTGAATTCCTAAATGACTACTGCAGTCCAGATAAACCCTAGCGTGTTAAAGAGGACAGTACTTGGGAGGCCAGTCTTTAGAAAAACGCCTGGTTATGACTAGTGTGTATCTCCAAACCCTTTAGGCTCAATTCCCATATCAGTACTTCTTTGCCATTTCAAACAAGAAAATTGATTTGTACATGGGCCAATTGAGTGAATTTTTCCATGCAAAGAGGGAGGCTCAATGACTTAATGTTTGTAGCGTGCTTTGTAATCTTTCCAACAAAGATACTCTGCTGAATAAAAAGAATTTCCATCCCTCTCAGATTGGAGCCATGCATACTGAGCTTCTACAAGACCAAATGTCAGTCGCTTCTGATTTCAAGAGTGCTTCTCAACAGACAGCCATAAGCTTTATATATCACACAGGATAAAGTCCAAGGGGGGAAAAATGTATAACAGAAAACTCTCTGGCCTGGGTCCAACATTTGATGGAGAATATTAACAATATTGCTTGGATTGAAGTGTCTCGGTTTCCTCTGACACATGTCTGAATGAGCTTGATGTATGTGACAAGCATCTTGTTTTCAACCCTTATGAGTGAGTTTATTGTCAGCATAATTGTTTCACAGGTCTCCAACCAGACTGAGACCCCACACGTCGCTGCCATGTTTGTTTCTTCAGAAAGCTTGGTGGTTCTGGTGACATCACCTTCCTCTCCATCCACGCCAACTTCGTACTTTCTGGATCAGTCCTTTGGAACTGCTCTGAGCTCACTCACTTTGAAGTGCTGTTCTCTCTGTCCTGCTGCCTGTGTTTAACTCAATTATTTTCAAAGACATGGATCAGTTGTCCCACATCGCCTTACCTGATCATCCCTCCAGTTGGCTCCCTCACTTATAATTCCCAGGTTAAGTTGGGTGCTCTCTTCTGAATTCTAAAAGAACTTTATATAGACCTTTAGTTCACTTACTTATTTTTATCTACTGGCCAATGGATTCCTGACTTGTCTACTTTATTCACCTTGTATCCCCAGCACATCACCGTGACCTGAATATGATAGCACTTCATAAGTGATTGGGAACTGTATTTATACCAGCTCCTCCACCCCACCTCCCTCTTGTATTCCATGGCCTCAAAAGAAAAATCTTATTCTTTCGAATGTTGATTTCACTCACCAAATAAGAAGGTCAAGTTTTCAGTTCCTGGTGTCACTCTCCCAAATCTGTCTCATGATCCACGGTTACCCAGACTGATGGTGGGTGGAGGTGATGGTCTTAAGAGCAAAGAACATGTTGGTATCAAAAGCATAAAGGCATTTCTCAGACAGAAGCAGCATGACACAAGAACCAAAAAAGAACCAGCATGGCAAGGATCAAAGAAGACCCAGCTTCCTCATCCTTGCCCAGCCCTCTTCTGATTAAAACCTTATGCCTCCATGTACAAGCATTCCCTTTAAATCACATTAACCATCTCCAAAGTATAAAGGAAATAACAATCCTGTCCTCAGTAAGGTGAGACTACACAGGAACAGGACCATTGTTCATCCGTGGCTTGTGGAATAAAGTGCTCAATGGCCACATGCCCAATGCTGTGGTTTCTAGGGGACAATAAAGGCCTCAGTTTCAGAGTGTGGTCCAGCATCTCATGGGGGAGGGTGATGGGCACACGGTGGCCTGGAATGATCTACCATGGCAGGAGCAGTGTCCCACTAAATGGCTGATGGTGAGTTGTCAACCGTGTTCCTGCCTCCACCTGTCTTTCCTTGTTCCTGACTAATTTCTTTGGTTTTTATTTTTATTTTTTAAAGATTTTATTGAAGAATCGGGGAAGGGGAACAGACAAGTTGCTGTCCTTTTGTTCTTCAGTCTAGTTGTGGAGGACATAACTTCACTGGCTCATGTTGGTATTGTGATCATTGCACTCTTCCCGGGTGAGGCAGATCAGTCAATGGCCATAGGATGGCCGCTCACGGTGGCTCATGGCAGCTCATGCCAGGTGCCAGCCACTCATGCTGGCTGCTGGCCACTCAAGGTAGCCTATGGCAGCCCACTGCAGCAGGGGTTGCAGCCTACACCATCATCAGTGACTCATGGAAACCCAGCTCCAGGTCGAGCTATTGTTCAGCATCTTAGCTGTCACTGGCCCATGTGAGATCTGAACTGGCAGCCGTGCTGCTCAGAGCTTGCACTCCCAAACCAACTCTTAACCAAAGAGCCACTCGGCCTGCCCCCTGACTACTTTCTGAGCCAGTTCCTGCAGCCTCCCTAGCTTCCCACCCTCGTATCCTGTCAATGACTTTCGTTGTTGTTTAAAACACCCAGAGTTCACTTTTTTCCCCAGCAACCAAGAACTCAGGTAAGAACTTTGAATCTTATTCTAAGAACACTGGAAGGTTTTAAGCAGGAAAACAGCACAGATGAACTGAGAATGCTGGGGAAGAATTCCTGTTTAATCTTAGAACTACATTATGATTCACCTAAGCAGTTGGTTTGTTTTGGGCTCTTGAGAATCCTCCCTTGGGTAACTGACTAGGTTCCTTTTTTCTATGAGTCTCTGGAAACAGAGTCTAGTCAGGGACAGTCAATAATGGAGGCTGATTACTCTGTATATATTTAGAGGCTCATTTTTTACCCCACATAGCCTCACTCTTGCTTTTTTTTTCTCTTTTTTATCTCTCTTAATGTTTATACTATTTTGTCTTAGTTTGCTTTAAATTCTTTCTGGATAAAGCTTTAATATGCTTAATGTGCTACCCAACACAGTAGTCGTTAGCCACATCTGGCTATTTTGATTAAATTGTAATTAATTAAAGTTAAATTAAATTATCACATGATCCAGAAATCGTGCTCCTTGATATTTACCCAAAGAAGCTGAAAACGTATGTCATGCAAAAACCCTGCATGTGAATGTTTACAGCAGCTTTATTCATAATTGCCAAAATTTCAAAACAATCAGGATGTCCTTTAATAGGTAAATAAATAAATAAACGGTGCTGCAGCCAATGGAATATTATTCAGTGCTAAAAACAAAAGCATTAGCAAGCCATGAAAATTCATGGCTGCCTCTCGGAGATTTTTTTTTTAACTTTAAACAAATTTTTATTACACAAAGGTTGTCCCATAATTGGATATTTCTCTACTTTTTATGCAGTTATTCTTACTCTCTACAGGAGACTTAAATGCATATCACTAGGTGAAAGAAGCCAATCTGAAAAGGCTACATATTATATGGTTTCAACTGTATGATGTTCTAGAAAATGCAAAACTATTGAGATGGTAAAGAGATCAGTGGCTGCCAGTAATTGGGGGCAAGGAGGACACAAATAGGCAGAGCACAACGTACTTTTAGGGCAGTGAAAATACTCAGTCTGGTACCACCATGACGGACACACGTCTTTGTACAGTTGTCCAAACCCTTGGACTATGCAACACCAAGATGTAACTGTAGGTTTCAGGTGACTATGATGTGTCAATGCAGGTTCATCAATTGTAGCAAATGTTCCACTCTGGTGGGGAATGCTAATGGGGAGGCTGTGCATGAGTCAGGTATATAGGAAATCTCTGTACCTTCTTCTCAATTTTGCTGTCAATCTAAAACTGCTCTTAAAAAAATTAATTTAAAAATTCAGTTCCTCAGCCAAACCAGCCACGTTTCAAGTGCTCAATAACAGCATGAAGCTGCCTATTGGCTAGAACAGATATTGAACATTTCTATTATCACAGACAGTTCTGTTGGCTAGCACTGATACATGCTATAGTACAGTATACAATAAGGTCATTTACTATAACAAGTATCATTTTGTCTTGTTGCTTCTCAAAGTTTGTCATCTGAAAATTGTGGTCCACTTAGAGACCAATAACGGCAAGGATTCTAGAATGTTGTATTTGCACAAATCACATACAAGAGTTGAAACAGAAGGCTTATCATCTCGGGAGTTACTAAAACTCTTCCCACATCTCGGTATGAAGCACACTTGCATGGTAATGTGCACTGAAAATAAATATTCAAGATGCCATCTCCAAAGAACAGACTCAGAGAACATGTGAGGAGCATGTCTGCGCACTGTCTGGGCACTCAGAAAGATGCAGCGGGTGAAAAAAGGGGTCAGAAACTGCCCCTTTGGTCTGCATGAAACAGTGCCTTTTCTGAGGGCAAAACAAAGCAAAAATTCCATCAACCTCTACCATGAACAAGAGGTTACTGTTCAATAACTTGGTGGCTATTGTTTCACAATACAGTCTCTTGGAAGAAAGACGAAGCCTCTTTCTTCCAAGACCCCCAGTGGATTCCTGAAACCTCAGACCGTACCAAACTCTACATATACTATGGGTTTTTTTCCTATACATACATACCTATGATAAAGTTTAATATATAAATTAGGCACAATAAGAGATTAACAACAATAACTAACAATAAAATAAGACAATTATAACAATATACTGTAATAAAAGTTATGTGAACAAGGTCTCTCTCTCTCTCTCTCTCTCTCTCTCTCTCTCTCTCTCTCTCTCTCTCTCTCTCTCTCTTTCTCTCTGATAACCTAGCCGGCTGCTAAGTGACTAACAGGATGGTAGCATCCACAGTGAAGATGCTCTGGACAAAGAGATGATTCACATCCCAGGCGGGATGGAGCAAGACAGCATGAGATTACATCATGCTACTCAGAACGGTGCACCATTTAAAATGTGTGAATTGTTTATGTTTGGAATTTTCCGTTTAATATTTTCAGACAGCAGTTGACCACTGGGAACTGAAACCGTGGAAAGCGAAACCGCAGATAAGGGGGCACTACTGTACCAAAATGGAAAAGAAGTTCCTTCCTTCCCAATAGCTAACAATACATGTTTCCTTTATTGAGCAAAATGCACATACCAAAGTGTTGTTTTCACCGTTGCTTCAAGGTCAGCGAGGCTGGTAACTGATTAGCAAGAATAAGCAGTGTCCCTTCAGACACAGGAGGATGGGCCAGATGGGAGCAAACGTTTTTCAGAACAGCAGATTTTCATCCAACAGTGAGCCATGGGCAAGAGAAGGGAACTCCTGGGACAGCCAGCAACACAGTAGCAGCCTGTGGGTTTTTTTTTCTCCTTCTCTGGGGAGCTATTTTCTTTGCAAAACTCCTGTAATTTTAATGGGCTGTCATTTGCTCATTAAAGTCATCTGGGAATTTAGTCAGCATTCAGAACACAAAATAGGACCCTGTATAATGTTTAGGATTTTGTCATTTAATAAAAGATTTTATAAGCTCCGTGCCTACCTATTAACTGGTAACTAGCGGCTCTTCTCAGGGGCCCAGCAGCCTACCTACCCTGTAGTATATAGTGCACGGACTGCCATATGTAAGTTCCTGAGAGACCTTTTCCCAAGTTCCCATTTGTCTGTATTATGACATTCAAATAGTAGATGATGGTTAATCCGTCACCGCTAAATTTTGTTCTTGGGAATTTGACCGGGCTTGGCTTCTTATCCTTCAAAATCTTCTTGAGGGCTGTCTCCTGTGGAAAAGAGACGCCTTCAGCTTGTGATCCCAAGGAGGGATTTATTATCTGTAGGACAGCAAGGTTGTGTGAGTGTGTGTGTGTGTGTGTGTGTGTGTGTGTACCACCAATAGAGCAGTTCCTAAGTGCTGGTCCATGAACTGACTCCATCAGATTCTCCCAGGATGGATGATAAAAATGGGCATCTGTAGGCCCCAGCCCAGACCCACTAAATCATCCTCAAGGTCAATGCCCAGGCTTGTGACAACCACTGCCCCCCAGTCTTTTCTGATACACAGGCAGCTGTGGGAGGCATTTGGCAAACAGAGTATTCACCAGATTGAAAGGCACGCGCTATGTCCCCATAGTGGAATAATTTGCTTCAAACGGGGAAACCAAAAAAAAAAAAGCATAACACAAACCCTGTTGCATAGTCACAGGATGCATCTTGGAGCCTAACCACCGATTTACTAAGTGTTGATCACAAAGGTGAAAATGTGAAAGATGCAGCACAATCTATCACCATGCTTAGAAAATTCAAAAAAGGCACCACTTATTGACAGGCTATCTTTTCTTGAATTTTTTTACTATTTTTGAATACTTTTGCTTCATTTTACCTTCAGCTCCTACCACTAAGGGAGGGGGGCTTACAGCCTTAGGTTCCAAATAAAGCATGACTCAACCCTGAGATGAAAAAGGGAGACTGATACTCCAATACTGGGTGACAGAAGGGCAAAAGTGTTCAAATAACAGTGAGAGTGAGTTGGGGGGCGGATGGGTGGCCAGAGAGCAAGGACCTACAACCATGGTAAGTGAGGGGATGCACACATCAGGAAGCTTCCACCCTTTGACTACCTTGAGTGTGTTCCAATGATGTAGTTCTCATGGTTTTGTCTAGTATGTTCTCATGATACATATAGCAAATCTCAAGTCAACACAGTGTCTTTAAAATGTGTGGAGAAGGCACCACTTTTTGAAGAATGTTCTTAGGGGGAACACTAATTCCTTTCACTCCCACCTCTAGTTTTCTTTCTGGTTGGGATAGAAGGCTGGGCCAGACAGGCCCCCACAAGTTCTTAAAGGGAGAAAATTATGATGGAAGGAAGCAGATGGGTGCTGTCCAAAGCTCAGAAATCAGTGACATTAATTGTGAACCATCAAGCCCACTTCTCTTTGTCCCTCAGCCATCACACCATCCACTGGTATTTCCTCAGGCTGACTGTGCTCAGGCACTGGGCTCGATGTCTTGCAAGCATTATCACAATTGTTCTTCACAAATGCCTTATAAGCTAGGTATTATTATTATCCCCTCTTGAATGATGGGGGAAATGAAGCTTAAGAGCCTTATAATTTTCCAAAGTTACAGCCCCAATATTTTAATCATCCTATGCTTCTAGATTCAAATGAAACCGTCTGGAGCACTGCGGGCTGCTGAGAGTTCTTTCCTAGTAATAGGAAAAAACAAGAAAGAAGAGGACGTTACTGGCAGCTAAACCCGTCTTCTTCCATGAACCAAAACCCCTGCAACAAAAGCCAAGCCAGTTTTGACAGAAATATAAAATAATAGTGGTTTAGAACAGGAGACATGAGAGCTGCTTTCGCCCAGTAGATATGCAGATGAATTGAGCCTTCTATGATCTGCTCCATCTCCCACCCACCCTACCCCTGCCCCTCAACAGAAACAAAATCAGAATAAAAATGAAAAAAATCAAATATCTTGACTTTTCTCAAGCAACAATCAAACTTCTTTCTAGCACTTGTCTTCCCTGAAAACTAAGCCCTCCCAGGGAGCATCTACGATCTTGGACCCTTTCACAAAAGGCAATTGATGATTCAGCTCCCAGCCCCCTGCATTCCTTAGGCAGCTTTTCTGCAGGGAGTCCCACCCACACTTGAGCTTTCTCTCAACTTCTCCCTCCTGGATCTGAGCCTCAAGAGAACATCCGCACTCAGCAGGAGGCAAATTTGAGTCCATTGGGTTTCTAAGAAGTGAGCTATGACCCAGCAACACATCAAAGAGCCTGACATTTGCCCTGCACAGACTCTCCATGCCCTTTCCAAAAAGCATCCACCCAGTTTCTATAATGATTAGTATTGATACCTAGTGAGCAGTGACAATGTACCCCAAACAATGAGAAACACAAAAGCTCCTTTACCTTCCACCCATCACCCAGTGTCCTCAGATAAAAATAACAATGGCTGCCATTCACTGAGCCCATACCATGGTCCAGATCCTGTGTTGTTAATCAACTGACATTTAATCTTCACAACAACTTTAATAGATGGGAAGACATAGGTATGCCCATTTTACAGATGGGAAAACTGATGCGCAGAACCTTACCAAGCTAGTAAATGAGGTGTTAAATGAGTAGCAGTTTCCAAAGCCTCACCTCTTAACTAGTATACCGTAATTCTTTCTACTGCTTAATAATTGTTCTGGGCCAGGACAGAGGAAATTGTGGGCTCTGAGTGGCACACATTTCCTATTCCAGTTATCTTCCATTTTGTTTTTGTTGGATTAATAAATATTTTTTAGGGAGAGTCAACAAGATGGAAAAAATTATGTGACTCTTAAGAGTCTCTAAAGATTGTGCTGATGGTGAGTCACTTGCAATTGCTTTGCCTTTAGTCAGGCTTTGCAAACACTCTAAAAAAGGGAGATAGACAAGGTAGAAAGTGGCAGTAAATGTCTCATCTTTCAAAGACATGGTCATAACTACCCCCAACAAAGTGTAATGAAATAATTGAACATGAAGGTCGGATTCAAGGGGACTTTTGCTTTCTTCTCTTATTGTCTACAAATGACTTACGACACAATATAGTTTCCTCAAAATGAGAAAAAGACCTTACAATGACTGTTATACAACTATATTTGTTCACTTTCAATGGCTAATCTTTATTCTGAGATTGTCTTCTTCTTTCTTTATATTATGATATCCTTTCTTCTAAAAGTGATGATGATAGAAAGTATTCCTTTTCTTTCTCTTTTTAAATTTGTCTTTATTTTACCAAATAAAGAGTTGACTCCTTTATGTCAAGTTTTTTAAAAAAATCTTTTCTTAAGTTTTTTTTTTTTTTTTAAAGATTTTATTGGGGAATTGGGGGAGGGGAACAGCGCTGGGGAATCAGGGAAGGGGTACAGACAAGTTGCTGTCCTTTTGTTTTTCAGTCTAGTTGCGGAGGACATTGCTTCACTGGCCCATGTTGGTATCGTCATTGCGCTCTTCCCCGATGAGGCAGATCGGTCGCTGGCCTCTGGATGGTCGCTCACCATTGCTATTGGCAGCTCACTCTGGCTGCTGGCCGCTCACTCTGGCTGCCAGCCATTCACACTGGCTGCCGGCCACCCACTATAGCCTATGGCAGCCCACTGCAGCAGGGGCTGCAGCCTACACCATCGCCAGGGCTTGCAGCCCAGCTCCAGGTGGAGCTGTTGTTAGCTGTAGAGGGCAATGTCACTGGCCCTCATATGTGGGATCCAAACCAGGGCCGCTGGCATTCCAAGCCAGCTCTTAACCAATGCACCACTCAGCGGGCCCAAACTTTTCTTAAGTTTTATTCATTCAAGAAAGTCTTGGGATAAGTGTGTCTGATTTTTCTAATTTTTCTGATTAGCATGAATTGTTTTGTAAAATTTAATAAAAAGTTATTTTGAAATAAATATACAAATTTTTAGAGGAACCACATATACATACCTATCTTCCTTAGCATAACTTCTTTTTTTTTTTAATTTATCCAGTTCTGATTCTTTGTATTACTTACCATCACTGATGGAAGTGTATATTAAAGCAAGAAGGTTTCTTGGCAATGTTGAAAGATTTTAGTGACAAGAAAATAATTAGATGCATCAGTGGGTAAAGTGAAATTTAACAAAATAATATTTTAAAGTTATTTTTTATGAAGCCATAAGTAATCATTTGTTTGTTGGGCAACAAAAGATATTTTTTCTCTGTTGCAGAAAGGAAATTTTAGGCTACAGCAAATAATGATATATATCTGATGATAAAAAAAAAATTTTTTTTAAGCAAATTATCTGACCTCATGGAAGACAGGATGACACTCAAGAAACAAAACCTCCATTGTGAATAGACTATTTCAAAAGCAGACTGAAGGAGGACTTAGCAAAATGTAGTTTAGGCTTAGACTAATTTCACATGCTAATGAGAATCTCCAGATAAAAGCGGCTTTATAATGGGTGCTAATCAGTTGGCAGATTAACAAGATTCAGACCAAACAGAGCCAGGAATTAGTCATGTTTGCAGTAAGACCATATGGCTAGAAAGAAAGTGGGAGACTTTGGTTTAGTCTGTCCTGGAGGATTTTTAATGACAATATAGTTAAGAATCCTAGATAAATTAGAGTGTCACATAATCTAGCAGCCTTCACATAAGGAAATTATGTAAAATTCACATGTAACTTTTGCAACTCCTTTTAGTGCTAGAAAAATTGTGTATCCATCAAAAATCAGATGCTAGAGTTTGTGTTCCTTCCCTTTCCTTCAGCCTTCAAGATGTCTGTACCAAACGGAGAAAACATGCCCAAAATATATATATATGTTTTAGAGCAGAGCTATCTAATACTGTAGCCCCTATCATGTGTGGCTATTCCAACTTAAAACTCAGTTAGCACATTTCAAGTACTCGACAGCCACATGTGGCTAGTGGCTACAATAGTGAACGGAGCAGATATAAAGCATTTCCATCATGGCAGATGGGTCTATTGGACAGCTCTGCTTTTGAATCAGAGATCACACTACAAAGAATTTGAGCTTCCTTCAATTTTCTTATCTGCCAAATAATATCTGTCTCGCAGGAATGGTGGGAGAATCCAGTGTATGTAAGAGGCCTTTTAAAGCTATAAAACAAATAAATGTTAGCTACTCTGGTGATGATGATGATGATGATTACAATGACCATAATTAAATGACAATCTATATAGGAAGACTTCGAATAGTTAGAAGTGATAAGCAACCTCAGTCTTCACTCAGAGTGTACAAGTCATGATGTGTTTCCTCCAATAGTATGATCTCTATTTCTTCTTCAAACTTTCTCCTTCACTCCATGACTGGGGACAAAGAACTAGACAATGCATAAGTGAATCTGAATCTTATTTGAACATTAACTATACATGACTACTAAGCTTTAACAACAACAACGAAAAAATCGCATCACACAGAATTCGTGTTTTATACCTAATTTAGTGTTTCCCGAGCCCAAGGAGCCTGTGGAAGTCTAAGGGATGGGCAGAGCAGGGCAGATATGGGAAAAGGATAGGAACGTGGTGTTAGTATTATTGTCATTATTATTAATAAAAAGTCTTCCCAGAAGTTATATGTTTTCCAAGATAAATCTATCTAGGCCAACTGGCATATAAAGCATTGGTTCTGTCTGAAATTACATTAATTAGGTCTAATAATATTGTTTGGTATGTGCAATTGCCATTTTTGTAGGTCAGAAATAAACACTGGCAATTGCATATGGTTCGGAGTAACGCTTATCTCAAATTGACCTCTAGCATAGGGGCCAAGAGTTCAGGTTATAGCTGACAGATTCAAGTCTCACTCTGCCACTTAATAGCCATGTGTCTTTGGGAAATTAGTAGGATAATGGGAAAAAAAAACAAATGCAATTTTCAGATCAAATCTTTCAAATCACTGGATCTATGAGAAAGGAAAATAATAAAGTGCTTTTGGGTGGCACAAAGGCTGAGAACCACTAATCTATTCTCACTGAAAGGTAGGGCTTTTCATTGGCAACATACAACCCCCTTCAGGCAATGTTAATTATGTAGAACAGAGAATAACAGGCAAGTAAGCAAAGAGATCTTAAAAAAACAAAGGCTTCTCAAACAGCCCCTGCCCTTCATACCTCAGGCATGATAAAAGCACTTTCAGGTTTGACTTAGATAATTGTGCATAAAAGGCTACACTAATGGGGGGCGGGGGGTGGTATTAACTGCAAAGACCAGAAAGAAACAAAATAGGAGAACTGTGAAGAGACTTTTGGTCTTGACCTTCTCAATGGTCTGAAGACAGCTTCACCATATTACAACAATGGTTAGTATCACTAATTGAGAAAGCAGAAACATATGTTGTAGCATCAGGATATTTCTATTTTTAAAAGAAATCATTGCACCGAAGCTATGGTGCAGACACAGGGCAGCCCAATGCTCCCCACTGACACGCGAGGCCCGGCGGCTGCCTCCAGGACAATTTGTCCATCATAGCCACACATGAGGCCTGGAAGCAGACACCAGGAACTGTGTCAACACCAAAGAGGAAGTCCCCAAGTTGTTGGGACCAGGACAGAGAGAGAACAGTACCTAACACACAGAATCCAAACAACCAGAAGGAGAAGTTGGAGAACCAAGAAACCTGGGAGCAAAAAGGAACGGAGAAGACAATGGAAAGGAGGCTGGATGGATTCTGAAGACAAAATCCACATTCCTGCAGTGGGTTTTACACAAGTGATCATGTGTGTATGCAGACAAGCAGGGTCCATGTAAAGGGACCAGGAAGGGATGGGTTTCCTTGTCCAAGAAAGCTCTCCCATACAGCTTTGACCAGCCATAAATGTGAGAGTATAAGGGAAAGAGCCGGGATTTGGATTCAGATAAATCTGAGTCATTTGGCTCAGAGGTTTATCAGCTTTGTGTCCAAGAGCACACATTCTGCATCTCTGTAAACTTCACTTTCTTTAGCTTTAAAACAGGAGGATAATGCCACCTTCACAACTTTGTGGCAAAACTAGGTGAGGCCACATGTCCTCGAAAGTGCCCCGGTTGGTACCTGACACTTAATAGATAATAAACATTAGATCACTTCTCCTCTCTGTAGCGATGATGATTTATCTAGATTTATTTTCGGTTACACTTGTACTTAATCAGTAATTCCCCTTTTCTACCTGTCCAACATACATTCCTTGCTAAGAAACCTTCTCTGTTTATTCTTCTAAAGCCACATGAATCGCCGTCTCCATTTTGAGACTTACGTAGAATGAATATCTAAGCCTTATTTTGGGTCTTAGTGCTGATAGTATCCTTTAGCGGAATGTCAGCACTAGAAAGATTTCATTGTCAGCTGACAGTGGCAGTGAAAAAGGAATCCTCAAAAAGCAAGAGTAACCTCCCCCACATCTGCCAAAAAAACAAAAAGCCCAAGAGTACAGCCCTCAGTCTCCTAGCACGAGCAGCTGCTCTGGGCCCCCAGACATCATCCAACAGAGCCCATGATAGGTATCCTCCCACCCCTGGTCTCCAGACTTATCAGGAGCAGACATCTGCAGCCCCCGTCTTTGGGGACCACCCAGAGGGCAGCCACAGAACCCTGGGGCTCCCCGTGAATTTGCAGAAAGGTCAAGAGTCACTTGCTCCAACAGTTGACTGAAAGCATCTCAGAGAGACCCAGTGGGAAGGTCATCTTAAGATAGTGACAGGGCACAGCTTGAGGGGGAAAAAGAGGAGAGGACAGAATTTCTTTTTTTTAAGTGGCAAAAAGTACATCTGTTTCTGGCTCGGCTTAGACTTTCGAGTCTGATTTTTATTTCGATGGCATTTCCTTGGCTTTTCCAATTCATGTCTAAATCACAAAATGTGTCCATTGTGCACTTCTGGGCTTGCGTATATGTGCCACGAAGCACAACGCTGCAAATGCATTTTCTCACTTCATTAAACATTGCTTTAAAATGGCATCCAAATGTCCGCTCTCCCCATTGCGTCTACAGGGGATCGTGTTACTCCTTCCCCCCAGTGGGAACAGAAGGAACGCCTAAGTCACAAGCTGTGATGTTTAATATTTTTCAATTTCGCGTGTCCACCTTTGCAAGCTGATGATAGGGACAGCCTGGTCAGTCATGCCAATGTGTGCAAGGGCCCTCACTGTCCTAGGGAGGTGCCACTCGCCTTTCAAATCTCTGATCTCCACTGCAGCAGCCGAAACTGGCCTAGGCCCCAGGGAGCCCTTTGCACTTCACTGGGTGAGGTGCTGACTCCACCTCCCACAGGCAGGCCAGGACGCATCCTGCTGACTTAAGAAGATGCCACGTAAATTAGAACTCATGTAACCATATGGTTCAAACCTGCAGGTCATATTTTATACACAAATGACTATGACAGGCGGTATTTTTGTGCTGACAAGTTGTATTTCATCCATGCTTACTTAGAATTCCATGCTATCATTAAAAACTGAGCAATAGAACTTTATCATATTTTTTATGCAAAAGCTTGATTGAGTTTCCTTCTTATTAAAAAAAGAAGAAAAAGAAGAAGAAAGAAGAAAAATTTACCCAGGCAGCTTCTGCTTCCTCCTTAAGTCGTACTATCCAAGTGTTTGGTAATATGGGGGTTTCAAATGTTCCAACAACAGGAGTTTGAAAGGAGTTCTGGGGCCCTGGTTTCCACACTGACCAGTGTGGAGTGTGCTCAACAGCTATTTTATTTGGGTCCCCCAAATAAAAAGGATGTTAGTTTACCAATCACCCAATGCTGTGCATCCTCTGGATGTTTGAACACAGAGCCAGTTGACTCGGCCTCCCTTGACTTCACCTCCTGTGAAGTGGTAAGAGAGTCTCTAATGTCGTGATCAGTAACCTCCAAGGTCTCTAAGTTGAGAAAGAAAATAGTAAACAAGATGCTCGCTGGATCGTGCTACAGCCTCATTCTTCAAAGATAAGCATTAGAAAAATACTTCTAAGTTTACTAGAATTCTAATTGAACTCACAACCCAGCAAATCCTAGAGACTCTGTGACCATTAAGATTGCAACAACTAAGAGACTTCAGCACAAATCTTGAACTCAAACTGAAATATATATATATATATATATATATATATATATATATATATTCAAAATAATTCCTGTAAGTACGCCTTCTCTCTTGAGAAAATGTCTTGGACCCCCATTCATTCTCTGCTTTGCTTTTGCAATCCAAAGTAGCCCTATTTTCTGAACCAAAACTAGGTATGTGGTCTGGGAGAGGTGTTTTTCTGATTTATGAATGAATTAATAGGAAATATTCTGACAAAGCTACTAAAACTATAATCACATTCAGTTACATATTTAATAAATGACCTTTCTTGAAAATAATACAATTTATTTTGAATCAAGACCACTCCGGTCATTTAATGCCAAACTTGAACCCCTCCCAGAACATTGGGAAGCTCTGCCCAGAAAGTCGAAGTGGCATTTCTAGAAGCTCAGAGAAAGCAGATCACCTCTCTTCAGCCAGGCAGACCTGGGTTTGAATCCTAACTTCACCTCTTACTTTCTTTAAGCAACTCCATAATGCCTCCAAGCTCAATGTCTTCACTCATAAGATGGGATGTACAATGCCTAATGCAGTTATTGTAGGTTCATTTATTCATTCTACCCCTAACCAGAAGGACACCTGTGCCCTCCAAACAATGAGATTGCCTGAAGAGTAACTGTCTATGAGTGGGGAAAGTGTGATGTAACTGAAATTTGTATTTGTCTCCTTCCCATTCTCCTCCCTCTTGGCATCACCTCTCTGCCACAAGTGCTTGCCTTTTAAGTCTTCACTGACAATGGCTTAGGGACTGACTCATCCCAGGTACATTTTAATGAAAGACTCTGCAAAAATCTTAAAGCTTTTCAAGATTGAAGGGAATAATTTTCCTTTAACAAGAATGTGTCATTCTATTTTATTTTATTTTAGTTTTTATATATATTTTTAAAGATTTTATTGGGGAATTGGGGGAGGGGAACAGACAAGTTGCTGTCTTTTTTGTTCTTCAGTCTAGTTGCGGAGGATGTTGTTTCACTGGCCCATGTTGGTATCATCATTGCGCTCTTCCAGGATGAGGCAGATGGGTCACCGGCCTCTGGATGTCGTTCACCGCGGCTCTTGGCAGCTCACGCTGGCTGCAGGCCACTCACTGTAGCCTATGGCAGCCCACTGCAGCAGGGGCTGCAGGCTATACCTTTCCCGGGACTCACGCAGCCCAGCTCCAGGTGGAGCTGTTGTTCACCATCTTAGTTGTAGAGGGCAGTGTCAATGGCCCCTCTATGTGGGATCCGAACCGGGGCCACTGGCATCCCAAAAACAGCTCTTAACCACCGCACCACTTGGCCGGCCCTGTCATTCTATTTTAAAAGCAATATCTGATTACTACAAAAAAAAAAGTAAGACAGACAGAAAGAAAAATGCATAAAAGTACAAAACTGAAGAATTACCTGTCATCCAGGTACCCAAGACAAGCACCATGTTAGAGGAGGCAATCAAGAAGCTACGACCGCGAGTTGACCCTTGACCTGGACATGGGCAATTGAAGGCTCCCCACCCCCTCTCCTCTCCTTGCAACATACAGTTCTGCCCACCATTCCCACAGTGAGAGCTGTTCCAAGGACATAGCCTAGAAAGAGTAAGGTGTTATCAAGACCATCTGGATGATATACGTGACTGAACCCACTTAAGGCCTCTATATAAACTTTTAAGATTCTGGTGTGCTGGTGTGGAGACATATTCATCTTCCAGTTGCCCAAGACAAGCCTCATAAGTAAGTTCCCTTGCTTATTAAAACCACCACCTACCAATCTGGAGTGCTCTGCCCCTTTCTTTGGTCTCTCCTTGGTCACCATGTAAGGAGTTCAGTTTGCAAGCCGACACACCATTAACTTTTGGTTGTATTTTCTTTTAGTCTTGTCTGTATGCCCTATTGTAAACTTTGTGAGTGTGTTTTTAAAAGGGATGATTACATCGTTGTTTTTAGTTTTGACTTAGAAAAAAACGCATGCACAATTTTGTATCTTGCTTTTCATTTAAAATAACCCAGGAAGCATTTTCCACATTATTACAGATTTCTCACAAATAGTCATTTTAATAGTTGCAAAAGAAGGAGTATATTTTTGAAAGTAAAATTTCCAAATCTATCAGGTGCCGTGGAAGATAAATGTATAAAACTAAAACTAAATATAGGTTTTCTACAAGACAGTGATTTTGGCCTCTTTTATTCCCTGTAGTAATGCTGGTAATTAGGCTAATGCCTGGCCCATGATAGGGGCCCTTTAACAAATAAAAATAAGAATGGGTCAATATGTGGAGTCCTGGAAGTCTCACCTAATCAGCACTGCCTGTGGTTTGCTATGAACTCATTCTTCATGATGATTGACAAGTAAGTCACTTTCTTCATGCTGTGTTTTCCTGTATGATCCGTTGCTAAGACACAAGTAAGGGTAAATACATGATTCATAAAAACAGCAACAGCGTTTTTAAAGCACCTGTTTTCCATTTAACACCCTTACAAGCATGTTTTAAGAAAACTACAAGGGAATCTGAGAATGCTTGAAATTGTTTATTAGAGTTTTTCAGAAATCAGAAAAAAAAAATGGAAGTTATAAAAAGCCATCTCTGTGATTGATTCTCTGATCCCCAAATATCTAAATATGTTGGAAACGTCACACAAATGGATAAGAAATGAATATAGTTTAATGCAAAAATAAATTATAAGAGGTACATTACTCTATTTAGCCAACAGTTTTGAGGCCCAAGAATACAAGTCAGGACTTTGCCCTGCCTTAAAAGTCTTTGTGTCAAGTGCTGGCAAACACTAGCTTCCAGGGTCTTATCACCAAGAATGAAGGCAAGGTCAGTGGTTCAACCCAAGGACCAGAAACTGATTCATGGAAAATTTCAAATAACAACTGGGCAGAGCTGAAAGGATTTTTCCTGAAATGCCTACACCCAGTGAGAGACCCCTGCCACGAGCAAAATAGATTTTTGCTTTTTTGGGAGCCATTGAACTTACCCTTGTAATATATCAAGTGATTCTTAGTATATTGCATTCATGTACTGCCATACTTCTTTTTTTGCCCCTCCAAAACCTAAAAATATATATCCCTAGGTCTATGTCCACAGACCTATTGCAGGAGCAAAATTCAACTTGGAAAACAAATACAATGTGGGCCAAAAACAATGTTCCATTTTAAAAACATCATCAGTACCATGGAGCCTCTTCCATTAGCTCTAGCACCGGCAGCCCAAGGTCAAAAGGGAAGGACAAGCATTGCCACATTCTCTCTTCTCTCCCAGCCCACAACCCGACTTCAGACAGAGGAAGTTTCTGAGGCCTCAGCCAAGGTGAATAAGAGGTTGGGAGATGGAACCCCTGAGAGAAGCCTAAAGGATGTGGGGAGATTCAACACGATAAAGGAGAGGAGATGGAGACCTTTTTGGATTTTAAAAATTAATCTTTAATTATGTGAAAGGATGTTTATGCAAGAGGGGTGACCTCCTTTTTCCATCTCTTCTGGGGCAGGTCAAAAGAAAATGGACTTAAGCTGTACCAGGAGTGGGTTTAGGTAAGACAGAAGAAGGAATTTCCTGAATGTGGAGGTCGTTAAAAACTGGAATGAGTTACTAAGGGAGTCTGTGGACACTCCTCCTCTGGGGAACATTTAAAAATAAGATAAATTTTCATCTGTCAGGGAGGGTTTAGAAATAATCCAACCAGAAGGCCTCTCAAAGCATTTTCCAGCCCTATAACCTGAAGGCCAAATTCCCTCCAATTTTATTTCTACAGTTAACTAGATGTGAGATGGATGCCTGGAGCAGAATTCAGGATCTCAGATACAGTAACTACAGGCTATTGCTTTTTGTTCTATAAATAAGATACTACTTTGCATGAAAGACTGGAGTTGAAATCTTTCCTGGAAACCACATCAAGAAAGACATTCACAGCTCAAAACTTGGCAAATTAACTATTACCCAGACATCTTCACTCTCATCCTTGCAAACACAAAATACCCTGCCTTCCTCTTTGCTTTTTTGTTCCCTTAGGTCTACTGAGCTTACCTTTCCAGTTTTTAAGTTGATCTTTCCCTGTCATTCCAAATATTCTGTTTTACAACTAGTCAGTTGCTCCAAACAGTCTTTCGAAAACTATCCAAATATTTTCCCAGCAATTATTTGGCTAGCTTTCAATCTTAGATATACCAAACTAAAAAAACAAGCTTGCATTTTGAAAAATTGTCAAACACATTCCTTTCTTTCCATTCTCCTGAATTCTAATCAAACCAATCAGCGGATTTCCATATGTTCTCCAAGGATGGAATATCCTGACCCTGTGGGCACTCATAGAACTCTCTCTTGTAATTTACTAGCTTTGTTAGAGTTTCATGGTTTGTCTTAAAAAAAAAAAAAAAAAGTTTCAAGTCTCCTTTGTTTCAGACCAAAGCAGGACTCTTAAAAGGCATTGATAACCAAACCCTCCTCTATGATACCTCCTCTTCTTCATTCTTTAGCCTAACTTTTTTTTCCCCTTTAGCTTCTCCCACCTCATTCTCACCCCCTCACGCCAAGGCATTTGTCAAAAGTTTCCTCTGAGTTCTCCAAACCCTTTGTCCAGCATGAACTCTCTGAATTCAAGTGTAAAGAAAAGGAATTTGGTTTAAGTAAGAAAAGGGGAGACTAGGCAGGGGAAGAGGGAAGCAGAAAGGACTTCAGCTGCTCCAAATATGAAGCTAGATGCTTTCTAACAGTTATCTCTTAAGCAGGGAGAGAAAAGTACTCATAAATAAATAAATAATAGAAACAAAGAAAAGAAAGAAAAAGAAAACCTCAGTTTGGTACATGTCATGGTAGGATTGGGGCAAAAAGAGATATATGACCTCCTAGATAGACAGCATGAATTTATTCATCTGTTGCAAATTGAAATAGATCATATAACGTAACACTATTTATGAGACCATCAAGTGTCTACAACTTTGCTTCAGGTTCGAAATTAAGGTGACCAAATTACAAGGATCAAAACAAAAGAAAATTGGGGCAGCGGTTTACCTCAGTTGATTAGAGCTCAGGCTCATAACACCAAGGTTGCTGGTTCGATCCCCACATGGGCCACTGAGATGTGCCCTCCACAACTAGATTGAAACAACTACTTGACTTGGAGCTGAGGGATCCCGGAAAAACACCCTGTTCCCCAATAAAAACAAATTAATTAATTAATTAATTAATTATTTTAAAAATAGAGGGGCTCATATTAGAAAAGGAAAAAGAAAATCATCATTATTTTTACTTCTGTAGAAGATTCCCAAAGAACTTCAAGTCTTGGTAGAGATCGGGTGAGGAGGGAGATCACCTTAGTCTTTATACACCATGAGGAAAGTAAAAGAGGTGTGTTCTCTTCTTGTACAAGTGAGAGAAGCCAGGAACAGAGTAGTGACATAATTTCCCCAGGGTGGCGAAAGCATTCACAAAGTTCTGTGCATTCATATGTAATATAGTTTTACCAAGATGCCCTGTTAGGATGAAATGTATTTGTACAGTTAAATAGGCAGTACAGTTTTTTTCAATGTGTGCATAAAAAGATATTAAATTGAGCTTATAAATAACATCCTTCAAATAACAAAATGCATCATTAATATTTAACACACTGAGAGAAACTGATCAATAGCAGTCAATTTTTTTGACAGTTGTTGGTTTCACCAGCCTTTCCTTGGGGGTCTGAAACCCCCAAAGCTCTGTCCTGGTTTACCTGGAGAGCTAACCACTGCCCTAGTCCTCTACAGGCCACTCAGGTTCAACTCTCCTTTCTGAGAGACAGAGAGAGGGAAAGAGAGAGAGAGAGAGAGCCCACAGACTGGTTACATCTCTGGGGACCTACATCCTTCTGGACAATCCCTTTACTGGGGACAAAGTGTGCTGAGATATTGCATGTTGGATGGCTAACCCAGCTGTATTAACTGACAGTCCAGACCTTCAGGAAACAATACCCAGACTGACTGTATTACTGTCCCCTGGAATATTGGGAGACTAACATGATCACAATGCCTCCCTTTTAGCCCACCACTTCCTTAGCCCCATTCATCTAACATCCACGCTCACTCATAGTTGAGAATCTTTATTTTCACACATGGTCTGAGTCTTCGCCTTAAACTGTTTGCCTGAAGATAGCCAGCTGGTTCTGTCTTGGTGCCTCTGCCCCGCTAGACAGGAAGAATGCATGTCCCTGGCTCACAGAAGCGTGTAGCCCAGCCAAGAAGACTGCCAGAGTTCGAGGTACCACAGAGCCTCAGGTCCTCTGCTAAATTTCTGGAGACCTGGCTGGTTCTACCACCGCAAAACAAGTCACCCTTTGGAACAAAAAGCTCCAAAACTCACAGGGAAGAGAAAATGAAAGCTGCAGGTCTCTGTAAATGACATAGTATCCACGTCTAGAATCCCAGAGGGGCCATGAATTTAAAGACCTCAACAAAAACAACAACAAAAAACCAATATCTGACACTTTGTGTTCCTAAAACTCATGACAGCTCTGGGAATGAAAGTACAGGGAGGAAAAAGAAAAACAACAACAACAAAAAAAAACAGCAAATAAATTATTTTAAAAAGCAAAAGCTTTCATCATTTTCTTGCGTTTTTCTTGAGCTTTTCCCAATAGTTTGAAATCCGGTGGAAAGAGAAGTCCTGACTCCTAAATTATGTCTTGAATTCAAATGATCTCTGGTCCAGGATTGAAAGGATTCTTCGTGCCTTTATAAACCGGACTGAAAACTACCGAAGATGCCTACAATCTTTAATTCTCTAAAAAGTCATAAGAGAAAAGCAATGAGAAGATTTAAGTGACAAGTCACCTGAGAAAGGGTGGTCTTCTTCTTAATCAGCCTTCCAAATGAATGAATACTCTAGTCCTTATGTTGAATTGGGAAAACGTATTGGGAGAAAGGTGCCGATCCTTCTCTGACACCTGAGACCTGATTGTATACCCTCACACTTTATTCAGAGCACTCTTCCACAGCACTTTGCTTGTCTGGGTAGCAGTGTCCCCCTTGTGCTCCATTGAACTGAGCCGGTGCTGGACAAATTTTAACTGTGCAATGAACGTGTGGCTCTAACTCGTTAGCTGTGATCTCCTCAGGATGTCACGCTCATCTCAATATCCACCACGTCTCTCTCACAGCAAGCACTCAATGAAACCTAGTTGACTCAATGAACGAATGAATAAACAATCGTGTCTAAATCGCTAAGATTTCCCCCCTCCACCCTCTGTATTCCTCTTTCCTGGGACTCAAACCTGGTCTGTTTACTTCCACTAAGACATTTTAGCAATCAAAGGAATGCACCATATTCAGAGAGTCTTACATATTCTGTTTCCTATTTCATCGGAGAAAGAATTTACTGAAGGGTCCTCCCCGCCATGTGGCTTGCATTTCCATCTCTTCTCCCCATTTCCACCTTTCTTTAATTTCTGTCTCCATCAGAGCACAGCACTCAATATTCCGCAGAAATAATTTTCTGCTGAATGAGGTTTGGCCATAAGTCAAGGGCAGATTTATTAAGGCCTCTGCACAGCCTGTTCCCTGGCTTACTGTCGACATGACAGTTTAAATCTTTGATCACCCTTACACGTAACCCCTTCACTGCTGAACAGGCCAGGCCTACAAGGTGAGCAGATGAGCAGCCGCTGCTGGCACGTGATTGGTGTTGAAAATGGTCTGGGCTCCGGCAGGCAGGACACCTTCACCAGGACCCAGCGGTGTCCAGTGCTTTCAGCGATCACCAAGGTTTCCCCCACCCCTCTCTTTTCTACCTGTCTCCACCTCCAGAGGATCACTTCACTGTCACCAGGGCCATGCCCTGTCACCTAATCCTTCCTAAGGGAGGCAGGAAAACTCTACTGTGTTTTGTGTCACCCAGATAGCTGTTTTATTTAGTGGGTTAGTTGGGTGTTCTGTAAAAGACTGTTGTTGTTTCTGTTTGTTTTCCATTTCTTTTTCTTTTTCTTTTTTTAATGGTTTTACCTTTTGGTGACAGTTTACCAAACTTCTGGTACCACATAAGCCAGGTTTGGGAAAAAAAAAAAAAAACCCTTGAATCAGTGGGATGGTGGGACACATGGGTGCTATGCTGATTACTTTTCCATATAGTTTGATGTCACTGCATGTTACATTTGGGCACTTTGGCTACCAAGACACACACACACACACACACACACACACACACACACACACACACACACACCTTCTCTTCAGAAAACAGTGTTGGAAGCTGCCACTAAGAATGCTAAACTGCTTGCACAGTTCGAAGGCTCCCGAAAGGGTTCCTCCTTTCCTGCTACCAAAAGTAAAACTATTGCATGTTCCAGGTCACCAGGGTGCACATTTCCTTGTTTCAGATTCCTTGATCATTTGCACCATTCATTCCCCGTTAATAACAACAAGTGATTGCTACCATTATTCCTCTTACATGGGTAGCACTTCACATGGATCAAAGTTTTCTCCATATGTTATCTCATTCGAGTCTCGCCATATTTCCTACAAGTGGAGGTTATTGTCTCCCTCTTACACGTGAGAAAACCTGACTTGTTCAAATTGACACACTAATGTAGGCAGAAGACTATGTTTTTATAGTTGGATCCTCTTTGGGGGCACAATCTCCTTACAAATGACCCCTTAGAAAATCACCACATGCTGAATAGCTTGTGGAGAGGGCTGTTAGAAAAATACAAATTCACACTATACAGAAAAGTACATAAAAAATAGAAAAAAAATCACACACTCACACACCCCATGCATTTGAGTATATATCCTTCCAGGCTTTTTCCTATGAGATGTTATTGTTTTAAGGTCGGATAATCATCCATCTTATTCAAATCCTCTCACAAATGCACATACTAACAGGAAGGTGGGATTAGACATTGACAAAACTAAAATTGTATTGCTAATGATAATGACTCAGCCAATAAGTTTCTTTTTTAAAAAGCAGTTTCACTGATTTAGTCTAAAATTAACCTTAAATATTTCTCTTCTCTCTTTTAAATGTTAAAACAGAGATCAGAGCTTGGCAAACTCATTTTGAATGATGCAGTAATGTTTGGGGGCAAAACGTAAGATTTAGACTAAAGACACACAGATTAATTATTTTTAAAAATATATATTATGGATGATGGAAAGATTCGATCAGGAGAAATAGTCCCTCAACGTTATTATGGGAAGGAGTATGCCTTCCAAACCGCCAGTAAAGGAAGCCCTCACTTCTCTTAGAGGGAAATGAAGAGAAGCAAGAATTGGGGTGCGGGACAGGTGGAGAGAAGAACTCAAGGAACTTTCCAGGAAGGGGGAGATCCCCCTTTCACAAACAGAAGTAGAAAACCAAACAGAACCAACACTACCACCACAAACTCATTGACCACAGTATCAACTACAGAGAATATTTCTCTCAGTTGCAATTAGTTTCAGAAAAATCGAAGACTCTCATAAACCAACCATAGAGTGGTATCCTCAGGAAAGAGTTGGCCAGACGTGCTTAGAGTGGTCATACATCTTCTGCTTTTGTTTAGATAAGCACAGGTCCCTGCCCACATTCAGTTGTTGCCAGCGACACTTGAAGTGAAATCAGGGTCCATTTTTCTTTCGCAGAAGATTAACTGTGCAGCTGCTGACCTGACTGTTGGTGTGATCCTGGGGGCCTCACAAACTCTGCTCTGAAGAAGAAAAAGAAAACAATACAGACAGTACACAAAGAGCTGACAGTTCTGCAGGAACCAGCTCAGGGCTGTCAGGAGAAGTAAGGAAACAGTCAAATTCCCGGAAAGTTGGCTGTTTGCAAAAGACCCTCAGTGTGTACTTCTGGGGGCGACCCAATAAGGCAGTGTGCTGCTGCTGGGACCTCTTGGGAGCCCTGCAGATACAGCCCAACGTCCAGTATGCTCTCTTCACATGAAAATTTTGGTTTGTCAAAGGGGCTGCCTTTTTCTCCTGGCACGCCCTCAGTTTTCACCAACATCAGTCAGTAGTACTAGGTCATTCACCCAGTTCGCTTATGGTGATATTTTCATCATCTGCTAAATAAGCTGGGAGAGCTTTTATTCGCAGAGAAATACATATGTCCCTCCCCACCCCACCCCGAACACATCCCTTCATCTCCTTCTTGAAGCATTTTACTTGGGTATACCAGTGATTTCAGGCAGCCTTTTATCTTGGGGTTTATGGGATCTTCGGCCATATCTTCTAAGACTGCAAAAAAAAAAAAAATGTAAAGAAATCTATGTGTTCTAACGTGCAGTTGTAATAACATAGGTGTACCATGTCTTAAATCTTTTCATTTTTATGAATTTCAAAATAATTTTTGTGATTGAATTCGGTCCCATAAATTCTTGTTTATGAAAAGAAGTTGGCTATAAATGATGTGCTTGAAAAAGCTCCTTTTTCGACATTTCTCCAAAACACCTTACACGCCACCATCAGAGTATGACAGCCATTTTGGAACAATGAGGATTACTGACAGCTTTTGTGCATGTGGATTCCACCCCCCCCATGCCCCGAAGTTTCTGAGCCTTTTGGGAGCCTCCAGGGACAATGACTCTCGTTTAATAACTGTGAAATGCTATTGAACTAGCAATAAAAAATATTCCCCACCACAGAACAATATGATACAACAGCCAGCACTCCTGCCAATCACAGGACATTCAGGGAAAAGTGACTTGAGTTCCTTTAGCAACGGGAACGTCCTCTTGCAAAATGTGTGTAGACAAGCGTGAGGGTTTGGCAATGCCAGACAGCTCTGCAGCCACATACCACAGTTTGGATTGCACTGAACGGCTGTATTTATGTACGCCTCGAAGAAAAACATCTCTCCTGTTTGCAAAAGATAAATTAAAACATCAGGGTTGCGTGCTAGTGACCATGCCTTTACCACAGGCATTTTTACTCTTTAAGCCCATCCTACATACATTAGAGCACTTTTTCTATATGTCCACGAAGGCATTCCCAACGTTCCTTATATTGCAAAGGAAGGCTCACCAAATGACCAGAATGTTAACAACTGTGCTCTCAAAGAGGAATTCTTTTTCTATGTGAGATCAGTAGCCATATTGGTTTAGGCACATTGCAAGGCTCTGGCTCTGCTTTTGAGAACCCTTATGGGTAAGTGAATTGGTGGGCAAACACCCTGAAATTCAGATATTTAGAATATATCATCACAGCAGATGGCTGTATCACATCGAGAAATCGAAATCAAGAAATATAGGCAGAAGCAGCATGAAATGTCATCTCAACCGCCATTTACTAGGAGAACCCAGTGGCATATAGGTTGAATGCATAGTAAAATTTTTGTTATTCTTCGGCCGTGTCCCATGATTACTCTTCAGTCTCTTCTTGATGTGAATTGGGGATTTGAGGCAGCACAGATAAGATTTTAAGTTGATTCTTTCCCACACAAGGGATGAAGGAGAAAATTCTTGTGCAGACCGGGGGAATCGGCACAGAGATGAATGAAAAGGCATTGTGTTCAGTATTTTCCTTGATCCTTGACTCTTTAGGGTGGAGTGACAGTTCCAAAAGGGTTCAAAGAGAGAAGCTGCAAAAAGAGGGGGTCCTAGGAAGAGTAGTGACAGGCTCTCTTTTGATTTTGACACTATCTAGATCCTTCTTAGATTGCACAAATCACATTTCACTAATAAAGATGACATCTTAAAAAAAAAAAACTAGTCTTTTTATTAATTTATGCAGTGAGGCCAACACTATAGCAATGGTTTCTTACTAAGCTGTAAGTCCCTTACTAGGCTATGGTCTCCCTAAGAAGAGGGACCTTGTATTCTCCATTGTTAGTTCCCTCATCGCATCCCACACAAGGCCTGCACATAGTAGGTTCTCAATAAATGTTAACCGACAGTGTGGTTATACTTTCTCAGTAGCTAAACATGCTGTTGGTTTAACCACATGAAACTGCTTCCTTTGTAGGTCAAAACTGGTCAAATATTGGCAATTTCCTATGGTGAAACCTGGTATTTACTAACTATCCCTATACTATCAGCTACTTCATTTATTCCACAAACATTTCCTAAGAGGCACTGTGTTTCCACCACTGCTAGAGAACTCCACTGACAAGTGAGGAAAGAGCTATGGGATTAGCTAAGAGATTGCCAAAGCTGAGTAGTTAGTTGAAGAACAGCTAAATCTTGTGTATTAGTCTTAAAACCTTGTATGTTAGTTAGGCACCTTTCGACCATAAGCAGAAAAATGGATTTAGTGGTTCATAAAAAGGGAAATTAAAGGATGGGTTTTTTGTTTTTCTTAAGGACAAGGACTCAAGTATAACATATTCTTTCTCTCTCTCTCTCTCTCTCTCTCTCTCTCTCTCTCTCTCTCTCTCTCTCTCTCTCTCTCCCCTTCTTATCCCATCTCTTTGTTCTCCTTGTCTCTCATTCTCTCTCATCATAGGCTTTCTCTGAACACAAAAGCAAGAGCCCTAAAATCTGTCCCAGTGTCCATACTGTCTCTCCTGGGTGGCTGTGACTGACCTTACTTAGGCCACATACCTAAGGGTGGAGAGTTCCAAATCTCTATGGAGAGGAGGATTGGATTCGGCCAGGCCTAGATCATGGGCCTACTCGGCCCTCAAGGGGCAGCATTATGAGTTGAATGTTTGTATCCCCTCAAAATTCATGTTGAAATGTTACCCCCCAGCATGAAAGGCCTTTGGAAGGTAATTAGGATTAGATGAGATCATGAGTGTGGAGCCCTCTTCAAGAAGATTAGTGCCCTGATAAGAGTCACAAGAGACCTTGTTCCCTTTCTCTGTTATCGGCCATGTGAGAATACAAGGAGAAATCAGTGGTCTACAACCTGAAAGAGGGCCCTCACCTGAACCTGACCATACTGGCACCCTGATCTCAGACTTCCTGGCTGCAGAGCTGTGAGCCATCCATTTCTGTTGTTTATAAGTCACCCAAATCCATGGTACGTTGTTATAGCACCGTGTATTGACTAAGACAGCAAGACATAAGGCTTTATTATTAACAATGTGCCAGAATCAGGTAGAATAGAGAAGCACCTTCCCAGTGGAAAGAGAAAACCACAGATGTCCAAGACTGCCTTGTCTATGCATCCCCATGTGCCCGCCATCCTGCCTGAGAGCTCTTAAAAGAATTTACTTACTGATTTAGGGACTATGTCCTCCTTATAACATTGGTACGTATGAGACTGAAAGACCATACATATCACAACTCACTCAAATTTGGACAACCCCACTCTCCCCAGCCCCAGCGACAAGATGAACCCATAACAGGAAGCAAGGAGCTACAGGAGTTAGTTAGCACGCCCTCTGCTGTGCCAAATGGATTTGGTCTCCATGTGAGCCAGTTAGTTCTGATCTGTATCACCCTTACAGACTATACTATGGCCAGGACAAACCTAGTCAAAGCTCAAAATCAGGTGCCCCTTATTTCATCAAAACAAACAAAGGGGTGTGTGGGCATAGTGCAAACCTACCATATACGGGCAAACCCGCCAGTGGTAAGAGCTGCATTTCTGGAATGACGCCAAAATCATAGACAGTTCGGAAGTAATTTGGGGAAGCCCAAAGTCTTCAGAAAATGAAGTTTAAAATAGTTTGACTCTGCACATTTTCTTGCTTCATGAAAATATGTACCCAGGGGTTTATTGATAAGAAATAAAATAAATGATTAAAGGCATATATGTTAGATGATTATTTATTGGATTAAATTAAGGGTTGTCTGACCTCTCAATTAAATACCAAGCATGCCATGACTGGTGGACTTTGTTGTCATCCTGAAGGGAAAGCCGCGAATCTGGCAGCAATTAGGGAGCAGTGGCACAGTGCCCTAGCAGGATCTGGCTGTGGCTGAAGCCTACAGGGTGTGACTGCATCCACTGTGTGAGATGGCCTGACAACACCCCAGGATGGGCCAAGGGAGGGGGGGTGTTGGTTTTTGAGAATACCCTCACTAAGCAAGCATGCTCTGCTATGTGCCCTGTTAAGAGGTCTTCTCTAGTTTCAAGACTATTTTCTTAACAGAGGGTGCCACTTTAATATCCTGCCATGGCACTTAACAGAAGATCAAGAGCAGCCAGTAGGGGAGAACCAAGACAGGTTTAATGAGACAAGGGTCAAACATCTTGAAAAAATATGGCCCTCAAGGACCGGGCCCAGCACTTTGGAGGCTCCACAGCAAGAATGCACAGGGGTGCAGAGAATAAGGTGCCACCCTGTGGCTCCTCAGAAGTTTTCAGCCACCTCTAGGGAACTCTCAACTGCACTCGGATTAATTCAGCATTGCCCTAGGGAGCAAGCCTTTCCTGCAGGGTGAGCTGTTCACAAAGAGTAAAAACCACTCACTCACCAGAAGTTCACTGCTGCCAGCCTTGTGCCATTTCATATACCAACAGAACAATGAGTTGGAGGATGACTGACGGTGATAGGCAAGGTAGGTGCTTATTGTTATTGATCAAGAACTCTGTTTTTAATTGGTTGAGACCACCGCTGAAATTAAGGTAGGCTACACCCAATGGAACAAAATAGTAATAATCATAATAATAATAATACCTATATAAGACTTATGATGTGCCAGGCACAGTTCTAAGAGCAATCCATCTGTGAACTCATTTAATTATGCAATCATCCCATAAAGTACATACTAATATCAACCCTATTTTACAGATGATGATCACACATAGTAAGTGGCAGTACCAGCATTTGAAAGTTTAGCCACTATAAACACTGCCCAAATAGGGATTTTTGGCTTTTAAATAAGATAATGCATATGGAATGTGTATGGAATGCACTTAGCAATTATTACTATCATTATTATTCCAAAAATATAATGCTTAATTAACATATTACATGATAATTAATCATTATATTGCTAGGGTTATTTTTTTTTTCAATTTTTATTTATTTATTTTTTAAAATTAGTTTCAGGTGTACAACACAGTGCAATAGTTATACTTTTTACCCCTCAAAGTGACAATACCCCTCCCCCAATTCACCACCCCACTCCTCCCCACCATGTAATACATATCTATTACAATTCCTTTGACTCCCTTCCACAGTATACTCCACATCCCATGACTATCTATATATTCAGTTACAGTTGGCATACAATATTATACAACATCAGCTTCAGGTGTACAGTGCAGTGATCAAGCCTCTACTCCATCCATGAAATGATCTCCCTAACAAGACATGTGACCATCTGACACCCCACAAAATATTTACAACATTATTAATTATATTCCCCGAACTGTCTTTCATATCCCTGTGGCAATATTGTAGTTACCTATTTACGCTATCTAATCCCTTCCCCTTCTCCCTCATCCCCACCCACCTCCCAATTAGCAACCCTGTTTTTCCTCTATATCTATGAGTCTGTTTCCGTTTACTTTGCTCATTCATTCAGTTTTTCAGATTCCACATATAAGTGAGATCATATGGTATTTGTCTTTCTCCAACTGACTTATTTCACTCAATATAATAGTCTCTAGATCCACCCATATAGTTGCAAATGGTATGATTTCATTCTCCTTTATAGCTGCGTAATATTCCATTGTATAAATGTACCACAGTTTCTTAATCCAGTCATCTACCGATGGGCATTTCAATTGTTTCCAAGTCTTGGCTATTGTAAATAGCGCTGCGATGAACATAGGGGTGCATATATTTTTTCGAATTAGTGTCTTGGGATTTTCGGGATAAATACCTACGAGTGGAATTGCTGGGTCAAAAGGTAGTTCCACTTCCAGTTTTTTGAGATACCTCCAGCCACTGACTTCCGTAGTGGCTGTATCAATCTGCATTCCCACCAACAGTGCAGCAGGGTTCCCTTTTCCCCACAGCCCCGCCAGCACTTGTTGTTTGTTGATTTATTGATGATAGCCATTCTGACCAGAGTGAGGTGGTATCTCATGGTGATTTTTATTTGCATTTCCCTAATGATCAGTGAGGTTGAACATTTTTTCATATGCCTGGTGGCCTTCTGTATGTCTTCTTTAGAGAAATGTCTCTTCATATCCTCTGCCCATTTTTTAATTGGGTTGTTTGTTTTTTTGGTGTTGAGTTGCATGAGTGTTTTATAAATTTTGGATATTAACCCCTTATCAGATATATCGTTGGCAAATATATTCTCCCATTCAGTAGGCTTCCTTTTTGTTTTATTGATGGTTTCCTTTGTTGTTAAAAAACTTCTAAGGGCCAGCTGAGTGGCGCAGTGGTTAAGGAGTGGCTTGGGATGCCAGCGGCCCCGGTTTGTGTCCCACATATGAGGGCCAGTGACACTGCCCTCAGAAAAAAACAAACTTTTAAATCTGATATAATCCCATATGTTCATTTTTTCTTTTACTTCCCTTGCCCACAGGGATGTATCAGTAAAAATATTGCTCAGAGTAATGTCTGCAAATTTACTCCCTATATTTTCTTTTAGGAGTTTTATGGTTTCAGGTCTTACATTTAAGTCTTTAATCCATTTTGAATTTGTTCTTGTATATGGCATAAGGAGGTGCTCCAGTTTCATTTCTTTGCATGTGTCAGTCCAATTTTCCCAGCACCATTTATTGAATAGACTATTTTTACTCCAATGTAAATTCTTGCTTCCCTTGTCATAGATTAACTATCTGTATATGCCTGAATTTATTTCTGGGCTCTCTGTTCTGCTCCACTGATCTATGTGGCTGTTTTTATACCAATACCATACTGTTTTGATTACTGTAGCCTTGTAATATGTTTTGATGTCTGGTAGCATGATCCACCTGACTTTGTTCTTATTTATCAGGATTGCCGAGGCTATTCAGGGTCTTTTATGGTTCCATATAAATTTTAGGATTATATTTTCTATTTCTGTGAAAAATGTCCTTGGTAGTTTGATAGGAATTGCATTGAATCTATATATTGCTTTAGGCAGTATGGACATTTTAACTATATTAATTCTTCCTATCCATGAGCATGGTAGGTGTTTCCATTTATTTGTATCTTCTTCGATTTCTTTCTTCAGTGTCTTATAATTTTCTGAGTACAGATCTTTTACTTCTTTGGTTAAATTTATTCCTAGGTATTTTATAGTTCTTGAAGCAATTGTAAATGGGACAGTTTTCTTAATTTCTCCTTCTGTTAGTTCATTATTGGTATATGCAAATGCAACTGATTTCTGAACATTGATTTTGTATCCTGCTACCTTACTGAATTCGTCTATCAGCTCCAATAGTTTTTTGATGGAGTCATCGGGGTTCTCTATATACAGTATCATGTTATCCACATATAATGACAATTTTACTTCTTCCTTGCCAATTTGGATGCCTTTTATTTCTTTTTCTTGTTTGATTGCTGTGGCTAGAACTTCCAGAACTATGTTGAATAGAAGAGAAGAAAGTGGACAGCTTTGTCTTGTTCCTGATCTTAAGAGGAATGGTTTTAGCTTTTCCCCATTGAGTATGATGTTAGCTGTAGGTTTATCATATATGGCCTTTATTATGTTGAGATATGATCCCTGAATTCCCACTTTGCTAAGGGTTTTTAACATAAATGGCTGTTGGATTTTGTCAAATGCTTTTTCTGCATCTATTGATATGACCATGTGATTTTTCTTCTTCATTTTGTTGATGTGATGTATCACATTAATTAATTTACGGATGTTGAACCAGCCTTGCATACTAGGGATGAAACCCACTTGATCATGATGTGTGATTTTCTTAATATATTGTTGAATTCTGTTTGCTAATATTTTATTGAGAATTTTTGCATCTATATTCATCAGAGATATTGGCCTGTAGTTTTCCTTTTTTGTGCTGTCTTTATCTGGTTTTGGAATCAGGGTGATAGTGGTTTCATAAAAAGAGTTTGGGAGCCTTTCCTCCTTCTGGATTTTTTGGAATAGTTTGAGAAGAATAGGTGATAGTTCTTTTTTGAATGTTTGATAAAATTCACTTGTGAAGCCGTCTGGTCCAGGGTTTTTGTTTATTGGGAGCGTGTCAATTACTGATTCAGTTTCCTTGGTAGTAATCAGGCTATTTAGATATTCTGTTTCTTCTCTAGTTAGCTTTGGAAGGTTGCATGCTTCTAGAAAATTATCCATTACTTCCAGATTGTCAAATTTGTTGGCATATAGTTGCTCATAGTAATTTCTTAGAATGTTTTGTATTTCTGTGATGTCTTTAGTCATTTCCCCTCTTTCATTCCTAATTTTACTAATTTGAGTCCTTTCTCTTTTTTTGTTTTTTGATGAGCATGGCTAGAGGTTTGTCAATTTTGTTTATCTTCTCAAAAAACCAGCTGTTGGTTCCATTGATCTTTTGTATTGTTTTTCTGTTCTCTATATCGTTTATTTCCACTCTGGTCTTTATTATCTCCTTTCTTATACTCTCCCTGGGCTTCTTTTGCTGTTCTTTTTCAAGTTCCCTGAGGTGTGCTAAGGTTATTATTTTAATTGCTTAGCGCTAAAGATATCTGTTTTGACTAAAAAAAAAAAATCACTGAACAACTAATGACAAAGGAACCAGACCAGCAGTGGCCAAGGCCCTTAGCCTGTTTCCAACCTCACTTGCTGATGTACTTACTGGCTTACAAACTTCCACCTCATTCCCCTGCTCTGCCTAGAGTGACAGCTCCCCAGGCTTTTTGGTAATCTGGTTTTGAGATCTGCAGATGAACTCCAAGAGTGCATTATTGCAGAATTGACACAAAAGTTGCCATATATTTAAATAGTAAGACTTTTTCAAAGGAATTTTGAACCCAAATCAGTCCAAAAAAAAATGGAATGAATTCAGCATTGGTAATTTAGCAGTACCAGACTTTCCAATGTGGCTTTCGGTTGCTTCTCTGTACACTTTAAGAAGGAAATTGTGTCATTATAACATCCATCCAAGACAAAAGAGTTAGCAGCCATCTAAATGAAAACCAAGCTGGACCTATGTTTAACAAGAAAAATATTACTTAAGCATGTTAGCCAATATGTGAAAGTTATGTCCACCCACCATCAAACCACAGGACTGACTATATTTGGAACTGAGTGGACAGGAGTTTTGGGTCCTATGTGGGCACAACCCAACCAAGTCTGAGAGTGTCAGCACTTCGTGGCAGAAGCGCGACTTGACAGGCTTCTTTCTGTGTCTCTCTAGCCTCAGCCATAGGAAGTGGCTGGCACAGGAAGAATGAAAAACTGTTTGCTCCTAATTGTGCTTTAATTGAATGAATTTGGGGACTGCCAGAGCACTGGTATGTAGGATTTGGGTTTATTTTTGTTTTTCGGTTTGTGTATATATTTATTTGCGTTTTAACCAGAGCAACTTCCGGAGTGCCACCTATAGAGAATTTAAAGAAATCACATTCTTTACCTGAAAATTTTTTTTCCCCACTAGAGTACATTTTACCATTTTAAGAAGCATTTCTATCAGCTGTAAGCTTCTGCTTACAAGTTTCTGTGCAGCCATTAATGGTAAAAACAGAGGCCATTGCATCAATTTTCAATTTCAGGCATAAAGCAAAAACTGTCCCTTATTCAGAAGGCTCCTATGTTCCCGGAAGTGTCCCAGATGTGATGTTTGTTTTAGGTGGAGGGAAGGGAAGGCAGGCAGAAAGTGAGCAGAGAAATGGCTTTTTCTCTAAGTGTGGCAGATCATTAATAATCAGTGAAGGGTAGACTCAGGAAGCCTCACAGCACATATTTCTAGGACTGAAGTTGAAGACTTCATTAATATTCTAGAGAAATCTTGTTCCCATGAAGTTTTCTATGGGCCTAAACTCTAACCCAGAGTCCCACGGAAACAACTGGAGGAGAGGGAGGCCCTAAGAGCGCTTGTAGAACTTTTATCAGTGGGGATAGAGACGTGGAGCTCTCCACCCAATGTAGAAATAAACTGTTTTGCTTTGTTGTTGTTAATCACTTCAGGTTTAGTCTATTTTGATTCGCTAATCTCGTAGATTGTGGCAAAATGCTGAAAATCCATTTCTTTGGAAAATGTTTAGCTTTAGTAACGTAGAGTGTGCGGTATTTATTTTAACCATGTTTAGAACTACTACTTGACAGAGTTTATCAGCCCATGCCAGTGGCCTTTCAAATTTCAGTTTAGTCTGTCTAAAACAGGCTTATCCCTAGAGGCCCCGGTGCATGGAGAGAAGAAAGCTCAGCGTCTACATTTTGGCTAGAGAGGGATGGAAGAAGAGAAGGAGGGGTGGGGTGCATTGCCTAATGTACCAATATACATAACACTAAGTATCACAAATGGTCCCAGGAAGGGCTAGGAGATAGGCACTCCAATACTTAGATTGGACATGGGGTGAAAAGGAAAAAAAGAGGGAAGACAGAATTTTTGCTAAATCTGCCTATCTTGGGAATAACACGTTAGGAGGTGGAAGGTAGCCCATCAAAGAAAACTGGGGAAAGGAAAAAAATTCCTTTTGTTTTATGCAAAATCCCCCAAGAAAAGGAAAGCAAGCAAGCAAGCAAGCAATAAGCAACATGCCCATGTTTATCCTGAGCCAAAACAACCCCCACAAAGTTGAGACACTACAGATCTCCTTTCCTGCCAGCCTCATGGCCATGAGCAAGCCCCTCATCCAGATGGGTAGGTGGCTTTCCTGCCCAAACTCCCAGGACTTCAGCCCTGGGTAAAAAACATTTGATTTGGTATTTTGTAGCACTCTGATAAGAACAAGCCCTGTTTGTTTAAATGTCAACTTCTCCATTCCTTCCACCCCATTTCCATATTACCCTCATCCTTCTCCATTTTTTTTTTCTGTTTTTGAAAGCCCATAATGTCACCGAAACATAAGGAATAGATCGTTAGTATGTCTAACAGTGGACATTTTTTATGTAAAGCTCTGAATCCATAGTGAACAAAAGCAACTGTTCAGAACCCTCAAAAAAAAAAATTGCCCAGCAATTTTAAGTTAATGGGCAAGATTAATGGATTGTCATATAATGTGAAGGGAAAGTATTAGAAAAAAAACTAAAGTGGCTCCACAAAATTGTTTTGGAATTGGAGTCTACCTGAAGGCCCTTCAGCCAGAGGATTACTGTCTGCAGCGCTCACAGTTAAGCGGTGTATTAATTTGAAAGCCATGCCTTGTACCAATACCCAGCACTTAGTGGTTGGTTTTATGTTAAAAATGCTTAGCATGAAACCTCTGCTGAAAGTTTGCCCAAACATCTCATAGTTGATTGCAAACCCGAGTGCCTGGGGGCTCTGGGCCCACACCTCAAGAATGTTGGTGATTGGGTGACATTTTGGCTCCACACCTGGATTTGTCAAGGCCTCTTAACTGGCTGCTGGGAATGTGCCCTGCCTGGGGCCCATGGCTCTCCCCCATCACCCCTCTGACAGATTAAAACACAACAGGGTCTGTTGCCTGACTGACACATTCCTCTCCTGTCTGCTTCTGAAAGGACTTTATTTAACAGTCCTGGAGTCAGGCTTTTGACTGACAGATTGCGAAGGGTAAAAGTCATTCAGTTCCATTAAGCTCTGTAACTGCTCTGGAACAAAACACCTTCAAAAAAAAAGTGTGGGGTGGGGTGGGGAGGGGAAAATAGAGCTGTAGAGAGTGGGGGCATGAGCTTTAGGGAGAAAAAAAGGGGATTCTTTTCAGGTTCAAAAACAATCCTTCTCTTTGCCTTCTGTCTATCAATTAGGGCGGCATTCCCAGAGGGAATACAGGCCTGGCCTCATTGGTGTCATTCAGCTGCCAATCTCCTGACAGGGACACCAAAGGGCCTCATGTAGCGCTGCGGAAACTGTCTGTCAGGCCATCAGCAGCTGCTATGACGACATCACCTCTGTTTTTCTAGGACTATTATAGAGAAAAGGGGGGCGGGGGATGGCGCAGGGGCTCACCCAAAAGAGTCTAAGAGTCTCGGCTCCAAATTTCTGTTCATATTTTCCCGATTTCAAACCCCCACATCTCCACAATCCCTGTTCTTGACAAAAACAACCCCAGATTTTCTTGCCTGGCTGGGCTATGGGGTAAATAATAACTGGGCGACCAAGGACAAGGTCTTGGGTGTCAGAAGTGGGTTCTGTTTCTGGAAAAACTGAAGTCCTGACTGAATACATTCAATGACTCTGGTTCAAATGCGTCCAAGGAAACACGATTTGTGGTGAAAGGTGGCTCAATGATAGAAAGGCCTGCACAGGCAGAGCTGTGTGAAAAACAATGTGGCCCCACAAACGGCTTCCTGCCAAGCTTTAACCTTGTTTGGGTTCCTGTGGGTTTCGTTGCCCCCCGAGTTTTGCTTGGAGCCTGAAACCTCAAACAGAGCTCTAAACTCTAAGCCAAACTCAGCACCAAGCAACCACTTCCCACTTCTCTGTTTTTCTGCCTCATTCACTGCTTTCCCCAAGGCCAGACTCACACAAGCTGACTTGGGTTTGCCCCAAAGACTCCTCAGCCTGAAATGATCAGGTTGAAGACCCAAGACTACCAAGGAGGGATACGTTTACCTGAGCTACCTGGTTTGGCTGGGATACATTCCCCTACACTTTCCTACCCCTTCTTCCTGTTGCCTTCACTGGATTCAACTTGAGATGCGGGAGGTCATTCAGAGCTGGATGGCGACCTGTCTTTCTGTGCTCTGCGATGGCTGTGTTTGTGATTGCTGGCATTTCATTGGTATTTGCACATTACAAGGGGAGCTACTTCCAAATGGTAATGATAGCACTTTGTACCAAACTGAGCGCTGGAGAGTGCCGTTGCCAAGCCCCACGGCGGGCTGTCGTGTTGCAATCCTCTCCTTCTGCTTCACTCCAGGGAGAGGATTACACTGCTTCGCACAGGAACCGTACAAAATGTTTAGCCAAATCCTGTGAGAACATGCACAGAAATCTGTCTCCGTGCTGCCAGGGCCATGATGTCTATTTCTTTCCTGTCACTTCTTTCTTCCTTCATCCTGAAAGCTCTGCTGGGGTCCTCCACTTCCTGAACAGAAACTGGGATGGCTGAAATCTGCCACACAGCAATACACTGGTCCCAGGAGCCCAGATGCTGGGCCTAGGATATGTACCACCTACGCGAAGACTATGCCTGGTGAATTGCAGAATTCGCCAGATTGCTGGCACTGGGGGTGTTGGCAATGAGCAAATGGATGGGATAATTAGAGAGAGGTTAACTGATTGTCACCTTCCTGCTCTATAGCCTCGGGAAGACATGCTCAGGAGCCAGCCCTTTGCCATCTGTACCAACAGGAACTGCCGCAGCCATGGGAGGCACTAATAGTTCACTAATGAATGAACATTTCCCAATTGCTTCGCAGGTCCTTGGTTGTGATTTTCATTACTGATGCAGAGAGAAAACCAGCCTAAAGGACCTGGCAGGTGGGCAGGGATATACACACAAAGAGCCCTAGCATCCTGGAGGTACCACCAAATATGGACTTCAGTTACTGGATCAAAAGGTGTTGGGAGCATTTTGCTCAGGGTAAATTATCTTGAAAATACCACTTGGAGTAGCCCCAAATGAGAAGATGTTTGGAGCTCCTGAGTGCTGAATGGTGACATGGATTGCCACCCCATCTAGGGGTTCTATGTCATTGTCCAATGTCCTGCAAACCCTACAAAATTCTTGTCATGATTTTTCACAAGGACTTCAGATCTAATATTGTTAAGATGCTCACATTTCTCTCCTTCCCATAGATGATGGTTTCCAAACATTTCCCAACCAAAGGCCCAAGAGTATAAGATCTGAATATCTTATTGTCTGTGCTAAAAAGACAACCATCTTGGTTTTCCACCTTCTCCAGAAATTTCTGACTGTTTGTAGATTCTACATAGTTTTCCCTGGCTTCACATTCCAACATCTATTCTATTAGACACTGTGCTCTTCCTGGTTTTCTTTTCATTGTGCTAGCAAGAATTACCTGGTCCTTTAGGTCCTCAACAACAGTAACACCCTCCTTATGTATAGTATCCATCATGTTGCATCTTCTTCAAATTGTTTATTTGTATAGTATTTCCCCTGGTTGTGGACCTTAAACCAAAACCTGGTGCAGTTCAATTTCAATGGAATAAATAGTGGCCCTATTTAGCCTTTATACATAAGTTCAGACAGTTCACTCTTACTTATGTGAGTAGATTCTCCTCTCTGTGAATTCACCTACTCCTCTTATAGACATAAAAAAGTAATAAAATCCATCATAAACACCATTCTTCCATCTTTCATTTCACTCCCATGCAAACCATGAGGCTCAGTAAGAGGCACCTGACATAAAATCCCTAACTTCTTCCCCGCCTCCCAACTCAGGAAAATTCTGAGCCAGAAATATAAATGCATAGCATGTCACCTTGTGCTGGTAGTCACATCTTTGAGTCTCTCTCCAGAATGGCATAGGAAGTAGGGACTTGAATGACCACCTATAATCCCCACTGAGACAGATCCTGTGAGAATGCCTCCAACATGTTCTTTGGGATGTTGCAAAGTACTGAAATATCACATATACTGATATTCAAAGGTATATGACACTTTATTATTGTTAAAATTATTCACTATTTTCTTAGCCACACATGCAGCTCTCCTGATAAAACAGAAATAAATTTGAAGGCATTGGGATACAGAAAATGTCAGGATAACCAAAAATAATTGACTGGGAAAGAAACTCAATCTATCAGCTTTAAATAACAAGATTACATATAAGAAGTATATTTTTGGCACTTCAAGGAAGCGTTTTAGAAAAGCTCATTTGAAAAGATGAATGGAACTGATCTATTAAAAGTACAGAGACAGCTGTCAGATCCCAAAACAGTAATGAGACTAAATTTTTCCAAGTTAAGACTTTGATCTCAAAAATGATCTTAGACTAGGCATTAAAGATACAGACACATTAAACTTTGCTTTACGTTCTTAGACCCCATGGATTATAATCTCACGACTTTACTAGAATAATCATCATGTAGGAGAAGACTGGCTCCCTTAAAAGGAACTTAGCTAAGAAAGGTAACTTTACCGGTAAAATTAACCCCAGTTGGGAGTACTGGGTATTGAGCATTAAGTGCCCTCTTAATAGTGGTGGATCATAAATTTAATCTAAATATTTAGGGTTTGTCTTGTTTCTCTATAAGACTGGTTTTTAAAAATATTATGCCCTGTAACTTCAAAATACCTGTTTTGTCCTTAAATAAACAAGGAGAAGGTATGGAAAGAAATAATGGAGAGAACAAAGGAAGAGGTAGGAAAGTAGACGGCTAAGCTTGTTACTGAGGTTAATAATGATTCAACCCTGAAAAGTCCATTCATCAGCTGGGTTAAGAAAGCCATGAAGCCCAAAAGATGAATTGGAGCAGCAAAAGCAAGGCAGCCACAGGTGACTTTCTCAATATGTTGATGTTTGATTAATGCTTAAACTAAGCATTAAAGAAAGTTTGGTCTTATATTCCTTCTTCTGGGTATCTACCCAAAAAAATCTGAAAACATTTATCAGTAAAGATATATGCCCCTTGATGTTCACTGCAGCATTATTCACAGTGACCAAGACATGGAAACAAACCAAAGTGTCCCTCGATAGATGATTGGGTAAAGAAGATGTGGTACATACACACACAATGAAATACTACTCAACCATATGAAAAAATGAAATGCTGCCATTTGCAACAACATAGATGGATGTTGAGAATATCATGCTAAGTGACATAAGTCAGACAGAAAAAGTCAAGAACCATATGATTTCACTCATATGTGGGATACAAAACTGAAAGCAACAAATGAACAAGAAAAACAAGCCAACAAAAACTCATAGCCATGGCCAACAGTTTAGTGGTTACCAGAGGGTGAGGGAGGAACAGGGGGGTAGAAGAGGTTAAAGGGAATCAAATATATGGTGACAGAAGGAGATCTGACTTTGGGTGGTGAACACACAATGCAATATACAGATGAGGTATTATAGAACTGTACTCTTGAAACCTATGTGATTTTATTAACCAATATCACCCCAATAAGTTTAATTTAAAAAAACTAATAAAAAAAAAGTTTGGGGCTAGCCGAGTGGTGCAATGGTTAAATGCTGGCTTGGGAAGCCAGCGGCCCCAGTTCGGGTCCCACATATGAGGACCAGTGACACTGCCCTCAAAAAAAAAAAAAATTTGTTCTTGTTCCAAATGAAGTTGGGTGTCACAGTGCTCCACTGCCATAAGGAACTAATCATCAAACAAATTCTGTCCAATAATCTTTTTTTCCAACTTTTCACTTTTATTGCCTTTTATGCATTTAGAAACTGAAGAAGTTTGTACTACACTGCTGTTTAACCTTTTGTGAAAAAGCAAATATTCTCAAAGCATAATGCTTTCTGCTGCCCTGGGAAAGCATGCCTTTAATTGGAACCAAAAGCCTAGCATTGTCTGTAGGTTGAAAATGAATGTATTCCATTGAATTTCATGGTATTTTTTCTCATTATAATTTTAAAGGGAGTGGATATTAAAGAATCTTTGGCAGAAGATCTTTGTTTTTAAATGTTGTTCCAAGGTCCAAGCCTCAGTTTTCTTGCCCTTCACCATTTATTTCTCCATCTAGTGGCGTTGACAAGTTCACAACACTAAACAGCCATTTCTTATTCCTTTCTGGAACCTCCTTATCTTTCCTAGGGATGGGGAGCTTTTTGCAATCTGTTTCTTCTAATAAGCTAGAGATGAAAGACTCAACATAGAGAGTATGGATCACCGTGGTTTTTATTTGTTCCATACACTTAATCAGAATATTTTTAAATGCCTAGTTTTCCTTAAGAATTGATTGACACCTGATCTATTTCCTTGTCATTTCATCGGTGAATATGGTAAGTGTGGACCTCAACCAAAAGGTTGACAAGTGAGAATGGTATAAGCCATAAACAATCTCATGATGTTAAAATATGTCACTCCTCTTTTTCTAACAGTCTCTCATACCAAGGACACCATGGCTAAGCCACTGTCCCTAATTTCTTACTGCATAGCATGAGTAGTGTTTCATATCGACCTTGCCAAGATACAATATGCTAGTGGCCTTTCTTTGAGCTCCCCATAAAGATCATCCATGGAGCCTTGGTCTTTCTCCCTGTTTTGTCTGTGACCCAGAGGCCACAGAGAAAATCAAAATCCAAACTGAGACCCAACCAAGAATGCAAAACCAACTTGCCCATCTGATGTGTTTATAAACACCAAGCAAATTGAAACATTTCTTCAGCTCTTTTAGATATACATTTCATTAAAACAGCTTTTCCTACTTTAAATACTTGAAATGTTTATATAATTGGCTATTTTTCTAGAATAGTCAACATTCATGTACTTTTAAATAGGTGTCAAAAAACTCTGCTGTGCTCTTATATTGGCTTGACATTTACAATTCAGGCTACTAATGTGCAGAAGTGACTTTCATGCTAGATTGATGCATTGCCTTTTCCAGATGAATGTACATTGTGGCATCAGACAATAGTAACATAATTAAGCTACTGCATTTTGAGCATCGGTTCCTCAATGGTGCTTTAAAAATATCTGAAAGAGTAGGATCCCTAATATAACACAATTATTAATTTAATAAACTTCTCTATAAAGCAGGGCAACAATTCAAGTTCCTACTCCTCACCCTGAATATCAGCCACCACACAGAGATAAGGACAGAAACAGTAATGTTTTCCTTTCAGGTTTGGATTGGAACTTATCCCATCACCAGAATTTTTTTGTAATAGATTCCCCTTTATTACTGGTTTTCTGTGCTTGAGTGTAATTTCAATTAAAAAAAAGAAACTCATTTGAAGCAAGCACAAAAAAATAACAAGGAGTCACCTTGAAATCAATATGACACCAAAGCACAAAATACCCATTTACTAATTAACCTTACCTTCATGTTTATAGTATGCCTCTGGACAAATCCAAAATGTTTTATTTATAATTATGACATGTCCCCTCCTGTCAAAAGTCTATTGTTCTACTGGAACTTTATTTTCATCTCTGTTCATTAAAAAGTAAAGGAATTTGATCCATGATGAAAAAATATTTCAAGAAGTGAAATCGACTGCTTGAAAATATATAGCCACTATCACCAAGTAGCACTTACAACAACATCATGACAAGATTTGGGTAACATGTCTTTGGCTGTTTCCAGCATCCCAATGTGAAATGGAGACACCCAGCTCATTTATGCCATTATTTTAAGTTTGGTTGCCTAGCTTGAGTGATTGGGATAATTGTACCAATTTTTCTCTGCACTTTGGATGTACAGACCCAGACTTAAATTGTGATTGGGTGCAGAGCATTCAATGTGAAGACAGGAAACCTGGATTCTGTGTTTAAATGGGTGAATGATTAAGCCCATGATGTTGGACAAGTTGCATCCACTGTATGTCTCAGTTTATCCATCTCACAAATATGGAGGGTGGGGGTGGAATAGAAATCTGGTTTTACTAGAGCCAATCAAGATTATGGAACTTAAAAAAATCTTTCAGCAGCTTTGAAAGACAATATCACATGAGAACAAAATAATGTGTTAGACCAGGTTTCCTAGAAAACAGAGCCTGAAGCAGGAATGATGCTTTCTCTGGGAGATGCAAGCCCAGGGCAATGAAAGTAAAAGGAAAGAGAAGTGAGGCAGGGAATGGTAAAAAGCAATGCAATGTGATGCATTAGTGTGTCGGCCATTGCTTCCCGGAGAGCGTCAAAGAGTCCACAGAGGGAGGACGGAAAGGCAAGGCATTCACCCAGTTCCTACCCATCTCCTGTTGGCCATTGGTCACCCCTTACACTTCCAGGTTGCACCATCTGGCCCCTAGGACACAGCCCATGCCCCACAGGGCGGCATTCCACCAGAACGGGGACATGTGGGAGAACCAAGAGACGTGGGTATGTGACTGGAAGGGGTCAGGCTACAGAACAGTGTCGGCCCTCAGACAGCGAAAGCCATAGCAGGGACTGAGTGAGCAGCTGGGAGCCGGGAGACAACGCTGAGAGAATCTGAGGAAGCTCGTGAAATGTGTCCAATACAAGTGCAATGAGCCAAACTGGATCCCTACTATCGCTACAGATTCGATACATCAACATGTTACCAACAAAGTGCCAATCAATTTGCTAAAGTACATCAGTCAAAATCAAGGCTATTGACATTTTTTACTTTAAATAGTGAAGTTGTACTTTCTCTAAATATATTGTTAAAATAGAAGGGACAAAATGTTAAAAACATAGCTGATTTTAAACCTTTCCAGAAGCCATCATGTCACCAGTGGGATAATATGGAAATGAAAACACTGTACTAGGAATTAGGCCCAGCTCTTCCAACACCTAGTGATTCACTCCAATCAGCATGTAGGAGTCTCAACTCTGCCAGTCATGGTACTAGGAAGCAGGGCAGAAGCAAATTCCATGGGCATTTTCTTTCTACTGAAGAGCTCAAGTTCTAATTGGGGAGTGCAGCCACCATTTATTTTTTGGCATGCCCAGCTTCCATTCTTTCTTCTTCTAATAATGGTGGCCCACATATTGTTTGAGCACCGCCCCCCCTCGTCTCAGTCCCTGTAGTCTAGGTAGGGCTGATCCCACACCCAGCTCCAGGGGCATGGGCCCCAGGTCTGGCCAATCAGAGCCACACAATTAGCTCAGGAGCTAATGTGAGCTAATTTAAGAGGGAGAAGGGCTTTCTTTTTCTCTCTGGATTGAGAGCCATGGCAATCTACTTCTAGGACTGCTGGCTGCCATTTGTCCTCACCAGGCAAAGCATGCCTGAATAATGGAGCCAGCACAAAAGATGGCAGGACCGAGCAATAGGGAGAGACTGGATCTCAAGGGCATTGTTAGAGCCTCTAGATCCAATTGAACTCCTGGGTTACTGAGCCAATAAAGTCCTCTTTTTGCTTAAAGGGGCATGGATTGAGTTTTTTGTTACTTGCAGCTGAAAGAGTCTGAACTGATATAGGGAGACAGATATGGAAGTAAGCACAATGCAATGTGATAAGTCTTCAAGGGAACAGAAAATCTAGATGCTTGGGGAGCTTTGGACAGAAAATACTGCTTCTTTGGGTCTCTATTAGTGAAGCCACCAAGTCTGCATAGATAACCTTAGAGTCCCCCCACTCTGACCCCATCCTGACGTTCTGTGGAAGTGCTGGCTCATGAGGGCTCCTCTTCTGGCATCTGGGACTGCTACACAGGACTGCTCATAGCCATTGCTTACTAGGAAAGCAGTGCACCTTCCTCTGCCTTCTTGAAGATTCTGTCAGATGATTAACATGGTGGGTCACAGTTTAGAAATGCAAACTCATAGCCAATTAATGGAAAAGGAGGTGAGCCTGCCAATCGATAATCACCACACCACCTTAGACACTTCCAAAACTTACCTCATGACATTCCTGGGTCCTTAGGTAAATCCTTAGACTTCAGGCTTAACAAAATGAATCACATATGTGTCTTTCTCCACTATGTGATCTGCATTGGTCTGGGTAAAGCACCATAGCTGTTATATGCAAATATGAAAAGTATTTGAATATAGGGGATGATGGGTAATGTGGGAGGGGTAATAAGAATCAGAGAAAATTCTAAGAGTTGTCAACCTTCCGGCCGTGGACTATGTTCTGGGATTCTTTCCCTACAGTGACTACAATTAGGTTATTGTAAATAGGCACAGAGTGAATCCAGAAAATGGCTTAGTCTCCTTTCCTCAACATACAGATCCTTCAGCCAGAGATGGGGGGTCCTCCACACACGAGGTGTCATTTGGACCAGGGGGACTTCGGCTTCCCCTCTCTCTCCAGGCCAAACGCATAGTTCAGCTGCAGTGAAAATGAAAAACACATCATCCGTTGCTGATGGTGCTGCCACCACTGCCACTCTCCACAGAGAAAACTGGCTTCTGGCCATGCACATATGCCACCCTTTCAGTGCATTCATCATTTGGTCATTAGACAGTAACAATATTAGCCAGATAACTACAATCAGAACTGAAAGAATTCTTTAGTGCATTCCCAATATTGACCCACACTGTGTAGCTAACTATCCCTCTGAAAAATCACCTATTTATTTGTACCACAGTTTGTGTTTGTGTGTTGGGGGTTAGGGGAAGCAGGGAGCACCTATTAGAAGCTAGGTACCATGTTAGGTGCCCTATATATATTATCTTGTTTTGTTTTCATGACTATCCTACCACATGAAAACTCTATTACCTATGTCTTACAAAGAAACTGAGGCTCAGAGACATTCATTAACTTGCCCATGATTCCACAGCTCACAAGCAGTTGGACCTAACTCCAAACCTGGAGGTTGCATTCTTACCCATTATGCTGAACTATCTTCCTTAGCTTTTGCTCTTTCCCAGAGATGATGTAATTCAATCCTATACACACACACCCATTTTTTTTCTTGACGGATTTTTCTTCCCTATTTCTTCCCCTATCCCCAACTCATCCTGCTCGCTAACCCAGAGATAGAAAAGTCATCAGATATGACAATGTGCTTGTAACTTAACTAACAGTGTTATTCTCAGAGTGTTGCTGGAAATATACAAAAGTCCTTTGTGTGCATCATTAAGCAGATATTACATATATGGACCCAGGCTCTGAGAGTGTATAAGTGTGTATATTTAGGTAGATCCAATACCTAGAATCATTTCAAAAAAGACCTTGAGAGAACATTCATCTATCCAACCAATGTTTATTGCATATTTCCTATGTGACACTGGAAGAATACTAAATGGTTAGGTTAATCTTTGCATTTCTAAGGCAGACACATGAGCAAGTAACTCCAAATAGAGGGAAGAATAAGCAAAGAATAATTCATAGAATTGTACTCTATGAAAGTGCAATTAGCCAAATCCTTTGGCTGCATGGTGGAAGAACTGGAAGCACAGGAAAGAGTTTTGAAGGAAATAGCATTGTAGTTAAGCCTTAAAGACTGAGAAGAATTTTGAAAGTATAGAAGGAGAAGAAAAAATTCCAGGGAACACTCCATGTAAAGAAAATAAGATGTTAAGGTGAAGGCAGATTTTTATCAAAGGAAATAGTCCAATGTGATTGGTAGGTAAGAACCTATAGAGACATCTTAGGAGGTGGTAGACAGATAGAAGGGCCAAACTGTAGAAGACCTTTATAGAGGACGTCTGATGTTTTGGTCTGTCCACCACCCATATTTCCTTTAGACAGCTGCTCCTCCTCCACTGTGTGTGGTCCCAATGGGGCTGTCATCACCCTGTCCAAGCACCCAGAGTCATGGGGTAGGCACATGGCTGGAAGGCACTAATCAGAGCCAGCATTAATGACTGGTCCAGGGGTGAACGTAAGATCCTAGCAGGGTCTACCAGGCCTTCCCTGGATTCATCTAACGATATTAGAAGAAAGAAATGCCTCTTTCTTCTGAGGTTGCAAGGTTATCAATTTTGGATGTGGACAGCCATCTTCCCCATTATCTGGAAAGAACGTTTCTGCAGAATGAAGCCATGCTAATGAGGGACCTGGAGCCAGAAGATGACGAGAAAGAGACAGAGCCCAGAAAGCATTGATGGAACCCCTGGATCCAACTATGTCTGAAGCTCTAGATCTATCCCTGGACTTCACAGTTATATGAGTCACTAACTCCCATTTGTGCTTGGGCTAGTTTGAGCAAAGAGTCCTGACAAGTATAGCTATGAGTGTCATGCTAAGGCATTTGGGCTTATTGATGTAAGGCTGGGAAGCCTCTAAAAGACCTCTACTCTTAAATGCTTAAAGAACGAGAAGAGACTTATACTACAGACAGAAAGACCATGGCAAGGTTAAATAAGCTTTCACGGGTCAGGGGACAATAATGTACAGAACCTTCGAATTCATTGTAATTGAAAGAAGTTAAACCAATACTACAGCTATAATAAAATGGCACGTTTTGCTACCCAAGGATCCACACCGAAGGATGACATGTGTTTGAGCTACACCTTAGTCCCAATATTGTTAGCAAAATCTGGATAGGGTGACAATATCTCAAGAGGAGCAGGTGACTTGTAAGGTCAAGGAACAGGGACTAGAACAGCATTACTATAGCAAATGCGAAGGGTCTGGTTACCTCCCTGTCTGAAACCCAAGACGTTTGAAAGAAAAGAAGTGCTGAAATATCTGCAGTTGGCAGTGAAACCTGAGAACATGGGTGACCACCCCCATCCTACGTAAAAGGGCAAGGATCGTGCCTTTTGCTGCAAATAGCTTTGAACCTTCTGCTCACCTCCAGCCCTGATTTCTCTGTTGGAGAAAGAAGAAAACCACTTTGCTCTTAGGCCGAGGCCCAGGCCTAGGGCGTCAGGTTACTTGTCACTTGGGCAGGTCCGTATCACAAGATCAACAACCCTTACCAAACGGTTGCTACTCAGGGCTGGGGAAAACTTCAAGTGGGCACTTGAACATCTAGTGCCTCTGGATAAGAGAACATATAAGTCCAGCCATGTGTGTCCTCTGAACTGGAAGGGTCTGCCTCTGGGGCAACTTCTTACCATGCTGATTTCACATAGAAACAAGGGGACTGAGAGGTGACATTGGCAAGTGAAAACAGGAAGCTTCCTGGGCATTTGGGCTTTGCACTCTCTGCTCACCCTACTTAGCCTCTGCCAGCTCCTCCTGCTGCTGCCCTTGCAGGACAGAAATAAAAAGCCTGGGAAGAAGCAGGAGGCCCGATGGGTGCAACTCAGCATAAGGGCGCTTAGCAACATATGTCGCAAAGGAGGCTGGGGCGAGAAGAAGGGGCAGGGAGACCCCAGGACCCACCATTGCGGGGGCTCAGAAGACTCAGAGCTGGCTCTTACTTCAATGGCTCCATTGTATTTGACTAATTCTCAAACATTCATTTTTTACATTTCTTTTTTTGTAGAGAATTTTTAAAAAGTTTAGCCGGCCGAGTGGCGCGGTGGTTAAGCGCTGGCTTGGGAAGCCAGTGGCCCCAGTTCGGGTCCCACATATGAGGACCAGTGACACTGCCCTCAAAAAAAAAAAAAAAAAGTTTATTACAGCCAAACTGATGACACCAGGAAGCACAATTTCAAATGCTCCCGATTTCACACATTTTAACAGCTCTGAAATAGGGATGCATCTTGTAATCAATGGTGATTTATACTTTAAAATTGGTAGTACTTTTGTCTTTCCTGGTGATTTTTGACATAATGGCATATTTTACAATTGATGGTGTTTTAAGTTCAACAAAACAGTATATATCAGAACCACCTGCTCACCATGTTAAATTGAAACTCCCTGCCCATTGCCAAGAGACAGTTTACCACCCAAAAGGCCCATGGCAGCAGTGGAAGCAGGAATCACAAAACCTAGAAGAGATTCCACGCAGCAAGAGACATATATGGTCCACCCCATTCAGCTTCCTCAGATGTTGCAACGTACAAAAGACATTCTGACTTATGAAGCATTCACATTTCAAAAATGGCAGATAGCAGCATCCTATAAGAAGTCACCAGGTCCCATGGGTGTTTCAGGAAGATGGTGGCAAAGGTGATATATAAAATGATAGATATGATGGTGACAACAATATGGCCTAACGTTTAGATAGAACTTCACAGTTTTTAGAACGTTTTCCTGAACGTTACATGATCTTAAGCCCAGGTGGTATCATTGTTCCCTTGTTAATAGAGGACAATAGCAAAGCATAAGGGCTGGGTGCCTTACCCACGGTTGCACAATCAATGGCAGAGAGGCACCTAGATATCTCAGAAATGTCATCTTTCCTTATGACACTTCATTTGTTCCATAGGGGACAAGGGAAAGATTTAGCCCTAGGAAGACCTTACTTCAGGCCTTTCAAGCTCAAAAAGTAGAATAATGATCATGATAAATCTACTTTTTTCCAACATTCCACAAAACACAAATGTTAGTAAAGAGACTTAAAAGGGTAAATGCATGTTTTCAATCTCCATGTTTAAAAAGGTGTCTGCACTAATATTGATCATTTAAATTTTAGTATGATAAAATATGTGTACCTCAGAGGCACATTTTTGCTGATTGTCAAAGTGACACAAATTTAGAAAGTAATAAGTTGTTCAAAATTCTGAAAGTATTTGCACAATCAACTAACCCACAGTTAATGAATACCTTGAGCAAGCCATCGACACACACACACACATACAAAAAAAGGAAAAAAAGGCTGTGACAGAATTCTTCCCTCATAGGCACAGATAATGCAATTATAATGCAACTAGGGGGACAAGATAAACATTAAAAAATATCAGTACAAAATAGTGAGTGATCAGCTCTAAGAGGAGAAAAAGAACTATGCCTGTGATTGTCGAGGCAGGCTACTTGGAGAAACAAATATTTGAGATGGGCCTTTAAAGATGATTAAGATTTAGCTCAGCTAGGATGAGGAGTAGTGGCACTCCTGTGCCCAGTAAACAGGTGAAGAAACAAATGAACTCTTATATAGATCGTGGTATGTAGCAGGATGCTCAATGAGGGTCATTGAGGGGAAAAGAAGATGAACAGCGGTTTCTCTAGAGTAAGTTAATATAAGTCTGACTGGAAAAGGGCCTGATAAATAGAGTAGTAAGAGAGAGGTCCAAGGGCAGGTTGTAAAATTCCTTGAAAACAAGACTAGGGCATTTGAATTTTAACATGCCATGTTTACCCCCAAATAAGACCAGGTCTTATATTAATTTTTGCTCCAAAAGACACATTTTATTCATTTATTCATGTACAAAAATCTATATGTATTCAAATACAGTCATTTCTGGCTGACAATCTTAACTAGGGCTTATTTTGGGGTAATGCTTATATTACAAGCACCCTGAAAATCATGCTAGGGCTTATTTTCCAATTAGGTCTTATTTTCAGGGAGACATGGGGTGTGTGTGTGTGTGTGTGTGTGTGTGTGTGTGTGTGTGTGTATATATATATATATATATATATATAGAGAGAGAGAGAGAGAGAGAGAGAGAGAGAGAGCCACTGAAAGTTTTTGAGCAGGAGAACTGATGATAAGAGTAGGTTTTAGATAAATGATTTGCAATAAATGAGTAAAGAACCCCACAGAAAATTTCCATATAAAATAATGGGAGAGGATCATTGAGATAGAGGAGATCTTACCTAAGATGGTTCCTGAAATGGAGACAGTCGACTCTTCAACCCTCAAGGTCCAATGACAGAGTTTAGACCATCAGTAAGCACACAAGTAGAAATGTCCAACAGCAATTGAACTATGGGTCTTGCACTCAGGAGAAAGGTGCAAACTATATAAATAAATAAACAGAGATGGAAATAGATGTTGATTTTAAAGTTTTCCACATTGATTAATAAATTTTAACAGCTAGCTTTATATATGTGTGTAGAGATGATGATGATAGATAGATAGATGAGAGAGAGAGAGAGAGAGAGAGAGAGATGGATGGATGGATAAACAGACAGATACATGTGTTTAGCATTTGTGCTTCTTTCTCTCTCTCCCCCTCTCTCTCTAGTCATTTATCTCTCCTTCCTCTTCTACAGTCTAGCACACCTTATCTCACTGAGATAAGTTCTGACTTTAAGTTTTTCAAATAATGACAATGTGCCATTCTAGCAACCAAAGAAACACTAATATCGCCTGGTTTCTGATACATAATATCAGAAGATATTAATATAAAGATAGAAATACTTGCTGAAACTGTGATTTGCACAATTTATGCATTTATTCACTCATTTTGCAAACATTTATTGAGCACTAGCCCAATGCTTGGTGCTGCTCGAGATACAGCAGCAAACAGGACATTCTTCATTCATTCACCTAACAATTGTTTGCTGAACACGTTCTATGGATAAAGCTCTGTGCAAAGAGCTGTGTAAGTCGTGGTTCCTGACTTCAAAGGATCACAGCCTGGCAAGAAAGAAAATAAACCCCTACTGGCAATATCAATATACATGAAGTCAACGCCTCGCAGGGAGTACATTCACGACTCCAGTCTCAAATAAAGCGTTCCACCCCACACCCCCCAGGGAAACGAAGGTCTGGGGAGGAAATGAAACCTTTATAACTGTCCTGAGCACGTGGGATTAGCGAGTACTCTTGTAAAAGTAAATGCCAGCTGCCCAGCTGTCTTATTGGCCAGTCGCCGCCTCAAAGGCATTTGATGTTTATTTATTTATTTGTTTATTTATTTGCTAGATTTATCACACTTGTGAGCTGCGACATTTGGCCTCCGGGTCAAATAAATCTGTTGTAAGACTTGAACGTCTTTCTTAAGCATTGTGTGCCCTTCAGTGCCCCTCACAGACCTCCCTAAAGGTTTCACGAGAACAGAATTAAATCCATGTTACAAATAAATACACTGGGAACAATACAGTTTAAATACACCACAGAAGGGAAAAATAACTTCCAGGGAAAACCTGGAGATAGGATTAAAGTACTCGACCATCCCTTTTAGAGTCCTCAAAATTCCTTCAAAAAAAAGGTAGGGGTGGAATTCTGCCTCCCCTCATTTTGGCACATGTCCTTGTGTTGAAGGTATTTGCTCCATGAGGATTTGTCATAAGGCGCAGGCAGACAGCCAAGGATCATAACAAAGTGCGTAATGGAATGGAATAGAAATACATTTTTGAGAAAGCTGGCCTTGTCGTGTGGAAATTCAGCCCAAGCAGATCCTCTCATCTCCCAAGGCCTAAGGCTATCTCTAGGAGACAGTTAGACAGTTGAATGGATAGCAAAGTGAGTTGACTCTTTGGGCCTCAGATTTAAGATATTATTTTACTGACCTAACTCATATTGTGTTAAATTATCCCTTCACTCATTCCTCAAACATTTATCCAGCACTATGTACTCAGCACAGGGTTAGCTGCCCGAGAATACAAAAAAATAAGGCAGGGTCCCTGGTTTGAAGTTTTCATGCAAATTAAAAATTGCAGGGCCGGCCGAGTGGCGCGGTGGTTGGGCGCTGGCTTCGGAAGCCAGCGGCCCCGGTTCGGGTCCCACTTATGAGGGCCAGTGACACTGCCCTCAAAAAAAAAAAAAAAAAAAATTGCAGGGCAACAAATCCTACAAACGTTGCTCTCACAGCCTGAGGTAGCTGCTTAGTATTAGCAGAAGACTGTTTCATTGTCATATAGCCTCAGTCTAGCATTTTCTCTCTTTTTCCCCTCTGTGGTGTCTTCTATGGCAAGATGTATTTATTCTACTCTAAAGCTACTTGCTTTTTCTACTATCTCTTTCAAAGGTGTTGACTTATTTTGGCTCAGTTAGTTTACTTTGACATTATAATAGTTGATATTTAAGACATGTACGATTCTGTCCTGGTTATTACCTTAAACCACAATTTTGGATTAACCTACAAACTCCCAGCCCCAACTGAATTGGATAAGGGACCTTATACTCTACAACTTCTACCACTATGATAACTAATAAATACCAGAAGCCATGCCTTAAATATCTTTTTTTAAAAAAACAAACAGGAATGATTAGTAGGAGTTCGATAAATAGTTAATACTTTAGACAACTAGTTGCAAAATCTTGTCATCTCATAAACTGCATCATTTCCAAAAACTCTCATCAAAATGTGGCACAATTTCTGTACAATTGACACCATGAAGGTAACTCTATTCATTATGCATTTATATTGTGCCTTTATTTTAAAAGAGAGCTTACACAAGAGTTGTGTGTTCTTGGACAGACAAGCCAGTTCAACTCTTTTTGAACTGCAATTTCCTCACTGTACTGACTTCACTGGATAGTTTTGAGGCTCCAATCAGAAGGTGCCTTATAAACAATTAAGGACATAACAGACTAGCAGCCTAGCAAGGCTGAGACAAATAGAAGTTTAAACTTTCTATTCAATGTTACTATTCTATTCAATGTTTTTCAATTTTTTTTTGCAAAACAAAAACTGTTAGCATTGGACTTGTATTGTTTGTTTAATAAATATTAGCTACTATTCAGCTGCATTTTGGATTAACTAAATCTTGGAGGATTTACCAATTATATTGTTATTTCTATGAAACTACACAATCTGTGGTCCAAACAACTGACTTAAAAATGAATTTTTAGAACATGACCCAATTACAACTTGGGGTTGTACAGCAAATAGGACTCTGAAGCTGATAAAAAAAACCAACAACAAAAAAACCTTAGAATAATTCCAATATCAAAATAGCACATCCTGCCAAAGTCAAAAACCACATACTCCATGGACCAAATTGTACCAGTGATTTAAGCAATCTAGCAGGTTTGGGAATAACAAACTGCAGTCGTTTTCTTTCTGATCCTCATACAGAACCCTGTGAACCAGAAAGGCGGGTGGGGGTTGGGATCACCAAAGCAGCCACCACTGAAAGATCCAATGTCAACCCCAAGACATGACTATTTAGCTGCGGAGTGAGCCTTCTCCAAAAAGTACTTGAAGTCCTCTGTCCAAGTAAAAACCTAGACAAGAATTATGGAATTATGAAAAGCTCATAGAGGTCCTAATTTAACACAACCATCTTGTCTCCCTAAAATGAACAGTCCTGTTCGCTGCCTGCCCCCAGTGACCTCATACCTCACTAGTCTACCCCATAAATCCTTGGCCTCACCCTGATAAGTGCCCACCAATCCCCAGATGCACTATAGCCTTGCAAGACCTGTTTTCGAACAAGCTATTCCTGAGCCCTGGTGTATCCTCTCTGTTCCCCTGCCCATGCAGCCTATTTATCCCTCAAGGTCCAAGTTCACCTCCTCTGTGAAGTCTTTCCCACATCTTCCAGAGACAATTGCTTCTTTCTCTGGCCCTTGGCCACCTCAGAACACTGACAGCTTATGTGAGGATTCTCTTCTATTTGCGCGTCTACAGACTCTAAGACTTGAGGAGCAAAAATTGTGCCCTAATCACCCCTGTATCCCCAGCTCCCTGTATGGTGTCTCACTCATAGCAGACCCTCGGTAAGAACAGCGAACGTTTCAATCAATTTAGAAGAGTGTCCCAGACACTCTTCCAAATGCTTTAACATATATTAACTAGCTTAATACTCATAAAAGTCCTATGATTATGATAGCTACTTTTCATTATCCCCACTTTACAGGTGAGGACACTGAGGCTCAAAAAGGTTAAGCAACTTGCTCAGGGTTACACACCGATAAATAGCCAAGCTGAGATTTCACCGCAGAGAGCAGATGCCAAGACCCACGCCCTTGTCCACTATGCGATTCTCATTCCCAACAATTTTGCAGAGGACAAAAGTAAAGCTTCAGAAGCTGCCCTGAAATTTGACAGGACTGTTTTTCTTCAGAAGGAAGACGATATTCAAAGGCAGCCTAGGCATTTCCTCGGGTGCAGTCTGCCTTCAGAGCTGCTTCAAACAGAAGGGGTAGGAAAATTCTCAATTTGTGGCTAATTGAATTAGTGCCTCCCTCTCAAACATAATGAAATTCAAAGCCGTTTTATTAGTCCTCTTGGGACTCTTTTTAAAAATTCTTCCTCTGCTGTATTAGATTAGCTCCACCAAGATGGCCCTGTATAAAATGAGGTCAGGCTTTTTCAGGGTATTGGTTGCTGCTACCTACACCAGGGCACATGAGGGTCACTTTGTTCCGTCCTCCAATTTCCCTTCCAAACACCCCTGGAAGAGAGCAGAGCTTCTTCTAAACACCAGAATCAAACTGACCCTGCCCTCCCATCTGCCACATGCTCCCAGTAGCTAGTACTATGGATTTCTGGATGTTCCATTGAAACCATTACCTAACACATCCCAAGGTGACAGCAGTGGCCTGTGTTAAAGGAAAGTGACTGTGTCCCTGACCAGCACCACCCCATACACACACAGCCTTTGAAAAACAAACATGGCTGCACCCTGAAAGGTCTTTATTAGGCTGGTGAGTCAGAATAGGAAGTCAAAGACCCCTTCTTCCCAGAGACCTATCTACATATCCTCAGCCTGGAGGGAATACAAAGGAGGGGCGTTGCATGATCACAAACTGGTCTTTCCGAGATGATATGCCTAATGTTGCTTCTGTGGACAGAGGGCTTCTGTGCCTGCAGCTGTGCTGAGCACTGCCCATCCATCAGGGTAGTGCAGTGAAAACTGTGGGGGGGCTCTGGAGCCAGGCTGCCACCACTACTCACCATGTGACATTGTCTAAGTTACTTAACTTCTCTACCATAGTATCCTCATCTGGAAAATGGGGTTATCGAAGGTGCTTAACTCCTACGATTGCTGTGAAAGTTGCATGTGTCATAGGGGAGGGTCTTCGATCAATGCCTGGCACTTGGTGAACCCTCTAGAAAGGTTTGTGATTTATGTTTCTCCCCAACGTCTATTTTTTCTCTCTGCCAATGTTCTTAGCAAAGGAATGGTCTCAGCCTCAGCCATTCACCTAGATTAGCCCAAGCTAATGTTCCTTAACTTTTTTGTTATTGTTTTGTTTTTTGTTTTTTTTGTTGTTGTTGTTGTTTTTCACAAACCAAGTTCATGCAATAGGTTTTCTGGTGCAACCAACTACACACACAAGCACATGTGAGACTTAAACAAAAGTTTCATGGAACATTATTTGCCTTTAGCATGTACAACATGCTCTAGGATTCTCTATTCACTATGGTTCTGTTTCGTGGTTTTCAAGATAGCCACAATCCAGTAAATTTATTTCATTACTCAGCAGTGGGTTGTTAAGACTCTTCTAAAAAGGAGCACTGATCTAAGGTAACCATCATTCTCTAAATTCTAACACCATCCCATGAGGTAAGTACTATCATGCAATCCATTTGACAGATAAGGACACTGAGAACAGAGAAGTTAATTACAAAAGGTCACACAACTTTCCAGCAATTCACCCAGGTACCCATGATGTTTGCTTTGGTTCAGAAGCAGGCGTTGGCCTAAGTTAACCCAACCAAAGTGAATATGGATGAGGACATGTGGACACTGACATCCATGCTACAAACACGGGTGAAGTAGATCTGAGAAAGCTATCACTGTCGATGGCAGAACAGAGACAAAAAGACCCTACTCCTTGACGAGATGGTTCACCCCTGAAGCTACTCCACTCTCAACTGCCTCTTTTACAAGCTAGTAAATTCCCTGCTTGGGACAGTTTGGGTTGGGTTTTCTGTTACCTGCTGACAAAGTATCTGCATATCCTAACTGATATGTTGCCTTGTTGTGCCTCAAAAACAATTACATGAAGTAAGTGATATCATCATTCGTTTGTAGAAAATAAAGCCCAGACAATTACCAGAGGAGTCCTAGCTGGTAAAAAGTGGAGCCAAGATTCAAACCAAGGTTTCTTTGACTCCAAGACACTATACCAAACATCCCACAGTAGATGGTGTACTAAGTTATAAAGGATAAAATGAAGGGGGGTTTTATATATGTATATGCTTTCTTCTCCAAAGAAACACCATCTTTCTCACCTGCCCTCCCCCTCCACTGCCCAAACACACTGTCTGAACCCTCTCAGATGCTCTAAATCCTTCCACTTTTTCTTACAGTTGTTTATGTTCATGTCTTAGGTTCTCCACTAGACTCTAAGCCCTTAGAGGACAGGGGCCATGTGATGCAGCTCTGCAGCCCTGTACCCTTGCACATTGAAAGTGCAAAAGACATACACGAGAAATTGCTTGTCCTTGAATTCCTTTGTCCCATATAGAAGTAACAGGGAAGGGGAGGTAAATGCTGCAACATCTAGAGGTAAGTTTTACACAAATTTCGCCCAATACAGCTCTGTCTCGGGTGTGTGTTACGTGCAGGTGCTCCTTGACGCTCCTTATAAATGTCTCTATAGGGCAGGCAAAAAGACAAAAGCAAGCTGGGTGGGATCACTTTAAAAACAGATAAAATACTGGCACTGCCATTGATGCAGGGACCAGACTGGCTATATCAGGCCCCTTTGAGTTTTCAGGTCTGATCTAATTCTTAAAGCCAAGCTCAAATCCACTGTGGATGGTGGCCTGGCTCTGAGTTCATTTTAAATCCCAGGATGGATGGCCTTGCCAATGTTTTCTGTGTTCCCTGGGTAACTCTGGGAATGCCACAGCATTCAGGAAGCAAACAGCATTGACCGTGGCACTCATCACTTACAATCCTTCAGTAGCTTCCTTACCTACCAGATTTGGTGCATGCGTTTGAGGGGCTCCACAATATGACTTACATTTTAAGTCTTAACTTACATGTTTCCTCCACCTGTGGCCAACTGGCCGAGTCACAGTTGTCCCAAATAGCTCCCACAATATCCTCTGCTTCCTGGTCACTATTCGGGTCATGATCATGCTGGTGTCTCTGCTTTCCTGCCTTTGCAGTCACACTGTCTTCCGTGATCACATCTGTTCTGGAAGATCCACCTCCAAGACCACCTCTGCTGTGAAGCCTTCACCCCCACTCGAGGGACTCTCTCCCCATTCTGAACCCTGATAGCATTTTGTTTACCCCTCTCTTAGAACTGCTATTACAATTATTTGAGCACTGGTTTCTGTTAACCAACTAAAATGTAATATTATTATTATTGCCAACATTTACTGAAGTCTCCAAATGTCAGGCATTGTGCTAAGTGCTTCATGTACATTAACTCATTTAATTCTCACTATATCTTATGGAGGAAGTAAAAACGGAGATAATACTAACAACCTACTCTAGGACTGATGTCACAGAAATGGCAGCATCATGAGTTCCTCTTGAAATCTCCCCTGGAATTTATAACAAATTGAACAGTTATAATTCCACAAAGGACTCGCTGTGTGGCATACAGGCAAGACTGAGAGAAGTGCAATTGGAATCCTCTAAAGGTGGACAAATTGGGCAATCAGGGGAGGAGAGAAGGGGGAAGTACAGTAATCTACTTTATCTGGTTACTGCGAGGACTGAACAAGGAATACATGAAAAGCTCCCACAGCTGAGCTCATCATGAGCCTGGCACCTGGTAAGTGTTCAATACATGTTTGTCATCATCATCATCATCACCATTATCAACTCCATTTTACAGATGAGGAAACTGAGTTTTAAAATAATTTGCATATAGCTACACCACTAGTAAAACATGGAACTTGTGTCTGTGTCAATCACTGCCCTATACAGCATTTTAACCTAAGTCCTTTAGGGTTGTCATTAGATGACCACATCTTTATACCTGTTCAGAGTTTAACACAGAAACTGACCCAAAGGCAGTAGATGATGAAATTAATGGATTACATCGAAAACCATCAAGAATTTCCTGATCTTGTTGGGTGGTTTCTGCTGGTGACCAATGAATAGTTTATTTGCCTGGATGAGCCAAATTTTGCACACCCGGTGTGAGCTTTTCTGAATATAAGCTTCTTTCCTATTCTTCAAGCTTTTCCAATGAAGTACTTTTTTTAAGCTATGAAAAATGCCCTCTTACAATGCAAGATGTTAACAAATCCAACTATTTTCACCATTTCAATGTAAGCAGTGCACTTTGCTAATGGCCCCCCATGCCAAAGCCATCCTGCCCAGACGTACATGCCACGAGATGGAAGGATGTTAACAGCATTACCCACACCCACGCTTTCCTCCCATCACCCTCATCTTTGTAGTTTCAGTCCAGGCTACTCCGATTTGTTTATGTTGCCATAAATTAAAGGACACGCTTTTTTACATGTCCTGAATCCATTTCATTCAAGATGGTAGAGTAAGGGAAAAGTGGTTTCCCATAACCCTCTCAAATGTCCTGATATGAAATTGCAATGAGGAGCGTGCTTCCCATACCCAAGCTGGAGCATGGCCACCTGAAATGAATGCGCCAGCACCAGCCAGTCCCCAGGTCCAGAGGGGAGGATCACTTTCACCCACGCGTGAGCAGAAGGAGACGGTGTGCCTCTCAGCTAACCATGAAAATCGCTCACATGTGTCTCCTGGTCTCTTACAGGCCTGGCTGTGACCACAATATTTCAAGTTGTTTCACCAATGTTTGCCAAGCAACCTAGGACTTCATCCAAAGTCTCAGACAGTACTCCTAAGCAGAGCGCCCACACAGAGACCCCCAAGTCAACTACAATAGCTGAATCTTGCATATCCAGGGTCCCCACCCATCCTGACTCGACCCCCACTGCACTGAAATCAGGTCAGATCCAGGGCTCTCGACCACCCTAAGCAAACTGCAGAGGCTGAGCTGCCTGTCAGAGAGGAGAGGACAAAGGTTAGCTCCTAAGCTCCACCCTACATACAGAGCCCTGCGTTTTGTTCAACATGGTGATTACAAAAGTAACAGGCATACCACACGCTCATTCACTCCCACCTAATAAACAGGAAAATGTTGTGCCTTTCCATACCTCATTTCATTTGACATCTCATCATCTTCACAACAATCTGATAACCCTAGTGTTATTATCTGAGCCTCAGAAAGTTTAAGAGTCATGCACCTAAGATTATTCAGCCAATTAATGGCCAAGTCAGGACTCAAATGACAGTGATGTGATTGGACAAGGACCTACTTTAACTGTGAGATGAAGAGAGCAACTCTGGCAGTAGTCCTCAACACTGATCACAGGAGAATCACCCAGAGAGCTTTTAAAAATGACACTCCCTTGGCCCACACCAGGCCAACTGCATCAGAATGACAGGAAAAAAGGGCTCAGATATGGGTATTGTGTTAGGATTTTCCAGAGAAATTGAACCAATTATATATATATATATATATATATATATATATATATATATATATATATATATATATATAGAGAGAGAGAGAGAGAGAGAGAGAGAGAGAGAGAGAGATTTATTTTAAGAAACTGGTTCACTGGATTATGGAGGCTGATAATTCCAATATCTGCAGGGCGGGTCATCAGGCTGGAGACCCAGGAAGAGCCAATGTTGCAGTTGAAGTCTGAAGGCCATAAACTGGCAGAATTCCCTTTTGCTCAGGAGAGTTCAATATTTCATTCTCTTCAGACCTTCACCTGCTTTGATGAGGCCCACCCCCATTATGAAGGGCAATCTGCTTTACTCAAAGTCCACCAATTTAAATGTCAAACTCATCCAGAAACACCTTCACAGAAACATCCAGAATAACGTTTGACCAAATATCTAGGTACTATGGCCCAGTCAAGCTGACACATAAAATTAACCATCACCAGTCATTACAAAGCCTCTTCTAAAGGGGCTTCTACTGGGCAGCCACGGTGGAGAACCACTAGCCTGCCATTCCACATACTTCACAACTGTCTACATCCTGTTCAAAATCAAAAACTGCCAAGCCATTAACAAATTGCCCAGGATAGAGACAGATGAGGTACTTGTCTAAACCAGGTACTGCTTTCAGGGAAAGTAGCAGAGCAGTTTCTGTAGAGACAGATGTAGGTGTTGCCAAGAGGTGCATTCATAGGTTTTCTAGAAAGTAGGAAGAGTAATCACATTTTGGCTGCAGGTTCCAAATGGTTCTGATGAATGGCCCACGTTTATTCTCTTTACTCTCTTCCCAAACCCTCTCAAAGCAGAACTCCCTATCTTAGAGGGAAGGTTTAAGTTTTGAAACTTGGGAAAAGGCAGCATGAAATGGTTCTTTGGCACCTGACCTATGGTTTGACAAGGGTTGCTGGAGGCTTATGTTAAGAAACAATAAATCTCACCAAGATGGCAGAAAAATTTGTAGCCAGAGCTGGGCAAAGCATTTTCTATAGAAGTGAATTCAGAAAAGCTGATAGTACTTGCTGATAATGTATTTGCAAAATTTAGAAGACCTCCCCCGTCTGCTTGCTGGCTGAGAAAGTTTGAAAGATGAAGCATTATGCAGCAGAGGCATAAAAAGGTAGTATGTCTCACTCATTTGGTTTAGTTTTAAGCATCCATACTTTGGCGTTTGTTGTGGTGTGTTGTTCTGAAAATATTTAAGTGCATTTTATATGTGTTTAATTAACAAACTCAGAATTAGTTGAATACTTGCTCACCTGTGTAGTTCACACCAGCAAAATCATTTGCTGGAAATGAAAGTATAGGGCAAGGACTCCTGGGGAGTATAGCAGTGCTTCCTGGAAACCTGATCCTGCATTCTAGATGCTGCACCCCTCCCAGCTGATCCCCAGGAATACAAGTGCTTTCACTAAGTCCAGGATCTGGGATAACTGCTGAGAGGGCAAAGGTGATCTTTGACCTCTCACCACCCTGCAGATTTCCTTCTCTTCCCATCCCTTCTCCTGGCTCAGTCTTCTTTTTGTTCATTTCAGCTTTTAACAAAGCTCATCATGGTTGGACTCTTTCAAGGGGCTCCTGCTAGCTGTAGGTTGACTAGTTGCCTCTGCCAATAATAGTGGCTTTTTTGCCCATGTCTGAGTGTTGGCTCTCTGCTGGCTAATCTAGGTTGCCTTGACTAGGGTAACCTGACTCTCTTCATTTATCTCATTTCCCAGCAGGTAGCTCTAACATACTCTTCTCAAGCCAATAGCAGAGTGCAATAGCACACGTGGGAATAAACAGGTACCTTTCAAGCCCCTGTTTGCATCACATCTACTAACATTCAATTATCTCAAATAAGTCATATGGCTGGGCCTCTGTTGGGAAACCAAGATTGCAGAACAAGGGCAGTTAATGCAATCAGTCCACCATAGCTCTGGTTCCAGTTTGGAACTCGCTGAAACTGAGACAGCAAAGGACACATGGGAAAGCCTCTATCATTTATTCTGGTCCACCCAGAAGTCTACCTTGTTCATGCATAGCATATCCATCCACCCATTCAAACTAATTCTTCCTGTCCTGAATCATCGTCCCATAAACAATCTCCTGGATTATCTTATCGTCAGCCACCCAGGTAGGCATCCTTGATGCAAAGGCAGCATTCTCATCTCAACGGAGCCAGAGTAATAACATAAGTTATTACCATTATTATTAAGTCAATATTTATTAATTCAAAGTCTCTTTAAACCCAAGCTAGTCTAACTCAAAAGCTGGTGCACTGCTCCATCCCCCCCTACACACACACACACACACACACACACACACAGTAATAACTTCCATGATGTTCTCAAGACCACAAATACTATTGAAAAAGTCAAGTAGGCCCTACCCTATGTCCTAGGTGAGACTTAGCACTAATAGCCCAAGTTGAAACATCACATAGAAATCACAGAATTGGTGGTTTTCTTTTCAACTTGAACTTTGATGTTGGGTTTAGGTGATATCGCCTCTGCCCATCTAAAATAAGGCTTTTAATACTTTGTAGTAGTTCATTCTTTGAAGCACTGTGACTCAGTTACCATCCAGGGGCCATGGTGTGAAGTCCATGGCATTTAATGGAGTTCAAGGATAGAAAATCCCATCATCTCCATTCCACATTTGCTGCCTCAGGGTCCAAACTTCAGGACTACACAGTGAATTAGATTACATTGGCCAAAAATAACAGCTATACCACACATGTGAAATTGAGTGCTAATGTATCGTAAGATTTTGAACACAAATCCAGAGTAAGGTTAACATAATTTTCTTTTTTTAAAGTCACCCAAAGATAGCACTTCCAGTAAAAGGGCTGCAATTTGCATAACATTTTACACTTCCTAGCATGCTCTCACCTCATTTAATACAAATTAAGCACTATTATCTCCATTTTACAGATGAGAAAGCCATGGGTTAGGGAGCATTAACTGAGCTAAGCAGTTATATGGGCTGTCAATAATATATGAGACTAGAATACAGGACAAGTATTTCTGTGGCCAAATCTACTCAGATAAACACAATTAAAGAAGTTTCGTTGGATTGTTTTTGCTTTGTTGAAGTATCCTGATTAACCAACTAAATTATCTGGAACTCAGTTTTTTTCTAAAGGGTTGCCTACAGCAGTGTCAGGCTGTGTAGGTAGGGTCACCCAGTTGACTTAACAAATAAGAGGGCTGAGCTGTGAAAATGAAAAAGAAAACATACTCATTCAAATAGTTGGATATTCCTCATGAATGTAGAACCTCATGACCACAAGTGTTCTGAACCCCATCAGACGGTCTCAATGCCAGGAAGAGCCATATCATGGCAGCGATATTGGCAGTGGCAACTCCAGTATTCTATGTAGGAGTTTCATGAAGAATGACCTCCAGTTGAAAGGTGGTTTGTACGGTAGACACAGATTTTTCCCCCTTGAATTTTATGTTACAATTTAAAAACATTTTTTTCTGAAGTAGCTTTCAATTGCCTTTGCATAAAATTGAAAAAACTTAAACTGTACATAACAGAGGACATTAGAAAAATCACACTAATGATGGTGGTGATAATTACAATATACAATAGTGATCACAAGGTGGCCAACTCACCCCCCCCCCATATATCTGGGACTCCCAGCTTTAAAGCTGAAAGTCCCATGTCCCAGGGCCTCCCACCAACCTATCCTAGGTCAACTGGAACAGTTGGTTATTCTAAATAAGAGAGTCATTATTACTATAGGAAATGAGTAGAGAGGAATCTGATGGGATTGTGGGGCACTTAAACCTCAAAACCACCCTCCTTGATGTTGTCACTGACTGCCTGAAACAGGTTATATGGTGCCAAGGTGTCGGCATGTAATCAAATTAGTCCTTAATGTTGCCACCCACCCCTAATAGCCATGTTCCTTGTCCCCACCTGGACTCCTGGTGTTAGTCTACTCAGGTGACTGTCAAGCATCACCCCTAACCTACCCCAATGCCTTAATTGGGCCTGGTCTTTTCTCAGCAACATCTGGTGCCTTCTGAGTTACAGACACCCTTGGGGCTGTCCCAGGCGGCCATTTTTACTCTGGGTTCTTGATTCTTCTCCAGGGCTCTGACGAGAAGGAAGACCCCCCTGGCTCTCAGAACACCCTAACCACATCTGGAGTTTCTGTTTCCCCAAAAGAGCAAGGGGGACAATAAACACTAGGGAGAGGAAAGCAATGTGGGTTGGGAACTCTGTAGAAGGTAGGACTGGAGACGTATCTAAAGATGGGGAAGGATTTAGATGGGAACAAACAAGAAGAAAGGCATTTCAAGGGGGAAGGCACATGAACAAAGAGTAATAATGAGCAAAATATGTAGCATGGGGACTGGGAGACAAACGTGCCTCAGGGAGAGAGAGGGGGAGGTGGGGACCAAACCTTTGGTAATGGAGAAAGGAAGACCTCTACCCTTCATTTGATAGACTAGTGGTTCTCAGCTGGAGATAATTTCGCTTTTCCCCTGCTGCCCTCCCCCCACCCCAAGTGAACAACATTTGGCAATGTCCAGAGACATTTTTTATTATCATGACTGAGTGCAGATGCTACTGGCAGCTAACGGGTAGAGGCCAGAAATGCTATTAAACATCCTACAATGCCCAGGATAGCTCACCACAACAAGAACAATCCATTCTTAATTATCAAGAATGAAGCTTGCAGTAGACAATGGGGAGACGCTGTAGGTTTCTGAGCAGGGAAGCGACAAAATAACGTTGGTGGTGATACCCTCACATACCTGAGAGGAAGTTAGCAGGTACAAGAAAATCTCACTTTATGCAATAGAGAGAGTCCTGAAAAGTGCTTTGTGTGGGCCGGCCAAGTGGTGCATTGGTTAAGAGCTGGCTTGGGATCCGGCTCTGAGCAGCAGGGCCCTGGTTTGGATCCCACATATGAGGGTCAGTGACACTTCCCTCTGCAGCTAAGATAGTGAACAACAGCTCCCCCTGGAGCTGGGCTGCTGTGAGTCCCTGGGGACGGCATAGCTAAAGCCCCTGCTGCAGTGGGCTGCCATAGGCTACAGTGAGTGGCCGGCAGCCAGCGTGAGCTGCCAAGAGCCGCCATGAGCGCCGTCCAGAGGCCGGCGAGCGACTGCCTCATCCAAGGAGAGCGCAATGATGATACCAACATGGGCCAGTGAAGCGATGTCCTCCACAACTAGACTGAAGAACAAAAAAAGACAGCAACTTGTCTGTTCCCCTTCCCCGGTTCTCCAACACTGTTCCCCTCCCCCAATTCCCCAATAAAATCTTAAAAAAAAAAAAAAAAAAGACAAAAGATCTTCAATAAACTAATGTTGGGCAAAGACCATTTCAGAAAAAAAAAGTGCTTTGTGGCAATCAACATTTTATAAATTAAACCCTGTTTTATTTAAAGACATTTTCTTGAAGCCCTGCTAGATAAACCCAGAGGCGAATGCTCTTATAAACTGAAAGGTCCCTTCTCAATGCAAGTATCATTCCTACCCAGCATCCATACAGAAAACTGGCTGTGCTTTCAAGTCTCTTAACGGGAGGTAAACCTGATTTTCTCTTCCAGACACAGGAGGACAAGGCGGGCTTCCCTCCCATTCATGGAAGACGAGAAGCCAGATTCCCTGACTCCCGCCCACTCTCTGACCCCAGAGCAGCTCCATGTCAGATCTCTGATTGGTTCCAGGACCACAGTTTCTCTTTCCCCATGATTCATCGACTCTTGAATGCAACTATTTCTTCACCCTGTCACTGTGGGACACTTAATCCCAAATTGTATTGAAATCAAGAGATATTTTCCTTGCTGTTATGTTGGGAGCAGAATACGGTTCCTTTGAAAACTTCAAAAGTTAATTTTTTTTGTTTCTTGGTGACGGCTTTCAAGTCTTCAAACAATAAAATAAAGGATTTCATTTTCCTCTGGGTAAAGCTTGTTTTTACCCAGCTTTGGTTTTCTTTCCTTTCCTTTAAAAACCCCTCAACACATCGAAGCACACTAAATATTTATGAATGTAATTTATGAGTCTTGGCTGTTTACGTCTTGCCAAAACTAAAAAGTATGTCTGTGTGTGGCCTGAAAAATTCCAACTATGACAAAACCAAAACAGAGAAATGAGAAGCTATTTCGTATGTTAAAGGGGGTGGGGGCACTAAAGTAGGTCAAATGTCAAAAACTCCAGAAGTTACTCATTCAATGTATTCAACCTGCACAAAAGAAAATAAATAAATGAACTAGCATCTCCAAGGACCCCGTCCTGTTTGTCCTACCTCAGATGGTCATCAGTAAACATTTATTGAGAGCTTCAGGAGGGAGAACAGGTCAGGCATCTGAAAGGAGGGGGACTGTCGCTTGCTCAGCAGCTGGGGCGAAAGGTGCTGCCTGCCTCGACCTGTCGCCCAAAGCCTTTCTCAGCTGCCTGCCTTGAACTCTAAACTGTGCAGGGAGGGAAGTCAGCAAATCTCTAATGAGTTCCTGATCCGACGCCAATACCTCCCTTCCTTGCACACATTGCTTGGAGAATCAAAACCCAACATCTGGAATTTGACTTTTCACTGTCACAGGATGCCTCCAACGCTGGCTGTTGTTTCTAGAGTTACATAATTTCTCCTAAGGAGCCTTTTTCTCGCTTCAAAAAGAGAGTGAGAGAGATTGCAGAGGAAATGCCTATGATATTAAAAAGTCATAAGTACTCATCTGTGATAACAAAAAAAAGCAATGGCATTGGCTGTACATAGGTTCTGATAGTTAACTAGGATCTTGAGGGAATGGAGCCTGGTGGAACTGACCATAAACGAGCAGAAATAAAGAATGTGAGGAAAAGAGGGAAATGCCTCATGATGTGCAAACATTGTGGTGATGATTTAAATGTCTCAGGGAAGAATTAAAGAATTGGTGGTTTGGGGTGCATCTGGTGAGCTCGGACCATCTCACCCAGATAATCTTACCAACCTTCAATCAGTGGTTGGCTTAAAGTCTTTAAGCCTCGCCCCTGGGTGCCTCCTTCCTACTGCAGACGGGCCACCTTAGAAACACACACTGTGCTTGCTGTTCAAGGAAGAATCTGGGGAAACTTCAGGGGCCCGGCTGCTTCACACAGTGACTCATCGGGCAGGCTCTCGCTTTGCACCCAAGATCCCACTGACCCTGCTCAGTGGAAATGAGTTTTAAAAACCACTGGTTGGCCTCTTGAAAGAGGCAATGGACCTAATGGCTGATTATTTTCTTGAACTGGTCCATTGAACTGGACCTCCATTCTCCCTGTTAGAGAGGAGCAGGGATAAATACAGTCTAAGAGTCATTATAAGAATTTTACTGTCCTCCCACTAAAACTCTTAAGCATCCCTGGAAGAAGATTCCAGGAAAAATTAGATCCATTCTTAAATTTTCAAATATTTGAATCTCAAAAGTTAGGTAAGTCCTTTGCCCAAGCCAGGAATCAGAGCTGAGAACCAGTGTGTGTGTGTGTGTGTGTGTGTGTGGTGGCATTATCCCCAGTAAGGTGGGTGACCACTGAGTGCTTCATCTTCTTCCAGGAGACCAGCACTGGGAAGCAGATTGGATTAAATTTCTCTGTAATGTCAAGATCTCTCTCCATTCAGAGTGCTTAAAAATGAAGAAGGTGTCTACAGTTGTCATGAAGTTACCAAACTTAAAACTGAATCCTGCATGCCTGGCTCTTGGAATTCAATAATTAACAGATGTAGCCCCTGCCCTTGAGAAGACTATGGTCTAATGAGAGGTCCATATGATGAAATAGGTAATTACAGTTCAGAACAGTTAGTGTCCCGATGGGGAGTCCAAGACACTGAAAGTATATGTGAGAATCACCTAATTCAGTTGTGGGAGGTCAAGCACGGCATCATGGAAGAAATAGCATCTAAGATAAGATCAGAATGACAAGGTAAGAAGTAACAAAGAGAAGGAATAGAACATCAAGGGAGAGGTAACATCACTTGCAAAGCCCCAGCAATTTAAGTATATGGCATTTGCTGAAATGTGAGTGAGGAGAGGGAAACAAAAACAGATTCTGTAAGCCAGGGATCAGAACTTTTCAGTAAAGGGTAGATACCAAATATTTTAGGCTTCGCAGTTCATACAGTCTTTGTCGAAACTATTCAACTCTGCCACTATATAGAGAAAACATCTGCAAACAATATGTAAATGAATGTGTTCCAATAAAACTTTATTTACAAGAGTAGGTGGCAGGCCAGATGTGGCACATGGCCTTACTTGGCTGGCATCTGAACCCTTACTGTTCCAAATGTGATCCTCAGACCAGAAGCCTCACCATCACCAGGAGTTTATTAGAAATGCAGAATCTCAGGGCCCACTCTGCTAACCTAGACTCTGCAGCTGGATGCTCCCCAGATGGATGGCAGGCATATTAAAGGAGAGGCATTGCTGTAAGCCCGGTAAGACCTCTGGACTCCATCTTTGGGGCACACATGTTTGCATGTTTGGAAGATCCCTCTGGCTGTAGCACTACAAGTACCTGAGAATGAATTATCTGCTTAAGTTTCCCACCCTAAGTGTCTAGCTTGCCTCCTCATAGTCCTGGCTCTGATGAGGAAGATGGACAATAGAGGGCAGGACTATGGAACAGTTTCTCTCTTCTCTCAGCCTGGGCAAACCCACCGTTACCCTCCCAGCTCCCACCTCAACAAAGGCTGGTCCTGAAAAGCTATTGGGGGTTTTTGTTCATTAGGCTTCCTAATGGTTAACCCTTTGAGTGTATTTCCAAGTCTCAGTTGAAGCAATTTTTCTAGGGACCTTTTCTCCAGACCAGAGCTGGGCATCATGTTTCTCTGCTGTCCATTATGTTATCATTTGTTCCCATATAGATTCCATAACACTTTGGGGATTCAGTTCTCCGTGCCCACTCCATCTCTAGAGGCATTTCTGGCCGCATGCGTTTGATGCCAGTTTCTAGACCAGGATTCAGGCCAGAATAAGGCCCCTTAATTAGGTGAAAGAAACACTCTGGAACAGCTGTGCATGCTCTGAGGGAAGGCATCAATCAAAGAATGTATGCTCCTTTCCTACCTTTCACTTTTTTTTTTAGCTGAGCCATCCTGCTACCTGTTGGCAGCTCAACGGCAGCTCAGCTCGGGCTGGGCATTGAACTGCTGTTGCTCAGAGCTCAGCTCGCACTCTTGAGCGAGCTCTTAACCAACTGAGCCACTCGGCTGACCCTTCACTTATGCTTTAGAAAATCCAATTAAAGCAGGGCCTGGCACTCTCCTAATTTTTCAGCCATTTAACACACACAACAGCATTGCTGGTCATGCATTTAAACATGTACACACACACACTCATGCATGCACACAAATACACACACATGTCCCATTTCTTCCTTATCAGCTTCAAGGACTTAGAGACTTGGGGCGTGCCTGTGGACACTGTAGCCAAAAGGATGACGGAAAGTTGGTCAGAAAATGTCATTCAGCTGGCTTCATTGATTCCTGGTGTCTTTTCCTCTGCCTCTGATGATTATATTTCATCCACTCGCCTTTCCTGCTCATTTTGGCTTGTCCTTGGGGATGGTTCCCTCAGATTATGCTGATGTGAGCAAACTCTCTGAATAATTTTGCCTGGCTGTTTCTCTGATTTAAGGTTAAACAGAAGCTTTATAGTCCAACCTTCCTTTTCTTAGCAGAGCTTTGATCATGAATATCCCCAGGAAAGACCCCTGTGGAAATGACTACAATGATCTGGCTTGTATAAAATGCAGCCTGGGCATTTCCTGGTGTCATGCTCTCTGAGCTAGTTATTGTAAATGCTCCTTGCCAGGTGTAGTGTATTGATTTGATAGAATTTCAAATTCACTTTTTTATGACAAAATGAAGTTATTTTTAATAGTTAAGTTGTTTTGATATAACAGTGAAGGAAGATGTCATCATCTCATCCATTGTCATTGATAAACACTCAGCTGCTGAGGGGTGCCGTGAGGCTTATCAATAAAAAATATCTAAAGAAGCAATCATGGCAAAGGGACGCTTAGGCTATAAATACTGAGAGCTTGTGAGGACTATTCGAGAGTTTCAGTCTGGGTAAGGTGACTCTTTGCTGACCTAAATAGTTCTCTGTAGTGCTTTGGGGCACTAGTGCCTGCTGCAGTCAGGGCTACTACTGTTTCTGACACTGGCAAAAGCTGTGTGGTCAGTCTCCCGGTGAAGGAGATCAGCTTGTTTGCCAACACCAGCACCCTCAGCCCCTAGCAATGTGCTCTACCAACAAGGGACTTTTCATTTTTGCACCAGCAGCTGGAAGACGGCTCTCGGTTGACTAAGCCATCTCTCCCGAGTACCAACATGTAAAAGGTACACCTTGAACTACATTTGGGTTTTATTCCTTTTGTCTCCCTTTGCCTTGAACAATAGTGTAATTAAGCTATCATTGCTTATTAAGAGACATTAGCCTGTATCCTCTTGGCTTATGAAATTAATATAATTCCCACAGTGAACTTATGTGAAATAAAATACTGATAACAACAAACTCAGTCTTTAATCATAATTTTACCCCCCAAATCAAAACACCAGGTCAAATGCAACACCACTTGAGTGAAGGTGGTGGAACCCAACACATCCGTTCGTTCACCGGGACACCCAAGGGTATTTTCCAATATCTAAACTCCAGGCAATGCTTTATCAGTCTGACCAGTATATTTAGTACATAGTAGAGTTCAACATTTTTTAAATGGGATTATTAAAAATGGGATATGTCTAAGGGCATAGTGGTTGGGAACTTGGGCTCTGGAGTCATTCAACTTCAGCATGTACCCCAGTTCTACTTACTAACCATGTGACCGTGAATGCATGTCCTACCCTTCTCTATGACTCAGTTTCCTCCTATTTTAAAATGAAGATAAAGATAAAACCTACCTCACAGGGTTATCATGCCTTGAAGACTATATGAGAGCACTCATGAAGGGGTCAGCAGATTTCCTGGTTCCTGGCAAAACAAATAAATGTCAGCTACCATGCCTACTGTCTATTATTATTAAAGACTTCCCTTGAATTTTTACTAACCTGTGTGTGTTCCTACCTTACAGTCCAATCTACAACTGAGCTTCTCGCAAAGCTTCCCAAGCTAAGCCCAGCCAGCCCTGAGCATGACTTTGGTCCATCTACCCTGGTGTATATGAATAAGCCTCCCAACTGGCTTTAACTTGATTGGCTTGTTTGTTTTCTATTTGCATGTTTTACCTCTTCAAATAGAATTAGAAATTCCTTAAAGGAGAGAATCTTTGCAGATGACCCACCCAACTTGCTTTGCAGATGATCCACCCAACTGCTAAGATATTGACCATAATGTTATACGCATAGAAACATCTTAATCTTTGATGAATTAATTTTATTTCAGAATAAATAGCATCATGTGTGTCACAAGCAACATGAATTCCATTCAGTTGTCATCTGTGGTGCTGTGACACAGGCTACATTAAATTTGTTTTGTTTTGTTTTCTGTCATTAGAGTACTCAGAGTGAAAACTCTGCAGCTGGACTGCCCAGGTTTGACCTGAGTTTTTCAAACTATTAGCGGTGTGATTGGGGAAAGTTACTTAACTTGTCCAGCTTCCATTTACTCGTATGAAAATGGGGATAAAAAGAATACCTATCTCATGGGGTTTTGATGATTAAATGGGTTAAGGCATGTTCTGTACTTAGAGTAGTACTTGACACATGAGTACTTAAGAAGATTGTCATTTATTGTTGTCTTTAAATAAATCGTTTGGTATGAAATTAACTCATTTGCAGAGAAGAATGTTCACTTTAACTGAAAAACTCTTTGATAAAAATTGTAGTTGTTGTGCTGGCATGACCAATAACCATTTGCCAAATAAGTTATATAAATGATACAATTATTTTTCCCTATGCAGTATCCTTCTATGATATCAACTCTCTGCCTTTCCTGTGGAGAATCACCCTTTTCCCTTCACATGGTCCTAGCAACCACCCCTGTTGGTACTCTCCTCTCCCCACAGGTGTGAGCACAAGACCAAAACAAGCCAACCAGAGTCTTCCCTGAGAGCTGATTTATGGATCCTGAGAAAGAAAAGTTTCTCTTCCCCTGGGATTAAGAGCAGCAAGGACAATACAAACTAGAAATACTAGGTGACCTCGAACACCTCTGAAAATTAGAAGAAACTTCAAATTGATGCCAAAGCAGAAAGCTGAGATACAATGAGAGAAAGAGAAAAGTCTAAGAGTGTTTTATGAGCCCTGGATCATGACATCACTGGAGACAACTCAACCTCTAGGTTTCCCACGTCTATGAGCCAACAAAATTCTTCTTTGCTTAAGCTAGTTTGTGCTATATTTCTCACTTGCAACCAGAGGAAAACTGACTGAAACACTTTTAACTGTATGAGTCATGTGTCCATTAAAGCAGGTCCAATTAAGAGAGAAGAGTTTCCTTTCAATTATTTAACATTACTTGGAACTAATAAAAGTAATTTTATTTTGTTAAAAAATTCTATAATTTGGGGCTGGCCAAGTGGTGTGGCGGGTTCAGCGCTGGCTTGGGAAGCCAGCAGCCCCGGACATATGAGGGCCAGTGACACTGCCCTCAAAAAAACAAAAAAAAAAATTCTATACTATAATTTGGAGTCTTAATTTGATTTAAGGAAGTTTGACTAAAAGGAATTGTTTTATTATGTTCTTTATTTTTATTTTAGGCAGTCATAAGTAGAAGTTTAAGAAGAAAGGCAGATAGTTTCTTCATAGATATAATAGTAAATGTGTAAAATAAAAGTGAGTGAGATTTGTTGTCCATTTATCTATAAAAAGTGAAATATTATATTTGGACATATATATACACATATATGTATATATGCAATATATATATATATGTATATATATATATATATATATATATATACTGACAGAAGGAGCTCATGAGTTTATTGAGTCCCTACTATGTGTCAGCCCCTACTATTCCAATGTGTTCTGGATGTTATTTCACTGAGTACTTACAACAACTTCCCTTGGGGGTAAGCATTGTTATCCCTGCATCACATGTGTGAAAACAGAGACACAAAGACATTATGTAATTTGCACAAGGTCACATAGCTGCTAGGTGACAGAGCCTGGATTGAAACCCAAGCTCTCTAGCTCCAAAAACTGTGGTGTCCTTCCAATACACTACTTTGGCTACTGCTGACAATTGGCATTGTCACCCCTGGTTTCCCAGTATCTAGAGTGAATTAGAGTGCTATTACATAAATGTGCTTCAGGTACTTTTCTCCAACACTGCACTTATTTTCACAAAGTGAAAACACAAAGCCCTGTGTTAGCTAATCACAAGATGTAGCTGCTTAGAATCCCAGCCCCTGCAGCGGAAACCCCAGGTTGAGGGACCCCAGCTGGAATCTTAGCCACAGGGACCTTTCTGCCCCTCAGTGATTTGCAGACTTGCTCTAAAATAGATGGGGATCCCTGAAATAAAGCAACTATGCTATTGGGTTTGAAAAATAAATGACTCAAATTTAAGCATATTATTTAGAAGTAGTGAGGGAGATAAAAAAAATTTTAAATGATAAAATCACAAAGTACATTAGAATACTGGATTTTGATGACACTAAGGAGATAATGGTATGTGATCACATTAAAAATAAGATTCCTTATTCATAGAATCATAGTGATTTATTTAGAAATGAAATAACTCATGACTTGGATTTTCTTTTAAATAGTCTGGAAGGGAAGGGACATAAATGAAACAAGAGCGGGCATGGTTCCCATATTATTCCCTCAACATTTGTATGGGTTTGACATTTTCCTTAATAAAAGAAAAATTAAAGAAAGACATAAGAATCTATAGCTTTTAAAAAGTGAAAGAGTTTGCCTTTTGGGAGGGGCCAGTGGAGGGTAGAACTCGGGTATGGAGAGAAGTGAGATTAGGAATGGCTGTTTTCATGAAAGCCCTTGAGAAAAAATTAAAATTAACTTTTAAAAGAAATCAGAAAAAAAAGAGCCCATGAGTCAACCAGCCCCTCTCCACTCCACAGCAGACATCACTAATCAGCCTCAGCCTGATGTCCCATCGACCCAAGAGGAGCCTCTGGAACCCTCATTGTGGCCTGCCAGGGATGAAGCCCCACCGGGGATAAGGCCAGTAACTTGCTCTCACAGTTCGACAGGCTCTGATCTGCCCAGGATTCTTGCCCTCCATTACTCCAACTTCACCTGGACACCCTACCAGGGTTGTTAGAGCTCCCAAAACTTCCCACACAGGCCCACAGTCTGAGGTCAACTCTCCTGACGTGCCCTCAGTGCATTTCTGTTGGAGTTCCTGCTGAGCCAAAACTACCAGCCCCACTTCAGTCACTGGCAATAACATTCTCCTGTGATGTGCTTTACTGCAAATCTCAGAAAGCGATGAGTGCTAACAGATCCTGGTCCTGTGCAAAAGGAAAATGTTAGAATTATATTTGGGTCGACTTCTGATGTGGAGGGGTGCTTTTCCACGTTTGGACAGAAATTGAAGTGCCAGTCATGTCTTTCCTGGCTGGCTTGCAGTTCCCCTGGGATGTGTAACTATATCAACATCAACTGAGGAGAATGGGCAGGGTCTAATGAATCAGCCCTCATTCATTTAGTGAGAGAACTTGGCTGTTGCTCCATAGGCCCTGGACCTGTGGACCCAACCCTCCCCATACCCAGCCTCATCCCAGCGCTGAGCTCCTCAGCCCCTCCATAACTCCATCTCTAACACTAAACCCATAACTAGGGTCATTTAGTTCTTTAATTTTTTAAAAATGTTTCAATTACAGTGGACATACAATATTATATTAGTTTCAGGTATACAACATAGTGATTAGACATTTGTATAACTTACAAAGTGATTCCCCCCAATAAGTCTAATGCCCATCTGACACCATACATAGTAATTACAATATTATTGTCTGTATTTCCTAGGTGTCCCTATGACTGTTTTTATAATTGGCAGTTTGTACATCTTAATCCCTTCCCCTTTTTTATCCATGCCCCCAACCCCCTCCCACCTGGCACCCATCAAAATGTTCTCTGTATCTGTGAATTTGTTTCTTTCACTGAGAGATGGGACAGGAGAAGGAACTACACGTGCTGAATATCTCCACAGCCAGGCACAGTGCTAGGCACCTCCTACTTATTTCATCCTAACCCTCAATCCTATTTTCATTTTTCATTTTACTATTTTTCATCTTACAGAAGAAAACACTGAGACTTGGACAGGCTGTGAGTTTGCCTTTGCCACATAGCTAGAAAGTACAAGAAGAGGGATCACTTCTAGGTCTTTCTGAATTAAGAAATCTTTGTTCTTCCTCAATAATCCAAAACAAATGTCTATACTCACCCATTAACCCCTCACCAGTACCAAGGCAAGAGCCACAGACAATTTGGGGTTAGCACTTATGCCCATCTGGAAAAGGTTTTCCACTTAGAAATGGGTTTGGGCAATATTTGAGCCCATACTGCAGGAGTATCAGGTCTCACTTCCCACATCAGGAAGTGCTGAGGAGGCAAACCTCCCCAGGTAAAAGGAATTTACCGCGTACCTCCCAGTATCTGTGTTATACCTGCTGTCATTCACATGTCTCTGAGTCTTCACACAGACCTTGCCAGGACCTCAGTGTGTCTCCAATAGCCTGGAAAAAGTGAGCATTTTCATGGCCTGACTTACTGAAGAAAAAAATAGCAGACCAAAGAAATTTTTAAAAATCTAACCAAAACCCATGATGTAATTGACAGCATTTGGTATTTTTTCTTTGTTCAAATATGGCACTAAATTTTTACCACAGGCCTCTGGCTCATCTTGAGGTTGCCTAGTCTATTGAGGCCCAAGTTCTAGGGTTGACACTTATTTTCAGCTTAAGTTCCAACACACAACTCAACTCCAGGGAGTGCCATTCATATATATCCTTTAATGGCAGGACCCCAACCTTCCCTGTGCAAGGAAGCTCTGCCCACCTTCTCCAGAGCCCAACTACTACCAACTGTGACATACCTCTCTCAGTAAGTGAAGGAACTGCAGATAAAAGATCAGTAAAATATATAGACCATTTGAAACAACATGATTAACCAACATGACCTAATCCACATATTTAGAATACCTGACCCAACATCTGGAGAATACGCATTCTTTCTACGTGCACATCAAACATGCACCAAAATAAACCTAAAATTGGACCATGAAATAAGTCTTAATGGTTTCAAAAATATTAAAATCAGGATATTTTATTTGATCATAGTAGCAATGAATGAGAAATCAATACCAAAAGATAAATAGAAAATCACCAAACGTTTTAGAAATTAAGTGACTAACAATTCAATAACCCATAGGTCACTGAAGAAATCAAAATGGAAACCAAAAAACATTTTGAACCAAGTGAAAATACAAAATATCAAAACATGGGCCGGCTGAGTGACGTGGTGGTTGGGCGCTGGCTTGGGAGGCCAGCAGCCCCGGTTCGGGTCCCACATGTGAGGGCCAGTGACACTGCCCTCAAAAACACAAAAAAACAAAAAAAACAAAATATCAAAACTGGGGAAATGCAGCTGAAGCAGTGTTTAAAGGGATATTTATAGAACTAAATGCATATATTAAAAATATAAAAAATACAGTAAGTAATTGCACATATATATTTAAAAGAAGAAAGGCTGGGCCGGCCGAGTGGCGTGGTGGTTGGGCGCTGGCTTGGGAAGCCAGCGGCCCCGGTTTGGGTCCCACTTATGAGGGCCAGTGACACTGCCCGCAAAAAAAAATAAATAAATAAATAAAATAAAATAAAAATAAATAAATAAATAAATAAATAAATAAATAAAAGAAGAAAGGCTGAAAATTAATGAGTTTCCATTTCAGGAAGCCTGAGGGAAAATGCAACAAATTAAACCCAAGAAAAATAGAAGGAAACCTATGATAAAGATAAGTGCAGAAATCAGACAGAAATCAATAAGTGCAGTAAACATACAATGAAGAATACAAAAAAAATTTTGGTAGTTTGAAAAGATTGATAAAATTCATAAATGCCTAACACTGATTTTTTTCACAAAAAGAAAATGCAATTAACCAATTCTAAGGATTAAGGACATCATTAAAAATCCTACAGATATTTTTCAAATAGGGTAATATGAAGAACTTTATGACAATAAATTTGAAAATTTAGTGAAATGAACAAATTCCAGAAAAACACAATTTACCAAAACTAACATAAGAAGAATAGAAAATATGAATAATCATATTAAAGAAATTAAATTTATAATTTAAAGATGTCCCTTAAAGAACAACCACATATTCAAATGCCTTACGTTGTGAATTCTTACACAAAACTTTCCAGAGAGTAAAAAAAGAAGAAATACTTTTCCCAACTTTTTATGAGGACCAAAACATTGTTTTCAGAACTTAACATAAGAAAATTACAGAAACAGAAATCCTAAGCAAGATATTAATGAATCAAATCTAATAATAGAACAAAAAAATAATATGTCTTGACCAAATGAGATTTACTCCAGGAATGGAACACTGGATTACACTCTAAAATAAAATAATTCATCAAATTAACTACGCAAAGGAGAATGGAATATGGGCACCTCAAATATGCTCAAATCTCAAATACATTCATGGATAAAAACATTTGATAAAATTCAAAAACTGTCCATGATTTAAAAAAACTCTCAACAAACTAAAAATAGCAAAGAAAGGATATAAACAAAATTCTACATCTAACACTCTCATATTTTTTTTATTCAGTATTATACTAGAAGTCCTACCCAGAACAATAAAGCAAGAAAAAGAAATAAAAGGTAAAAAGATTGTAAAGAAAATGGTAACATATCAGTTTTTATAGAGGACATGATTAAGTATACAGGGAAAATCCAAATGAAACTGCAAACTATTCAGTATACTAAGTTAACTTAGCAAGGTTGTTTCATACAAAATCTAACTGCATATTTATGTAATACTGAAAACAATTAGAAAATTAAATTTCAAAAATGTTAAATACAATAGCACCAAAAATTATAAAATATTTAGGAATAAATGTAACAAAAAGTTTGCAAGACCTGTATGCCAAAAACTACAAACCACTGTTGAGGGAAATTTTGAAAGACTTAAATAGATTAAGAGATAGACAATTTTCATGGATTAGAAGACTCAATATTGTTAGAATGTTGATTCCCCCTAAATTAATTTATAAATTCAATGTGATCCCAATCAAAATCCCAGCAGGCTTTTTGTAGAAACAGACAAGCTGATTCTAAAATGTATACAAAAATGCAAAAAACCTAGCCAGCCAATATAAAGATCAAATCTGAAACATGTTATTAATAACACAATTTACAAAGCTACAGTTGTAACATAGTAATGAAAGCACAGGCATAAACGAATGGACTAATGGAATAAAAAAAGAGAACCCAAAAATAAACCCACACATACACAGTCATCTGATTTACAATAAAAGTACACTGTAATTCAGTGAGGAGTCTTTCTAATAAATGGAGTTGGATCAGATGGATATCCACTCAACGATAGGTACAAGAATATTCTTAGCACCTTAATGTGTAATTGTTCCAACTAAAAACAACCGAATTTTCATCAGTACCAAAATAAACCATCATATACTCATGTAATGGAATATCGCAAAGCACAAAAAAAAAATGGTTTGTCACTACATTCAATAATATGGATGATTCTCACAAATACATTGTTGAGAAAAAAAAGAAAGCCAAACCTAAAAGAATAATTCCATTTACCATATTTTGCAGTGTATTATGTGCACTTTTTTTTCCCAAATTTGTGAAGTAAAAATAAGGATGCGCTTTATACATGGGTAGTACTAATTCCGTTTCCCTGAAAGTTTGAGCTAAAAATGTGGGTGTGCATTATATATGGGAGCACATTATACATGGTAAAATACAGTATATAAAGTTTAAGAACAGGCAAAAGTAACCTACAGTGAAGAGCTCAGAATATCGATTGCCTTTGGTGGGAATATTCATTTAGAGGGAGCACAAGGGAACTTTCTGGAGCATTAGAAACATTGTAAATCTTGATTTGAGTGGTGATTCCATATCAAAATTCATTGAGCTGCACTCTTAAGAGTTGTGAACTTTACTGTATGTATGTTCTCAAAAGTCAAAAGAATATCTTGACGATTGGAAATCAAAGTGATTGAAATTTTCTTTCACAAATTTGTCTCAATTTTGGCTTATTTGCACAGCCATTGCAAAGAGTCAAGTGCATACTTATAAAATTTGCCATCTAAGGTGGCCAAGTGGCGCGGTGGTTAAGCGCTGGCTTGGGAAGCCAGCAGCCCGGTTCAGTCCCACATATGAGGGCCAGTGACACTGCCCTCAAAAAAACAACAAAAAAAACAACAACAAAATTTGCCATCTATCAAGGTTGTTGTGGAAAATTAATGTATCAAATGAAATCTTTTTCCTTGAAATGTATTGGTTTGTGAACACTGATTATATTCATTTCCAGTTTTCCACTTGACTTTCTGTTGTGAAACTTCTGTTTCACTTGATCAGAGGACACCCGTCATACCGTTTTACAAGTCAGAAGTTCAAGCAATTAATTCCCTTAAACAATGAAAACACTCTTAAATACAAGTGCTGGATTCTTCTATAGTGGCTTAAAGCTCTGTGGAACTTTTATTATTTGTTCTTTTTATCATTAGGTTTTTTTTTTTGTTCAAGGTAGTTATATTCAAAATAGCAACCTTTCCTGCAGACTAAGAGAGAAGGGGTAGGTGTATGTGTGTCTTATGAGTGTGTGTACATAAATTCATAAAGTTCTGGATATAATTATATATTTCTTCCTAAAAAGACACTGAAAAGTATCTTCTGTTTCTCTTAGGAGCACAATGAATGTGAGAGGAATATAGTGGCATCTGTTTTTGTTTTTAATAAAGAAACAGATTTCCTATGAAAATATGGATTTTTTACATACAACCTGACATTTAAAAACAGATACTTTTTCCAATGAAATAGTTAAAAAAAAAAAAAAAAGCCAAGACAGCTGAATTGTGGGTGCCAAATACTCAATTAAAAACAAATCAAGCAAAATAAAGGGGTACTGAGGTGGTTCACAGAACTAATCGGGGCATCACAAAGGGAAGCTGGGTGTCAGAATTCTTTCTGTTCATCTCAGCTCCCTGTGTCTGTATCTGTTGATGCCATCCTCTCTACTGCCAACGTGCCTTCTGGGCTACAGGAAGCATGGTCACAGATAGCTCTGACTTGCACCTTTCCTGCTTAGACCCAAGAGGAAAGACACCCTCACTACCAGAGCCACCTTCTAGCACTCTGAGGAAAGCCTCTCAGTCCCCTGCCTGGTGCTGGGTCACCATCCCGCCCGTCATTATGACTCATGGAGCAGGCTTGGTGCAGACAAAAGCCATCACTATCCACAGCAGATGGGTCCTGAACCTCAAAAAGCCTTCACAGTCTAATTCAGCTTTAACACCCCATTTATTCACTTCTCCAGACGTGATCATGTCATCCTCTTCGATTTCTATCCGGTGTCAGTTTTCCATTTTCCGCTCTTTGCCTCTGAGGCCTTTCCCACAGTCTGTCAGCACTCTCAGCCAGTCCCAGGCCCTGATCTTTACCAGCACATACACACGAAGGCTTGGAATGGTTGAAAAGATTGACAGGAGAAAAGACCATGTAAAACAGTTTGAATTTTGAAAATGAGTAGCTTACACACACTACAGATTTCCTCTAGTTTTGATATACATTAACGCCCATAAATAGCAATGATCAAATCTATATGCACACATACTTACACATGTACTTGCCGCTCTCACCAAGCAGAACAATCACCAGCAGCCTAGGTTTACACAACTGCAAGAATGAGGATCCACAGGGAGTAACTAAGGGAAACTGGGTGAGGAATCATGGCATCTGGGAGCCAGCAGTGAAGGATTCTAGCCTCACATAACTGATTGAATGATTTTGAGTGATTTGCTTCATCCCACTGGGTCCATTTGCCCATCAGTAAAATGAAGAAGTGGGACTAGGTCAGAGGTCAGCAAACTGTGGCCCACAGGCCAAATCCAGACCACTAACTATTTTTATAAATAAAGTTTTATTGGAACACAGCCATGCTTATCCCTTGAAGTATTTTCTATGTCTGTTTTTTTATAAATAAAGTTTTATTGGAACACAGCCATGCCTATCCCTTGAAGCGTTTTCTATGTCTGTGTTCATGCTGCAAAGCAGAGTTGAGTGATTGCAACAGAGTCTGTATCATCTGCAAAGACTAAAACATTTACTATCTGACCCTATACAGAAAGATTTCCAGACCCTGATCTAAATTAGTCCCCACAAAACCATTTTTCCCCTGAAACACTTTCAAGTAAATAGTTTTCTATCTGAATTATCCAGATAATTGCCACATCTCTGATTTTCCTTCTCCAGTACTATTGCTGTTTACCCAAGCCTCATGGACCTGTGTCTACACAGGCCAAGACTAGCAGGAAACTTATCATTCACCGGCATTCAGTCAAAATAAGTAGCCAACCACATTACTCATATTTTCCCTACAGCAATTGCAGCCGTAATATAAAACATCCAGACACTCGTCTAGCATCTCTCCATCCACTTCTCTCTGGTCATAGAAACAAACAAGAAAGGTTTAAGAAGATTCAATGTCTATTCAGGTCAAAGTAAAGGGAAATCATGAACGTTGCTGAATTCCGTGTGGATGGCCATAGCTGGTAAAACAGACAAGGAAATCTATTTAGGAGTCTGAATTTTCTATTTTGCCTCTCAGAATAACGGAATTGTTGCTCAGATGCCATTTGATTTTATATTGGAGAGTGTAGCAAGAGAAAGCAAAAATTGCACTAATAAAACTCTCTACCCACATTTTTTCAGTTTTCTTCTTGGTTAGTGCATAAACTTTGGAAAACACCATGCATCCTGTAAAGCCGATACCTCTCAAAATTTTTCTGTGTAATATCATACTGACATATTGGGAAAAACCAGAAGGGAGCGAGCAGGAGACACACACACACACACACACACACACACACACACACACACACACACACACACCCCTACCTCTGACAAAAAAGGAATCCAAAAGCAATAACCAATCCCCAAATGCCAGGAAGCTGGGTTGTAAATTTAACACAAACAGCTCCCTCTTCAAATTTTCAGTCCGTTTATCAAATTTTAAAAACTAAATGACAAGTTAAGATTATTAGTCAAAATACATAAATAAATCACCTTACATATGTGATTTCCAAGGTCTGTGAATGATTTCACAGTGGTTAGTTGTAATAAGCGAATGCACAGGCACCGTGGGCTCAGGAGCAGAATTTGTCCAGGTGAAACTGGACGCCTGCCGATCCGCAGGCAGCGCGGCTCGCTCCGAGGGCAGGCACAGATGCCTGGCTGCACGCACAGGCCTTTGAGAAGTCATTTGGTGAGATTTCTCCTACCAGCCAACCCTGACGTCTTACCCATTGCTTGGTCTACGATCCCCTACATGCAATTTCGTTATTTATAAAAAGAACGTTTTTTTAGACAACTCTGAAAAGCAAGGATTAAGTCAACTTGTCATAAATTTCTCATGCTAGAAACCAACTAATGGAAAACTTTTTTTAAGATATAGTTTGTCAAATGCTTGGGGTTTAACGAAATGCCAAGACCTGAGAGTCATAAATTATCTGGTGGAACAGGAGGCCTCTCAGAGAATGAGTAAGGCTGGAGTTCTGTGTTCAGGATGAATTGGTTGTTGGGAAATTCTTTATCTAACACCTTGGTCCTTTTATTTACCTGTGTAGCTTTACACAACATCCAACATTAACAGCCCATATGTGGCCGTCAAAAGCCAAATATAAACAGAGAAACAAGACATAAAGTTCTTTGAGCAGATACCCCTCAGCTTGGCCCAGAGCCAGGTCTGCCATGCAGGGTCCCCCTGCCCTCCTGGCATCATTCTGTCACTGCAGTTCATGGTATTACTGGCGTTGGAACAAAGCCAGCTGTCTTCCTTTTCAAACCAATTTGTCTGATAGCAAGGATTATTGTGTTAAGTAGTCTGTCACTTCTCAAAAAGACCAATCTTTAATGTCCTTCTTATACATATTGCTCTCTGAGCATTTGAAGGCATTTTGGTGATACCACCCCATACCTGGCTTATTAACCTCAAAATAAGCCACCCTCATTTGGCACCTTCTCAGATAAACAACAAAGCACTTTTAAACATAGAGCCACACAAATCTAAATTTCTTAGACTATTTACATAGTACATGTAAACATTAAAAGCAAATCTATACCAACAAAGGAAAATGACCCCATAACGTGTGTAAAAATCATTTGTGGCTTGATTATATGAATAGTTCCTGTGAAGGATTCAGGAAGTCAAGCCTCTCGAAGCAATTTCCCCAGTTCTCCACTTCACTTTGTGAGCATAGACTGGGAATGAAACTCTTCTTTTTCCTTTTTTTAAAGAATATTTTCAGTATACTCTGAGAAGAAAATATGGACTGTTTTGAAAAAAGACATTCACTCCGTGGAAGGCTGAGTCCTGGTCTCAAGTCTCTCTGAGAAAGTGTCCCTAAGTCAAGAGACTCCCCAAGATTGTGATAAGAAATAGCAATATTTCCTATATATTATGCATGTGTCCATTTGAAATTGCATTTCTATGCATGCTACAGAAACCTGATTCTAGCTACTTAATCAAAAGGGCTTTGTTATTCAAACATAGCAGGAAGTCCTCAAGTGTCTCAGGGCAAGTGTATCGGTTCCCAACACCAGCCAAGTCTCAGCCTGGCTCGGCTCATCTTCAGGCTTCCTATCTCACAAGAGGGCGGTCCACACTCAGTTCCCATCCAGACAGAAAAAAAAGTGGAAAGAGCAGGGGATGCCAGCCTACACCAGAAATGCAAAATCTTTCCCCAAAATCCTTAGCAAATTTGTGTCTCACTGGGGAGGCTGAGACACGTAATGGCTAGGTACATTGCTACCTCAAACAGGATTAGAATCCTCTCTCAGTAAGGCAGAAGGGGAGATGGATATAGTCACGTGCTGCAAACCAAGTTTTGGTCAATGACAGAACCGCATAAACAATGGTGGTCCCCTAAGATTATGATGAAGCTGAAAAATTCCTGTTGCCTAAATGACATCACAGCTGTCATAAGGTTGTAATGCTTTAATGTCCTGGAGCAACCCATCACTCAGGTGTTTGTGGTGATGCTAGTGAAAACAAACCTACTGCACTGCCTGTTGTATAAAAGTATCACACAATTATAGTACTAGGCTACACCATCTAGTGCACAGAGTGCACTCTATGATGTCCGCACAACAAAATCACAACAACACATTTCTCAGAATATATCCCCCTCAAAAAGGGACACATGACTGGACTGGGAAGGTTTCTAGCAGGGTCCACCACAGTACATTCTTAGTCATTTGTCCATGCTCAGAGGAGAGGGCCACACCCAGGCTTCAAAGAAACAAGATGTCTTCTCCAAGACTGGTAAGTACCAGAGGCATTCACTCCCAGAGAGACAATTTTGACCTGAACTCCTAGGGGGTGAAATCCTGAGTTAATCATTGTGCCTTATGCAAAGTGGGCAATTACGAGATCAACGTGATCACTACTAATTCTGGAAGCACATAGCATCAGGATTTTCTCATACAAGATTGACCATAAAACATGACCCAAACACACAGTTGTAAAAAAAAAAAAAAATACTATTCACTCACTACTTTTCCTTGAAATTATCAGGCTGCAAAATCCTATGGAAACAGACAATTTCCTGGTCCAACATATTGCAACACAGTACTGGTCCCTATTGAATCAAAGAAGGAAAAGAAGGAAGGAAGGAATACAGAAGATATTTACTCTATTTATAAAACAGAAAGATAAAAGGATGATTATTCACCTTAACAAATGAGTTTTCCTTAAGATGATTTTTAAGAGCAAGATTCCCCAATAACTTTATAGTAATAACTCAGTTTATTTGCTTCTTTACAAGAACACATCTAATTGCAAAAATGTAACCTGACACTTGTACTTTATAAAGATTTGGCACAAGATTGGCACTGTGTTAGTAACTGCTAAAGCTGGATCAAGGAAACACAAGTGTTCCTTATGGTCTGCTCTCTCTTTTAGTTTTTGGGTTGAAATTTTACATAATAACTTTCTTAAGAGATTCGCTACTAGAAAACTAAAAGTTCTGGTATCCCTCTTTAAAAAGTTGAATACCCCTTCTTCTAACCTAAAAGGGAGTGTGCTGTGTGATAAACACCCAGGTCAATAAGGAAATGAAGAATGGGGCCTCGTTAATTTAAAAAACAAAACAAAACTATGCTTAAATTCCACAAAAATGGTTTCTGCTGTGAAAATGAGCATTCTTTTGAGAATATTTTTAAAGGATAGGTATGTGTTACTGTGGTTAGAGATGTTATTTAACATAGGAAAAGAATCTCTTTGGAAATTATGTCCCCAGAGAAGCTCTCTCCACCTATCAGATGGGCCATTGAACTTGATGTTCAAAGCACATGACAAATGCTATGCTATTCTCTCCAATATCCCTCGTTGATAATATGTGGCAGGAATTGTTCCTGTTGGTTTTCTAGAACAAAGTGTTTAGAGGAAGGCTGTGGCTTATATACAGCTGATTTTGGAAACACACCACGCTTTGGACAATAGCATTTATTACTCTTGGTTTATTAATAGATCCAATCATAGCTTTTAAAACATTTATCTACCCCCAGATAATTTCCTTTTACACTTGCATTCACACTACCATTCTCAGTTATGTGTCTACTACATGAATTCCTGAGATGAAATCATTTCCATGCTGTTTGCCTTAATATTTCCCTTGTTTTGAGAGAGATCTTCTATTCATCTCCCTATCCTCCTAAAACCTCAATATGAGTGTTTTCTCAAGTTCAATTATTCCTTCAGAGGTACAGGAAACATTTTTGTATCCATTCACTTATTCATTTACAGTATGAACCAACTTACCATTTTCTAGATCACTCACAGAAAGGTCTCTTTCAAAAAAATATGCTGTACCCCATGCACAAACCATTTCTATTTTCAAATAATAAATATATGGCCAAACAACAATGCCAAATGTGACGTGATGAAAAACAAATTGGTAACATTAATTAATTACTATCTTAGACCTGAAGACCCAAGTTGACTTTTGATAGTTGCAATTTTTTTCTTGATAGTTCTACTTGAAGCACTATAAAAACACTTCAATTGTTTAAGTATTATTACCAGGCCAAAATTGTATTGACAGATGAAAATAAAGTATTAGCTTAAATAACAAAACTTTGTCCATTAAGATAGCTTGTAAAGCAAAACAGACCAATGGGCAGTTATAATCTTTGTGTATATTGCCAAATTTGTGGTGGGAAAAAATGGCTATATAGCTTAGTTCTGCTTAACTATTCTTGTTCATGTATGTATGAGATGTAAATAAAATACACATGGTTAGGGCCAATTCTGCCGGCTTGAAACTTTAAACACACACACACACACACACACACACACACACACACACACACACACACACAAAGTTGGCAATTCTCTGTATACCACCAGGGCAGTTTAATTTGTACCATACTGTGCCACATCAGCGGAAATGGGGACCCCTGGAGTTCTTTTGACCCATGATGAAGGTGATATTAGGAGAAGGGGAGTGAGCAAAATCTCACCAAACTGCAAAAGGTCCTGGTCTCCAAGCTGATGTGGTATTATAAATCCATAAAAACCTGTTTCAGAAACAAGTTTTTGCAACTATAAAGCAGAATAGCTCTTACAGCCACAAAAGTTTCCCCTTTACAGTCCTTCCATTTGAAATACAAATTCTCCAGGGCCCCTGGTGAGTGGTAGCCCTGTTGAAAAAATGTGTCCAATATTAACAGTCTACATTTATGCTTTAAAAAATTATTAGATGGCCACCAAAGAAGATCTTGGAGAAATTACCCTTTGTTTTAAAAATGTCATCCTTTATTAAAAGTTTTATGGGGGAAAAAAAGGAGTGATCCACAATGGAGCATACATAATAGATATGAAATGCAGAAATAAATACCCAAGAGAAAGGCCCACACATTACAATGTTCTTGGAAGGAGGGCTTGCCTTCAAGAGATGTTAACCAGGATGCTGTCGGTACCTCGACGTTATTACCATCACAGCACTCTAACAGGAGAGTAAGTGTGGGACTTTCCTTATGCCCTAGTGAAAGCTCAGCATTGTTATGTTTACAAAAAATAAGGTACATGCAGTCTGTGTAGAGCAGTGCTAGCTTCGTGCCAAGATGGCCTAGATACCTATTGGACATGCAGCAGTGCTAGGCACAACTCGGGCACTTTGGAATGTGTCCTTGAAAACTAGCAGAACATATTCCAAAGAATTTCTTTCAGAAACTCTACAGAGGCTGGGTATAGAAATGCCAAGACCGAAAGATCTTATGGAAACATGTCAGGAAGACCATACCCCTGGCAGTATGGCTGAGTCATGGATCCAACAAACAATAAGCGTCACACAAAATCCAGCAGCCATCAAACTTGAGAGAGTGGAAGGAACTGGAGCAGGTCCCCCAACCCATCTCTTGCTTCCTTGAGCAAGATGGCAAGAGAGTTGGTACCATTCTTTTTAACATCATCTATTATTCACTGCAGGACTATGGGTAGGATAGTTGCTTTGCTTTGTTTTGTTTTGTTTTTCTCCTTCATGTTCACCTTATTAGCCTTCTTGCTTGGAATTTGTAAGAGATAAGTCACCATAAGTTTGGTTCCTCAAAGTGATCCCAGAAAGGAGCCGTAATGAGATTTCAGAACTTGATCTGAAAATACTTACTGGGTTCTTGACACTCATTTGATGATGTTCTTGTGGGGCAACAGAACATCAGGAACACATGAACTTTGCAGTTGAACCTTGGGTTTGAATTCTGAATCCGCTTAAGGCATAATGAAATTGCAGCCACTAAATTCTCCTTTCCAAAACCCACATGACTTTTTTCACATCACATTGCTAGGTCTCTTTGGTTGCCACTCAAAGTATCATTGTTCTTAGAAATACAGTAATACCTTGGTTTGTGATCATAATTCATTCCAGAAACAAACTACTCATATTGCAAGACATTGCTTGTTTACCATGTTAAAATGTATTAGAAATATTTGCTCATCTTGTAGAACACTCGCAAACCACATTACTCACAATCCAAGATTTTACTGTACATTGCTCTGGTAACCTGCAGATTATAGGCACAAGAGAAAACATTTGTTGGGCCTTACCTTGTGGTCTCTCAGGTATGAGAATTGACAATAAGTCAGTAACAGAAAATCAGTTCATCAAAAGCTAATTTGCTGAAAATCAACCGTCAAGTACTCCATTTACCTAAATGCCCAATTCACTTAATTTTCCAAATTCACTGATTTATTAAAAAACTAGTTTCTTCCAATTATTTATAGAGTTTATAGTAATTTATGTTGGGCAGAATGATTTTTAACAGCTATTGATACAAGATTTCTTCAAAGTTATAGTTAACTGTGTTTCATTTTTTGCTTCACAGCAACATATTAAAGGATATTCCCCTAATATTTAGTCAAAAGGAAAGAATCACAAGGTAGTTTGATCTCCTTATGAGTATATTTACTATTAAGAAATACATTTCAGTGTTAATAATAAAAATTTCCTTATTTTACAAGGTAATATTTTGAACTATACTGATTTCTTTCTCATATCCTTTTATATAATTTCCTGTCTTGTTCTGAGTTCAAATCAAGCCTCTGCACTTAGTCACTGGGCAGCACTGGCCAAATTGCTTCATTTCTCTGTGCTTTATTTTCCTCTTTGGAAAATGGGAATAATAATAGCCTCTATTTCATAGAGCTGTTGGGAAGATTAATCTAGTTTATTAATATATGTAAAGGGCTTAGAACGGCAGTTGGTATATAGTGAAGCTCAAATGAATATAAACTATTATAATATCTTTTTTAAAATTTGTATGAAAGCATGACTTTCGACACTTGTGTCACCTCCAATGGATTTTGAAAAAACCTTACTGTAATTCACTCTACACCCTACACCCCAGGAAATTGTGCCTTCTTGCCTCTCCTGTCCTGTGATAGCATCTTTAACAGCCCTCTGGGAAAGCATATGTTTATACCCACGTCCCCACTAGACTGTGAGCAGAGACCACTGTCCTTTCATTACTGTGTGCTGCTAGTACAGTGCTTGGTGCTTGGAGTTTGGTAAGCTTCCCAGAAGTCTTTGCCAAATGGACAGGTAAATGATACAAATGAACCTAGCACATCTTAGGATGGATCACATGACTAATGCCTGGGCTCATCCTTTTTGTGTTGGCTCTGACTAGCTTCTGTTTCCAAATGTAGCCTTTTTGTGAACTCCTGCCCTCATTCTGGAATACAGTTCTTGTGAGCAAACGATTCCCATCTCCACTAGCACCAGCCCCCTTCCCTCAGAGCCAAGGAACAGTATTGCATTACCAGGCATTCTCGTTCTCAGAGGTGCCTTCCTGGGATGAGGTGTAAATTAATGCCAGCCTGACCACTCCAGGTCATTAAAGACCAGATGGTAATTTTTGCAAGAGGAGCAATTGAACCCTACTGGCCTGGCCCAAGTCCAGCTTGGATAATTGCCTCTTGCCTAGACAATATCCCCCCTCTCGTTTCAGACCCAGAAATGATTTCTACTTCATCCTCTCGAAGCTAGCCAGGCAGAGCTGTGCTGGCTTCTCACCCAAATGCTATTGCACAGACAGGGTGTAGCAAAGCAGCATTTTTCTGGGGGGACCTGCAAAGTGCTCTGAGGCAAAGGGGATGGGGCTACATAAATCTAAGTGTTTCAACAATATATTTGGAAAAATAAGACTTAGTCATCTTAAGTGAGAACACTTCATCTTCTATTTTTTAAAGCTACTAGAGTGATCAGAAGTCCTTTGTACCTAAGTTTTAATTTGGACATGAATTATCTTTTATTAGACTCATAGAGATATGGCTCATCTATAGTCTAAGTAATCCAAGAGTGAGTTCACTTTTGACATCAGAGCTATATAAAGCAGTCATGGATGGGTTTTTTTCTAGAGCAAATCACATGCCTTATACTATGGCAGGAAGCCAAGGGGTACAGCAAGACCCTCGGATGCTTACTCAGCACGCATGTAACTGCCTACATAGGAGAAGATATGATTGGCAGGACAGATGAAACAAATCAGTCTGACCATGAAATGTCCAGGACCAAGCGCCAAGGTCAAGAGCACCCTGGATTGACTGATTGGCACAAAGATAAATAGACAGAGCATGAGGCATAAGTGAGCAAGGACAGGTTAGGAACACCATTCCCAGTAGGCCTGCAGGTCCTGGCCCTTTTGCATGAGTTTATCCAGAGTACACTTGAAGTGGGGTGAGGTCCTGAAGTGGTTGACTGTTATATATTAGCTTACCACTCTTGGAAAATCCTGGGGCTCAGAATTCTCTCCACCTCCCTTTGTGTCTTGGGCCGGGGGTATGGTTTGTATGGAATGGACTAAAGTATATTTTCTCTACACAGAAAAATGTCCTGAGGCCTCAGAAGACCACTGTATAGTTTATTGCAGGACAGTAGGGGAGCCCTGACTTGCCCACAAACACATTCTCTTCACCCGGGGCCTTGGCTCAAATCTAGCTTGGAGAAGCTATGTCTTGAGTCAAGCTAATACTTAGTAATAAAGCTTCCTGGGAAAGCAAGACTGCCAAACTTTAAGTGGTGGGTTTTTATGACCAGGATTATGGTCCATTAAGGGACAAGGATAAAAACACCAGCTCATTTCATTTTGATCTCTTGTCTACACTGAACCACCATTCTACTTCCAATTAAAGTTCCACAAGAAAAATGCTGATGTTTCTCCTCCAGAAACAACCTTCCTGGCACTTTCCCAAGAAAACCCACCATGGTCTGAGGCCACATGTTCATAGCATGGAGATTCGGAGGCTTTGTTTCCTCCAAGACAAACAGCCTGTAAATAAAATGAGTTTTCAACCAAGGTTTTTTTGAATTTGAAAAAACAACATATGAACTATATTCAGCCTGAATGAAACATAGAAACAGTATGCCACAGGGAATGGGGGTGCTTCCCATTGATGGGATTCCTGGCTCTATGCTGCACAAAGAGGGATATGGACACCTAGTAATCACAGTGAAGCCACCATGACCATGAAATGTAATTCAGCGTCTGCCTTGAACTTGCCCCATGGTTCAGGGAGTGGGCATGAACAACCTGATTCCTCCATTCATCTTACATTAGTGAATTCCAATGGTGACTGCCATGCACAGGAAAGAAACGTCTCCTCCAATCTAGCGGGAGCAAGGTGCACAGGCATCTTAGGGGCACTCTGGACAAATCCTAATGGGTATGAACACTGGCAAAGAGAAAACAAGACTTTCTATTGAACAGCTGAGGAAGACTTGGGTCTGTCCCATGCTTTAGGGGCTGTCAACATGTCCATTCATAAGTAAAAAGTAGCTTTGGATCGTGTAAAGAAATGAATTTCAATCTTAAAAAGAGATCTCATATCTACATAAGAAACCCCATAAAGGTTATTCAAAATGAAATTAAAAAAAAAACCTAATAAACTATTTTATTGAAATATTGAAGAATCATTATCAAGAAAGTAATCGAATAGGTTGTAACGTCAAATCATCTTCAGGAAACATGAAGCCAAATTTTCCCGAGAAAGTGAAGCAATTTCATTCTGAGAACATTTATGTGAAGCCATGAGAATTCAAATAAATTCAAATTGAACACAAAGCAAACCAGAGGTCCCAACATCACCTAGCTTATGTGTGTCCTGTTATGTCAGTGAGTATAAGAAAAAACACACTCACCTGTTTCTAAACATACAGAAGAAAAAAATCCTTCATGGACAACCAAAACCAAATATTTTTAATAAAAAAAATAAGGACAAATAAAAATCCCCACAACCACCACAACTTGAATCAAATTGTTTTTCTGGCTCTTCCCTTCTCTTCCCATGGCTCACTCCAGATTACCTGTCCCAAATGATTGCTTGGTTTCTATCTGGACAAGAGGAAGCCTGAGAAAAAATACCACCATGAGGAAGATTTTCTTTTTTTTCTTTACCTGAGCTTTAAGATTTTGAGGATGGGGGAAAAGGGAAGGGAAGAGGTCTGTGTGCTATGGCTTGGATTGTCCCCTGGGTGAGTATTATGTGAGGAAATCCTCCTGGGTAGAACTTCCTGCTTCCAGAGGATGCTTAGAGGAGGCAGAGGTGGTACCGGGATATACTGAACCTGGAAGGCTGATGTTATTGAAATTTGAACAGGGAGCCTGCTTTCATGCAATTGCATATGAGTAAATAAACTGCAAATGGCCACCAAAAAAAAAAATGTTTCAAGCTACTATACCCTCAAGATAACTAAATGAATTGCTGGAATTTTCAGAGAGAATCAATATTTGTTAGGAGGATATTTTAGTCTTCTTGGGTTGCCATAACAAAATTGTACAGACTGGGTGACTTAAATAACAGAAATTTATTTCTCATAGTTCTGGAGGCTGTAAGTACAAGATCAAGGTGCTATCGGGGTTGGCATCTGGGGAGAGCTCTTTCTTTGAGTTGTAGACAACTGCCCTCTAGCTATGTCGTCATGTGATAGGGAGAGAAAAAAAGGGAGATGTCTCTGTTGTCTCTTCTTATAAGGATACTAATCTTACCAGATCAGGACCCATCTTTATGACCTCATTTAACATGAATTACTTCTATAAAGACCCTGTCTCTAAATATGGCCACACTGGGAATCAGGGTTTCAACATATGAACGGGGCCGGGGAACATAATTCAGTCCATAGCTGAGGGATAATATCAAAATATTGGGCAGACACCAACCTATCAGAATAGACACTGGCTGAATCTGGTCAGCTGGACTGGCAGTGCCCACCAGCAGAATATCAGATCTCCTCTTTAGACCTGGAAGAAATGAGAGACGCAAAAGTCCTTCTCTTGGTCTCCTTCTGGGACAGTCTCCAATGTGCATGTAAGAGATGGCTTCTGTTACATAGTACATTGTCCCAAAATGTAAAAACAGGTCTCATTCATTCATGTATGGAAGTGAACAGGTTGCTTTATCAATCAAAACACATTTTAATTCATCAACCTATTAATAGTGTTTATCGGGAAGGAAGGAAATTACAAGAAGCTTTCACTTTATACATTGTATGGTTTTACCATGTGCACATGTTATTTTGTAATCAGAAAAATAAAGATTTTTCAATTTATTTTACATTTGAAATATGCCCACTTTTTAGTCCTTAAAATTTTATAGGAATGAACTGTGCCAGCTGCAGAGCTCTGCCTGGGGGTTTCCTACTAGAATTAATCTATTGCATAAAGAGTTGGATCTGTTTCTGAACTTAAAAACATTTTATGTGGACATTTATTCCTTAACCTTAGGTTGTTTTTATTTTTTTAATGACAAGAATGACAAATTTCTGAATGAGAAATTGAGGAGTTTCAGGAGACAATTCTAATGACATTCAAAAGAGTAGCTGTCGAGAGGTCTCTCATTCAGCTTGGTTACAGTCTCTTTCTAAGAAATGGAATCACCCCTTCTCTTCCTCAGCATTTGAAGAAAGGATGCCTTCTTGCCCCAAAAGGAGATATGAAATCAACAAGGAACACAACCCCAGATCATGCCACTAAATGGATTTCCTGCTTGATGTTTGTATCGTTAATAGTTTCACAGCTCTCACACTGCAGGCCAGTTAGTGTATCCCTTCCACTAAGCACTAGAATCACCTCCTGGGCATTGTGACATTTCCAAATTCTCCCTGGGATGTAGTCCTGCTGAGAACTACTGAATTTAGCTAAGCTAGACTACTCACGGCCTCTCAAACACGCCACGTGACACTGGGCCTCTGGATCACTACATATTCTGTTCCCTATAACTGAAATGTTCACCTGACCTGTCTTCCTTGCCTGTTGAATTACTAGTCACCCTTCCTAACTCCAGAAAGGCTTTCCCAGCTCTCACACACACACTTCCCATGCTCCACTTTGAATATGGTATATAGAGGACAATGGATTCATGTACGAATAATAAAAAACCTGTCTAACAGTGGCTTTGAACCAAAATACAAATGTGAGGCCTGGAAGGGGGTAAATTCAACACTGTTTCAGCAGCTCAGTTTTAGTATTGAAAATTCATGCTTTTTCTTTTTTTCAGCTTAATCATCCTCTGCATTTTAGCCTTTTATCCTCTTGCTAATTGTCTCATGGTTGCAAGATGGCTGCTAGGGCTCTAGCATGCCCTCACATAAATGTTATAGTTGGCAAAGAAAGGGATAGTCAGAAGGCTTTCTCCCAAACCTGTTCTGTCTGTTTATCTGGGAAGTAAATTCCCATAGATGTCCTCGATGTCTCATTAGCCAGAACTGTTAACATGCCCCAAAATAAACTGCGTAAGAAAGCCAGTCTCTGTGGAGGGCTAATACACATATGTGCAGTTTATTATACCAATTATACTTCAACAATGCTGTTTAAATTTCTACAACTAATGTATCTTAACCTTATTAGCAACATAGTTTACAATAGCTTACCATGCCATTGTTTAAAAAAATGAAACTGCTCCTTAGCATATAGACAGCATTTAATTAATATATTTAGAATTAAGAACGCCTTGTGATGGGAAGGAGGAGGCCAAAATGTGCTGAAATCGTAAAATTCCTTGCCATTCAAAGTTGTGCCCCTATTATTTGTCCCTCTTGAATGCTGCACCACTCTATAACTAGATGATGATAATAAAGCTACTGTTTACATTTTACATATCATTTTGCAAAGTCTTTCATGTAATCTTAATATCTATCCTGGAGGTAAAATGTATTATCCCTAATTTATATGGGAGAACAGAAGCTCAGAGAGGGTAAATCATTTGCCCAAGTCCACACAGCCTAAGGAGCTTCAGTGAGGCTGCACTCCAGTGCTACGTGACTATACCTGCTCCCATCATGCCCTGCTCTCATTCTCTCTGAGCTAGAAATACTCAAAATCTTGAGTAAGGCTCCATGAAAACCCCTACCTGGCCACTCCAATATATATAAATAAGGTCCCTCACCTCCCTCCAAGCAGTTGCAAATCAGTCCAGCATCTAGACTACAAGGATGAACCAAGAAATAATCTTTCTAGCCCCACTATAAAGCTGATGGACCAACATTTCAAGATTTCATATGGGCTAAGAGGACCCAACTTCTTTTAAAAGAAGAGATGATAAATATTGGTTACTATTATGAAATCCAGTGAGAATAAATAAAAGTGTTTACTGAGGGTTCAAAACGGGTTGGTTCCTAAACAAAACACAAAATCAGATCTAGATGTAACAGAAAATTTAGCGGCTTCACTGACTAGTTTATGAAATAAATATAAAAGCAGGCTCATACATTATTCCAAGTAAAGATAACAGATGAATGCTCTTTTCAAAATTAAACTCATAGGCCCCATTATTAAGAAATTAACAGAAATGTTCCCTGAATGTTTAAAGGTGTTTACTCAGTTTCTATCCTGAAAGGCAGGACATCTTGGTACTGAAAATAATTCATGCCCAACAGTTACACAAAACCACTATTTCTTCGGTTTATAGCCTCTCTTAATCTCTTTGTGGAAATCTCCAAACCTCAACTACATTCCTTGAAATTTTACAGGGCACAAGAGGAACAGAAATCAGCTCAAAATGAATATGTGTATTCAGAATGCACTGAGATTTTTCCAACTTTTCAAGGACCTCATACAAATTAATCTTCTTAAGGGCCCTAGTGGTCTCAGAATCACTGCTTCACTTCCCCACTTCTCAGCACCCCGCCCCCTTGTACTCTCTTGATAGGAATAACTGCCAGATCATTAGGAAAGAAAAAGTTTATTGACTCAAATCTGGGAGGGCCCGCACAAGGTCAGAAGCAGGTACCACCAGTTTTACATAATTTTTGCATCTGCACCAATTTGATTTAAGGCTCTAAGTGGAATTTATTGGTGAGCATTGTATTATAAAAAGTGGTTTATACCAGATTGTCTCTTACTTATTATGATTCAGTCAAAAGTGAATTGTACATCTGCCATCTGCAATGAGCTGATACAGTGGAGAGAAAAAAAAGGCTCTTGAAAAGCACATTTGTTCTCCTTTCCATTGTCTTTCATGGTTTACTTGGGTGGAAGAAAAAAAACACTTTAAAATGTTAAAACTTTGCCTTTTCCTGTGGCACTGATGACCAAATGGAAATTATTGGAATGACAATAAAAACAACAAAAAAGCAAAGAGAAATTGAACTTGATGTATTGGGATAGTGGTAATAGAGAAGAATAGACTTGTTTGAGCAAAATGTATAAAATAAAGAAATTATTTAGGATCTCCAAGAAGAAAACAAATGTGTAGAAATGCAGGATAAAATATTTAGGAATTTCACATTCCTAACAAAAACAAAACAGTTATTTATTTGGCATTACAGAGATTGTATCTCTGTCAGGAGTTGGAAACCTTTCAAAAATGATCCAACTGGCTCGTCCTCATGACTCTCATGCTTAGGGGGAGAAGGGGATACTTACACATCTTTAAGCTGGATGACAATGGACAGCAACTTAAAGACCACTGAAAACTTCTCCAAGCTTCTTTTTAGAAGGCAAATTGAGCATTATTTTTTTCTATACCAATCCTGTCATTTTTCTCCAGAAATTTAACAATCCCTAGTTGATAGATCTGAATAGCTGATTCTACCATTCCAAGAGTCAATAACTCACTCTCCAAGCTGATTGGAATACCAGAAGCCCATCTCAGACTACAACCAAGATCCCTGATTCTAACTTATTCCTTCATTAACGTATTCTGTCATGGTTTTAATTTTACTAAAGTGCAATAGAACACTGAAAACAGAAATTTGACTTCTTCATTGATTGATGCTTAAAAGAATTGAAGACTCGGGACCAGGGTTGCCTCAGAGTTGGGAGAGTGAATATAGTGTGGCCATTTCTTCACTCAATTGTTTTTTTATAGAGGCTCCTGGTAAGCTCACAGACACACTAGATGCTTTCAGTTAGGTTTGGTTTTGTTTTCTCTGCTTCTTACTATTCACCATGTGGCTCATGTTCTAAATGGTGTTCTTTAATACGTATGGCTGAAATAATAGGATGTCTCAGATTTGCCTCAAAATATTCCAGGGAATAGGGAAAATTAGGGAGCTATAAATGAAATAAGATGGGCTATGAGTTGTTCATTTATGAGCCTGAGTGATGGATACAAAGGGAGTTTATTGTACTTTTCTCTCTACATTTGTATATGTTTAAAATTTCCTGTAATAAAAAGTATTTAAATATTGTTATTAGGAAGTGGTGTTGTTTGGGGTTTTGCTTTGGTTTGGTTCAGTTTTGAAGAATTCACATGTAACTCTCTGGATAACTAGGCTCATGGTCTGTCTACTTCAGATGGCTATAACAGGGTGGCCCTTTGCAGACAGAGATGGGGTACGGATGCTTTATTTTATTATAAACAGATACTGCTACCAATCCATGAGCCAGAGCCAATACTAAGTCCTATAAAACCCACATTGAGGGATTCCCTCTAAGGCAGGATTCCATCCATTCTTCTGCGTGGAGAGAGCCCTATGTCCTCAACAAAGCTCAGTTCTCTAATCACCAGCCTCAGAAAAAGTCTCTAATTGGAAAGCAACTGGGTGCCCTTCTGAGGCTTTGTTCCTTTATCTCTTGAGTGTTTTCACTCTAATGTTGATACAAAACACTGTTCCAGTTATATAAAATTATAACCATCAAAAAACTGTGTCCTGATAAAGGTTAATATCAGAGTTGTTAGATGAAAAATGATTCTCATCACCGTAAGGACTAATCTCCAAATTTTTTTAATCACCCACCCCATCAGAGAAAAACTATAGGGCACATACACACCTAATATTTTCATATTTATTTACTTATAAATTATTACCCTATTGTAATAATAGGAAAATTGTGACAAACAAGTATATATAACAGTGTGACATGCTCCTTTCTAAGCACTTTACATTTACTAATGCTTTTCATCTTCACAGCAACCCTAGCAGGTGGGTAATATATTTCCATTTTGCCAATGAGGAAACTATGTCACAGAGAGAGTAAGGAATTTGCCCAAAACAGAATACAGTTAGGAGCCAGAATTCAAACCCTGGTCATCTAGTTCCAAAGTCTATCTCTTAACTAGTAAGTTAGTACATGACAGAACTCAGGGGTTGGGATGAGGTGGGGAGATCACCAAAGGATGAGATCCTTAAAAATAAAATTAGAATTTCCACCATCTTCTTCCAGCTTCCCTCCCCCACCATGAGTTATCTTGTACACTCCCAGCGGTTCCTATTGTTAAAGTAAAATAAAATAGAGACCAGGCTTGAAAATCCCCCAAGCAGACAACCATTTAAGCAATATAAGCAAAACTAAGTCTAGCTTATTTCATAACCATAAGACAAACATGAGATTTCCAATCAAAATGGTGGAGTAGGTAAATGTTGTACTGAACTCCCCTCAGGGCCACATCAATTACAACTAAACCACAGAACAACCATTATTGAGAATCACCTGAAGTCTAGCTGAACTGAAGCTCTACAACTAAAGACATATAGAAGAAGTCACCTCAAGACTGGTAGGAGGTGCAGAGATGCAGAATGGCCTGGTCCCACACACCCGCCTGTGACCACTAAAAATCAGAAGGGATATCTCAGCTGCAGACGTTCCCCCCCACCCCAGGAGTGAGGGGTCCCAGCTCCTCCACATTCCAGGGTTTTTGTGCCAGAGAGAGAAGTCCCCATAACTTCTGGCTGTGAAAACCAACAGAAATTGTGGCTGAGTGAAACCGAGGACAGATGCACTCCCAGGTGCTCCTCTTAAAGTGACCCCACATGGACTTACTTACTGATGGACTCAGTTGCTCTGAATTTCAGCACTGGGGCAGCGCAGCTTGATAGGCTCCAGGACATGTGGGGAGGAACTGAATTGTCTAGCTTCAGGTTGAGGCCTGGAGGGGCAGCTTTCTCCTGGACGGAAGAGCTAGGAGAAGCCACTGTTTCTTTATTGAGCCCTCCCCCTCCCTGCGTGCAGACACAGGCAGAGGCTATATCAGAGGGCTATTACCTTTCATCTGCCCCTCACTAATGATTCCCTGAGACCACTCCCCACCCAAATTTTGGGCACACTGAGGCTGCTTCCAGTGTCTTTTCCACATAAGTGGCCTGCCTTGACTCAAGCTTCAGACTTTCCTAAAACCCAAACAAGCAGCATCTTGCTTCAGCATGTCCCATAGCTCTGGCTGAGCAGCCCTAAGCTTGGCACTAGCAACAGCTGGCCTTGGTTCGCAGCTAAGCCTCTCAAAGTACTTCAGAGCACACTGCAGGTGTCAGCCATTTCTGGATTACTTTGTGGCTCATGCTAGATGGCCCCAGGCAGGGCACAGACTGAAGCTGAACTTGGCCTGCAGCAGGTCCCCTCCCAGGAGGCCGCATGGCTGTCAGGCCCAGTGACTAGCTTCAGACTGGGCCAGAGCATCACCAGGACACCTCCAAGCACCACAACACACCCAAGGGAAGACTGGGTGGGCACCAGAGCCCTGCTAAAGTGAACTCTGCACTGTAGGGTCAGGCCCTGCACCACAGTTCCTCCACTGTAGTCATAGCCAGTCCCACCTATATGCAAACAGCAATCAAGTCTCAATTATAATAGGAGGGAACACACAACCCACACAACTGTAGTACCTGGCTCTGGTGACCAGAAAGACTGCACCACTGAGACCCACAAGACATCTACTACACAAGGCCACTCTACTAAGACCAGGAGGCATAACAGCTCTACCTAATACATAGAAATAAACAGAGGGAGGCAGCCAAAATGGGGAGACAAATAAATGTCCCAAATAAAAGAAAAGAACAAAGATCCACGAACAGAGCAAAATGGAGACAAACAGCCTACCAGACACAGAGTACCAAACACTGGTTATAAGGATACTCAATGATATCAGGAAGAACCTCAACAAAGAGAAAAGAAATATAAAAATGGAGATAGAACATAAAAAAGAACCAGCCAGAAATGAAGACTACAATAACTGAAATGAAGACTATATTAGAGGGAATCAACAGTAGATTAGATGAAGCAGAGGATCGAATCAGCAATTTAGAAGATAAGGTAGCATAAAACACCCAATCAGAACAGCTAAAAGAATAAAGAATCCAAAAAAATGAGGACAGTTTAAGGGGCCTGGAACAACATCAAGCAAACCAACATTCACATCATAGGGGTATCAAAAGAAGAAGAGAGAGAACAAGGAATTTGGAAACCTACTTGAAAAACGAATGACTGAAAACTCCCCTAACCTGGCAAAGGAAATAGATATACAAGCCCAGGAACTGAAGAGAATCCCAAACAAGGTGAACTCAAAGAGGCCAACACCAAGACACATCATAATTAAAATGCTAAAGGTTAAAGACAAAAAGAGAATCTTAAAAGCAGCAAGAGAAACACAGTTAGTTACCCACAAGAGAGTTCGCATAAGACTGTCAGCTGATTTCTCAACAAAAACCTTGCAAGCAAGAAGGAATTGGCAGGAAATATTCAAAGTGATGAAAAGCAAGGAACTACAACCAAGATTACTCTACCTGGCAAAACTATCATTTAGATCTGAAGGACAGATAAAGAGCTTCCCAGACATGAAAAAGCTAAAGGAGTCCATCACCACAAATCTTAGTATTACAAGTACTGTTAAAGAGGCTTCTTTAAAACAAACAAATAGATAAAAACTATGAGCAATAAAATGGCAATAACTATATATCTATCAACAATTACTTTACATCTAAATGGATTAAATGCTCCATTCAAAAGATAGGGTTGCTGGGGGCCGGCCACGTGGCGTGGTGGTTAAGCGCTGGCTTGGGAAGCCAGCGGCCCTGGTTCGGGTCCCACATGTGAGGGCCACTAACACTGCCCTCGAAAGAAAGAAAGAAGAGAAAGAGAGAAAGAGAGGAAGAAAGAAAGAAAGAAAGAAAGAAAGAAAGAAAGAAAGAAAGAAAGAAAGAAAGAAAGAAAGAAAGAAATGAAGGACAGATAGGGTTGCTGAGTGGATAAGAAAACAAGACTTTTACATATGCTGCCTACAAGAAACTCACTTCAGATCCAAAACATACACAGACTGAAAGTAAAGGGATGAGGAAAAGATATTTCATGAAAATGGAAATGAAAAAAAAATATCATAGCAATACTTATACCAGACAAAATAGACTTTCAAACAAAGGCTATAACAAGTGACAAAGAAGGACCCAGTAATCCCATTTCTGGGTAATCATCTAAAGAAACCCAAAATGCTAGTTCGAGGGGACTTGTGCATCTGTATGTTCATTACAGCATTGTTTACACTGGCCAAGATGTAGAGGCAGTCTGGGTGTCTGTTGATGGATGAATGGATAAAGAGGAGGTAGTACATATATACAACAGAATATTACTTGGCCTTGGAAGGGAATGGGTTCTTGCCATCTGCAGCCGCATGGATGGACCTGGAGGGTATTGTGCTGAATGAAGTATGTCAGACAGCAAAAGACAGATGCAATATGATTTCACTAAGTGGAATCTAAAGAACAAAATAATCAAACAAAGCAGAAACAAACTCATAGATACAGAGAACATTTTCATGGTTGCCAGAGGGGAGAGGGATGGAAATGGGTGAAAAAGGAGGAGGGATTAAGAAGTACAAATTGGTTGTTACAAAGTAGTCATGGAATGTAGGGTATAGCATAAGGAATATAGTCAATAATATTGTAATAACTATGTATGGTGTCACATAGGTACTAGATTTATCGGGGTGATAGATGGGAGGGGGTTGGGGGGCAAGGTGATAAAGGTGAAGGGATTAATAAGTACAAACTGGTAGTCACAAAATAGTCATGGGATGTAAAGTAAAGCATAGGGAATATAGTCAATAATATAGTAATAACTATGTATGGTGTCAGATGGGTACTAGACTAGTCAGGGGGATCACTTCTTTGTGTGTGTGTGTGTGTGTGTGTGTGTGTGTGTGTGTGTGTCTGAATTTTTCATTTTTTTAGTTTCAGGTGAACAAAACAACGTAATAGCCATTTACACCCCTCACAAAGTGATAACCCCTCTCTCCCAATCTATTATATAAATGTCTAACCACCATACTGTACACCTGAAATTAATAGAAAATAATACTGAATGTCAACTGGAATTGAAAAATTAAAAAGCAGGGGGAAGATAAAGGAGAATAAGAGGTTCAAATTTCCAGGTATAAAACAAATAAGTTATGGGGATGTAATGTACAGCATGGGGAATATAGTCAGTAACATTGTGATAGCATGGTACAGTGTCAGATGGCACTGGATTTACCATGGTGATCACTTCTTTTTTTTTTTTTTAAAGATTTTATTGGGGAATTGGGGGAGGGGAACAGCATTGGAGAATGAGGGAAGGGGAACAGACAAGTTGCTGTCCTTTTGTTCTTCAATCTAGTTGCGGAGGATGTTGCTTCACTGGCCCATGTTGGTATCATCATGGCACTCTTCTCTGATGAGGTAGCTCTGTCGCTGGCCTCTGGATGGTCGTTCACGGAGGCTATTGGCCACTCACACCAGCTGCCAGCCACTCACTGTAGCCTATGGCCGCCCACTGCAGCAGGAGCTGCAGCTATGCCATCCCAGGGACTCACAGCAGCCCAGCTCACAGGTGGAGCTGTTGTTAGCTATAGAGGGCAGTGTCACTGGCCCTTGTATGTGGGATCCGAACCAGAGCCACTGGTGTCCCAAGCCAGCTCTTAACCAACGCACCACTCAGCCGGCCCAGTGATCACTTCTTTAGGTATATAAATGTTGAATAACTATTGTGTACCCCAGAAACTAATATGATATTGCATGTTAGCTATATTTTAATAAAAGTCTTTTAAAAAGAGAGAAACTTGACAGGTTATTTGTTGTAAATGCCTCTGATAATCATAGAAAAAACATAAGTTATCTTCCTAAAATGGTATAAGATATCACTTTTCAGCAATCCCCCACCACCTGGAAATCCCCATTGTAATGACTAATCATTGTAAAGGTTGAACAGTTTCCTCATTTTCACTTTACAAGCCATTCCATAATGCTGTGCCTCCGAGTTTCATAGCAGTTTTAGATTTGCCAATTCCCAGTTTGAGAACTGTTCTTTTTTTTTTTTTTTTGAAGGCAGTGTAACTGTCTCTCATATGTGGGACCTGAACCGGGGCCGCTGGCGTCCCAAGCCAGCTCTTAACCACTGAGCCACACAGCCGGCCTGAGAACTGTTTTTATGCACAATAAACTGTTACTAAATACCATTTTACTGATACGGTTTTAATTTTTACTGTTTCGGATCTTTAGTATGACTTGCCTCTCCTAATAACAGTTTGGGACCATTGACCTAAATGTTGCTCCTTTGGAAGCTGGCAGAAAGCCCTGTAGGAATGGGAGCTATCGATTCTGCAGATTATGCTGGTATTCAATGTAATCAGGGTGATTCAGGACCTTTTATGAAGTAAATAATTTTATACGTTATCACTGGTTGTCAAGGTGCAGACCAATGTTCTCCATGTCTCCCAGATACATTTCTATGCACTATTAAACTCTGCTTATACTCATATTATTATTTATTCTCTGAAGAAACTTTATCTTGCATTGTCAAAAAAAAAGACGTGCTAAGGAGTAAAGTGATCATTCAAATATTGTCTTGGAATCACAGAAGGTCTACAAGGGAGCTGAGAGCTCATTAGGCATGAAGGCCCCAGCTCCAGCTTCAGGAAGCACCATGTGCTTCTCCCTCTTCTGGGCACCAAATCCAGTGACAAACTATAAATGCGATCATTGCTGGCCATCCAGGGAAAGCATTCTCATCTTATAGCATAAGTGTTCCACTCCCTTTCTCCACCACAATCACAGACAACACCCAGGATATCTAGTGATATTCTAGAGATAAACTAGCCTTTGCAGATGCCCAAACCAAGACAAAACTAAACTGTGCTAATCCTGGTGAACTTATCAAATTACGTGAGGATGTTGACATCAAAAAACGTTCCTGTTGCCATCTCTCGGAAGAGGAGAAAGATGATTAGCATTCCTTAAGTGCCTCCTACATGCCAGACATTTCACATTCTTTTATCCTATAATCTCATAACAGCATAAAATAAGGAAACTGAGAAACAGACTGGACCTCACATCAGACCTCATACTCCCTGCAAGGCCCTATATGATGAGTCCCCATGCTGACCTGAGACTCTACTTTATACCACCTTACCCTTGTGCCAGCTACATTGTCCCTTTTGCTGCTCCTCTAGCATGCCAAGAAAGCACCTTCCTCAGGGCCTTTGCACATGCTGCCTCCTCAGCCTGGAATTCATCAGCTTGCTTTCTTGCTTGAACCAGATCCCTGCTTAAGCATTACCTCCTTGAAAAGTTCTTCCCTGATCTGTGTATCTATAAAACCCCTCACTCTACATCCTTACTTGCTTTATTTTTCTTCAAAAGCCTTATCTCTATCTGATATCTTACTATACATAGATATTTGATATATTGATTTCCCTCACCCCCAAAAAAGGAAAACTCTATAAGGACAGAATCGTTGTCTCCTTTTTCCCCCCGACATAGCCGCAATGCCTAGAATGGTGCCTGGCTCGCAGCACTCAATAAATATCTGTTGAATAAATTTAATTAGTAGAAACTCAAATCCTCCTCTTTAGAAAGGTCCTTCTAGATTCCACCTTCATGGGAGGCATCCACATGACTTGTTCTTGGGGCCTGCTGCTTGAGATAGGTAACCTTACCCACTTTCCCGGATTGGTCAACATGCACACCTACAGCTGCTAGAAATACTGCCTGGTGCCTCAGGGTGAGGTTAAGAGAGGTCATCTGATCCTGCACGAATGAATCACTGTCACTCCACTCCAACTACCTGTCACCGCGTGGGAAACCCGAGTTCCCTCTGAGGGGCACCTTCTTCTCTTTGCCCTAGCTCCGTGGTACAGCTTCTCTTCTCTGAAGCCATCGCTCAGGATGTTAGTTTAGCAAACACCCAAGGAAAATGCAAACATTTCAGATGTGGTGGAGGCCAGTGGAATGTCACAGACAGGCCAAGAAAAGGAAACGCTGCACAGTTTCGGTAACTCAGCAATTGCCACAAATCAGGTGGCTTTTCTATGAACACTAAATCAAATCCTCTATTAAGTGCTGCAAGGTCCTTGCAGGGCAAGAGTGCACCCATGGTCTTCTACTGGGGGATTTGTACATGTCTCACGTATTATATTTTCATTTAAAAGCATGAAAAGAGATATTTTTTAAAATAATCACATTAACCCTCAAAGAGGCTCAAATTGCAGCTTCATAGTTTGTTTTTGTGATTTTAGTGAGCCTAAAGAACCTTAAAAAGGCAAATTTAAACAACTAGAGGTGATCAAATTCAGCTGGGAGTAACTTCTTCTGTATAAGGGGCTTCACATGAAATCCTTGCGGGCAGACAATGCTCTTCCTGCTGCCAGGTGGCTCCGTGCACGGTGGGCTGTTCTCAGGACAGAAAAGAATATTGCTTTTCATGGGCCCTGACGAATGGATCAGTAGATTCACTGCTCCCGCGGCTGTCCATTTTTCCCACTGGTGGCTGTCTGACAACTGAAGGAAGGAATATGGTCTCTATGGCCCCCATTTCCTTCAGACCAGTTCTTTCCTCTGCGTACTTGATCTTTCTGTGATTCCTGCCAACAGTGAGAACACAGGAGGAACTAGGGAGACCCTCCAGTGTGAACCATGAGGTTACGGATGGGATGAGGTACAGATGGGACCAGGAAACTTTCTCAGCAACACAGGTGTCCCAGACTCCCTTCATGCCATTTTCTTGGATGCTAAAAATTAGTGAGGAAGACTTCACAAGCAACAATCAACAGCGTATGTTGTAAACAAAGATGAAATACCTACATCAATGGATAAACAAAATGCAGCACTCCCCAAACAATAGAACATTATTCAGTCTTCAAAAGAAATGAAGTACTGATACATGCTACAAGAATGAACCTTGAAAGCATTACTCTAAGTGAAGGAAGCCGGTCACAAAAGGCCACATATTGTATGGTTCCCCCATTTTTCTGATGAGGAAACAGGACTCCTCGAGATGACACAATTTGCCCATGGACACATGACCAGCAAGTACACTTTCCAGCACCCCGCCACCACCCCCTATTAAAGCTGAATGTGGCCTATTGTTTCTGAAGAATTGAGAGAACTTGAAAAGAAGCGCCTTATATCCTGAACTTTTCAGAGAGATGGTTGTACAAAATGTTCAAGCTGCAGCTGATATGAAAAGAACCAAAGCCATATTTGGATCTCACCTAAGGGTTTTCAACAGTACAAAGGCGTGGGAATGAGAACAGCAGGAGCCCCAGCTACCAGTCTCATGTTTGTCTCCTAATAAATCTCCTTTTTCCCTTTTGAAGTTTAAGCTCTCCCTTACAGAGTGGCCTTCCGATCATTAGGATACCCGTCAGAAACAATAGCCATGTTCCCAGGGTCTGGGCACTCATAGTTTGATGGTTGGTTGGTTGATTTGTTGGTTGTTGGTTGGTTGGTGCTTGTTTGGTTGTTTGATTGGATGGATGGATGGACGGACGGACGGACGGATGGATGGATGGGTGGATGGATGATTTTTCCCTCTCTCTATCCTCTTAAAACCCAGCCAAAATGCTAGGAGCTCTTGGCTTAGCTTTCCTAATTCCCAGCCGTTTCCCTTAAAGTCTGTCCCATTAAACATGAAATCCACAGAACACACACCAAGCTACTTTTTCTCTCCCTTAATAAATCAGGTAAATTGCCTCCTTTGTTTTTAGGACCATTTCAAGTTCACATTTAAGATTCTTCATTAAGGTTTTATTTATGTTGTGATTTAATAGAGATTTAATCTACTTTTCAGCACACAATCATATCACAATACCCCCCGAATTTTTCACTCATATTATTAAAATTGAGGAGAAAGTAGTTTGCCTCAAACATGACACTGATCATTTCCAGACTGTGTGTGTGTCTCTCTGGCATTTTAACCTACCTGAGTTTATAAGGCCCACTAAAATAAATAACAGTTTGGCTGCAAAGGATTGGACTGTGTTAATCATGCATAGAGAGATCTATGTTTATCTCCACTTTCTAGAAACATAAGAGTCTTCTACAAATATGTTTATACACAGCAGAAACCATGTGAATCTCCTGGTAAATGTTTGCCTTCATACTCCTGGGATATGTTGTACACCAGATGGTTTGGTCAAAACAAAATCACACGCACACGTTTGAGTACCGTGCCTCCTGATTTTTTTTTTTTGAAAATGTTTTTCTCCTATCATGCATGAGAAAGAATGTAGAAATACTTAGAATAATGACCAGTATGTTCTGTGTTTACTGCTGCTTTGCCTCACTAGAGATTAACTCATAAAACTTTACTCCAAATTAAACAAACTCAAGGTCTCCTTGCAGCCAGTCAAAAGCTGCCACTTAATACTGAAGGAAATCTTGACTTCCATCTCTGAGAGGTTAAATGGCCACCCCTATCGAAAGATAACAAGGTCTCTGTTTTCCTATATTCTGCCTGTCCTCAGAGGGGCCAAAATATTAATCTGGACTCTGGCACCCACAGCACTTCATCTGGAATTAGAATGGAAGCCACAAGAATCACAGGTAGACCATATTTTAAAACATTAACATCTCCACTGCTGGTTTTAAAAATTATCTAATTGTTCCAATTATAGTTATTCAGAAAATAGGACAGTCAAGAATTTTACCAACAGGTAGGCAAGAATGCATCTTTCACTTGGCACAGAACTTCCAAAGAAAACCATATCTAGAATAAATTTAGGAACTCTCTCACCATCCTGTCTTTTCAGCCGTGACTTCTCTGGGGATAATTAGATGTTGTCTTTGAAGAATCCAAATGAAAGAATATGTATGAAACCATCTAGTTCTGTGCCGAAAGCATAGTAAATTCTCAATGGATATTAATTCCATTGGAATCCTAGACTTGAGGCTATAATGTAACAAGGCATGTAAAAGACCTTGAGAAAGAAAACAAAAAGTCTCAAGGTCATGTCATTCTGGCCCTGACCTCAACAGTCTATTTGTCTTCCTCTCCACAACGCCTGGGTTTCATAGCCAGCCTCCAGCCCCCCTGCTCCCCTACTCCCACCCCAACAACATTTTTACCTGGAAGAAGCTTAGAGAGAATTTTAAATTTAGAAGGGCATTTAGAAAGATCATTTGATGCAAGCCCCCTGCTTCCTACTCCTGAAGGTCTGCTTATTTTCAAACATGCCCGCCTGGAGCCATGGGTGTGTTTTTGTGTGGTCCAGTCCCCGTTTTATGGATTATTCCTGTACTCTGGAATCCCTGGAATACTTCAATTACAAAAATTACCATGTGCTGGGTCCTTTCGGGTTGACAAGACTGCTTTCCTTTCCCCTTAAGCTGGGTTGTGTTTGTTTACGTAGGAAATGTACTCTTTCTGAACATTCAGACAGTTTCAACATCCACTTAGATAGCCCTGTTAAAAAATAGGAGGTTAAAAAAATTAAGAAGGGAGGCCAGAGACAGACAAAGAAAATACATCTTTACATTCTAACCAAGAACTTGGTTCAGAACAAACTTAGAAAATCAGATGATGTTTTCCTTTTCATCGCGGAGACAATGCCATGCTTGTTCTTGGCAGGCAATGAGCCCTACCCCGGTTTGGATCAGTAGTCACGTTGTGCAAAGTGATTTTCATGTTTAAACTCTGTGCTTTCTTAAATGTTATCTTTTCAAAAGAAAATTAGATAACCATATGTCCCCAGACAATATCCTATTTGTTTAAATAGGAAATGCTAATATTTTTCTACATGTTTTGTATCGGTGTCAATGGTAACTCAGTTTGGTGGTTAAGACAGGCCCCTTTAAGCTCTGGGACTCTCATTGGCTGCCTTCCAGGAGCCAGAGGTTCATGGTAATTTTGAATAATGATCTCCATAGCTCTGCAAATTATCTGTATTATTTAGCAAGAAGAAAAGTTAGATTTACCTTTAATATATGCAATTAATGTATCTTTAAATATGTCATTTCATGAAGGGTTTTCTTAATTTATGTTCTTTTACTCCACTCCCATGTTCCTTTTTCCTTCCACCCAGCCTACTGCCAAACCAACTTTCCAAATTCCCCTCAACCTCTACTTAAAGACCCATATTTAATTAATCATTACCCCCAAGGATCTTTGCCTGGGTTCATCTGTTTCTACATTCTCATTGGTCTAATGAAATGCCAGACACATCATAGCCCCACCCTTCTCATGCATCCCAAGTTATGTTCAGGATTCTGTAACTGAGGAAGGAAGCAGGAATAGCAGCAGAAACACCTTTCTAAAACAACAGATTTTCCATGCAAACAAGCTCTCCACCAGGACACAACAACCGTGTCCTCCACAGCCAGCACTAGCCTATCAAAAACTTTTAAGAGTTAACCCTGTCATTAGCACTTCAAACTCCATTTTTCAGTATTTCCTTCTCTTCAAACACATTGTGGGGCCGGCCGAGTGGCACGGTGGTTAAGCTCTGGCTTGGGAAGCCAGCGGCCCCGGTTCGGTCCCACATGTGAGGGCCAGTGACACTGCCCTCAAAAAAATAAAAATAAAAAATAAAAATAAAAATAAAAAACACATTGTGAAGGTACCCAATGCCATCTTGCTCCCCACTGTGAAAACGTACTCCTAGGAAATCTAGCATCATGCACTTATATCTTAATGTACACTTAAGTTGATGTGTTCCCTCTCCCAGGGGAACTTAGATTCTAGCCCACGTCTAACTAAAGAATGAAGATCTAGCCCCTCTTGCTTGCATTTCGTCCATTGGTGCTCAAGTGGCAGAGGTAATACTTTTGGCAATAAGACATATCCATTGTCACCAAAACACACCACAAAAGTGGTTTGCTGCTCCTAAAATCCTAACATGTCTGCTTAAACCCAAAGCGTCAAAGCTGAGAATCTTTCATGCTAAATGATAATATTCCCCTCCTGCCACCCTTTACTCAAAAACCAATATCATTAGCTGTATATTGGCAAATGATGCCCTCTAGTCACTAAAGTACAAAGAAATAATGAACAGAGGCAAGCTAGCTATGCAGTAAGGCCTCAGGCCCTTCACTGGACCAGCCCTTCCAAGACCCAGAAAGGGGGCCTAGCCATTTTGTATTCATGATTTTATATTATTTTTAAAGAGGGCCCCAAAATTAAATAAGCTTTAGGGCCCACAAATACTAGATCCACCCTGTCATGGACTTACTGTATTTGGAGATAGGGCTTTTAAAGAGGTAATTAAGGTTAAATGAGGTCCCAACGGTGGGGCCCTAAGCCAATAGGACTAGTGTCCTTATAAGGAAAGGAAGAGACACTAGGGATGTGCACACACTGAGAAAAGGTCACAACGAGAAGACAGCCATCTGCAAGGCAAGATGAGAGGTCTCAGAATAAATCAAACCTGACAACACCTTGATCTTGGATTTCTAGCTGCTAGGACTGTGAGAAAATCAATTTCTGTTACTTAAGCCACCCACTCTGTGTATTCTGGTATGGTAGCCCTAGAAGACTAATAAACGCCCCTAGAAATTAGGAACCAATTTTTAACTTTTCACTAGCAAATTTTGTTAATGATAGTATTCAGTGCTAACTGAAGTGTAGTGAAACAGGTAATCTCATACATAATCAAACATACGTTGCTTGACAACACATGATTCATAAAAATGCTCATTCTCGTTGCCCCAGTTAATCCCTCTTCTGGGAATCTATCATAACCAAATAACTCAAAATAATTTTTTAAATATCCACAAAGAAGCTCATTAAAGTATTATTTATAATTCTTGCCCACAACTAGAAGCTCCTCTTTCCCATGAGTCACAGGTTGTGTGGCCCTTGGATTTCTGGGAGAATCTACCAAGGACTCACAGATTCCCAAATCTGACCATATATCTTTATATGAAATTGTGTTAGTGTACTTGAAAAGAATAATTTTTTTTTCCATTCCAGTGTGCATGCCCTTTTGCCATGCGATATTGCTCTCTACCTGTCAACCGGGTAAGTCTATGTATTGGGTTGTAGGAAAAGTCATGACATATTTTTTTTTATGTTTTTCATTGCAAAAATGTGTCATGACTTTTCCAACAACCCAATATCTATCCTTTGCTCTGGGTTTGGCCATATGGATTACTTTCGCCTATGGGACGTTAGGAAATATAATGCAAGCACAATTGAAAAATGATTGAGAAATGCTTGCATGTGAATTTTGCTTTCTCTTTCTGCACTTGAAACCATGATACCATGAACTCAGTCTAGCCTGCTAGAGAGGCCATGTGCTAAAAAACCAAGATACTCTGGCCAACAGCCTGCCAACCTAGATATGTGATTGAGTCCATCCTAGGGCACCCCACCCCAGCCCAGTCAACCCAGTCAGAATTCTCCCAGCCGTTTCAGCCAACCAAGGAATCAGGAGCTAAATTGTTTGAAGCTTCTAAGTTTTGGGTAGTTTGTTACACAGCAAAAACTAATATAATAATTTCCCTCCAAATATGCACATGGGACAGATAGAGAATAGACAAACTGTGTTAATATCCTGATATTGGGCATTCAGTTCATGGACTGGCTGGCTAGCTCCTGGGCTCCAATCTCATAATTTAAATTCCTGTAAATGCTTTAATAAAATTGCTAACTATCACATGCCCTGGGCCTTTGGAATTGCTCGAGAACAGCTAAAAGCTTGAATGATAAATCTACAAATGCCCATGGTCTAGTTTACTCTAAAATTGGAAGTGAGGTGAATATTCTACATTACATGCTTTCCCACAATTAAGCCACTTAAAATTATGGCTATGAAGACAATATAGAAACATGGGAAATGTTTTAATACAGTATTAAATGGAAAGAGTAAGATACACATTTGTCTTTAAATTATGCTGGCAAACACATAAAGAAAAATAGATAAATAGTTAGGCTGAGGGAAAAGACCATAAAGAATTATACCAAAATACATTAGTAGCTGCTTTAGAATACTGGATTCTGAGTAAAAATTTTCTTTTCCATATTTTCTGTAAGATAATCATATTACCTTCATAATTTAAAAAAATTAACATATAATCATTTTTTAAAATTGACCCATCTGTTTGCTTTATAATGTTTAATGTTGATAGCATACAAACACTCTCTGCTAGTTTAAAACTATAATATCCCAGAAGATGAAAATGACTATAGTTTTCTAATTTGTTTGAATGTTACTAATAATGCACTGGAGTTTTACATAAATCTGTTTAAACCCATCTTAAACCACCTTTTGGGACCTGGGCAAGCCTAACTTCACTAAGCTATAAATTATTGAAACCTTCTGGCTGAGGCCCAGTTTGGTTGAGATCTAAACTGAGTAGCAGCAAAAATCATGTTGCCACTTGTTAGGCCATAGCTTCCCTGAAAAATGGCTCCAGGACCAATGATCTAGCTCGGAATGAATAGACCTTCGTTATTTTCCAGAGAAAATATAAGCCTGAAGTTTCTGTTAACTAGTATACATTTATACCCACAGCCAGGAAAGCATTATGAAAGAAAAAGATAATAAAATCAGATTATTGAAGTGCTTTTCTCTCTTTGTAGAGCAATTCCCTTGACTTTTGGCTTCTGAGAGTTCCTATTTTTGAGCGTGTTTTCCCTCATCTCACATCTAATCATTGCACAATGTGTCTAAATGAGTGAAAACATGGATTTCATGTCCAAGAAATTTATTTGTGAAACTTAAACAGAAAAGGCTCTGGTCAGTTTGTACTCCAGCCTCCCCCAAACTATCACCATGGATTTCCCACATCACTCAGTCAGCTTAACATCAACTCTTACTGGAACCATGTCGGTCTCCATTAATAAACATGGTTCCAACATACAAATTCAATCACATTATGAAATCTAATATGTCAAATGGTAAAACCATAACACAGAAAGTGAATGTAATTAGAATATTAAACAACTGACACTCAGTTGTAATACTTTCAGTCCCACAACAGCAAATGGCCCCATTAATATGAAAAGGAGAAGGAATTGGTCAGCTTTATTGCTTTGTCCATCAGCCACCCAGGGGGTCGTTCTAAGAGCTGAACTTGATTCCAGGAAAAGGTATGCCCTGAGAAAATAAAGGGAAGGAAGCAAAGCTTATAAAATTTCAAGCAAAAAATTTAACCATTTGCCTACTGCCAGTTACTCTTTTGTATTTGCTGGACACTGCACCTCCACCTGGCTGAGTGTCAGGACTTCAAGATTGCAGAGCTGGACTGGAACCTTCCAGGAAAGGGTTAGCTTGCTCACCAATGCTCATAGCAACATGACTCCCAATAGCCATATGGTGGAAACAGCCCAAGTGTCCATTAACAGTTGAATGGAAAAACAAAATGTGCTGTATACATACAATGAAATGTTATTCAGCTGCAAAAATGAATGAAATTCTGATGCATGCCAACAACATGGATGAACCATGGAAACGTGATGCTAAGAGAGATAAGCAGACACAATAGGACAAATATTGTATGATTCCACTTATATGAGGTACTTAGAATAGGCAAAGTCATAGAGACAGAAGGTAGAATACAGGTTACCAGAGGCTGAGGGTAGTGGGAATGGGGAGTTTTGGGTTAATGAGTAGAGTTTCTGTTTTTGTTTAATAGGTAGAGTTCTGTTTGGGATGATGAAAAAGTTCTGAAAGTAGATAGTGGTGATGGTTTCACAACAATATGAATGTACTTAATGCCATTGGATTTTATACTAAAAATTCATTATTAAAATGGTTAATTTTATGTTATATATAGTTTGAAAGATCACATATTTGGGATAAAAACAAAATGAATGCAACTTAAACAACACTGTATAGCACATTTGCATCTTTCTTGTCTATTCTTTTCAGTCTTCGTTAGCAGAATCTCTTCAAGACTTCACATAGCAACTCCCATTTTGCAAATGAGAAAAGAATAATAATCCTCCCAAGTTAACCCCCAAGCTGCGCACTCGAATGAGGACACCCCCATTTCCTTTCTGTCTTTTAGCCCAATGACCTATATCTCATAACTTCTAGGTTATGACACACTTATCTTATGCTATAAAGAATATGTGTTCCTTGGGTTGGCCAAGTAGCACAGTGGTTAAGCGCTGGCTTGGGAAGCCAGCGGCCCCAGTTTGGTTCCCGCATACGAGGGCCAGTGACACTGCCCTAAAAAAAAGAAAAACAAAAAAAAAAAAACTGTGTTCCTAACTTAAGTTCTCTCTCTGCTTTTCATATAGCCAAAGCCCGCAGACTACAGATACCCTGCCATGCACACATCACATGTTCAGTAAACAATTTTTCATCATTAAAAACTATTTATTATTCACATACCTGATACTAAGCTAGGTGATATAGTTAGTGAGTTAAACAATCCCTTCTAACTGATGTTAGAATCTGGAAAAAAACACTACACATATAGAAAGAGACATGAAACAACCAGATGGCAATCCTTGATTTTATATTTGAAGATATACATATGATAATTCTTTAGCAACAGATTATTTGAGGGGGAAAAAGGTGGCTGGGGGACGGGTGGTTCCTAATGAAATTACTGATGATCCATAAGGATCAGAAAGCATGAGAACTTAAGGATTATTTTCCAAATCTGCTTATTACAATTCTTTAGGGCTGAAGACATGTTAGCTAATAAAGGAACATTGGACTTGCTGACATGGGAAGGTTTTAACGTCTGGTTCTTACCCGTTGAAACATGAGTTTCAGAATTCTATATATTCCATTTACTCAGACTTTCAAAGGAATGTCTTTTCTAAGATTAGTTCTAAAATTTCCAAATGGATCAGAGCAGCATTTCCCAAACTGTTCTCTGGGGAATTGGAATGTACCGCAAAGGAAGGATTCTGTGGTCAATTAATTTGAGAAATTCTGCTAAATAAAATCTCCCCCCTTGAAGACTTACAATGCACTTGAGCATCTTAAAATCTCCCTTCCCTGTAAGAGCATTATCCACTCCTCACCTCTGCTATGCTTGCATATGGGAAGAGTATACTTCCTGGCCCCACGGGGAGGTATGGTTGTGTGACTTGCCTTTGTCAATGGAATATGAGCAAATATTATGTGTACCATATCTAACCAGAAGCTTTAAATGTGCTTGAATAATTTGGGTCAGCATCATTGTTCTTGTACTCTGCCATGGGAAGACTGTGTCCCAAATAGAGACTGTTCCTTTGACCTAGATCCTGGAATAAAAAAGAAATGTGGAACGCAGCAGGGCCACGTCAAGCCAGAGATGACCTACAGATCTGAAAGCAAGAAGTAATGTTAGGAGAAACTTTTAGGTCTGAAAACAAAAGACAAAGCCCCAGAAAGAGTAAGTCCAACACGAACTGCCAAAATATTAAATAGTGGTCGGGGACTTGCTTGTTCAGGGAACCCGCCTACCAAGAAGAAAGTTGTAAGTGAGCAGGACAAAGGTGTCAGCCTTGAAGAATCACTGTTTATGGGAGAAATCAGAAAAATAGATAAGGAGCAGTGTCCCTTGGAGATGTAGCAATGAAGGATAAGAAGTAAGAAAGTAAAAATAAGCAACCTGCAGAAACAAAAAGAAATAAGACATCTCAGCTATCCCCAGTTCACCCCACCATCATCACCAATGTTATCTATTTTTAAATACTGAACTTTATTACAGTGACAGAAAATCATGCTTTTGATACAGAAAACTTATCCACAAAATGCCTGGGAATGGAGAAAAATCCAACCAACTGCATATAATACCACTTTATGAAGAAAACAAAAATGTACAAGATATTTCAGTGAATAAACACTCTTCCCAAAAATCTAACCAAGAAAGCAGAAGATACCTGTAACACAATATTACAAATTGAACTGAGTATTTTCAAATGAACATATAAATACATATATTCAAAAACTAAGCATCAAATGGACAAGAAACAAGAAGAAATATAATGAGAGTTCATTCTACTAAGGACAGAAATAAAAAGAAAAGACAAAAACATCTCAGGAACTACAAGATGCCCAAGGGGGAATAGGTTCAACTGGAAATTAAATGCATTATAGAATTGATCAAATGAGTAAATGGGTTTGTGCTGTTGAGAATCAGAGTTCTAACTGTAAAGAAAAGAAATCAAAAATGGAATGGGAAAAGCAAGGAAGAACCGATGGGATTGGATTGGGATCAGAAGTAACAATATCAACTCATAGTAGCATTAAAACTTTTTAAATTTCTTTGAACTGTAAAAGCAATTACGTTAGCTGTGAGTACACCTGGCACCCTGGTTTTGATTTCTAAATATCATTCCCAACTAAAAGGAACCAGGGCTTCCTGCAGAAATGACTGACGCCAGGGCTAGGGCAGGGAAGGTAAAGATGAACCTGGAATATTTTGTTGTGCCAGAAAGGAAAGACGTGCTTAGAAAAATGATAGAGATATGTCAAAAGAATTCAGGAGCCAGCTTGCAAGGGTTTTCACTGGCCAAATCTGGAATTTGGGCCATATCAGCATTAAAACTAATTGATTATAACGAATAAAATAAGAATCTATGAGTAATTGATAAAACAGAGAAAAGGAAAAGAGAAGTCCCTTAAAGTAGAATGAAGACTGATAAATGTGAAAGGAGTGGTGTGCTCTGGCTTTAAGCCTCCACTCATATCCTTTGTCCAGGTGACCTTGTCCAGGTCACAGTCTGCATACCTATATTCAGCTGTCTTGGGGAGCAAAAAGAAGCACCTTTACCAGACTATCATTGCCTAAAAGACAGACTTCTTAAGAGAATCACTAAAGTCAGCAGAGCCAAGAAAAAAAATAAATTCATATAGAAGACAGGAGGTGGGGGAGAAGTGAAGTAACCAGAGGTAACAGTATATGAGGTGCTGATAAGTCCCAGTGATGGGAACATTGAGTCTCAGACCTGCTGACAACAGAGAAGAAAGCTGATAACAAAGAAACAAAAGGCTACACTGCAATTCAGAAGCCAAAGCCACAGAGCATGAATAAGAATTATGTGGCATGAGCTGCGTAACTTCTCCTCCTGAATCATCACAGACATAAATCATCCATCACGAGCTCTTTCCTGTCGCTCTTGGGTACATCCTCAGAATCTTTCTCAACACAACAACCCCCTGGCTTTTCATCCAAGGCAAAGGACATCGTCTCTATGTGTGTGAAAGTTTCACAAGGTTGGGGGTAGAAAGGGGAAGAAAACAGGAAGGGGAGCCTCTGGTGCCAGTCTCAATTCAGCGCCCATGTCGGTGACAGGCCTAAATCAGGGACTTTCATTCTTAAGAGCATAGTACATATATTTTGTTTAGAGTACAGTAAATTTTAGAGAGCTTTCAACCCACACAACTACTAAAATTTTAATAATTATAGCAATCTGGCACCTTAAAAAGTTAATTCCTTCCCAGCAATAAAGAATTCTTTCTCTAAGGAGTCCAGAAAGTTGGCATTTAATGATGGAATGCCAGACCCAGCAGGCCTAACTTTTACTAAATCTACCTGTAGCCCTGGAAATGTTTATAGTCATCTAAACCAAATGCCAATCAAAAGCTTGTGTTGAACTTTTACACCGCCATTTAAGAAATCAGCAGTGTAGACCAGGGGGTTCCAAGGGACATAAGATTTCCACCAGTTTTTCCATGTTCCCTAAAGTCACAGGAGGCTGGACCTGTTAGCTACAAGCACTAGTGTCTTAGGGAAATAGAATGTACAAAAGCGTTTTAAAATTTTCATAATAAGGCTAGCCCATAGCCCCATTTCTCTCGGGCCCAGCTTTCTAGGCCCCGAAGCCCACAATTAATTGCAACAGCTCCTCTAAGGTTACAGAACCTCTTACTAGATACTTAACAGGATGATTTCATATGAAAATTGTTATCAGGCTTCATATATTAGAGCAGGCGTTGGCAAACTGTCTGTAAAGGGCTAAATAGGAAATATTTTCAGCTGGGCAGGTCGTATAGTGTGCCACAACTACTCACCTCTGCTCTAGTGGAACAAAAGCAGCTGTAAACAATACGTAAACAAATGGGCATGGCTGTGTTCCAGTAAAACTTTATTTACTACAGGCATTGGGCTAGATTTGGCCCAAGGCCACAATTTGCTGAGCCCTCATGACAGTGTGCTGAGTGTGGAGTCCAGATGAATTAATTGCAAAGCAGTTTTTCCAATGCAAGCTGCCAACTTTCACCCCCAACCTGGTATAAGACCTTGCCTTCTGGTGGCTCCTAACACCTTTGAATATTCAAAGGGGTGGTCATGTTCTGTTGGATACATCACTGCCTCCTGATTTCCTGTTTCTGAAATGTTATGGGAACTACTAAGAGTCAGCTTACCAGTGTCCTCTCCAGCACAAGAGCCTGGGGGCTCCACTGAAAAGCAGTGTAACACACAACTCAAATGCCATCACTGGAAATTCATTTTTTTGCACCCAGAGCTTGAGTTGGCTGGAAAAGTTCATATTTTCTTTTTCATTCCTCACCCTGCATGATGGCTTCGGGCCTTTAGCATGGGCCATATTTAGATTGTCAAGAGATGTCAACAAGTTGTGAGGGACAGCCTCACACTGGCAGCAATTACTAGAGGGTAACGATCAATGGGGGTCTTTTGTTAGCATTGCAGGATCACCATTGACTCAAGGAAGTGAGTGTCCCAGTGGTTTAGGCAAAAGCTGAAATGGACAAGCAGTTTCACCCTGGCTGCTCACAAGCCACAAACCTACACTTACTCCATCAATTATTCCTGCCCAAAGAAGCAGGGGTTGTTACCATCCACCATCTGCAGTCTACTGAGAGTAGGAGTGGCCAGACTCACAGAGGTTCTATTTACAGAGCCAGGAAATGCATCCTTCTTGCTTTCTGGGAAAGCGTGATTTTCTTATTCCACTGTGATTCCTTCTGTAAACAGGTGAAGACCATGTGACAGCCACTTGGAAATGAAAGACTTTGAAATGTTGGTCATGTTTTTCAACTCCAGAGATTATATGTATCAGGCACAATGACCTGACAAATTGCTCCAATGTGGAAGAGACGCCCTTAATGATCCATAATGCCCATGTTGACTTGCTCTTTTCCCTTGCATTTCTGCTTTTTACACTTTCTTGCTTTAAAGTCATGTGACTTGTACAAAACAATCTAAGGTTGAAAGTCGAAAGAAAGGTCCATTATAATCATCATCCAACCCTAATTTTCATAAAGAATAGAAGCACCTAGAATTTTTCTTGCAAAGAACATAAAGTCAAAATCTCATTCTCATTTTCTATCATCTTTTCTGGATCTGCCCACAGTATTCACCTAGTTAATACTGCCTCCTCCAAGAAGCTTGCTCCCTCTGCAAGCTACATGCAATCTCTCTTGACTCTGATCTTCCATAGGATTTCTTCTGCACTTCTCAATACACCATGTTCAGGCTTGCCTTATGCTTCCATATGCACATGCCTCATCCTCCAACCTCATCTACATCCTTGAGAACAGGATCCAGGTCCTTTCCATCTTTACAGTCTCCACAGCACCCAGAACAGTGCCTCAAACCAAGTAGAGGCTGAACAAATGCATCATGAATGAACAAAGCAGCTCCTGCCTCTGTCTCTGAGACTCAGGGGACCCGCATAAGCACAATATTTGACACTAAGTCCCAAAGTCAAACGATGTTATTGCATGGGACTTCTCCTCCAATTAAGATTAGAAGAATATAGAAGGCCTGCATTTCCTTGATAATAAAAAAGAAAATTCAGACAAAATCAGTGTCAGACTTTTCTATGAGGCTAATGAAGAGCTGTGGAAACAAGGCTTGATGAACTCAATTTCAGAGAGAAAAACTGTAATTGCAAATAGGAAAACATAATGCCATTTGCAAGCTGATCCTGAATTAGTATCTCATTTGTCCACAATAAGGCCAGAATAACACTGGGCTCTAATGTCAGCTAGAAGATATAGAGGAAGCCAAAGTGAGTTGGCTAAACAGGGATTCCTATGTTCTATTCCTTGGCTGTTCCAACAGAGGCCTTTCTGCACACTGGGTCAGTTTCTCACCCCCTAAAACATTCTTCTCAGGGGAGAATTCCCGCCAAATTCCATAGGATGGAAAGCTGGCTAGCTGCCTCAAGATGAGAACAGATAATGATGAATGAGGCCAGTGTCCAGCGAGGCTTTCATTGAGGAAGTTTGCTTCTGAGCGCTGACACTTCCTCCCTGAATCACTGAGTAGTGCTATTCTACAGGGGCCCCCAAGAAATGGAAAGAACATCCAGCCAGAGGAATGTTTCTCATTTGGAAATTGGCTTTGTGGAGAGGTAATTATGTCCTAAGGTAAATTTTAAATATAAGAAAGGACAGCCAGTTCTACATATGAAAGTACTCCATTTAACTTTATAACCATATCTCTCTTCAAGCAGTTAAGTTAATTCTCAGATGAAGGGCTTGACTGTCCATTTTTACTACATGTAATTTGGTATGCTGTAACTTTCACAGCTATTGGTCTTCATTTCTATGTGAAAAATCATAGAAATTATCTGGAGTGTAGTTTCAACCATTCAGCCATATTTATAGGGTCTACAGATTTATGACAAAAGGGAGACACTTCCTCTCCATCACAGTTTGTGGTAAATAGATTCCTGGGGCCACTAGACTGTAGGAAGTCCCCTTTGTGATGTTTTACTTGGCACCTGGGTTTGGCATAACCTGAACTGGAAGTAACTATTTCTGACTTAGTACATACATGAAAAATGGGCTCTCCTCTAGTTCAGTGTACAAATCTGTAGGGTGGAAATGGCAACTTTTGTTTATGTTGCAAGAAAAACTACAATTTACAGTTGAAATTTTTATAAGTATGAAAATGAAACTAAATGATAAAAAGGTATTATTATTATTATTGCCAAGACACCAAAAGAAAGATGTGGGAAAGCAGGGTTTTATTTATGTACAAAACAGAATACTACACCCCCATGGACTTTATTCAGAAAAAAAAAAAAGTGGAAAGAGTAAGGGAAAAAAGTTTTTTTTAACTAGTAGAAGATGGAAGAAGAACAGCCGTGACATAAAACCTTGGCAGAGTCTTCCTGCTTCCTGGGGACCATCGGAATTTCCCCAAATTGGTCAACCTCACAAATCACATGTCTTCATCTTCCATTTCTAACAAAGTGAGTTTGACTCTGTAAAAGGTTTATTCCCCAGTGGCAACATCAAAGATAGTGCTTCTTACCCTGTTTGGTCTAAAACTCCCTCTGAAAATCTGGTAAAAATCTATGGCTCTTCTATTCATTTAAAATTCACATAGGCACATCACAGTAACAATGATAATTATAAAAATAACATCTAATGTTGAGAGAACACTTTGGGGCCAGGCATTGTGTTAAGAGCTTTATATGCATTTTCTCTTTTAATCCTCACACTAATTCAATGAGGCAGCTACTATTTCCCCCCATCTTATAGATGACTAAAAAAGGTTGGAGAGGTTGAGTAATTCAGCCCCTACGCAAAAATTTACCTATGATTGTAGGGATTCTCAGACCTTGCTGAGGCCCACCGAGGGACCACTGACCATGCACACCAGGTTAGGAACTTGCCCTCTACAGACAGAATAGGTGCACACAGAGCTCTTCAAGATGTCACCAAGAATGTCCTAAATTCAGAGTTTGTTCTAAAACATCAAAAAACAACCATATAGGGAGATCTAAGATAGCGGAGTAGATAAACACTGCGCCTGCATCTTCCATGAACACATTAAAATTACAACTAAATCATAACAATGTCCAGGTTGATTAACCTGGAGAACCATCTGAAGTCTAGCTAAACGGAAGTCCTATAAAACTAAAAATGTAAAGGAGAAGCCACATCGAAACTGGTAGGAGGAGCAGAGATGCAGAACAGGCCCCAAACCTCCATTCTCAACCATGCAGTTGTTGAGAATCAGGAGGGATATCTCAGCTGTGGAGGTTTCCCTGGAGAAGCAAGTGATCTGAGCCCTCCAAAAGGCTCCCCATCCCCAAGTACTAGTGCCAGGAAGAGAAGCCCCACAATATCTGGCTGTGAAAAACAGTGGGGATTCTGATCATCTGGCTGGAACAGAAGGCTGCAGGAAACCCATACATCCTCTTAAAGGGCCCAAGCACAGATTCGCTTATTTGCAGGCACTCACCTTGGGCTCCAGCAGAAGGAAGGTGATTCGGGAGGTGTCGGAGACATATGGGGGGTAGACTAAGATGTAAGGATGCAGAGAGAGGGCTGGAGGACAGTCACCATTTTCCCTGTGAGAGGTCCTTCGCCCAGGCAGCCAGCAGGTGAACACCATCTTTTCTGTGTTGATCCCTCCCTGACTCAGCCAAATCTGAATCTAATTGGTCTGATGAGCTCTGTTCACTCCACCCTGCTGACTCTCTGGGACCCTATCCCATCCAACTCCCCAAAAGCAGGGGACACTTTCTCCACAAGCAGCCAGCTCCACCCACGTTGCACTATTTCTTGGAAAACTATCAGAGTCCAGTAGACCTCAGGTGGGCAGCAACTGACTTCAACATGCTCTAAGACTTTTGCTGAGTCTCTCCAGGCTTAGCACTGGCACCAAACCAGAATCTACATTAGCCTGGTGACAAAAACTCTTCCTACCCTAGAGATTCCCTGAGACCCTGCCTCACCCAATCTGCCTACCACATGAGGCTCTATCAGCAGCTGAACTTTAAGGAGACAGCAGGTGTCAGCAGGCGTAGGGGTGTCCTGGCATTTTGCAGAGTACCTCAGGCCTGGTACTGGTGACATACAGCCTCAGTTCACAATATGGCCTCTCCCACATGATTCCAGGTTTAGCACAGGCAGCAAACAACTGCAGATCACTTTGTAGATCCTATAGGTAGCCCCCAGCCAGTCACAGGCAGTGGGTGACCTGAGCATGCACCAGAGGCCCTCCCAAGAGGTCCCAGAACCGACATACTTGGAGGTTGGCTTCAGACCACAGCAGAGGACTGCTCAATTAGCCCCACAAGGGGCATACACAAAGAGCAGTCTCAACAGGCACCAGAGCCCACAGGGATGAATCTCACTTAGTGGGGTAAGCCCCTGGCATTACAGCCCATAAGCTGTGGACATAGCCAAACTCCACAGGGTCAATCCCACCCACTGATATGCCATAGCAATCAAGGCTCAGCTAATAACAGGAGGGTACACACAACCCACACAAGGGACACTCCTGGAGCACCTGGAGCAGGTGACCGGGGAGACTGTGCCAGGGAGACAGGTGACCAGGGAGACTGTGCCAGCCAAGACTGGGAGACATAGCAGTTCTACCTAATACATAGAAACAAACACAGAGAGACAGCCAAAATGAGGAAACAAAAAATGTGCCCCAGGGCCGGATGAGTGGCACATTGGTTAAGAGCTGGTTTGGGGATGCCAGCGGCCCCAGTTCGGATCCCATACATGAGGGCCAGTGATACTGCCCTCCACAGCTAACAACAGCTCCACCTGGAGCTGGGCTGTGCGAGCCCCGGCAATGGTGTAGGCTGCAGCCCCTGCTGCAGTGGGCTGCCATAGGCTACAGTGAGTGGCCAGCAGCCAGCATGACCGGCTGGCAGCCAGTGTGAGCGGCTGGCAGCCAGTGTGAGTTGCCAATAGCCACGGTGAGCGACCATCCAGAGGCCGGCGACTGATCTGCCTCATCCGGGAAGAGCGCAATGACGATACCAACATGGGCCAGTGAAGCAACATCCTCCGCAACTAGACTGAAGAACAAAGGGACGGCAACTTGTCTGTTCCCCTCCCCCAATTCCCCAACACTGTTCCCCTCCCCTAATTCCCCAATAAAATCTTTAAAAAAAAATGTGTGCCCCAAATGAAAGAATAGGAGAAAACTCCAGAAAAATAATTAAACAAAATAGAGGCAAGCAACCTACCAGAAACAGAGTTCAAAATAATGGATATAAGGATGCCCAAGGAACTTAGTGAGAACTTCAACAAAGAGATAGCAAGCATTAAAAAAGGACATAGAAACAAGTCAGAAGTGAAGGATACAATAACTGAAATAAAAAATGCACTACATGGAATCACCAGCAGACTAGATGAAGCAGAGGATCAAATCAGTGATTTGGAAGACAAGAGAGCAGGAAACACTTAATTGGAACAGCAAAAAGAAACAAGTATCCAAAAAAAAAGAGGACCGTTTAAGAGACCTCTGGAATAACATCATGTGTAACAACATTTGCATCATAGGGATACCAGAAGGAGAAGAGAGAAAGCAAGGGATTGAGAACCTATTTAAAGAAATAATGACTGAAAACTTTGGCAAATGAAATAGACATACAATTCCAGGAAATGCAGAGAGTCCCTAACAGGATAAACCTGAACAGACCCACACCAAGACACATTATAATTAAAATGGCAAAGGTTAAAGACAAAGAGAGAAACCTAAAAATGGCAAAAGAAAGGCAACTAGTAACTTATAAGGGAGCTCTCATAAGAATGTCAGCTGATTTCTCAACAGAAACCTTGCAGGCCAGAAGGAACTGGCACAAAATATTCAATGTGATGAAAAGTAAAGAACTACAACCAAGACCACTCTACCCAGCAAGGCTATCATTTAGAATTGAAGGACAGATAAGGAACTCCCCAGACAAAAAAAAAAAAATGCTAAAGGAATTCATCATCACCAAACCAGTATTACAAGGAATGTTAGAGGGACTTCTTTAAGATAGAAAAACAAAACCAAAATTATGAATAATAAAATGGCAGTAGCTACATATCTATCAATAATTGATGTCAATGTAAATGGATTAAACACTCCAATCAAAAGTCTTAGAAGAGGGCCCGCCGAGTGGCACAGTGGTTAAGCGCTAGCTTGGGAAGCCAGTGGCCCCGGTTCGGGTCCCACATATGAGGGCCAGTGACACTGCCCTCAAAAAAAAAAAAAAAAAAATCTTAGAAGAGCTGAATGGATAAGAAAACAAAACCCTTACATCTTCTGCCTACAAGGGAATCATTTCAGATTGTAAGATACACAACACAGAGACAGAAAGTAAATGTATGGGAAAAGATATTTCATGAAAAAAAAAAAAAAGCTGGGGTAGCTATACTTATACCAGACAAAATAGACTTTAAAACAAAGGCCATAAAAAGAAACAATAAAGGACCCAGTAATCCCTCTTTGGGATATTTATCTGAAGAAACCCAAAAAGCTACTTCGAGAGCACATATGCATCCATATTGCAGCATTGTTTACAATAGCCAAGATGTGGAGGCAGCCTGGGTGTCCCTCACAGAAGAATGGATAAAAAAGAGGTAGTACATATATATAATGAAATATTGCTCGGCCAGGGAAGGAAATGGGTTCTTGCCATCTGTGGTGGTATGCATGGACCCAGAGGGTATTGTGCTGAGTGGAGTATGTCAGACAGAGAAAGACAGATGCAATGTGATTTCACTTATATGTGGAATCTAAAGAACAAAATTAACGAACAAAACAGAAACAAACCCATAGATATAAAAAACATCTTGATGGTTGCCAAATGGGATGGAGGCTGGGAGTGTGGGTGAAAAAAGGCAAAGGGATTAAGAAGAACAAATTGGTTATTATAAAATAATCATGGGGATGTAAGGTATAACATAAAGAATATAATTAATAATATTGTAATAATTATGTATAGTGTCAGATGGGTAATAGATTTGTTTGGGTGATAGATGGGAGGAGGTTAAAGGGCAGGGTAAAAAAGGTGAAGGGATTAAGAAGTACAAATTGGCAGTTACAAAATAGTCATGGGATGTAAAGTAAAGCATAGGGAATATAGTCAATGCTATGGTAATAACTATATATAGTACTAGGTGGGTACTAGACTAGTCAGGAGGATCACTTTTTAAATTATACAAATGTCTAAGCACCATGCTGTACACCTGAAATTAATATAAAATAATACTGAATGTCAACTAGAATTGAAAAATTGTAAAAAGGGGAGAAGAAAAAACAACAACATAGATATGTGTGTATATACAAGCATATGATATACATGTATCTCTGTGTAGGTATAGTATGTATGTATGTATGATTGCCATGTCTGGAAATTAACCATTTTTATTTTTGATGGAGCGCTCTAAAGTTGTTTAAGAATGATGAGCCCTTTCATCCAGCTCTGTTACCTGATAAGAGACAAACATCAGGTGTTTACTCCCCACACACACACTCATCAAACAAAAACTGTGTTCCAGCCACCGAGAGCTTCTGCATTGACCCTTGGGAGGTGTCAGATAAAGTGCTACCAACCAACAGACAGATTCACAGTTCCTCAGCTGACATGGAAAATGAATAAAATATTACCCTGGGCCTTGAAATCCCTCTCAGACCCATTACTGATGACCCTCCCTGTCACTAGGCTGCTCTCCGAGCTGGTGTTTAATCACAGGCAGGCAATGACATCAGAGGTCTGGCGCTGGGCTTGTCAGCAGGTTCTGGGGGAGGGGTGGTTAATGTTAAGTGCCACTGAGGAATCCCTGAGCAGTCGCCAAGAGTCCCAGACAGCCTGCAGCCGGCATCCAGGTGAGCCAGCATGGATCCGAGAGGCTCCCTGGCTGGCCCTAAGCCGCATGTCCACACAGGCTTGCTGAAGGGTCCTTCAGCATCTCATCAATCTTCCAAAGGGAAGTTCAACCTGAAGAAGTCAGCGTTACCTTCAGGATTCCAAGGCATCTGCTCAATGGTAAAGCAACATTAGGAAGAGGGTGCTGACTATCAGGGTGTATATTTCCCTCTTTCTTCCCAACAAGAGTCTTTGAAGTCCAGGTGGCAAGCAAAAAAAAACCTCTCTGATTATCGGAAGTTGTCAAAAGAAGTTATCCAGTCCTCCGATTGTGGGAATCAGCAACAAGCTGGCTGCAGCTCTAAAGAGATGAGTTTTCCAGCTAACAAAGAGCTGAGTTCTGGGTCAAAGACACGTGCTGATCCCCTGCCCAAATTTAGTAGCTTGACACCACCAGCCAAGGGAAAAAAATGCATAGAAAGAAAACTCAATTAGAAAATATCAGAGATGCAGCATCATGAAGTTCCTTTAAACTACAGTGAATGAAAGGTGTTTTGGTATCAGCCATTCCATTCGGCATGAAAAATAAAATATCCACGTAAAACCAAGATACTTTTTCCAAACACCATCCTGAAGTTATTTACCAGCCTCCAACTTTCCAAACAAGCAGTTGTTGATTTGTTTATTTGTTACAGAACCAGGCACATATGGCTGCTGAAAGCAATCAGATGTGGGGAAGGTCGGGGGAACAGTGTGTTGTGTGAAAAGAAAATTCAAAAATAAATTGATGTAAAGAGCAAAACATACTGCAAAAAAGCTCAGAACTCAGGCATACCTTCCAAGCCATGTTATTCTGTGCTATTCATACCACTTTCCTTATTTATGTAGAACAATTTTTGTTTTCTTTTCCAGAAAGAATGCTGCCAATCGCCAGAGGCAGACATGTTTATCAAGCTGTGCATCTTGAAGTCTGACATAAAATCTGTGGCCTTTGGTACAGCTGAAAAACACTCTGTCAACACCATGGAGAGAGCAAGCCCGTGGCGCTGGCCTCGACCCAAGGAGTTCAGGGGAATGGACAAAAACTTGACACAAGGCCAAAAATTACAAGATGAGGGAAAGTCAAACTTGAGGCGAACAAACCTTTTCCATCGAGTCTGTTTAATATCTCGTGCAAGCATCCAAACCACAAATCGGTCAGTGCTGAGGTGAAAAGACAAGTTTTTCTCCCTTTTGGAAAGCTCTTTTGCTTAAGCTCCTATGAATACATCAATTATATTAGCCCTGAAAGTGTCTGTCAGTGTGATGTTAAAAGGTCCACTATTTTACAGACTGCCCATTTTAGAAACAAAATACCCTTCAAACTCCCTGCCCTGAATTGCTTGGGCCAAGGAGAACTCCAGAGGGGGAAAAAAAAAAAAAGTGTAAACTCTGCTGGATTGAAACAGAGAAAAGCCACCAGTTTTAAGTAAAATTGTATTAATATTTGCCCACTTAATAAAATCCTCCCAGCACTTGTGTGCTTTCAGATTCTTCAACAAGTCGGGGAAAATGTTCCTTTGTGACAGAAGGTGTGAGGCCAAAGAGAAAGTTGTCAAAAAGCCCCCACCCCCTCCAGCCTAAGTGTGCTTAGAAGTTTGAGGAGACAAGCTTAGGAACAGATGTGCCACAGCAATACTCTGTCCTGGGCTTTTCCTTCAGAGCAGGTCTCTGGATTCCCACATGAGAAGTCTACAAGATCCGGATGCCACACTGCATCAGGATTGTGTCACGAGAAGCTAAAGATGGTTGGAAACAGCCCACAGGCCTTTGCATATAGATAGAAAATAATAATAATAATGATGACAGTTCATAATTGTGCAGCTTCCAATGGACCTGGTAATCATCAGTCAATTGCAGTCACCCTTGGCTAAACTTCCAGAAGTGCAAGCAACCTCACGTTGTCGTTTTCATACATCATGTGTTCTTTCCAGAGTCCCTCTACCCTTGCCTCTTTCTGTCATGTCTGTCCCCAATCTCCGCCACCCTCTGTTGCTTACGTTGGCCCACCCGCCTGAAATGGGAGAGTCTGAATCCTTCATGCTAAGAGCATAGCCAACATTCCACAAGATTTATGTCACAAAAGCCTGCAAAAATGACAAATAGTGGGAGAGAGCCAAATGGGGAAGCAAAAATAAATCCAACCGTGAGTTAACCAAAGGTGGCCCAGGACCTGTCCCTAGTGGGTCTTAAGATACCTTAGGGAATATGGATCCAATAAGGGAGAAAGAAAATGTTATGTATCATTATAATATCTTTGTTTTCAATTCAAAACTTCTTTGGAAAAATTTACTTTTTTTACCCTTAAGTCATAATCCAAATGTGTCACAGTAGTAACCAAACATCTAGGTTGATTAGGTGGATGGCTGGGCATAAGGAGGGGTGGTTCTTTTCTAAGATATTTACATCTGTTTTCTAAAAAATAAGTGAGGGTTGCCTGAGGTCACTACAGTCATATAGCCCCCACATGAGGGATTAGAACGGTCACAGTGGAGGGCAATAGTCCCATAAAATAGTCTTTTGTCCCGGCCACCATTTAATGACGTAGTGCCAATTTTACCCTACCAAAAGTCACCAACTTTAGTAAACTATGACCTACGCATACCTTTATGACACCAAAAATTATTCTTAGGAAGAACTTTTAACAACATATAGAGATGCCTCTGATATAACATTAAATAAATGAAAGCAAGATAGACAAACACATTTGCAATATAATCATAACTATGGAAATGCTCTGCATATAAGAGCAGAAATACCCCAAAACGTTGGTGGTAACCTATAGAGATGGTTAGATTATAGATTATTTTTGTTAATTTTTGTATTTTGTACTGTCTAGATGTTCTATTACAAGTAGGGATTCATTTTATAATTAAAAATAAATATTTTAAAATAGAGTAAAATTGCTAAAAGCCATCACCTACTTCGTTCAAACACAAGATTTTCCTTAATTCATGGCTTGGAACTTAGGACTCTCTTCAAAACTAAAATGACACTGTTAAAAATATATTTCTGCTTTAGAATCTATTTTTCCTCAGTATTTTTTCTGATATGTAAAAGTTTTGTTGACCTTAACAGAAATGCGGGATGAAATCTATTTGATTTTATACATATATCTATCTATATAAAGCTGGAATTCTCTAGAACTACATTGTCTAATACAGTAGCCACTGGCCACATGTGACTCCTGAACATTTGAAATATGAATTGAGATGTGTTGTGAGTATAAAGTATCCGTCAAGTATTGAAGACTTTGGGGGTGGGGGGGGTTGAAAATGTAAAATCTCTCATCAATAATTTTATACTGATTACATATTGAAAGGATATTTTGGAGGTATCAGGTTAAATAAAAAATTATTTTAAATAATTTCACCTGTGTCTTTTACTTTTTTCAAAAATGTGGCATCTATAAAATGTAAAATTACTTCACATCGTATTTATACTGGACTGAAACGATCCAGAAAAAAATTCTGCAGATGTGTGATTCAATTATTCATCTACCATCTTTTGGAAACATAAGAATCCAAATATTCACAGACTGCTTGCCCAAGCCATATCTACGGCCCCCATAAAATGTGTCCTCCTGCCCCGGTTCTAATTTGTATTATGTTTTCAGTGGTCAGGTAACTTCAGTTGTTTATGAGCTTGGATGAATTGAGGCCAATTCAAAGACAACAGCACTTACCAGCTGCACCTAAAGGTAATCTTGCCTTCCTTAGACTGACACGACCAACATAGCTCAGAATTCTCTAACTCCCCAACATCTGCAATGGACAGCCTCTATTCCTAAGGATTCACTCACACATCTGTGTAGCACTTCATTCAAAGGGTGCAGTCCCCATTTGCAACAGCCTTAAATACTGTTAGGTCCCAAAAGGCTGTGCCAAAGGGACTTCCTCCATGTAGTTCTGAGCCATTTCTCAAAGTGCCCCTGGTGTGAGGAGACTGAAAATGATTGTTCTTCCAAAGGGCAGGGAACATATGAAAGGAAGGATTATATCTGCCTGAACTCTGAGAAACAGGTTCTCTAGAGAGTGACTCAGATCCACATGATGTTTTCCAGGGGCCATGTTTTCACCGGAGGAGGAGGTGTGCATGCAACTATCTGGTCAAAGACTACTCCAACTTCTTCAGCCAGCCCACCCCAAAGCAAATGTGTACCTAGGGTCCCTTTTTCTCCCCACTCAGAGCTGCGGCAGTCATTAGAATTCATAAAACCCTGATAATCTACATGAGGAGCAGAGGACGCACTAGCTTTGCAATGCAGAGAGGCAAGGGGATGATGAAAAGAGGGGAAGGGAAGGGAAGGGAAGGGGAAGGGAGGGGAAAGGAGGGAAGGGGAGGGGAGGGAGGGAAGGGAAGGGAAGGGAAGGGAAGGGAAGGGAAGGGAAGGGAAGGGGAAGGGAGGGGAGGGGAGGAGGGAAGGGAAGGGGAAGGGAGGGGAAAGGAGGGAAGGGGAGGGGAGGGGAGGGGAGGGAAGGGAAGGGAAAGGAAGGGAAGGGAAGGGAAGGGAAGGGAAGGGAGGGGAGGGGAGGGAGGGGAAAGGAGGGAAGGGGAGGGGAGGGGAGGGAAGGGGAGGGAAGGGAAGGGAAGGGGAAGGGAAGGGAAGGGAGGGAGGGGAGGGGAAAGGAGGGAAGGGAGGGGAGGGAAGGGAAGGGAGAGAAGGGGAGGGAAGGGAAGGGAGAGAAGGGGAGGGAAGGGAAGGGAAGGGAAGGGAAGGGAAGGGAAGGGAAGTGGAAGGAGGGAAGGGGAAGGGAGGGGAAAGGAGGGAAGGGGAGGTGAGGGGAGGGGAGGAAGGGAGAAGGAAGGGAAGGGGAGGGGAGGAAAGGAAAGGGAGGGAGAAGGGGGAAGGGGAGGGAAGGGAAGGGAAGGGAAGGGAAGGGAAGGGAAGGGAAGGAAAAGGAAGAGAGGGAGACGGAAGGAGAGGGGAGGGGAGGAGAGGGAGGGGAGGGGAGGGGGGACGGGAGGGAAAGAACAAGTAACAAAGCCTGCTGGCACATAGTCCCCATGACCCAGAACTAACAAGGTATATTCTTCTGTGAGGGGCTCTCTCTGACAAGGCAAATCTGTGATTCCCAGTCCCCTGTAGGACAAAAGAAGGAAAGAACTTAACTATGAATTTTCCACTTATGATAGCCTTCTTCCTTGAGTTTCTATTGTTGCTTGAAAGAAAGGAGAGAGTGTCCTTTGAATGAGAGCAAACCTCAGCCACTACAGCCTGGCCCCAGCAGCAGGGAGAGCCCAGGAAGCCACAGATGGCAGTTACTATGTCAAAGCTCATGTGGCTGAACTGAGTTACTAACTGCTGATTATTTCCTCAAAGATGACTAACACACAGACTTAGTCCAGCAGTTTTCATGTTTTAAAATAATTTTCCATAGGCTTCTCTTTAATCAACCTCAGCAGATTCAATGTCTTCATAAAACTCAAGTCCCTTTCATTCCAAAGGAATATCTTCAATTTGAATTTTCCTCCAGGGATGAGAATCCAAAATCCTTACCCTCAGTTTGCCATACCACTGAACTATCTCCATTTTTCTCTCTGAATTTTTTTGGCTTGGCCTACAAATTAAAATGTTAAAGGAAATGAAATCATATACATAAAAAGAACAATAAAGATCATGATTTGTTTGATTTTTAGATTCTTACTATCAAGACAGAATTTCGGAAGCAAAAACTACACTTAATTACGTTAAAATATACCTCCAAAATCACTACATTAAAGGGTGTTATAAAGGGTGACACTTTAGGAACATTTAATTGACATGATGGGGGAGACAGTCTGGCAGCCCACAAGAAAGAATTGAATTTGAAAGAGAATTTGTTAATTTTAAAATGTCACCCAAGTAATTACAGTCATTATACCTCCCCATGTGCAGCAAAGAAGTAAAAATACCAAGCTCTCCCGCAAATTTTCCAATATATGTATGCTGTTAAAACATACACGTGTGCACACAAACACATACAGTGAAACGAGGTTTTAGACTTTAGCTCGCGCTTGCCAAGGTTCACCCTAGAGCAAATATTTACTGCCGAGTTACAGAGTTTTCATAAAAGAGGACCAAAAGGGAAGCGTTTACAGACGCGAGTACTTTCTATGCGCGGGGGCCACAAGAAAGATATAGTTTAATAAAAATATTTATGGACTTTGAAAGCAAACACAATCCAAGAGGTTTGCACCTCTGTGGGAAAAGATGATATTTCAGCCTAACGCACTTTCTCTGGACGATCCTTTAGCTGTTTGCAGTCTACAAGCCCCAGTTTCCTCCAAGGCCCCGCTAATCCGTAGTGTAAAACATTCTCAGGAAACAAAAGAATCCGTTGCTGCCATCGGGGACAGGAGCAGAGATGTGGCTCTTTCATTCGCAGACAGAAACTTACTAGAATTTACGAAGTTCGCTGCACTGAGGTTCTCTAACCTAAACCATCCCCACCTCCTCCCCCCACCCTGAGAAAGTCTCTGTTTTCCTCTGTATTCATTCTCCCACCCCATCAACCTACCGCCCCCCCTCCTCCGCCCCTTCATGATTCCAAAATGAACCCGACATTTGCAACAACAACAAAAAAAAATTAGGAAAAAAATACACGAGTGTGCAGTCTCATTGTTTCAATGCCTTTGGCCCTTGTCTGCATTGCTTTCTCCCTGCCTGCGAGCCCACTAAGAGTGTCTGGTCTCAGAACCAAAGTTTAGCATTTCAAGTTAGCATTTTGCACGTTCACTCTGTTTTGTTCAGCCACTGAGCCTTAGGGGGTGTGCTAGCCTTTTTTCATGAGTGCTTTTGTACTTCGTTCCCCATGAACTTCATGCAGGCTGTATCCATCTACCCCAGCGCTGATGACCAAATGCGATCTTAAAAGAAATAACTGAGCCCTTTACAAGTCACGCAGATCGGAAAAGGAATCAACGCTGAGTTGGACAAACTTTTGAAAAGACCTTGTGGGGGCCCGGCTGCTCTCTCCTTGGGCTCTATCGCCCCCTGGTGGCATCTCCGAAACAAACTTGGTCGGTCAGGGCTCAGCGGCTCAAAGGTTCAGGGGTTCGGCCCTTGGAGGCTGGAGCCACTCTCTGGGCTGCCCTGGTGCCAACTGGAGGGTATGGGGAGGGGGCAGTGGAGGAACAATAAACGTGGAGGAAAAGAGAACTTCCAGAAACCCATCTGGCACAAAGGTTTCTGGATTCCCAACAAAAGAACATTAGAGCTGGACAAAAAAAAATGCGACGATCCTAAAACAGCCCCTTCATTTTACAGAGGGGAAACTGAGGCCCAGAAAGATGATGTGATTTGCTCTTTCTGAATTGAGAAGGTTTGGGAGTCCAAGACGCCGGCAGATATTGAGAAGTAGGCCTTCTTGTGTTGCAAGATGCAAAGGAATGATCCAATAAGGGTGCCAGCGGCACGGGAGACTTATAGACCTTCGTTACCCCCGTTACAGAGGGGAACGGGGTGGGGCCCCAAACGCCCCCTCGTGGGAACGCACTGCGCCCCCCGCCCAGACGCAGAGCCGCGGGACCCCGCTTCCCAGGCCCCGGGCAGGCGGCGGGGCGAGACACAAAGCAGGCCCTGCGGGCGGCGCTCGGGGCTCCGGGGAGGGCGGCGTGGGCTTGATTGATGGATACCTAGCGTTGAACCCCCGCCGCCTCGCCAGAGGCGGCCGATCCAGCTGCGGCCGCGGGCCTCGGGTGGCCGCCGGCCGGGCCCGCAGCCCCTGCGCCCTCGCGCCCCGGCCCCGCGCCGGAGAGAAGCTGGGGGGCATGGGGGGCCGCAGGGGGGAGTGATTTACAGCCGCGCCGGCTGGACTCGAGAGAGATCGCTGCAACCCGGGAAACCTACTCCCAAGCCTCAGCCCGGAAAGAGGCCCGGAAAGGGGAGAGGCGCCCCGGCCCGCGGCTGCGGAGCGCGCGCGGCGGGCGCAGCGGGCGGAGGGCCGCAAGCCTCCGCTTCCCGCGCCCGCTGGGCTTCCGAGAGCAGCGGTCCCCGCATGGCCCGCCTCTGCGCACAGTTTAGGCGGGGAGCTGAGCTTACCGGGGAACTGGGGGCCGCAGCGCCCCTCGCCCCGGGGACCGCTGCCCAGGGCTCCGGCCGCTCAGCGCTCCGGCGCTTTCCACCCGGCGGGGCCCGGCTCCCGAACGCAGCGGCCCACCTTGCGGGGAACGCCCGACCTGCACCTTTGGGCCCGCCTTTCCTAAGTGGGAGCAAAGACATTCAGATGCAGAGGTTAGCGAGGGTCCTGGGCGACGCCTGGAGAGCCCCCAGGCCCCACCTCTATCTGTTTATAAACTCATTTTGCTCCGTTTTTGCAGCGCAGAAAACATACATTCAGAGAGCAGCGAGACTGTGCTTCGAAACTGGGTTCTCTTGTAAATGGCCTGAGAGTATACCTTGCTCAGTTCGTTCTCTGTCTCTCCTCGTCGCTCTCCTTACTTCCTACGAGAAATAAGCGCTTGCTGCAATTTGGGTGTTATCTTTAGCCTCTGTGTGATGCTCTCTGATCATTGTTTGCTTCGGAGGAACGAAAGAACGTGCAAAACAATCGTGCAATAACATAAGTAACATTGTTCCACTTGAACCAAAAAAATCTGAGGTGGTAGTTCTAAAGTAAAAAATAAATGTATTCAATTTTCCATATGTGACTGTGTGTGAGGAGTTTTCCTATCTACCGTTTGTGAAGTTGGTTACTAGAAATGGGGGTGGGGTGATGAAAATGTGCAGATTCTTGCTCTGCAGACACTAGGGATGACAAGTGTTCGGTTAGACAATTACCCACGGTTAGGATGTCATAGAGTCAAGAATTCGTATGGGCACCCTCACGGTTATTTTCTGGCTACACAAGTCAACAGACAAAGCATAAGCAACAAATGCAATGCATCCATCTTTTTGTAAGATGAAGGCTTAGTGGCAATTTTCAGAAAGATTTTTTAAAGTGATAAATATGCCCACTTTTATCTGTGTTTGACTACTTACTGCAGTAATTACAGGGCAGAGTGATGGAAAGTGAATGTACAATTATTCTGCTTGTACCTATAAATGGGCGTGTTACTTTACTTGTGTATTCTTTTTTCCTCCCTTCTCTCTGAAAATACCATTAGCTCTGAGTCTGGCCTTGAGAGCTCAAACCCCTCTCTTCCTGATAAACCCAAACAGAAAAGCAAATATAAAGAGGAAGACATGAGAAGTGGAGTTCCATGCTTTCCACGGTCCCATCCCCAAAGTCACCACCCTGGATTGGCAAAACAAAGGCTCTGTCTCTGACTACAGTGACTTGTGTGAGTGGAAAGAAAGTCTTCCCTATCTATAATTGGGACCCCAAAATGAACCCCTAAAAAAAGGGTCACGCTGCTCTAATAGCAGCTCCATCCAAAAGCAGCGATCCAACCTCCGCCCCAGTGGTCCCGCCAAACTCCGTTCCCGGGAAGAACATGGCTGGGAAGTTTAACTTCATCCTTGATGTTAATCGTTAAGAAGCCCAGCAAGTGACACTCGCAGAAACAGAGCCGCTTCTTATCCTTACGTTTTTAAACTCGCTGGGTACTGTGCTTACGGTGCACACTTTAAGGAAATGTTTTTGCAAACACTTTCACTGAATTAGTATTTACTCGCAAACTTTCCTGGACAGAATTTCAAGAGGAAGTTTCATATTAAAGCAGCAACCGACAAAGCTTATTTTCGTAGTATGTAGCTCCTTAACAATGCGAGTACAATCTCACTTCATTTAGCTATAAAATAGAAAAGTGTTTGGTTTTCAATTTTTCTAAATTACTGAGGGGTACAAGGGGTAAGGAGAGTGGAAGGCGATCTTTATGCCATCTGGCGGTGCCGTGCGGAATTTCGCTGAAGAAGCCAAATTTACTGACCATCTGTGCCTAGAGTGGGTTTCTCCAGGGAAAGGCTTTGTAAATCTCGTCCTTTTGAAATCAAGGAGGTGAGTCGGGGGACAGCCTCCTTCACCAAGGATTAATTTAAACACAAGATTCCCTGTGTTGGTGGGAATGGAGAGGAAAATTCTGTGCACTGGAAATCCACAGTTACATTACATAGATTTATGGACTAAACAATTATATATGTTCACAACACAGCTCTTGGTTTAAAAAAAAATCATTGATATTCCAGTGACACAGAAGTTTGGAAAGTCCAGGGCGAGTTGTAGAGTTGAACATTTTGCTACATTTATTCAAAGGGCCCTGCAGGAGTCTGTGCAATATCCTCCACTGAACACGTGAGGGCGTGCTCATGTCTCTCAGGTCTCTGGTAATATGACTCCTTCCTTTATTTACATGAATTGCCTTGATTGGATATTAGGCTTTTAAAACGTCAATTTTACGTCAATTCGTTATCAACCAATCAGCAACCTACTCCAGCATGATTGGTTTCTACTGTAGGTGTCAATCATCTGAAATTTGCATACTAGTCCTTGGTCGCTGGGAGCTTGTCAGTAGGCTGTGGCAGCTGGAAGAGAAGGAATCGGACGGAGAAGAATGAAAAATCACTTTGTTCTAGCAAAGCAAATTAAAAGTATTATTTTGCTTGTTATTTTAAAATAAATGTAAGTGTATGCTCACCTAATAAAGACATTCAATTAAACAAAAATAAGGAAAGATCAAAGCTTTGTTTACTAATTTTACTTAATGTTTGCTGCTTTAAAATATCAATTAGTCCAAGGCATAATAAAACACGAAGACCATGAGTGCTAACTTAATGTAAATAAGTGATAATTTTAAAGTTAAAGGTTAACATTAAGCTTCAAAATAAAATTACTATGATAGTGTAAAAACACTCCTTTCAATACTTAGATAGGCAGCTAAACGCTCTGCTTCAAAAGAAAAAAAAATGCACCAAGTGGGGGATTTAAAAGAACATTATTTTGCATTCAACAGTCACATATTTCCATCACTCTGCTTTGTTTTTAATTTACCGTGCAATCACAGACAGTATAATACTTGAATGGAGCGTCTGTAATATTTGTATTTGTACATTTCTCCCACACACACACACCAAAATAAAAACAAAGGAAAAAAAATCGCAGGGCCTGCAAAGAGGTAATTCCCAGTTTTATATTTCAGAATTCGTAAAACCGAAGCTTTGATTTACCAGCTACAAAACTCTTCTTGGGCTACTGTAATTTAAAACATGTGCAGAGCTATAAGTCGTTTATTATCTCCGAAAAATATGTGCAAGTATGAACCAACGACCAAAACACCTTATAATAGGAAAACACTGACGGGCCCTCCTTTGCCGCGCTCTAACATGCCAAAGAAACTTGTCGGACTCCAGCATTTGGCTGTAACAGGGCAACGGAGCATCGCTTCTCCTCCCCACTCAGCCCTCGCCTCTTAAGAATTTTGTACTAGGCGTTAACCACCAGCATTGCAATAAACTGGAGTTACTTCTACGGCATTAGTAGGATTAGGAAATTAATATCACATTTTACATTTAATAGCCAATGGGTTTTTCCCTCGGATTTTATCTGTGTCACTACTGTTTTACTGGTTGTTACATGTTTTCTTTTTCTTTCCTCTTTTTCTCTCCTTCATTTCTGTACTTCTTTCTCTTTTGAACTCACCCCCCCCCCCGTCTTCCCCTTCTTCCAGTTAAGGATTATCACAGTGTTCCCGATGTCTTTGAAAAGTTCACCCTGGTTTGCAAGACTACAGGAGGCTAAAATAACGTGCGTACCTGTGACTGACTACAGGGGAATCAAACAGGACTAAATCGGCCCTGAAAGGAGGTAGGAGAAAGGTGTGTGGTGCGTATGAAAGTTGGGCAGTGATACGAAGTGTGATTTCGTGTGTGCTTTACAAGAAATGCACAAATAGACATAGCGGTAAAATAAAATCCCTTCCTCGGGGTTTTTAAGTTATCTTCTTCAGACATAAAGTATGCATTCTACGTCTTTACTCCCTCCCTAATTAGCCTGCTGCTGGAGACCCTCCTCGGTAAAATCGCTTCCAGAACGTCTCCCGAGCCGACGATGCGCGCTCTATCAGCCTACTGACTCAGCGGGAAATACCCGCAAAAAGGACTGCAGCCACGGAGCGGGCAGAAGCAGCTTCAGTTCAAGCACTCATCGCCACCACTATCTCCCCCATCACCGCCCCCCACCCCAACCCCCCCCCACACACACCCACACACACTCACATACGCTTACACCCACACGCGCACGCGCACACCTACCCTTGCTGTCAATCATGCACTCACGCCATAGGGCGCATGCGCGCTGATGAACTCCGGCCCAAATCGACCCCACGCCCTTTTACGTCACCCCGCCCAACAGACCAATAAGAGGACGGATTTGGGGGCCGGGCTACAAGGACGCAGCCAGTGAGAGCGCTTTTGGAAACCCAAGAATTGAAAGGAGTAAATCCTTCCGTAGTCCACGTTCAGCCGCCCCCGCGATGATTTATGCATCCCTTTTATTATTTGTAACACTTTGGGAAGTTATTAAAAGGAAGATCTACTGCTTCCTCTTTTTAGGGGTGGAACTGGATGGCAGTATTTGTCACTGGCCCTTATTAGAGAAGAGTGAGGCACAGTGGAAAGCGGTTGGATGCTGTGTTTGTGTGGGTCCTGTTTTTTATTACAAGACATATTATCCTTTTCATTACAAGCTGTAGACAGGGCCAACTTCGAAGGTCTTCGTGGCCGAATGATCTTCGATCACTCAGGGAGCTGAAACCTGATGCCTTCCCACTTTCTTGCCTGTACTCTTGGCGTTGGGAAGAGCCTCTCGGGAAGGTGTTGCAACCTCTTGCAAGAGAAAGATTTAAGCAAACTACCCCGTCCCCCGCACACACACACTCCCCCCAACACAGAGTAAACCTCGGCCTTTTAACGCTTGGATGCTCATTAAGAGTTAGTTGACTTTGTAGCGGATGCAATAAAACTTGGATGGTTTCAGGCCCCAAACAATCCTGGTTTCTGTTTTTCTCTCGCCCCAACCACACCCCCAAGGAAATTGCCTTTTCAGCAGGCGCCTGCGGGAAAGAACCGCAGGAGACAGATTCCCCTTGGAGAATAGCAGTTTGGGGGGGGGGGGTGAGGGAAAGGGGCGTCTAGGGGGGAATGGAAATAAAGGGGGCCAAGGTAAGAAGAGTGCAGGGTGGCGAGGGAGGTCCTCATGTTTGGATTTGAGTTTTTTTGGCCTACTAGGGTAGGAATCCACAAGCCCGTAGTACGTGGAGGACTCAGAAATTTGTGGTCACCCACAACTGCTGCCCACCCCAACCCTGGCTGCCCGTCTGTTTTGCGGGGGAAGACCAATACCCAGGGCAGAATAAGCGGGAAAGAACCAAAGAAAAGAACGGATACAAATTCGCTACTCCCGCCCTTCAAATATAAATAAGTTTCAAAAGTACAGCAAAGATTCCAACAGGGTTGTAGACAGTATGTCCCTGTTCTCTAGGTCACAGTCAGGAGCTTTGGTCGCTGATCTGGAGATGTTTTTATTTGAAATTATGAAAAATCCATGCAGAAAGCGTTTTGGGGCGATAGAAGTGGGGTGATGAGAGACCCAAGGGGGAGGATAAGGAGGCGGGTAGAAAGAACCAAGAACTGTTTGGGGAAGGACTCAGTAGAAGGAAAACAAAACCGTGAACTTCAAAGTTACAGCTTAATCCCCCTCGGGTTAATTTCTGCTTCCTAAAAAGTTGATCAGGGTCATAAATCACATTCCAGCCCCCTCCCGCCTTTGCCGGTCCTGCTAGGTTCCAGAGAGGTTCTCTCACAGCCACACGCTGCAGGGGGCGCGGGACAATTCTCCTGGACTAGGTCGTCTGCGGCTTCCTGGGACTGGGTGAGCGGCTGGATGCGCTATCATCCGTTTACTGGAGGAAGTGAGGGTCTCAGGAAGATGCTGGAAGGGGGTCAGGCTCGACCGTGGAGGGGTCCTGCAAATGTTGCTTCCATTATGCAGGGCCCTAACATAAAACCCAACCCTTAAGTGTGTCTGGGGCTCTGTTTGAAGAAGGTTACAGCGTGTTTAGAGATTTGCAAAGCTCTGCCGAGCAGTAAAAAATTAGAAAGGCCTGCCTGAGATTTGTGAAATGACTTCCGGCAGCAGGTCCCCCTTAAACCCGGTAGAGTGCTGCAGCCTCTGATCTTGGCTAGGTCGGGGCCTGTAACTCCGCGCTGGACAGCGCGCTCGTGGCATCGTTGGGCCAATCGCGCTGGAGGATCAGTGAAGGGTCCACCTCCGGTCCGGAGGGAGGCCTGCTTTGAGTTGAGAGTAAAAGTCAAGTCGAGACTCTTCTACCTCTTCGAGCGAAGTCCCATGTGGGACCAAGCGCCTTGCAGTTGACTGTTAGATTGGGGGGGAATGTCACCTGAATCCTGAGGCTGGCCCTCCCTAAATGAAAGTCATCGTGGTAGAGGCTAGGGAGCTGCCCTGCCCAGGAAGGCCAGGCAGTTCTTCATCACAAAGGCCCATGTTTCCAGCAGTAACAATAAGTAAACAAAATTTAAAAATAAAGCCAAACAACATTTTGTCAAAAAAATCTAAGAGACAGTGATCCTCACAGTCCCGGATGCTTAGTGGACTGCAGCTCATAGGAATTGCCAGCTTTTCCGGGATTATTCCCAGGTGGGGATGGATGCGGGATTTCTTTCCTCTAAAGTGACAGTTTGCTCCTCCGCACGTCCCAGAGCTGCGGGTTATATCTCGTGGGATGCGACTGTCGTAGAACCTACCACACCACTCTGGTTTACATCAAGTTTACAGCTTTGGCTCACCAGGCTAAAATAAATAAATGAAGAAAAGTGTTGACCAAGGGGGAAAATAAAAGGAGGGAAGGGAATGGGAGGGGAAGGGAAAGGGGAGAAGAGAGGGGAGGGGAGGGAAGGGAAGGGAAGGGCATCTGTTCTTAGACCTGTCAGGTCTCTCAACTACAACTGGAAGATTTTTTTTTAATATATTCATGTTCCTGCATTTTAGATACAAAGAAGTAGATCCGAAAATGAAAAATCAAGTCTGATAGAATGCGTTATTCTCGGTGACTAATTATTTAGATTCACACATGCAAATGTTCTCTTTTCCGTGGAAGGGAGATTAACATGGTTTGTCTATCATAATACACACACACGGATTATATTTCTAATTTTAAAAACATAAAATAACTCTCAAGTTGATCGGTGATGGATACATTTTTTTTAAATTTATTTATTTATTTTTAATTAGTTTCAGGTGTACAACACTGCAATAGTTATACATTTTACCCCTCAAAGTGACAACCCCCCCACCCCCAATGGATACATTTTTAACGGATTAAATATTTTATGATCCATGAGTAAAAGCAGGATTAAATTCCAGGAAATAACGGATTGGAGATTTGATCATTTTCCCCATTTCAGGGGTGGAGGAGTGGGGATGATAGCCGCCCAAAATAAAATTATACCATTGATAAAAATAGAGGGCATAGAGGATCTCAAGAGAGAAAGAAACGGGAGAGGCGGTGGGGGAGGAAGAGACTGTGTGATGCATTAAGGCATATTTAAAGATCAGGCGTCAAAATAATTGCATTCAAGGACAAATTAAAAGAAGGCAATGAGAGTTTATCTGAAGCACCGCCACCGCCGTAGGTGGAGTAGCCACATCTGTCCCAGATATCAGGCTTCCCGACAACTTGCTCCACTCTTTCAACTTTGCTTTCAGAACACAGCATCCAGTGCCGGAAGGGAGCGCCTGCAGCCCCAAGAAGCAGTGCAGGCTTCGCCTCTGGATGCGTGATGCACTGTGCCCAGAAAGCTAAGCCAGGACTCAGGTGACCCTGTTTCCCAAACCACAAGGAGGAGACAACCAGAATAGAGTTTTCTCTCAGCAATCCCAGCCCCTCGTGGCCAAGTGAAAGCAAATATTCTCAACAGCTTCGAAATTAAAATGATTTGCTAATTATCACTGCTCGCATTTTCCCGGACCCTGGCCTGTCTAAACTCGTGGTATTTACATTCCTCGAGGCCCTGCTGATGAACACGCAGAGGCTCTGGTGCCCTGAGCACCTACAACCCTGCACCCTGCCTAACAGCCCAGGGCAAAATATTTTCAAGACTTGCCCGCCACCTTTGTGAAGGACTTGGGGGCATTCATCAAGTCTGCAATGCGTTTATTCATTGCTGTAGTTCTGAGCTTTCTAAATGAATAGGAACCTATTATTCACATCCGTTCCTTGCACAGATATTTATTATCTGTAGGGATATTTAAGGGTCTGTATTGGCTGGTCACCTTTGACAGGCGCCATCACCTCACACTCCAGGGTAATAGACCACACTGTGGCTGCATTTAATTTATTGGGGTGAGAAGTTACTGCGGGGGGGGGGGGGGCAGAGGGTGGAGCATCCCAAAGGGTGACTTTGCCACGCAGAGAGTCGGAGGCCCAACCCCATAGGTGCTTGAAAGATTATATATATTGTCTCAGAAAGGACATACTCAAACGCAACCCAAAATACGAAAAACAGTTCCTTAAGGCGTGGGTTGTCAAGTCGGTTCCACGGATACTTAGGGGTAAGAGAATTGGCCTTAGAATTCACTGAAACAGAAATCTATATTTTGGGTGGCAGTGGTGGAGCTAACCTTTGTAAAATCAAATTCTTTAAAAAATGTACACACCACCCACAGATAAAGGAAGAAATTATTAAGAAGCCATAGTTGAAACTTACACCAAGAGCTTGGAAGCTTTGCAATGGGCCCGAATAGACGAAATCTGAGAAGCCGGTATAATTAGCAGCAAAGTAGGCACGATTTTTCGCTTGCTTTAAGGTAATAGATCAAAACAAGCAATACTGAAATCCTTTAATAGCCATGCCATTGTGATAAATTCAAGAGAGCTTAGGGAACTGGCAACCGGCTACCTGGTGTTAATATTAACGAGTTTTTAAGCCAGAATATTTCTATGACTCCATTTTCCCTCTAAACTTCAAGGCAACCCAAGATCTCCTAATATTGTCATTATCACGGCGGACAGAGGGAACCTGATCCGATGTGGTTCTAAAACAAAATGGGATATTAACCGTGTTTGTTTTCACTTTGATCCATAGGAAATAGGTCCTGCGCCCTGTGACCCATTAAACTAATAAGATTATACACATCAGCAGAGCGGAGGTTCTAATTGTTTCCATCTGTCCCAGATCTTTGCATTTTAAAAACTGATGAAAATGAGACTTGAGTTACAAAAAAGAAAATATATTGAGAGCGAAAGAGTGACAAAGCTGAGCTAGTCGGACCACACATGAAATCAATTACCGAGAAAAAAAATAGGTGTATATGGCGTGGCGCTTTTGAGGAAGAAAAAACGCAGGAAACAATCATTTAATTGATCTGTGCTCCAGGTTTCCTACACTAGCACGCGTTTGAGAAAACCGGCCAATCAGAAGCGTTTCCGGGAGACATTCTACACCTCCCTGCCTCTTCATGAATATTTAAACAATTAGATTTCTCGCTTTCTCATTTAAATGTTCAAGAGACTGTGCCACAGATGTTCGTCTTTCATTGGGTTGCTCACACCAAGGTGGAGCCAGAGGGAGAAGACGCGTCTGCGCCTTCATTTGCTTAGACTGCCTTCTTTTACGTTATCGAACAGCTAAGCCAATCCGTGAAGCTCACTTTGACAAGCTCCTCCGCCTCTCAGTTCTACGCTCCAAGCCAGCGTTAGCCAATAGAATGGCTGCATGCAAATATTCCTCGTTCCGCCTATTTCCCCACCTTTCCCGGGGCGGGGAGAACCAAGCTGGGTGGGAGGTGCCGACTGCGGGCGGGACGGAGGGAGGGGCGAGGAAGAGGCGGAGAGAGTCCTGACACGTGGGACTGGGTTTACCTCCCAGTTTCCTCCCCCTGGCTCCACCTCCCCGCGGACTGGATGCCGTTTGGTCATTGGCTAGATTAATGAGGGCAGGGGAGGGTTATTTTGCATAAAGAGTGGGCGGGCAACCAGAGTGCGCGAGGTAACTGGAGAACTGGTGTCCCGCCCCTCTTCCCTGGGGGTGTAGGCGGGTCGGGGGTGGGACCTGGCCAACCTCGCCCCGCTTTCGCCACGGGCTTCAAGAAACAAATGGTTTTCTGAAAAGATTCTTTTTAATGCACCCTTTAAAGAGAATTATATATATTTTTAAGTGTATCTCTTTGTTAATTTTTGCAAGTCATTCAGGGTTGCACCATGAAATAGAGATTGCTAGTACATCCAAAATGAAAATTATTTCCTTTTCAATCTGAGTAAGAGTCCGCTGCTCCGGCTGGCCTCTTGTGGGGGGGAAAAAAATAATTTTTTTGTAATGAATTACTCTTCCACAAGAATTCACTTTTGTCTTTACTACGCATTCCCTGCCTCCCTAATTTTCTACTAGCGGAGCTAAGGAAAGCCGAGTTGGAGTGTTTAAAAAGCTGGTAAAGAGTGGAAAATTCTTGCGGACTCTGCGCTCGTGAATTGTTTGTGGATGATGCAAGTGTTAAAATTGTTTCCAACAGTAATATGCCCCAGGGATACTCGGTTAACGTTTTTCAAATAAGAGAATTATTTGGGGGTTTTTTCTTACAAAAAAAAATTTCCTTCTGTTCGTGGACTTACCTTTTTGGGACTTGTGAAAGATGTCAGGTGGCAAATAATTGGAAAATGAAAGGACGAACACGGGTTCTAGGAACTTGAGTTTAAAGTACCATCTGTGCATTTATATTGGATCACATTTCTACAGCTTCCAGAAAAGCAATTACGGTATCTCGTTTGCTCCAAACTAAAAATTGGGAGTGTTTGTTTTTTAATTTAGATTACTCTTTAAAATCTGAATCATCAACAAAGCCCTTTGATGGAATAAAGATAGGAGAAAGGGCTGATTTCTTTTGGCGGGCTTGGGGGACTTTATTTAAAAGGAGAAGTTGAAATTCATAGCAAACACTAGTATACAGCATCCCGCCCTCCAAATTTTGTCTTTATCTCCCACCTGGAAGACAAATGACACTTTTCTGATTCTCCAATTCCTAATCCTCCAACGCATATAAATAGAGGTTCCAAATAATTTCTATAGTAGTAAAAACTTGAGCGTCTCTCAACAGAGAATAATGGTTCCAGGAAAGTTAAGATCAAGGATAAAGGAAAAGTTTTCTTGATAAGTCAATGTGGTCTAACTTTTCTCTTTGAAATATTTTCTGACTACGTGTAATATAGAAAAATGTGCTTAATTACAGCCTTCCTGCAGTTATATAAATGTGTTGATTACATTTAACTCAACTCATATTTAATTTTGTAGTCTTAAAAGTGGCTTGAAACATTATTTTATGACTCCTCCATGAAATTATATTTAGAAATATTATTCCATTGCTAACAGGCAATCTAATGTTAAAAACACATGTTAATGCCTATGATATTCCAAGCAATTAAAATAATGCAAATCCGTCTTTAAGCTAAGAAACATTATGTCAGTTATAATTTGTCAAAATTGTTATTTGAAATTGAACCATAGATAAGATAAATAAAACATTTGAACTTTTATACACTTGATTCTTAATAATTATAAGTGGTTAATTTTACTACCTAATGGCAAAAAATATATATGTTCAGGTTAATCAGTTTTAGGAGTTAGCTCTATATGACTGTTAATTGTGTTTTAATAAGCTTTGGGATGATGAATAAAATACTGGTTAAGAAATATGAGTGGAAATTTATTTAATCCAAACCATCACATTGTTTATTTTTTCTTTTAATAAATAAGGCTTTTCTAGTTCTGAAGTAATATATCAATATGTTCTTGAAAAAAAAACACTGAGAAATACTTAAAGGCATAAGGGGGAAAAAACGAAATATATACATAGACTCAAAATCAAGAATTAAATCTAACATTTCCCTATATAGTCTTCTTACCTTTTTCTATGTATTAAGTACTGGGATTGTTTTTTTGTTACAAAATTCATGTTTGACTCTATATTTAAGAACTCACTGTTCAAAGTTCAGATTTACATTGCTCTTATTTTCTGCTTGAACTAAATTTAACTTTGTAAGAATTCATAGTTTTGTTACGTTCCTATTTTTTAAACTTCATTTTTTATAAAGAGTTACATGTTCATAAAATAACTATTAGAACCTATCAAAAAATAGAAATAAAATATAATGACCTGTTCATAAATAATTTCCACTGTCACTTGTTTACAAGCATTTTTTTTTTTTAGAAAAACACAGTATTATCATTTTAAAACATAATTAATGGGACTTTGGTGTTAAAAACAAAACAATACATCCCAAATTAATTTGCTTTTTTTGCATGTTTTAAAACATAAGTTATTAAAAGTTTCATTTATTTTAAATAATAACTTACTAAAAGTTTCAGTATATTCTAAACTAGCAAAGGCTAATTTGAGAGTTTTCATGTTTAGCTTCTCCCCTACAACATATGCAATTCCAGTATTGTTCATGCAAATATTTTTCTCCGAGTTTTACAAAAACCCTCCTTTCCTGTACTTTCTGTTCCTCTTAAGATGCGTGTGTTGATTATTCCTATTTCAAAGTCTTCGAGAAGGCATAATCACAGCAAGCTAACACATTAAAGACATTGGTCTGTTTTCAAATTGCAAAATTTTTCCTTTAGCCCAATTATGTTTTACTAACAGCATCTGCTTCCAATCTATTTGCACTTTTAGGAATACAGATTTTTATTAATAGCACCTGAAAATACCAGCAAGCCACAAAGGACATGTAATTAAGAATATCATCAAGCAAGTACTTAACCAAATGCACGATTGGCTATGTTTGTGGCCTCTAAATGAAGCAAAAGTACATATCTCACCATTTTATTTTCACCTCTAATGCAATTATTAACTTCTTCCTCATTTTGATATTATGGTTCCAGTAACAAAGCAAATAGCCCTATTAATCATTAAATCATAAATTGATAGCAATACAGTCTTTATAGTATATCACATATCCTGTAAATTTCTAAGCCAAATTATTTCATTGTGGTGGCAGATGGTTGTGGAAAGAAATCCGTTTTTATATCTTGATTCCCTTTAGCTTACGGTAACATCCAACTCTAATATATTCAAACAAGAGTTCAAATGATAGAAACGAACCGTATTCCAAATATATAAAGTAAATTGCTAAACGGGAGAAAGTCTAGATCTGTGTTCTCTGCTATTTTATTTAATTTAAATGTATGGATTATGTGAAATGGATAATTTCATCCTTTTTCCCAGGGTAGTTTTATAAGAAAAAGACATGGAAATCGATATGCTACACAGAAGAGCAACAATTTAGGCCACTCTTTTTTATGGATGTAAGAATTCCGTAAGAATATATGGTGGCATTTTAAGATCTCTCTGAATAAGAACTGATTGACCAATTACATACTCACAGCTGGAAGGCGCTTGCTCTCTATGCATTTTAAAAGACTACATTTGTCTTTGTGGATAAACACCATCCACAAGAAAGGAAATTAAGAAAGTAGGGAGTGTTTGTTTTGTTTGTTTCAGGGTTTCTTTCATTGTGAGTGTTTTTTCTTTCTTTTTTAAACAGCAGACATTCACCATTGGAGATGGAGATAGATGTATCTCCAATTCTTTTTTTCATGGAAACAAGAAGTGTTTTGTGACCAGAGCGCCATAATTGCGTCATGAAAACAGAGTGGCTTTACTAATAGTTACTGTATTTACGGATCTTGTACTCCATGGCTGTTTCTATATGGTGGTGAAGTAGTTATGAAATACTTTCATTTACATTTGCTATAAAATATGCAATATAGAGAATAAAAACAAAATAGTGCTAGAATACTGGCTTTCCATGTAAAGAAGAAACGTATCTGAAGAGAGAAAGAAACATAGCCTACCTCCAAAATGTAAAATGAACAACTTTTTTTTTCCTTTAATCATGGATTATGTTGAAAATTGCCTCAATTTCCTCTCTTCACGCCGTAGATACAGAAGTTCAAGTGAGATTTCAAAGTAATATCCAGCCCCCCAAAACTAAGTAATCTTATTTATTTAAACTTGATTGTAAAATGAATTTTGTATAGAAAAAATATCTAGAGTCCCTGATGAATCAACTTCTCGGTTACAGTGTGATTTGCACATTCTCATGATGATGAACAACATGATGTGCAAAGTTATATTTCTTTTTCAAATTGTGAAATAGTACTTTTAGTTCTAGAAGTGGCACTAGTGCATATTTTTGAAGAAAAGAAAATGTATTACAGCCTTTTCCTTCTCTTTTTAGTTTATCCTCTTCAACATGTGTAAAATGTCAGTATTATTCATAAGAATATTTGCAGTATTATTTGAGGCAAATTAATGGTAGCTTGATGAGAAAATTAAAGTGTGAAGTTGGTAGGAACTTAATACATCTGGGATCAGTTTGTCCTGATTTTAAAGAGTCACTGATCATTGAACATTACCATGTATGAGATAATAATGCATTTTCAAAACTATATTTATATTTTTTCAACCAAAATAACATGTGCATTCTAGAAAACTTTTAAAGCTCAAAGAGGGAAGCAAAATTCACCCCACAGAAAACCACTGTTCAGATTTTATATATAACTTTGAAATCTTTCTTCTGTGAATATACAGAGGGTGCCGAAAATATGTATACACATTTTAAGAAAGGAAATTGTATTAAAATTGTAATACTCAATATATACTGATAACAAAAGAGAATACAAGTCACATTTGACTTCTGCAATTATAAGAGGTGCTCAAAGTGGTTACCTTCAGCATCCAGTCACTTGTGATTACAGAGAACTACTGCTTGAGCAACATTGACTAAAGTGTCCACTTGTATCCATTTATTTGGCACCCCCAGTATTTGCATTTCAAAAAATTAAACATGGCATATGCTGTTTTGTAAACCATTGAATATATATATACTTAATAGATAATGGAAATATTTTTATGGTCCAGCATTCTTCTACAACTTTATTTGAATTGGCTGACGGGTCTAATTTCAATGATTATAACTGGATTTATTCAACACATTCCATGTCATGAGCCATATAAGTTGTGTCTAATTTTCTGGCATAAACAGCGCTGCAGTAAAAATGACATTATATCTATCTTCGTCAACAGCTGTGACTAGCTTTGTAGAATTAATTCTTATGAGAGGCATTGCATATTTTCAAAGCTTTTTGTTCATTTCTTTTACATTTTTTCTTTCTTTTTTTTAACCTTTTCTTCATGTATGTGGTTTTGTTTTTTTGTCTTCAGATTGTTTTTCAATAAAAAAGTGACCCATATATACTCTCTTCTTGCTTTTAAAAATCAAAACATTAAAAATCTTTTAAAAGCTAGAGTTTCCATAGACCAGCTTCCTCCTCAGTTTGATGTGTAGTTTAATCCTTCATCTATGCATTTACAGATAACATAGGTGTATGTACTGATGTATAGTCTTAAATACTGTTAAAATAATTTAAATTGTATTCATTCTCAGTGATGATCATACATCACTTAAGAGAATAGAGGGAAAGGAAAGAGGGTAGGGGAAAGACAGAGGGGAAATTAAAGGCACGACAATCAAGTAAAATGAAGATATATCCTAAGCTAAACAGCCATATTTCCTTCCCACAATTCGAGAAGGCTGCTTCAAGTGTTTTTTAAAAAACGGTTAATTTTTTTTTTTTTTTTAACCTTGTGCCAAGTCAGCTCACAGTTTGTTCAGTCCAGAGAGGTAATGGGAAGGCACCCTGGACTGCTAAGCAGTCAATCCTCTTCCGGAATCAAATCCCTAATAGTCCTACTGGCGCAGTCCTGTATACTGGTTAGCACCGTCAACAAATGACCTTAGGAAATGTCCAAAAGGCTTGTGGAAAATGAACACTAGAGAAACTTTTCCTGTTTTAATAAGCAATTTCAGAACTGAGAATTCCCTCAGTCAGTACCAAAGTGCCCAGAGAGCAGGAGTGACAAAACTGAATTCTGAGTTTTCCACTTTCTTTTTCATAGTTTCAGGGGTGGCGGCGGGGGACCCGGGAGCATGGGGCGTCTAGCGAATGGGTGGGTAGCTTTGTTACCTCCTTAGTGAAGCAGATGCCTGGGAAATAAAGTGCTTCGGGAAGAGGGCTTAGCACGTTGAAGTGCTTTTTTGCAGGTATAACGCAACCGGCTCGGCAATGCTGCCTCTTCTGCACTCCCTCCCCGACCCACCCACTATTCCACACACCGAGCAGTTGGAGACAGACATGTCATGAGGATAGTACAGGATACAGCTGTGCCATCGCGGTGGCATGTCAGTCTCTCTCCTCCTGACCCTTCCACAAAGATGAGTCCCTAACTTCCTTCCTTCTATTGTGAGATCCACCATTATGTGTCTCCCCAGTGGGGTCACTCTTTCCTAAAATAAAGGAAGGGTATGGTAGGGGCGTGTGTGTGTGTGGGGGGGATGGTAATGGAGGATTGAGATGAAAAGCAACGTAAATAATAAGAATAATCTAGAACTCTATTTTCGTTTCTCCTCGAATTTTCTTCCAGCATATAAGCCAACAAAACTGAACTGACTTAAACACAGTGGAACTTAGAAATTGACCAATTACTCCTTTCTCATTTCTGAGTGTCAAACTGATGCTAAAACGCCTTGAAAACAAACTTCCTGTCAGTAAAGGCACAGGCTTAAAGCTTATGGAAAATACTTTAGAGGCATACTAGACATCAAATAACTGCTACAAAACATTTTAGTACATCAAGCCTAGAAGGATCAGAAACAGATGGGCTGACTTCCTCTCAGTATTTCACACAAGCTCCAAAAACTAAAGGAAGAGCCTGAAAAAAAAGCTTTTCCATTTGCTCATCCTATGTTTGAAAATTTTGAAAACACCCAACCCATTCTAATTATATGGGTTTATTGCCCTGGGAAATTAATTATTATTATTACTCCATTAGAGGTGCTGAAAAACATTTGATCTTTCAAAAACGTCTGGCTCTTCTTTATGTAATCTCTCTCACAAAGGCATCAAGTCTTTTGAAAAAAATCCCATAGAACTTCTAGTTTCTGTCATCAGAGTTGATGCCATATTGCCTACAAGCAAACTAAATCTTTGCACATGCATCCTTCTTGAGGTCTACTTTCATGGCTCAAAAGAAGGGAGATAGTTATTATATTTCTAATTAATATGAGCAATAGTAGTCCTAATGAGAGGAATCCCTCCTAAAAAAAAGCTACCTGGATTTTTCTAATTTTTTTTTCAATTTTATGTATCAACGAAATATTTTCCAAACCTCCACTTCTTTCTGAGCTATATAAAAGTCTAGAAACTATATCTCCATCTATGTATACCTATTACAATGTTTGTAACTGTGTCTGAGTGTATGGTTTGCTCATATGGGAGTGGTACAGCTTGGTACAGTAGTCCCTACTTCATGCAAAAATATGGTAAAATTCTGGACCTGGTATATTGCGTTTGTAAGAAATATTTATTCTTGAGGATCTCACCCAATCACTGTCTAATGCCCTCTTTAATTGGTCACTCTGTTCTTTTTTCTGGTAAAATTCATCAAGAGTTAGGATCAAAGATGGAGACCCAAAACTTAAACCAGCTCCTTTCCTTCATCTTCTGTTTATTAAATCAAGAGTTAAGACCGGGTGAATTCAATTACTCCTTTGAAGACCACATCTTTGTTTTGAAAGGCAGATCCCTCAAAGGAGCATAACTCCAGCATCTGTTCATCTGAACAGCCCAGAAACGTGCCCAGATTGTGCCAACTTCCAATTTTAAACCCAATCTGAAGTGTAGACCCTGGAGCCAGGCTGCCTGGTTTGCTGGCTGGGCTACTGGCCACCTGTGTGACCCTGGGCCAGTTTTGTAGCCTTTCTATGTTTCTATTTCCCTCTTGGGTACAGTGGGAATAATCACAGTATCTATAACCTCATGGGACTGGAGTGAAAATTACATTAATATTCATAAAGCTCTTAGTGCCTGACACAGCAAGCAATCAAAAGATTTTTTTTTACTAAATGTTTAAATGATAGGTAACCTATTTGACTAAATAACTAGAAATACCCTTTGCCTAGAAAACAGGATATTTAGACCCTTTTAGGATTTCTCATAAAGGCAATCTGGCCCATATATTGTTACATAGGTGGAGCCTGGGGCTTCCTATTCCACTATCACCATAGTTAGGTCTCTTTAAATGCAAACCCTTCCTTCCTTCCTTCCTTCCTTCCTTCCTTCCTTCCTTCCTTCCTTCCTCCCTCCCTCCCTGCCTTCCCTCTCTCTCTCTCTTTCTTTACTTCCTTCTTTTATTTTTCCTTTCTTTTCTTCTTCTCCTTCTCCCTCTCCTTCTTCTTTTTGGTATAGGATTAGTGCCAAGCCCATAACAGGCACACAATAAAAAGTTTTGGAATGAATGAATGAAGAAAGAGTGGACTATGACTTCATTTGTTAAGAATGGAAGGCTAGAAGGGGTTAGTGTATGTGAAGCGTGAATGTGTAAGTGCCTCCCTGAGTCCCTGCTGGAAGTTGGGGTTATCATCAAGGACAGTAACCAAAGGAGGTTTTAACCACAGAACCAGTGGCAGCTGGCAGATGCAGAGACCATGGTCCTGTATTGGGAACCACCCCTAGAAATCAGGTTCTCCCATAAATGGTATAATGTCGGGTGACAGTGGGGACAATGGCAATAACAGAGAATTTTCCCCCCATGGCCCCACCATCTACTAAGGGGGCAGGTCTTCTACCACCTGAACTGCAGTTCTCCTTTCTAAAAGAAGGGTGATAACGCAGCAGGTTCTAAAGAGTAAATGAGTATGTTCATGAAAGGGTTTTATAATCTGCATAAAACAGAACGAAAAAGGAAGTCAAAGCATTGTCATACTGAACTTAGAAGAGAAGTGAGGGTTAGCCATAAGGAAGATGTTCCTAAAAATGTTGATAGAATTCCAGGCCAGGTTTTAAAAGGAGATTATGGAATCTCCATTTGGGGAAAACTTAGAAAAGGAGAGGAACATCTCTGGGTTGCGTGCGTGCGTGTGCGTGTGTATGTGTGTGTGTGTGTGTGTGTGTGTGTGTGTGGTGTGTGTGTGGGGGTGTGTGTGTGGGGGTGTTAAAAGGTTCTTGGTGGCACTTTTTGGCTCTCAGATTTTATAATTATGTGGCCTCTAAGAATATGCACTGGAGTGCTGAAGAACCGCTTGAGACTGAGTAGGTGTCACCTTTCCTGTGGTGTCCAGAGGCACAAGCCAGGATAGCCCAGAAGTGTGTGGAGAGGTGAAAGAAGATGATGGCATCTGGAAGAAATAGAAAAGCCGCAGACTGGGCTGATTTCACAAGACCTTGTTTGATGAGGAATCTCTTTTTAGAGAGAACAGTCTACCCTAGTCCCATCTAATTTTAAATACTATAACCAGGTTTTGCAGGGCCTGAAGCTTACACAATTCAGAGGCCTCTCTTTGAGGAAAAGATATTGAAATTACAATGAAAGTCGACATGAAGCACAGAGTCTTGAAATGGGTTCATGCCAATGAAGGGCCCTGAAGTCTGAGCCTCCTTAGTTGTCTGGTAAACCAGCCTTGCCTACAACCATATTATTATCTTTGCTTTGCGGATTGGGAAATTGAGGTACAGGGAAATGAAAGAACTTGTTCCAGGGCATACAGCTCATGAGGGGTGAGTGGTGGAACTGAAACCAGCTCCCCTCCCAGTCATTTGCATGTACTTACAATAGAGTGGAGTCTCTGTTCTCACTTGTGTAAATAGAAGATGGCTTGATCCCCAACTTTCATGAGAAGTGTTTGCTCCTGACTCTGAGAAATGCTGAACATCCTGGAGTGTGAGAATTCCAGGACCTGGAGGTTTGCCAGGCCTGCAGTGTGTGGAGGTTTGATTATGGGAGCCTCAAGTGAGGGCAACTGACAACACTGGTCATCTGTGTTAAGAGAAGCAATGTTGATGGCTATGATAAAAGATGTGAGCTCTAGGATCTACAGCAGAAGTCAAGAACACGATCACAAAAGTAATCTGAAAACTTTAGAGATGCCAGGGACTCAGCAGCACCATCTTTCTCCAATTAAAGATGAAAACTGAGGCCCAGAGAGGGTAAAGTCACTTGCTGAAGGTCACACAACTTCCGGGGGCATAGTTAGACAAAGAATCTGCTCCTGGGGTTCCAATTCTTCATTGCCAACATCATCATTGGGGCTCCAATTCCACAAAGCATTCTTCATTTACTTCCTAAGCAAGGACGGGAATGCTGCTTTCAAGCTCAACGCTTAACCATGCACGTTGATTTTTACCTAATCTTAGTGATAAAACAGCCTCCATGTATTTTTTTTCATCTTACAAGATGCTTAGGAAAACCTCCAATTATGATCCTTGCAAAAAGTACAGCATTTCCCCAGCTTTTTACATTTAGCTTTTTAATTTTATCTCCTGGTGCTTTCTATAGTTGACTAATGAGTTAGCCCAGTCGGGGATAGTGGTGAAAAGAAAAGTTACCATGCCATTTTGCTTTGATGTCAGTGAAGGACATATTTGCATGTCCTTCTTATTAACTCTTTTATTAACTTTTAAAAGATCATTGCCCATAACAAGACTTAAGATGGTGCATCTCTAGTAAGCTAGCTCCATCATTCCCATGATTCCACCCCCATAGATAAAGTTTACTAGTGATAAAGGAGATTATCCCTTTCCTTTCCTGCCCTCCTCCTCTTTTTTCCACCCTGGCTACCTCTCGGGCTACTAAGAAAAGGCTCAAGATTGTCCTCTAAATCTGTGCTCCCCAAAGAGAACACTTTGCGATGATGGGAATGTACTAGATAGTCACTGTCCAATTTGGTAGACGCATGTGTCCACTGAGCACTTGAAATTTGTTTATTGGGACTCAGCAACTAAATTTAAATTTAAATATACAGAGTCACAAGTGACTAGTGGCTCTCCTCTTGGAGAGTATAGATATAGAGCACGTCCACAGAAAATTTTGAGACAGCATTGATCTAAAAGGTTTAACCCCGAGCAAGAGTCTTGAGACTCCGCCCCCCTCTGACCCTGAGCTGGGCTCCATCTTTTGGGCTGAGGTGAAAGAAAGGTCTCTATGGAGGTTGGTGAGGGACAGGGTGGAATAACCTCACTGGTCCCTATCCAATAAAACCCAAGAATATATAACAGAGACGGGACCTTAGAGATCCCTAGTCCCTGCTCCTTTTTACAGATGAGAAAACTGAGGAGCAGTGAATGAATGACTTGGCCTAAATTAACACAACCAGTTAGTAACTGAGTCAGTCTCCTAATGTCCAAGCCAGTGCATTTCCCTGGCTAGGTGCAGGCCTGGACAAATTCTGAGAGGCCAGGACAAGTCATCCTGCTTTTCATTCTTCAACATATCCACATGTGTGTTTCCTCTATGCAAGAGTTCTTGTGTGCAGGACGCACAGGGTAAGAGATGTGAAGTGGTGCCTCTTGGTGGAAGAGAAGGGGTACTGACTCATCAGCTTATTGCAAAGGATGGTGCAGGGAGTCCGATAGGGTGACCCAGCATCCCAGCTGGCCCAGGACTGACCCAGTGTTAGCGTGGAATATCCCACACCCCAAGAAGCACCTCAGTCCAGTTGTTCACCCTAAGACTGATAATAACATCACTGACCTTCTGGAATCCAGATGAAGCAGAGAATCAAGGCAAGTAGTACACTTGTGTGGGTGGCTCGTGTCTTTCTTGTACAGATTTGGCAAGTTTCCTGGGTAATATCTTGGTATTTTTCCCTTCATCTGCATTCAATTGTTCTCTACCAGCAACCTGCAAGCAGCCCTACGTTTAAATGGGCCATGCCTCCTTGCAAAACAGTACATTTTTAAAACATACTTTTAAAAGACCATAACATGATTTTAAAACAGAGATATAGAGTGATTAACCCACAATGTAGAACTCTGTTCTGGAAGCAGGGACCGGCTGTTACAAGGTGAAAGCATTTACACAGTCGTCAGTCATCTGCAGCAAACCTTGCTTTAGTGGAGGTCTGGGGGTTTCTAATTGCCTCTTTAAGAACGTCCTGTTTCCAATTGAGTCAGCTCTAGACAGAAGCATTATTCAGGTGCCCGTTGAACACCTACCTATGGCATCAATTGCCCAAAGCCCCAGGATGAGGGAGATGAGGGAGGCAGTAGTGCATACCAGTAAGAGTCCAGGGTTAGGAGACAAGAATCTGGCTTTTTGTTTTAATTTTGCCATTACCTAGGCTGTGTGACCTTGGGAGAGTCACTTGAAGTCTCTGACCTCAGTGTCTTCATCTGCAAAAGAGCGATTCCAATGCCTGGTCTGACTTCTCTCACAGGGAGGTTGTAACGAATATGAAAGGGCTTTGAAAAGTACGAAACATTACACAAGGACAAGAGATATAGTGTGGGGCCTCTGATAGGTGAGACAGACCTCTAAGAATGTAACTGTAAGTGGCAATCAAGCATAATTGCTGGGCCCTGAGATGACCCTTCACTTAAATCACCTGCCTCCCTGAAGGACAAGGAAAGAGGAACATGAAGGCAGGAAAGGAACAGTACAAACAAGCACTAGTCCAGAGAGAATATTTCAAAGGTCTAGAGAAGTCAGAAAAACCGCGTTGTCTTGTTCTGGCACATTCTTCTGTTACAAAGACATAACCGCAAACTGGGTCCTTTAAAACGAAACACTGGAACAATGGCAAGACAGAAATATGCATTTGACGCATACCCTATTAATGTGTATTTATGTATGGAGCCTCCACACTTGGAATGTATGTCAAGATAGTTCTTTCTTGCTGTTTCTACTTCGGCATAGGACATCACAGCAATTAGCTCGTCCTCATCTGAAGCCAAAATCGAGTTCCTTTTCTTAGAACATTTTTTACAATAGTCTCTAAGTTAGTTAGTTTCTGTCACAATAATACCGCATAACAAACAACTACCAAAGCTCAGGATCACACACCAGTGACTATTTACTATTGCTCATGAGTCTAAGGGCAGCTCTGCGGGTCTTGGTTGGGCTCACGTATGCACCTATGGTCAGCCACAGGTTGGGCAGACAGATCCACTGATCTGAGCTGGGCTCTCCTATGTGTTTAGGGCTCGGCTAACTAATACAGAGTTAGAAGCATCTGGAATCTCTTCAGATGAGCTGACAAATAAAATACAGAACACTAAGTCCAATTAGAATTTCAGATAAGCAAAACATAATTTTTAGTATTAGTATCAAAACATACCATGTATAAAAATATTTTATGTATCATTTATATCTATTAATTTTATATGAGATTTTAAAATACACATAATATATAAAAAACATATGGTGATTTTTATCATTAGTCCCAAATAGTTGCTAAATGTGCTAACCCTACCCATGTGTCTCTCCCGTCTCTCTAGCATGTTCCTATGGCAAACTAGAGAAACAGCAGCGGAAGCACAGACAGTTTCTGGGCAGGGGGTTTTGGGCTCAGACCCAGCACATCATTGCATGCTATCAGCCAAAACAACCCACATTCAAGAACTGTAAAGTTACATTTAGAAAGACATGGGTACAGGGAAGGTGAGGAATTGGGGCCATTTTGAGAATCAGTCTACCACAATCCCCAGAGACAAAATCACCACCAAAAGATGTCAGCACAAGACGCTACAAGAAAATGTCCTCAGATTTCACTTGCCCATTCTGCTCAAATATAGGAAAGGCATGGCTTCACGCAGTGGGCAGGGGCGTCCATCTCCAGGGGAAGAAGGCCTGGTTCTAGCCTGACGTTGTAATTCGTTTCCTTTGTTTTCTTGGGCAGACCGCATTTTCTCTGGGGTTCAGTTTCTTCATCTCCAAAATGGTAAATTGGCACTCTGCGGGCCTGGCCGCTCTAAGATTCGATATTCTTGAATATTTTAACTAGAGCTACTTGCCTTCTTCCATCATTTCCCTACAGCAAACTCTTCTAGCCTAATCGACTTTATGACTGTATTAGCAATGCTATAACTTAAAACCGCCCATTATGGTCCTCATTGACTGCTCCTGTATTCAAAGTAAATTCAATCTCCAATATATATCCAATAAAAAAAATGGAAATCTCCAGGCCAAGGGGACATCAGCTCCTGGCAAGGAACAAGCCTCTTGAATAAATAAATCTGCTTTGCCCAATATTTCCCCCTCTTGATTTGAAGAGAGACAGTAACCCTTTTTCTGTCATTGAATTAATTTGCTAGAAGTGGCTGTAATTTCTATATAAATCCTGAGATTGTTTCTAATTTACATGTTATATATGAATGTTTATGCATGTGGTGCCAGCCTAATGTTCTCCAGGGATCCTCTTGGAAACTGTATGAATCATGTAAACAAAATTAGGCTGAAATAAAAAGAATGTATGATATTTTCTTCACTAGTACTAATTTTTTTCTAAGTTTGGTTTTCTCCATAATGGTCTTCCTGCTGACTTTAATTATATTTATGGCACAATTATCCTGTACTGGGCACAGCCTCATTTGGCGTCTGTCTGATTTGGGGGGGGTGCCCTGCAGACAGAGGGGTGGTATGGCTCATTTGTCGTTTGTCCTCTTTGGAACTAGTGAGGAGTGGGGGGGATAGAAGGCATCGTAGTGGCATCTACTTGGTTTTTTCTTCCTGTCCTGTCCCACTTACCTTTTTTTTTATGAGGATGAATTCAGGTCATGGGCAAAACTAAAATCAGACCAGGGAACCTCCTCTTTCTGTGGCCTCCCCAGAGAGCTCTTTGAAGACCATTACTGCTGTTAATTAATGATTTGCCAGCTGTCTGCACTAATTTTAAAGCATTTATGTATGCACATGCATTGTACTTTAGTCTGTGTTCTCAGACTAAACCAAACACAACAGACAGGAAATATGAATTAAAGTCTCTGGTCTCTGCTTTTGGCAAAAGACCTGTTTAGTGGAGAGTTCTATGTTGCGTAATCACGGGGGGGAGGGGGCAATACCCACCACTGGTTGGCAAGAATACAGCCTTTGGAAGCTCTGCTTTCCAGGAGATCCCTTCAGGACCAGTGTCACAAAGGGAGCAGACTGCCATTCCTATTCAGGGGTCATTATCAGCTTAATAGTCTGGATGGAAATGTCACAGCTCTTTTCAGAAAACTAAACTGGTCCAGGTTTCCCATGTTTTGGTCAGAAGGAGGTGTCAACATCTCCCTGACACCCCTTCCTTGTCTTAGTCTCATTTCTCTAAATAGTAAGCACTGTATTTGTGATTGTTTTGGTCTAACTCCTGGGGCTGATCCTTGTCACAGCTCCTCCTGTCGTACTCAGAAATATGAGATGTTTGCCCTGGCTCATCTCCAAAGCCTCTTGGGATTCAGAATTTTGGAGTGTTTTGCCATGTTGTACTCCAAGGTTTGGAGTACCTTGCTGTCTGTCACTTCTCTAGTTTAACCCATGTCACATCAGGTCATCCCCATCCAAGCATTTGACCATTCCCTTCTCGAAAAATCAAGGAAAAGTATAATCTGCCATGACAAGTAGGATACAGCACAGTGGCTCGATTTCTGCTTCACCATTCAGCAACAACACACAAAACACTTTGTTTTACGCTGTGAGGTACAGAGGAAGATTCAGCAATGATGTGACATGGTCCTCAGGAAGACAGGAGGCGCCACCAGTGTTTATTAACCACATACTGTGAGCCAGGCCTTGTGCTCTGTCTTGTTTCATCTTCACAACAACTCTGCATATATTATCATTTGGCAGTTGATGCATCTGAGACTCAAAGAGGTTAAATTATCTCTAGGGGAGAGGAAACACAACTGAAAAGACCATATCATTATTAAGTGCCTCGCCAGGCTGTCCCTGCCAAAAAAGCAACAGAGAGCTAAAAAGAGAGTGAGATGAGCCGAAGCTGAAGTGGAGGGTTGGGGGAGCACATGGGAGACTTGGTGACCGCTGGGCAGCTGGAGGGGTAGGAGAGAACTTTCCATGAAAGACTCTGCGTGAGGAATGAACACAGGAACAGTGAGGCTGTGGGCCTGCCAGGGTGGGGTGGGAGAACGTTGGTGGTCTTGAGAGTGCACTTCCCAACCTGTATTTAAAATTGGAAGTTGATGCAATCTGGACACATGTCTGAGCTGATCAAAGGGCTCAGAGAAGGAAGCATGGTGACCCTGAGGGACATACAGTCACACAGGTTTTTCTACCTCCTGGGCGAGGCCCTTAATCTAGCCAGAATCCCTTCTAGATTCACTGGGGCAATTAAAGTCAGTACATAAGCGTATATGTGAACACTACTGTTCCCCAAAATAATCCGTAAGGTGAGTGCCACCGTGTGAATATCTAAACCGGACACCTTATTATTCCAGATGCCTGAGAGGAAGTATATCAGTGGCATGAAACGTGTCTAAGATAACATCACTGCCTTTTGGGGGCTTTTCTTATTTCTAGGTTTCTTTAGGATATTGCAATTAATTCTGATATGTTTATGTTTTATTCCGATACCTCACACATACTATCCTGTTTATTCATCTTTATGCACATGATGATTTGGGTTAAGGTGAGAATGAAGCAAAGTCAATCTGGGGAGATTAAAAGGCAGATATGCTTTTTAAAAAAGTTTTCCTTTACCACACTAAATCATTTCGAGGAGAATTCAATCCACAAGGTCAAACCTGGGTCACGTATCCTGACTTCCTTACACCCACAGCTTAATAATCTAAAAATAAAAATCAATTCTTGTCTGAGAGTTGTGAAGAGCTCATAATTGCTTTAGAGTGAAGCTCAGTATAGCTGTGCCTTCTCCTGCCTTCCATTTCTTAGGGATGAGAATATCATTTTTCAAGTCCAAGGCACTGTCAGTATTAGATTGCACGGTAACCAGGTAGAAAAAAATCTCTGTTTGAGATTAAATCATTCTCATCATTATACTCTTTAGGCAGAATTGAGGTCTCTTCTTTAATGCTGCCTATAAAAATGGCAAAGAAGTAATACAAACCATTTGTTGGTTAGAAATGTTTTCCCTTAAAAAAAAAAATTGCTTTACCATTGTTTTTCTTCCTGTTATCACAGTAGTATTTTGAATCAGGAACTTGCTTTGATTTTTATAGAAAACTGGTTGCCCCTTTCCCAGCTACTGAATTTTTCTTTCCCTTTAATCTCAAGGGCCAGATGGGTTTGGAGCTTCATTACAGCCCACACTTTAGCTGTATGCCTGGCTGAGTTGAATTTCTGATTTGTTTGCTTTATTAGATTTTGTGCCGTTAAAGAAAACCTTGGAGTTCTCAAACACTAATGTATTTTCCATCACAGTTACACATCCATTTGCATATGTGGGGATTTGTAAGAGGGATCGCTTTCCATTTTATTAGCACCTTCTTATAGAAGTATTGAGCCTTCCAACCAGTTTTTAAAAACCAATTCCCAGAGTTTTCATGAAATTTTAAAGTACCTATCAAGAGTCTTTTAACTGTAAAGATCAGCCGTAAGATGGAAATGGAAAAGTCCATTAAAATCTCATTATAGGAAGAAGAATTCTCTGCCGCTTTTTCTTAATTCTGCCCCACAGGAATGTAACTGCCCTCCGTCCCCTGGCTATCTCTCTACAGCCCCCTGTTAAAATCCAAGGGCCGGTGTGGGAGGTGTTGGCGTAGACATGGGCACACAGTCTCCATTCTCCGCCTCGGTGATGGGTAATACATGCTGTCGTCTGCTGCGCCCATCCTGGCCCGTCGCCCCTGCCCTGCTTCATCCGTTCTCCATCCACCACCATCCTAACAAAATGAGCTCCGCACTCTTGGAGAAACACAACATTCATCCTGAGGCTCCCATTCCCTAGTTTTAATCAAAATTTAGACATTTCCACAACCTGATTTCTTTTAGACCAAGCCAACTTTCTTTTAAGCCTGGTCTGTTCCGTGAGGCCAGCTAATTAGCCTGCCTGTACCAGAAGTGCTCACTTTTTATTACCTTTAGAAAACAAAGCCAGGTTTGAGGAAGTGTTGGATGTAAGCTGTCTCCAAAACCTCAGGAAGGGAACCCCCACCTTCCAAGCCCCCTCCTCCTCCCCAGTAAGATTTGTGGTCTGGTTAGAAGGACCATTTAGATGATGAAAGGAACCAGTGGACAGCCCCTGATTTATAACCAGTGTGATTTTTTTTAATATCCACCAAATTAATATTTTTATGTCTGTTCCCCCATCAAGTTGCTTCGGTTTGAATTTCAACGAGGAGAGCCTGCCAAGATCATGTAGTAAAATACAAACTGGATCGTAAATCCCAGCAGGGGTGGGAGAACGTAAGACAGATTGCTAACACCTTAAAAAAAACAAAACACACACATACACACACACACACACACACACACACAACATTTAAACAAAAAAGGCAGGAATTTGCTTTAAAGTACACCAGGCCCAGGAGGGACTGGGGAGAGACACAAGCCCTCAAAACACAGCAAGCTGGTTTGCTTTCCCAGGATCCCTCTCTGAGGACTCCAACCTATAGAAAGCCATTCTTGGCAGGTAAAATCAGTAAATTGGACTTTTAATCCCAAGCAAGTGTTGTCTCTCTGGGATGTGCGTTAGAGATAAGGCAGAAATACTCTCGAATGAGCGCTTTCCAAAAAGCCGAGTCTTTCTGCATCCCTCCCTCTCGAGTGACCACGCACACAGCTCATCAAAGTCTCCTTTCATTAGTGCCAGGCCAGGGAAATAAGCGCAGCTGGCAAGACGGAGCTTGAAGCTATAAGAAGAAAGCCATGTGCTTCCTTCCTAAGACTAAAATCATTTCCCTATGAGGAATAAAGAGCTTTTACAAAATTTCTGGAGGGATATGTCTTCGAGGGGAACAACTTGATCTCTCTTACCCTCCTCCCCCACACTGGGCACCAGCAGGAAAAAACAGAAGCCCTTATTTGCTTGGTTTTATAACAGGTTTATTATATGTGAGCATATATGGAAAAGTAAACACCCTTAGACCCTAGCTTATTAATACACCGATTTGGATAAACCACAGGTCAAATCACGTCAGCTGAAACATAACTGCTACCCGCAGGAGAGGCCTGATATAACTCAGTTGATAGCCTATAAAACAGACGCTAGTCCTGTCTGTCAACACTGGCATTATAAAGGCGTTTCACTAATCCTCCTCGGTGGACGGCACTAAATCCTGAACAATTTTGTCGTTTCTTTCTGTCACTTGGCTATCTCTGGGTCTTAAGACACAATGTGATCACAGGAGCCAGGTGACCTACTCATTAATAATGAGTGACATCTCCAGCATCACAACTTCATCAGGAACTGAGTTTCACAGAAATCCATTTACAGACCAAATTGCCTTTTCTCATAACACTTTGCCAAAAAAACAAACAAAAACAAAAAAACAATCCCAAAACAACCCCTTTGGATCTTTGTTTTACCCACTCTGGGTTCAGAGCCAAAGTCACTGATGAGACTTTTGGAAATCTCTGATTAGACAAAAGGGCAGCTCCCAAGAAGGACCAACTGGGTCTGTAGAGACTTAACACTGAATGCACATGCATGGCTGAATGCAGAGTCTGGCTCTATTTTTTGGTTCAAGAGTATAAGGATATAAAGATTTTCAATTTGTCATTTATGGACATTTAATTACAATCATAGGGGGGAAAAGAATATATATATATATATACATACATATATATATATATATATATACACACATATATATAGTAATATTGAGTTTTTAGTTTAATAGCCTAACATGTTAGCAAACACACAAGTGCCCACAAGTGAGACACAAGTTTCACACAAACCCAAAGTAGGTGAAAAAATTTTTTCTTAGAAAATGAAAGAACATTGTAAGAACATTACCGAAATTTTAATAGGAAGGACCTCTAAATTAGATAATAATGGTGTGGCAATGTTGGTTTCCTAACTGCACTGTGGTTATTTAAATGAATTTAGGAAGTGCACACTGGGGTTTTCAGGAATAAAGGGGTAGCATATCTACAACCTCCCAAACCATTCAGAAAAGTATTCACACACGCTTGCGCTCATGCACACACACACATGCACACGCACACAGACATACACAGGGATAAAGCAAACATGGTAAAATATTAACATTTGAGGAATCTGAATGAAGGAATTCATTCAGGAATTCTTTTTTTTTTTTTTTTGAGGGCAGTGTCACCGGCCCTCACATATGGGACCCGAACCGGGCCGCTGGCTTCCTAAGCCAGCACTTAACCATCGCGCCACTCGGCCGGCCCTCTTTTTCTTTTTCAATTTTCTTTTTCAATTTTTATTTATTTTCTTAATGTAGGTATAAATGATACACAACGTTATATTTGTTTCAGACGTACAACATAATGGTTCAATATTTGTGTATATTGCGAAATAATCACCACAATAAGTCTATTTAACAACCATCACCATACATAGTTACAAATATTTTTTTCTTATGGTGGGAAATTTTAAGATCTAAGCAACTTTCAACTATGCAATACAGTATTATTAACTATAGTCCCCAGACTGTACATTACATCTTCATGGCATTTATTTTATAACTGGAAGTTTGTACTTCTGACTCCTTCACCCATTTTGCCCCACCCACCCACACATATACCCCACTCTCTCTTAATTTAAATAGAAGCCTAATAGAGTATATTGTAAGTTCCTTTAGTTACTTCCCCACATTAATCTAAAAATGGGTTTGATGTAGATTCTTACTATTTTGGATATCATTTAGAACCCTTAACCTTGAAGAAAAACAGAAGATTGGGGAGCCAGGTAAGCCTGGTGAAATACAAATTGCTATCAGTTAAGCAAATGTCTGAGAGAAGCGGTACTCCAGAAGCAGAAGGCCTGAATTCTCTAGGCTTATCGAGTTTCAAACTATTGGATATTATTCTCAGTTTCCTCATCTTTAAAATGGGCATAAAGGCAGGGCTGTGGTGAATGAGGATCAACATAGGACGTTATGTCTTGTGATGTCTAGTCTCAGCTCTGCCCCTTCTCCCAATCGCAAGTGTCCTTTACTAAAGTAATGGGATGGCACCTAGGCTATGTGGCAGGGGTCACAGTCGACCCCACATTTTCTGAGTATCAGCGAAAGCCCACTGGGAAAGGCAGCGATCACTGAGGCTCTGCTTAGGCGTCTGGAGGCCTCCTCAGGCCCCTGAGACAAGCCTTTCCCTGTATCTCCGTCTTGGGTAATGGAAACATCCCAACCGCACTCCTTCCTGCTAATCAGATCCCATTTGGGCTGACGGCCTGCTGACATTCATTAGCCCAGACCTGCTTTTCAGAGATTTCCACTCACTTTGAGCTAAACATGTGGGCCCCAGCCTTGGACTGAAGGGAAGATTGCGCTTTCTTCTCTCTCTTTTCGACCAGAAACACCATTCTGCTGCCACTGGGAATTGATGCATCTGAGTACAAAGTGTCTGTTCCCGGCACCCTTCAAAAGTGGTCCAGGATCAATACAGCACACACACGTGCACATACATGCACGTGTGCAGATTCTCAGCCCATAAACGTCAACTACAACACCGAGTATCTAAAACCCCGCCATTCAGCAGACACTATCTCCATTCTGGAACTTTTGGGGATGTCGACAGCGTCCTGTCATGGAGCATGTGTGCCGCTCTGACCGGCGATAAATTGAGGCACTAATCCCGATGCACAACAGCACCTGCAGTCAGGGGGAAGAACGTCTCAGCAGACGATGCACGTATAAATCACATTTATTTTCACAGCACATTTAAATAACGTTTCGGCCCTGGGGATTTTTCACCAAGTAATGAAGCATCATCCAATGAGCGTCTGCAACGTTGCTCCGATCTGTAATGCCCCTCACAGCAGAGGAATAAAGCCCGTGATTTATGTGGATGTCATCAGGGTGGTGTAGGGGGCTTCCTTTCCTTTGCTCAAGACACTGCTCTGCATCCGGATTAGAGATGAGATTTATCTGCAAAATAAACAAAGAACAGGCCCCCCCCCCGTTTTCTCCCTTAATCACACCAGATGAGATATCAAACACGCAGACACACACACACACACACACACACACATGCAGTAGAGACAGGTTTATTATGAGATAGGAGAGAAAACAATCTTGATAAAAGATGATAATTTGTACACTGATGAAGATTTGTTTTATCAACAGTTCCTTGCAGGTGGTGTCTCGCATGTGTGGGCTTCAGCTGTTCCTCTGCAGAGATGTCCTGCCCTTGTGAGCATGGGTGCCTAAGACCCAGCACACATGAAGAGAAAGCAAATCTCTTCCACACATTGTAAGGTGGCAGTGCAATTCCAGTTCACCTGCCACCTCTGTCTTCTTGTGCTGAGGGATAATATGGCCTCACTCTAACAAGATTTTCCTTTGGGTGAGTTGTCCCTGGTCACTTAGGTTGAATTGCAAATTGTTGAGCTGAAACCATCACGAGTTCTCTCTCTCTCTCTCTCTCTCTCTCTCTCTCTCTCTCTCTCTCTCTCTCTCTCTCTCTCTCTCTCTCCCTCTTCTTCCTTTCTTTCCTTGGCAGCCATTGTTCTCTAGAGCTTACAACTAGAGCTCACAAGAACTCCATATAGATCTTTACTTGAGGCTACCACCTGCCTTGCTAAGTGTAAGTTGCTTCTGACAGTCAGAGAAATATGTAAACTACATTTCAGTGGAGCAGAACACTGTGAGAACACGATTTATCGTGTGTGGATTTGGATATGCTACATTTCATTCTGCAACTGCCAAAATATTTCAACTCTGTCTAGAAAACACTGAATTATGAATAGCAACTCACATTGTTATGGGGCTTTACAGTTAGCAAAATACGTCCATATACGATACATTATTATCACAGTTGGTCTTCACACAAACGTGTGTGACAAGGAGGGCAGTAGGCAGGACATAATCTTAGATGCATTTCTTGTGCTTAGAGAAATCGCTGTTGCTTCAAGGACCCAAAAGTACTTTACATTTTTCCCTTAGGTTCACATGTCTCAGGATCACCAGAGAAACCAAGAGCAGAAAGTCTCATAGTTTAATACAGAAAACCATTCCTTGACCAGCCAAGAGTGGATAATGGATGGCTGGTGGCAGCCTTGAAGGCAGAGATACTAAACAGCCAGTTTCACTTGAATCGATCTGGAGTTGAGGTCAGGATCTCTGGATGCGACCTGGATATTTCCAAATGAGGGTTATTTCCCAGAAAAACACATTCTCATATTTACTGATGTATATTCCATTTTCAAGCCAAAGGGCGAACTTTTCATTTGCTCAAACCTGACTTTTGTTTAATGGAGAGAGACTATAGTATTACTTTGTGCAAAGTTTTCTCAGCCTAAGGTGACGTTAAGTACATTCTCATATTTTGGCCTAGGACATAAGTTTGAAGTAAAGAAATGCCAGTCCCCCCCGACCCCGCCGCCCTGCAAAAAAAAAAAAAATGCCATCCCAGATTTCCCCTGACCCTTTGCAGAAGTCACATTAAAGAAAATTCCAAGTGATCACAAATGTCTGGATGTAAATATACTCTTTCTTTCTTGTCATTTTAATGTCCGAAATTTTTCTGAAGTTGCACAGTAGGCATCCATAGAGCAAAGGGAAAATTTTAATTTAGGAAGATAATTGCCCCAAATTAACATTGAAAAAAAGACAATTAGAAATAGCAGCATGACCTAGCAAGACTAATTCAGGACTGTTGGAAAGGAGCAGCATGACCTTAAAAGTAGGGTAGCCACCCATGGTAGTTTGCCTGGGGCAGTCCTGGCTTATATTATTGTCCTGGCTAAATTATTAATAGCCTCTCCTTCACTTTTGCAGTTGTCTTGGTTTGGATGCTAAATTATAGTCACCCCACCTAAAAGCTGTAGGAAAATTCAGTTGAAATAGGACATGTTCTTTTAAGGGTTTTGAAGATGACCCAGACATGAAACTGGAGGAGTGGGAAAAAAACACACAACTTGTACAATCTGTTCAATTGTTCAGCCATAGAATGCTTGGTGAAATTGTATCTGTTTTGTTCATGTAATTCTAATTAGGAACCAAAAATGTGGAATAGAACTAATTTTGTTATAACCACTAGTCTGCAATAGAGCAAATGCACAAAATAATTTGTTGAGTCATGAGGCCCAGATACAGATTAGCTCAAGAGCTCATGTGGGTGTCAGGAGAAAGGCACGTCACTTCCCATCTCATCTCCTGCCTCTCTGGGCGGCGGGAGGGAGGAAGCGTGCGTCTGCATTGAGTTGGGTTAGTGAATTGCAAGTGGATGGAAACGCCATCTCAATTAGATTCTGGACAGTGTGAAAGCCGGGCCCATGGGGATGAGCGAGCAGTGGACACAGCACACCTCCCAGCCTGGACCACAGGCAGCACACAAGGCCGGGGGGTGGGGGGCAAGGGGGTGCAGGACCCATATGCCCTAGCAGTGGATAAGCCCTGGCTTTAGCAGAAGGAATGGTGGCACTTTTCAATTATGGGAGTTTGATCTTCCTTGAGAACATAAGGCTGTGACTTTTCACTTCTACTGACATTTGATGCTCTGTGTAAGCATGGGTTGGTGGGTTGGTTGGTTTTTTATCTATCCCAGCCATAACCACCTTGGTGCCTAAAGTGGAACCAGCATTCCCCAGGCCCAACGTCAGAGAAACAAGAAGCATCATTCCAGCCTGGCCAGCTCCATTCTGTCCTCGAGAACAAAGGCCAAGCGTTCCAGGAAGCCCTCTCTGTCTAGACCCCTCCTTTATTTTTACGTGACCCTGGGATCTCCCCACAAGAAGCACTCAAGAATGGAAAGCTGGTCTCAGAGTTTCCACATCCTGCTGGTCACCTATCTGCCATAGCACCTTCGCCCTCAATAGCACCTGTCTCCCCTTCTAGAGCCTTAGCTTCTTGAGGTCAGTGACAGCGCTCTTCTCTGGACCTCCCTGGCGTAGCCCAGTGTCTTGCATATAGACATTTGGTCCTTGCTTGTGGAATGAATATGTGGGGAGGCTGAGACCCACCTGAAAATAAAAGAAAACATATAATAATAGGTACAGTATATGTGTTCTGCATTTAATCTCTCTGTTTCCCTCTCTCCATATATATAAATTGTAGTAAAAAAACAACAACATATTATTTACCATCTTAACCATTTTAAAGTCTACAGTTCAGTGGTATTAAGTACATTCGCATTGCTGTGCACAAGTTCTCTAGATCTTCTCTTCTTGCAAAACTGAATGGCACAGCGTTTTTAAGTGTTTTTTAGGAGTTACCTCATTTAAATCTCACAGAACTCGAGGTACTGGGGTAATTCTTAATCCCGTTTTGAGGAGAGAAGTTAAGCAACTAACTTAAGGTCACACAGCAAATGATTGGTAGAACTTGATTTGAAACTCATACGTCTTCATTAGACTCTGCCCAGCAGTTTTATGCTAAGTAAAAATATCCATACAATTGAGGATTTATAGAAATTGCAGGGTTTCGTTTCACCTTCTGCCAGGTCTTTATCTTTTAAAAGCAGTCTTCACATTTTTACTGGTAAACACTAGGAAAAAAGAAATCTATGCCTCTTTATGAAGTTCATTGTCAGGATCTAAGAAAAATGAGGCACATTTACTATACGAACAGCTGCCGTAGATGATTTTAGAATTTTAGCAAAGAAAGGCACCTGACAGGTAATTGAACTCAGCTCCATTCTTTTACAGGTTTGAAAACTAAGGTTCAAAGTCATGGTAGAAGTTAAGGAAATCAGAGCACAAAGCTCTCACCACACACCCTGTTGCTAGTTAGAAGACATTTTGGCTTGATTGTTAATGATTGTTTCTTTCTGGTTATCATGCATGTCAGTCCTAGCAGCATTTTAAATTATATGTACTTTAGTCTATTTTCATTCAGCGGCTCCACCCCAGTCCCAGTTGGGGACCCTGCTCTAACCAGCTGGACGCCGACCTCTTTTCCTGCCTCTCTTCCCCACCGGGTCCTTACCGTACAGCCCCTTTTCAGAACCAATCTTCTGTAACACCTGCCTTTTCTCTCCAGAAATGAAATTGATGCATAACATCCTGAAACACATACGTGCAGTACCACCAACAAAAAGTCAACATAGTGCCCTACCTATAATATAAAGGAAAGTGAAAGTAATTTGTGATCAAATATATACAGTCAACAAGTAAGTGGTCCAGCAGGAGTCCGAGAAGACACGCTGGTACAGCCTGTTCCTCTGTGTGGACCCCCCAACGGATGCTGCAGCTGGAGGTGTGGACCCACAGAGGCATGCTAGGTAGGTGACTCAAATGCCATGGGCAGCATCTGTCCCACCTGGCAGGAAAGCTTATAGTAAGGCTCTGAACACAGCCAACTACCATCTCTCTTCATTTTGAATTCCAAAAATTAAAAAAAAAAAAAAATTAAATCTAAACCTTTCTGTTTAATGGACAATGATAAGTAGGTTTTCCGCCTCTCGATGACTGTCTGGTGGGATGTCTGACAGTTGAGCAAAGATAGGACAGACAGCGCTTCGCTGTGTGTCTTAGGCAGCTGGGGCCTCTGGCAGGAAGTCCTCTGTGCACTGAATGTTTTTCGGGCCCCCTCCATTTCTGTGAACACCACCAACATCGGCCCAGATTTCCCAAACACACCATAGGGTTATCCCAACACCCTTCTGAGGACCTCTGCTGAGCTCCTTCAGAACATGGGTTTGTCTTTGCATCAGCATCTCCTGCTACACTGTCTGCATGGCAAACGCCCAACCCAAGTTTGCTGAATGAAGGGAGGGAGGGCGAGAGGGAGGGGGAAGTAAAGGAGGGAGGGAGGGAGTGAGGGAAGGAGGAAAAGAGGGAGGGAGAGAGGGAGGGAGGGAGGGAGAGAGGGAGGGAAGGAGGGAGGGAGGGAGGGAGGGAGAGAGGGAGGGAAGAAGGGAGGGAGGGAGGGAGGGAGGGAGGGAGAGAGGGAGGGAAGGAGGGAGGGAGGGAGGGAGGGAGAGAGGGAGGGAGGGAAGGAGGGAGGGAGGGAGGGAGGGAGGGAGAGAGGGAGGGAGAGAAAGAGGAAGGGGAAGTTTGTGATGAGGTTGGAACTCCAGGCCAGGTCTTCCTGACTCGGAATTGGCTCTGGTAGCCATGACTCACTCTGTCCTCCCACCTGGCTACAACGAGGACACAAACGCCCCTAATTCAACAGCACTTCCCTAAACAAGTTACAGGTCCCAGAATCATAGGATTATGGGAAATAATGCTCCCAAACAGAAGGCTCCTTTACCATTTTTCCCTTTAGTCATCACCTTAGCAAGATGAGATGTTGGCAGAGCTGCCCCCAGCCATTCTCCTTAGTCCTTCAGTTGATGGCTATTTTTTATTTTCTTAGAGCAGTTTTAGGTTCATAGCAAAATAGAGAGGATGGTAAAGAGATTTCCCATATGTCCTCTGCTCCCCACTCCAGTCTCCCCTACTATCAATGTTCCCACCAGAGTGGTACATTCTTTAGAATCAATGAAACAGAAGACTCATCATTACCACCCAAAGTCCATAGCTTACACTTCAGCTCACTCTTGGTGTTGTACATTCTATGAGTCTGGGTGTCTAATGTTCATTGCAAACATATAATATACATGTACATATGATCTACATTGTGAGCAAATGTATAATGACATGTATCTATCATTACAGTCTCATACAGAGTGGTTTCACTGCCCTAAAATCCTGTGCTCCACCTATTTATCTCACCCCAACCACTGACCCTTTTATTGTCTCCACGGTTTTGCCTTTTCCAGAATGGTATATAGTGGAAATCATATAGCATGTATTCCTTTTGGATTGGCTTCTTTCACTTAGCATTATGCATTTAAGGCTATCCATGTCTTTTCATAGCTGACAGCTCATTTCTTTTTATTATTGAATAAGATTCCACTGTCTGGGATCCCCTTACCTACTGAAGGACATCTCGGTTGCTCCCAAGTTTTGGCGATTATAAAATAAAGCTGCTAGAAATATTTGTGTGTAGATTTTTGTGTGGACTTAGGTTTTCAATTTGGGGGATAAATTCCAAGGAGTGCGATTGCTGGATCATGTAGTAAGAGTACATTTGAAACTGCCAAGAAGCTGCCAAACTGTCTTCCAAAGTGTCTGTACCATGAATGTGAATTTCTGTTGCTCCACATCCTTGTCAGCATTTGTTATTGGCAAGTGTTCTAGATTTTGGTTGACAGCTATTTTTAGCACCAGTAGTGCATATAACCTACGGTGACCAGGTAGACACAGCCCCTGCCCTGGTGGGGCTTACAGACCGAAGGAGCAGAAATTAATTGTATAATCACATAAAAATCCCTAAGCACACACTACGGGTTGGTTTCGGGATGCTGTGAGAGAACACACATAGGCCTGGCTTGGTCTGGAGCTTTTGTGATATGATTGATTTTCACTTTAACAAAGATTCGGTATCGTTTACAGGGCACCTGCAATGTTCCAGCCCTTCTGCCCATCACATTTGATACACCTTCTCCAGTCCTATAAAGTAGGTCTCATCGTGCCCAGTTTACTTGTGAAAAAAACCTGAGGCTGAGAGGGGTCAGGAAATCTGCCAAGGTTGGCAGGGCCCAAAGCAGGGTTTAAATGAGGACATGTCAAGCTCCATGGAGCTCCTGCATTTTCTTTACCCTGAGCTCCATCCTCATTACAAGGATCTCCATAAGCATCAGTGACTATTCTCACAAAGCCGGGAGAGAGAACTGGAGGTGCCCTACTGCCACCCCCTGAAAATCTGTGGTCTGCCTCAGCTGGTTCCCCTCCAACCCAACCTCCACAGGCTAGCTACCGGGCTGCCCATGTCCCTCTCTTGTCTAAATCCTCCAGAGACACCAGCACACTTGATATAAAGCTCCTTGGCTTAGTACAGCACACTGGGGGTCCTCTGGAGATTTATCCCTCCTTCCCTCCACATATCTTTGCTGGAAAGCAGTGCTATACTGGTTCCGTGGCCTGTGCTGGTCCCTGTTCCTGTAACGCCCTTAACCCTCTTCCTACAGGCTAATTCCTGTCATCCAAGGTCATGTCCTCCAGGAAAATGTCCTCTGATTCCTCCATCCTTACAGACTCGTCCTGTGTGCTCCCTCTCTAGCCCAATATCAATTCCCACGGATTGGGAATGGCAGGTATTGGCAGCGTGTCTCCCTCCTTGGCCTGAAGCCTGAAGGTCAGGGACCCGACTGTGCCACCACCAAGCACAGGACCTGGTATATGGAGCTGCACGTTAAATATCTGCAAACTGAATTAAACTAACTTTCATCATCACAGGTGGGGGTGGGGAGAGAAAAGACCCTTCTTTTTTCATCATTCCACAAGTTTGGCTGCAGCATTTAGAGTTAAGCCAGATACGTCAGTAAACAACCAACAACCTCAAACTCTTAACAATTACCTTTCACCATTTTCACTTGCCAAATATGTGTAATTTAACTACTTTCCCATTCCTAGGACTACAAGTATCCTTATTGGAATAAATTTTGACAACACTTTTTTAATGACACAATACTGTCTTTTACAATATTTTAATTTCGTCCACAACATCCTTATTTTATAGACAAGCTCTGTGTGTCTTTTATTTAAATGAATAGGTCTCAAAAAAAAAAAAAAGAATGAAGAATGGCTCAATTATTACATGTGATAATCTCTGAAATTAAAAACTGTCCTCTGTCCAACTGATTTAGAAAGAACCCCTTAATGAGCAAAAGAAACTGCTTAATAATCTGCCTTCTGGAAAATAAAAAAAGCCAATAATTTTTTGGAGGTGAAAGAGCTTTTATACAAGATAACAAATGGATTCAGTTTTTAAATCTTATACCAGGGTTAATGTACTAGTTACTTTGACATTATGGTGGAAACCCATTTGAAAAGGGGCTGAAAGAAAGGATTTTTTTCCAGCCCCACTCTCTCCGCAAAGTACCAGGCTCATAAATAAATCAAGAGACATGCTAATGACTCGAGCTGAGCACAATTTCAGGCTGTGACGATCCCAAGCAAGGGCACCAGAGGGCACTATAGGACCACATTTTGTTATTTCAGGCGCCATTTTACCCTTGGATTTGCGAAAATAATGTCTTGAAAAAAACTTAACCTTCTGAGGCCCGGACGTCGTTTTATTTATTACTTTCAATATGCTATTATCCCTCATCTTAACTAGACGTCATGGAAGATTGTTTTGAAGGACAGTACCCTAAAAAAGGAAGATTCTATCAGGCTTCCTCTTCCGGTTACCTCCCTGTAAGCATGTCGCTCTGTGTGTGGGTGTTTTATTGTTAGCTTTACAATTAAAGAAACCATTCGGCAAATCCATAAGTGAAATGCAGGGGTGTCCCCCCCTAAAAAAGAAAAAAAATCTTGTTGTCTCAGGCCAAAGGGTTTCTTCATTTTTATTACCTATGTAATTACATGTATTTATTAATTCAATACCAGCAAATATTTATTGAGTCCCTTGATGGGCCAGGCCCTGGGCATGCCCTGGGCTTAACCACAGTGAGGCGGTGGTTCTCTTCACGCCTGTGAGACAGGTTTAGCCTTAATGCACCAAAATCCCTATGTGAAAGGTGACACTTCTGTTTAGATTATTTCTCTTTTCACTGTTCTCCAGAAATATGTTTTCCCACAGAAAATAGTAAAAAATCACTGCTTTCTAGATGGAACAGTCTCAGACTGAGCACAAAGGCTTAAAACTTTCTTGCTGGAATTGCATGCTACGTGACTGAATTTTTATTAATCAAATAAAATAATGCTTGTGGAGGTTTTGTGTTTTCCCTTTCAAAGTTTTATGTCAATAAGAATTTAGCAAGAGATGGAGGAGCATACCACCTCTCTTAACATCTAATGGAGCATGTTTTCTGGTGTCAGGTGGGTCTCGCTTGAGAGTCCTGGTACCTAGGGTTGGTCAAATAGGACATAGGAGGTCAGTCCGTTTCCTCCTGCACCTGGTAGTCCAAAGGTTTGTAAAAACAAGATGAGGCTGTACTATGACATAGACATTTTACATTCATTATCTCATTTAATGCTCACAGTGACCCCCCACCTAAGCTATCCCCATTTCCCAGCTGAGCAAACTGAGACAGGAAGAGCTTAATTCTTTGCCCACATTCACACAACCAGTATCCAAACCCAAATCCATTCACCTGCAAAGATCATGTGCCCTTTGCTACTCAAGATAAACCTGTCAAAGACTAAATATTACATAGCTGTGTGATTGTCCATACCCATCCATCTTCTTCCTGAACGCACAGTTAAACTACGTTTCCCAGCCTCTCTTGCAGTAAGGTGCGGCCTTGTGAGTAGCTTGTAGCCAGTGGGAGATGTGAGGTACCCCACTTCCAGACCTGTCCATCTCCTGCATAATCCTGCACTCTTCCTCTCTGCCTGTTTCAGTCCAACAACTAACTTCAAGGCCACTGAGGATGGGGGAGCCAGCCACAGAATAACAAAAGATGCTTGTGTTCCTGAATCACTGCATGGAAGGTGCCCGCCAAACACTGACGTTAAATATTTCCACAAGCAAGATAGAACTTCTACTGTGTTAAGCCACTGTGATTTGGGGTTGTTTAGGTTAGCCTTCAATAAATAACACACAAGAAAAGATTATGGCATCCATGTCACCCACCCAGGGGCCTTGCACTGGTTCCGTGATAGCGAACTTGTCACAATGTTCCTGGGGGGGTCAGTAAAAGAAAAGCATTGAACCAAGTGATCTTTAAAGTCTTTTTCTGGGGCCGGCCGAGTGGCGTATTGGTTGGGAGCTGGTTTTGGGATGCCAGCGGCCCCAGTTCGGATCCCACGTATGAGGGCCAGTGACACTGCCCTCTGCAGCTAACAACAGCTCCACCTGGAGCTGGGCTGTGCGAGCCCCGGCGACGGTGTAGGCTGCAGCCCCTGCTGTAGTGGGCTGCCATGGGCTACAGTGAGTGGCCGGCAGCCAGCGTGAGTGGCCAATAGCCACGGTGAGCGACATCCAGAGGCCGGCGACTGATCAGCCTCATCCGGGAAGAGCGCAATGACGATACCAACATGGGCCAGTGAAGCAACATCCTCCGCAACTAGACTGAAGAACAAAAGGACAGCAACTTGTCTGTTCCCCTTCCCCAATTCCCCAACGCTGTTCTCCTCCCCCAATTCCCCAATAAAATCTTTAAAAAATAAATAAATAAATAGTCTTTTTCTGGTCTGAGACAGTCTTGTCATTCTTGGCCCAATCTCTTACCCACCCAATTTTCCTTCACACATAGAACACCTTTCCTGTACTGTGCTGAGCAGCTATAGACAGCTACACTCCTCTCAACCATGGCAACAACATGAGTTGGAAGATGTACCATCAGGAGGATGGGAATCTTCGAATGGCTCTGCCCTGGCATGTCAGCACTTGCCCTGTCCCACTCCTGCTTCCTCCGTGGTATATGTGGGAAGAAAAGCATCTTCCTCCAAGGGTAAAGCTGTCCGCAGACCAAGACCTTGAAAAGTGCTGGGCACCAGAGAATAAATAGAAGGAATTCTGCTCTTTGAAAGCACTGATACTTCAAATGATGTCACTTTGACATCTATAAAACATTATGCTTAAAATAGTAAGAGTATCTTTAGTGGTTCAGGTGATATCATTTTGTGTCACTGAATATGATGTGGTCAAAATGAATTTAATGTTAATACAGGGAAAGGCGGAACTGAGAATTTTAATCGCACAGACTCCTGGCCGTATCAGGAAAGGAGCGTAGCGTTTGCAATGCTGTTGATTCCAGCTGGGTCCCCAGTGCTGAAATTAATTTCGCCCTCTTCTGGTCTACCATGGCACTTCCAGAGAAAAGATGTGAATGTGCGCAGATTGCTCCTGTCACTGCCTACTTTGCCTTGTGAGTTCTGTACGTGAGACCAGCCCCCAATAAACTCCCTGAGGGCAGGAACTTGGCATTTTCATCCCCCTGGCCTCACTGTATCCATGGCAGGGGGTTTGTTGCATTGAATACTATTGGGGTTTCTAGGAAAACCAGTGAGGAATTTTGAGAGTTGTGACAAATGGAGGGTGAAGATATAAAAACCCACGACTCAGTAGCATATGATGGCAGTATGTGGCTATCTGGATGTATCTGAAAAGAAAGGGGTAGCGTAGGGGCTTAATATATGCTCTTAATATAAAATAGTAAATATTAAGATACATTTTATTAACTATGATGGCGGACACTGTTTGAAGGCCAGCCACTGATTTCCTCCTTCCCCCCTTGTCTGTAACAGATTCCTGTCTCTCTGATGTCAGGAGGGGGAGCTGGGGCATAAGGGGCAGCTGCCTGACAGGGGCCATTCAGAATCCCTCCCCCTCCCTCATAGTCATTGGCCAAAGAAAACCCATCCCTGAGAAATTTCTGCTGAACCACGGCCCTCTACTTCCAAGTTATTTTGCTGTCCTTTGTGCACTAAAGAATCGCGACTACTCAAGCTATTGACAGGACCCACGCTAGGTATTATTCTAAAGCACTAGCACCTGACTCAACCCAAATTATAAATTACCATAATTACCAAGGGTAACATCCAAGGTTAATGATGAAACAAATTAATGCATAGTTAAAATATCTAAAAGTGTTCTATAACTACTACAAGATGAAATAAGGTTAATTAAAGTAATTTTCAAAATATTAACAGAACCATAGTTCCAGTGAGTTCAGGAACATTATCAGCATATTTGAATCATTAAAGGATTTAAACAATTTATAGAGCCATGGATAGAGCACTTATATTTATGAAGGTCAAGAAAAGAAGAAACTATTTAGCTTTCTTTCTTTTGTGTGTGTGAGCCTATTTTGCTTTTTGCATACTGTGGCATTATTACATATAAGATCTAAAATGCTTCAATATAATTTGTAGGTTTCTATTTACGAAAGGTTATTTTTCTTATAGAAAAAAAATAACTGATTAAGTTTGACCATTCACAAATGGACAATTATTTGTAGGTACTTAAACATGAAGATCTATCCAAGCATGGTTATTTGTCATTTTTAGTGCTTATTTGATTGCCTAGAAGAGCACAATCGAGTATAAAATGGTGAGGTTTCTGTAGTGTTCCTGCTACTTTGATTGATAATGAGAAGATAGGGCTACAATTTTTAATTTCTAAAATGCAAGATCATCCCAGCGTAAATTAACCTAATCACACAGTGCAAGGAAATTCATATCAGTTCATTACCTAAGAGCAAACATAATATTAACCTAAAGAATCTAAATCCACTTCTGACACATATTCAATTTTTTTTTTTTTTTTTTTTTTTTTTTTTTTTTTTTTTTTTTGGCAGTGCCACTGGCCCTCACATGTGGGACCGAACCGGGGCCGCTGGCTTCCCAAGCCAGCGCTTAACCAACCGCGCCACTCGGCCGGCCCTACATATTCAATTTTTATAATTTTGCATTGACAGTCTTTTCTGGATTACATGTGGTGGTTCCCAGCATTCGCTTCTCTGCTAATTGCAAATGTTGGGAGTGAGGACACAAGGATTCCGGTGGTGCCGAAGAAGGTTGTCTCCAGATGTGATCTAGTTAGGTTATAATTCGGACACCACTTCACTGAAACACCACCACTGGGTATTTTGCATGGCCAGCCTGCCGTAAATTCCTCCAACGAGAACGTCTCAGGGCTTCTGCTCCCGTGGCATTAAGTGGATTTTTGCCAAAGTAGCCCAGAAACTCCCATTTGGAGAATGGTTTTCCAGTCCTGGTTTCCCCACAAGTGTCTGCCCTCGGAGAGTGAACAGTGCTAAAGACACTGCCTTCCACAGCACCCTAAGGGGAGGCGCCCATGTTTTCCCCAAATGGGTCATACAGACTGAACGAAAGGGCCTGAACTCATAAAATGTCTCTTCGGCCTGAAGAGCTTTCGAAGTTGGGAAATTTATGTTGCAACCTTGAGAAAGGCAAAGTAAACAGAGAGCATGCCAGCTATTTGTTTTCCTGTTGATGAATTCTCCAAGTTTAGACTGGAGGCCCTCCAAGGACTGAAGTTGTCTCAAAAAGCAAAATATTAACCCTGAAGCCCTGGGTGCCTTTTCCCACCAGTTCTGTACTTCTTCCTCTCCCACCTAGAAAGTTCCAAAGTATCTCTGGGCGATTGCTTGCTGTGTCTGTTGCCCTCTGATGAGCCTGATCCTCTTTATAATGAAGAACAAACCAGGGACAAAGCCCGTGAAGGAAGAAGCCAAAAGCCTACACGGTGGAAGAACTTTTAAGACTTCTTGTAGCAAAGGCTTCCTAGATCCACCTCCTGCACGGTTAGTAAAACTTGTTTAGATCATAGCAATGAGTCCACTATTTAGAGCCAAACTTTTCTAGCTTTAAATGTTTGCCACACATTCTCTTGCAATTGTGGTTTTCATTTTGTATCATAAACCCTTAATCATCTCCTTGGGAACATAACAAATTAGCATTACACTTGTTTCTTTGTTTTTTCTGAACATGAGACATACACTTTATAGACAAAGCTAGGTAAAATGATGATTTTCATCCCTTAATCACTCTTTATTTTTAGTGTTTACTCTAACCAACTGCTGTGACCATTTTTCAAATTTAAAATATAATCTTTTTCTAATTATACAATCACTACAGTCTCTTTATAGGAAACATGGGAAATGGGTATAAAAATTTTTAAATATTATTTGTCATCTCATCACAGACAGTTAAGATTGTTAACACTTTTGTATATTTCTTTTTTTTTTTCTTTCTCTGCTAGTTACGCTATCTGGATGCTGAATTTTTTTCATTTGCTCTCATACTGTAAATATCTTCTCAATATTTATTATTAATAATCTTCCAAAATGAAGTCATTCTAATGACTTCAGTAATATCTCATTGTTGGAATGTACCATATGTTCTTAACTAATCTCCTATTGTTGGATATTAAAAGTATCATTCCAGTAAACACATTTCTCTGTGAATCTTTGGCCCTAGCTCTCATGAATTACTTAGATTCCTAGAATTAGAATTACTGGGTCAAAGTGTAGGAACAGTGTTAAGATCCTTAATACATTTTCCCAAACTGTTTTTTTTCAAAGGATGCTTATCAATCTATGCTCCCACCAGCAGTGGGTAAGATACCTATCACCCGTATTGAGAATTGTTGGTTTTTTTTATCTTGGCCAATACAATATATACTCCCACTGTTGAAATAAGTGGTGTGGCCCAGCAGTGGGGAGGAGGGCTCTAGACTGGGAGTCAGGGGACCTAAGCTTGAATTTGGGCTCTTCCAGGGCCGGCCGAGTGGCGCAGTGGTTAAGTGCCGGCCTGGGAAGCCAGCGGCCCTGGTTCGGGTCCCACATATGAGGGCCAGTGACACTGCCCTCAAAAAAAAAAAAAAAAAAAAACATAGAATTTGGGCTCTTCCATTACTTAGTTCTGTGACTATGTGGAACACCCTTAGCAGGAAGGGTGAAAATTTGGAACAGTATTGACTGCCCATATAAGATAATGACAATGCTTTGTAAATGTAAAATGTAAGGTTTTCTTATTACTGCAACATGCCTATCCATTACTACTAGTACTTAAGAAAAAATAGGAATTGAGTTCTCAAATTATAACACCGAATGAAATGTAATGGGTATATTGGTTTAAGGTTTCCTTTTAAAACATAAGAGAGGTGACTTTCTTATTAGCATGTTTTCTCACATCTCTTTCTGAACACACACACACACACACACACACACACACACACACACACACCAATATCTGAAATCCCAGATGAGCCTAACTGTAATGCATGAAATACAATTGAATACTGTCTTGGATTATGCAGACTAAACCAAGAGTTAACACTTTCATGGAAGGTGGATTCAGGTGTAATTGGGATTTAGAGGGAGATGGCATAAACTCAAGACATCTTTCATCTGTAACTGCCACACCCCGGTACAAAGCTTTCCCTCCATCTGGCTGCTCCCGTCCAGTCATTCCAACACAGGATCCTCCACCATATTCTTGCCCTCTTCTCATCAGTCTATAGCTGTATTTCTACTCATCGACTTTCTCCTGCCACACGTCCCAGCTACCCAGGGTAGGAAGAGTAGGCTCTCCTTTCCCAGGAGTCTCACCTGCGAGGCCCACAGGCCAGCTCTGGATTACCCACTGCTTTGCAAGGTCCTTGCATCATGTCTGATCCATAAATGTTTCCTCCCCATTGGCGCTGTGAATGATTTGAGGAGAGAGATTTTTTTCCTTTGCATCTGCAGCTCTGTGCACACTCTTGGCCCTAAATTAACTTGCCCTTGAGGCTGATACAAAGAGAAAGTTCTACCCAGGGCCAAGGAGTCACTTTCCCACTAACTCCCACTGGGGAAACTTTCTCTAGGCCTCGTCCCTCTTGGCGTGATGGGGATGGAGGGCAGATCAGTGCCTCCAGCCATATTTCTTCTGGGGACTATTTTTCCCTCATTAATTGTGCGGACAGGATAAGAATAGCTCATAGCCAAGCAGCAAAAGGCTAATATGGACAGTTTTGTTTTTTCCTAATTTTTTCCTCAACATCCACCCTCCTTGCTAAATATAGATCTCCTTTCTGATTAAATGTCACTGTTTGTTTGTTTTTTTTTTAAAAAAAAAAACTAAACTAAAGAAGAGGCTGCATTTTGGTATCAACATTATGATTCCCAAAGAAATATTAATGTTCTGAGGGCATCAATCTCATAGTCACATTTTAGAGAGGTGAAACGACTATGTTTTAGTGTCAATTCTAGATAACGTTCCAATTTTCAGAGGAAACAGAAATTATTCACGCCGAAGGACAGAATCAAGGTGAAGTTTGCTACACTAGGCTTTCTCTCACATTGAGCTTGAGTCTGTGATTTATAAAAAGGAACACTGGCTTTAAAAGCCCTGAGAAGGACCTTCCATGCTGGAGAAAGGAATTGCTAAAATAATAGAAAGGTAAAATTCTTCCCTTCTCTTTAGGCAACTTGTAGGGTTCAGAGAAACTTTGTAATTATTGAGAACCCCACTTTCTAGTTGAGGAGGCTGAGGATGCCTGGTTTCAGCTCTAATGGAATATACAGATTGCAACCATGTATGTCTACAATTGGGGCATTAGGTCCTGGGCAATGACCCAAGACAACTTTCCTCAGACTTTACAACACAATTACAAAAAGAGCATTTGGCAGCTCTCCTGAGAAGAGGTTCTGAGAAAGAGCCCAGCAGCCCAGCCAAATAGAATTGCCTCCCAAAATTAGGTCAAAGTTGTCGGCATTAGTTGAGACCTAGAGGCTAAAGTTAGAGCACTGGCCAATCAATCTGTAAGCAAATTCACTATCAGGCTTTTTCAGAAACCAGTAAGTGGGATCTATCTGCTATACTGGCAATAGCGTTTTGAGAAAATACATGAGGAGGAAAACTTGAAATTTCAGTTTGCCATCGCCACCACCAAAGCAAATTATTCCATAATCCAGAACTTTCAGCTACTCCTATCTTTCTGTGCCATTTCACATTTTATTTTTATTTTAGTGCCCTTTTAATTTTAGAATCATCTCAAATTTTTTTCACAAGTATTGAAACAAAGATACTAGATAAGGCAGTGAACAGCTTTTCGTGCCAGGCTTTCCACACTTTGGGGAATGGTATAGCTTCACCCTGGTTCCCAGACTCAATCCTGCCAGCCCCTTCCCACCCATGTCCTTCAAATCTTTCCTCCAATCTTCTCAGCTTCCACAAACAGGCAAGAAGAAGCAAAGCCTATTGCTGACGTCGCTGATAGGGAACAAAAGATAAGGCAGCAGTCTAACAAGATTTAATTCCAGTCATGAAATAAATACTGCTTCTGATTGTAACTCTGACTGATAGACCAGTCCCAGGGGTTGAGCTCACAGGATGTACCCTCCTTACGCCGTAGACCTTGCTTCCCAGGTACCACAGCTGTTGAACCTGAGAAATAAAAAGGAAGTACAGCAGTCCCCTTGACTATCAGAAATTCTCTTTCTGTTGCAATCAAACAAGATGAACCATGTGAAAGGCCTTTGAAAATAATGATGTGTAAGGAAATGTGAAGCCATAAAAGAAGTATTACAAGGGGAATCATGTCACCTATTTCAGGTGAAACTTGAATAAATGTTATCACTAAAATTTTGAGCTCAAAGTTTAAAAGAGAGAATTAAAATCAAACCCAAATCAGTCTGTGGATGAGGCAATAGAACTCTCCAAACAGTCCACATGCTCACCGACATCTCCAGCCTCGGATGCAGTGAGTCCAGGGGCTGTGTGACTACCTCTGGCCAAAAGGCTCTGAGCGGAAGGGCTGATGGGCTGTGTATCACTTTGGTTCAGAGTACTGAGCAACAGAAATGAGTTCCCCACACTTGCCTACCTTCGTCAGTGACCCTGGAAACCACTTACTGAGATGAAGGGGACTTGGATCCCTGAGTCACTGCGTGGAAGAAGGTCTTCCCACCTAAGCCACAGAGATTCCAGTGTTTATTTACTATCTTAGAATAAAGGCTATCTTTTAAAATACATTGACTTTTTTTAAAATTAACTTTTATCAGGAACTTAGTGCTCTTCAGAGGTGCTCATGATGAAAGGAAATGATTGTGAATGGTATAGTTCTAGCACTAGGTTTATACCATCAATGATCTGGGTAATAAAGAAAAGAAAGTCAATCCCAAATCAGATAATGCATACACTTCTAACCTAATGGTTATATAATACATAAACTTCTAAACTAATGGTTCAGTGGATTAAATAAAAGAGCTGCCTTTGGCACTCAAAGGTCTCATTCTGACCCAGTTATTTATTCTCTCTAAGACCCTAAGTAGTTTAATCTCTCTGGTTTGGTTTTAAGATGTAGAGAAGGACCTACCTCCAAGGGTTTTGGTGAGCAATAAAAATAACTGTAAAACACTTTTCTGGCACAAAGTGCTGCACAAATGCTTAATGATTTCCTTTAATGATATCGTGGACAGGGAGGGGTACTGTACTTTTAGGTAAAATATTTCCATTTGAATTATAGCATGTAATACTGTAGATGTCAAGGCCTGACAGATGGCTGCAATAAGGAAATAAGGATCCTTTTTTTTTTTGGAGTCTGGATAATTTAATCATTTCTCTGTCATCTCCAAAAAATTGTATCTAATTAAACCTATGCAGGACTCGGATCTCACAGAAGGGGCGAATGATGGCCTATATAAAGAGAGGCGACTTTGTCTTGTGCCATGGATGATGCAGTCTTAAGGTCATCAGTTTTGTTCATGAATTCTGCTTTGGACAAAAAGCACTCAGGAAGAGTGGAAGGAAAAGTTTGGCTTTTTTTTTTCTTTTGTCTTCCCTTTTTCCCTTTTTAAAAATAATTTCCTTTTATTTAGAAAATCATAGCCTTATGCTATACTGAGCCCAGGTCAGGGTCTCAAGAGACAGGCATTCACTCTCTAATGCAGTTGAACATTTTGTTCTCTAGCGCAGCAGAGAGAGCAGTTGATCAAATATATCCATTCATGATAGAGAGGCCGCATTGTTTGTAATTATTATGGATAAATAGTAAGGTGTAAGAAGAGAAAAGGCAGGGATTTTTTTACAAAAATGTAGTTATAGAATCCGTACATTATTTTCTATGTTTTTCATAAAATAAATGAGTTTGAGAAATTCTGCCCTACAGGTATTTGCAAACCTCTGCACCTTCATTCACATAGATGCTCCCACCTCTGAGTTATTTTAATTCTCAAATGCCAGATGTGTCATTTCCCCCTTTCCATTTATCCTCTCACAACAGCTCCGATGTACTGAATGAATGCCTACTTTGTGCCAGATTCTGCACCATGCAATGAACACGACCTCACAGAATCCATACGATTGTCGTGTAGGTAGGAAGAGTTGGTCCCATTTTACAGAAGAAGAAATGATGCTCAGCGAAGTAAAATAATAGCTCCAAGTCATACAGCTAGCAAGGAGCAGGTCCTTGTTTCAAACCTGGCCTAGCTGCTCCCACAAGGGGAGCATGGAATTTAGACAAGAAGTGGGGCAGATTGCAATTCTAAACAGGATGGCCAGAGCAGGCCTCCTGGAAGGTATCTGAGCTTACTTGAGCCTTGTGAATGTCTGGGGGAGAACATTCGAGCAGAGTGAACAGTCAGCACAAGGCCATGAGGTCGGAGCAGTAAGCTTGTCGGTGGTGCTGAAGCAGAGGGAGCAAGAGGGAAAGAAGGAAAGAGGTCAGCGAGTTAAGGGGGAGGGGCCGTGGATCATGCAGTCTACTCTAAGGACCTGGCTTTCCTCTAAGTGAGATGGGGAGTCCCTGGGGCGTATGTGGGCAAAGGAGTGATATGAGACTTAGGCTTTAAAAGGGTGACTGGCTGCTGTGGAGAGGGGGGCAAGGATAGAGGCAAGAAGACCAATTAGGAGATACTAAAGTATCTAATAGTGATACTGTGATTTATAATAAGAAATATATATATTTATACTTATAATAAGAAATATTTATTTGGTCTACGAGCCCTTCCTAGCAGAGAGTTCCTAAAACCCCTGGAATTTCCTAAGTGGTGAGAGTGAAGAAGGTGTCTTTTGTTATGTTAATGAGGTTACTTTTGCAATGCCCCTAGGTCGCCTAAGGATGGGGCTGGTCACCAGAGGAACCAACCAGGTGGTTAGAGGGTTCGAACTTCTAGTCCAATCTTTCACCCTGCCTGCCACCTCTGGGGAGTAGGGGAGAGGGGTTGGAGATTGAATCAATCGTCAGTAGCCAATGATTTCATTAATCATGCCTGTGTAAGGAAGTTTCCATAAAACCCCCAAAAGATGGGTTTGGAGAGCTTCTGGGTTGGTGCATACATGCAGATTCCAGGCATGAAAGCTTTGCACTCTTCCCCCATACCTTGCCCTATGCATCTCTTCCATCTGGCTGTTCCTGAGTTATATCCTTATATAATAAACCAGTGATCTAGTAGGTAAAATGCTTCTCTGAGTTCTGTGGGTGCTCTAGCAAATTAATCTCACCCAAGAAGGGGGTTGCTGGGACCTATCTGTAGGTCAGTCAGATGCACAAATGACAACCTGGCCTTGCAATTGGCCTGTGAAGTGGGAAGAGGGTGGCAGTCTTGTAGGACTGAGCCCTTAACCTGTGGAGTCGGATGCTATTTCCAGGTAGAAGGTGACAGAATTGAGTTGAATTGTGTGGACAAAAAAAGGGCCACATGCTAAACCTGACAAGCTCAGGGGAGGCCAGCATGGTGGGCCTTACAAACCCAGAGACCAAAAGTAACCACACAGAGTGGTCTGAATATAAAAATTCCTAACTAAAAGCGAGTCATGGTGGGTAGTCACGTCCTAGGTCTGTAGCTGCCTTGACAAACGTCAATCGGCAACTTTAAAACTGTTCGTTGTCTTTGTGCATCTAAGATAACATACCTTTGAAATGTCAGACCCCTTGAGGCACAACCACCTGCACCAGAGCACAAGACCATTGATATCTTGTTCTCCAAATACCATCTCTGTGGGCTATAAATGTGAACTATCCTTTACCATCATTGTAACAGAACTATGTGTCTCTATTGTTTTATTTTTTATCCAATCTCAGAGTTCCCAGCTTTGCTTTCTCCTGTCTCCCTAATCCACCACCAATGGATTTCCTGAAACCTTTTTTACGTCTCCTCATTTGATTCTAATGTATAAAATAAGCTACAAAAACCATTATTCTCCAGAGCATTTTCTCAATTCTTTGAGGTTTTGCTTGCCAGCAATTGTCATCAGTGGCTCACATAAACTCTTATGAGACTTTTTCTTAGGCTGGACATTTTTTCGTTGACAATTTTAAAACACCCAGCTTGTGTCAAGGAGTTGCTTATTGGGTGTTTGGGGAACCCAACTCCTACACACACACACACACACACACACACACACACACACACACACACACTCTGGAAGTGAGTTCAGAATCTTCATTAACTGAAGTAATCCAGGTGACAGATGAAGGTGACCCAGACCAGGGTGGTAGAAGATGTAGGAGGAATGCTTGGATTATGGATATATTTTGAAGAAAGAGCCACAGATTTTTCTGGCAGACTGGATGGGGGAGTGAAGGGATGAAGAAAAGAGAAGCGTCCAGGAGGATGACAAGGTGTATAGCCCGAGCAGCTGGAAGGCTAGAGTTGCCATTTCCTGAGCTGAGGAGACTGTGGGTGGTGCCGATTTGCAGTAGTGACTTCAGGAGCTGGGGGGGTGGCCATGTTAGAGATGTGAGCCTGTCTTGGGTGGAAGGTTTGGGCTGGAGATGTGAATATGGGAGTTAGCCAATAGGAAAGCCACGAGGCTGGACTAGACCACTAAGGGGCTATGCTATCTGGTAAAAGCTGGTGAGAATAACCTGCTCATCCAAATGGAGAATTTCATTTCCCCAAATTGGTAAGAATAGGGAGAAATGATTAAGAGCAAAAGGATTGCTTGACAATCAGGGAAGCAAAATTTAATTTTTACATTTATTTTTCTCAACTATGATAATAGGTTTTGGCCAGGGGCCCTAGGCCTTTGGACAGAAAACTCACAGATGTTTGGGCAAGAGGCAACCATGGGATTTATTGTGTGCATGAAAATGTTGGCACCAGACAAACCCAGAAAGTGCGGTAGAGTCCCAGAGGCCATGTTTTTTAGTTCCTGTCACTGGGAGACTAAGTTTCATGGCTGCAGAGCTGGCCTAGCATCTGAAAGCCCTGGACACAAGGAGAGGGGCGACACAGATCCTTGGTGAAGGAATCCTAATTTAGTTCCATGTAACTTCTTCTGCACTGGCAGATATTTGTATAGAAATTTCAACCCTTCTGGAATCTACCATCATTACTACCTTGAAGGAGAGGCTGAAGATCTTGTACTACACTAGAATTTCCTCAAAATGGTAGGATTGTGAAGATACCAGTATCGATCATTCATTCATTCATTCATTCATTCTCTAAGTAACCATGGAAAGCCATTTCAGCTGCATCCCTGTACAAGGGAGAAGTGAGCCTGCCCTGCAGGAGTCAACTGATACTTATCCCAGAAAGGCTCCTGGCATCCTTGCTCAGCAAAGGAACCACCATCCCTCAGTTGGCTTCCCACTGGCCTCACCTCCACAGTCTGCCATCCCGTGCTGCTGACACAACCTACTGAAACTTTTTGGCCAGGAATCCAGCCATGTTCAGTCTGCCCTCCTAAAGTAAATGTGCTCTCAGGAACTTACTCGATGCTGCAGTTGGTTAGAGCCACGGGATGGATTTGCTTTATCCTCAGAGTTGCAAGCAGTCTGCAGGATTCTACACTACACAGCCATGCAACTAGACCCCAGCATTCCTCAGCTCTGCACCATCCTCGATGAACACTTACTTGGCTGTTTCTTTCCCTCTACAGTGCTCCAATTGCTACATATCATATTCTCTCTCTCTCTCTCTCTCTCTCTCTCTCTCTCTCTCTCTCTCTCTCTCTCTCTCTCTCTGTCAAATTACACAAGCTGAGGTCTACAAGTGCCCAATAGCCCAGATGTTGTGTGACAGGGAACCAATCTCTTCTAGCTTTGTGACTCTATATTCCCTTGTAAGCTATAGATGGGAACCTTGCGTGCCTGTATTCCACAAGCCAGTCCTCTCGTTCCAAGCAGTCCTCCAAGGAAATTCTTATGCTGCTGGCATCAGTGCGGCTGCTGTAATTGCTCATAAAGCCATCCTTGGGACTTTGCGGCAGGCGCCTTTACTAAGCTCTGTAATTAATTCTTGGAAAGCCATCGAAGGAGTTTGTTCAGAGCACAGTTAAATCAAAAGCAGGCTTCCTGTTGGCCCGCTCAGATGGAGCTCTGATAGTTTAAAATAGATAATGAAGCAGGCTGAAGAAATCTCCTCACAGCCATTCATTCCTCCGGCAGCCGAATCCATGTGCCACCCAAGATATAAATGGTGTGTGGGGGCCACATGCTGTGAAGCAGGGACCACTGTTCTTCCCTCCCGTGCAGAGAGGTCTCAGAGCATGAACTTGAACTATCAGCCAGACATTTGTTTGCTTCACATTATTTTCTTTAACTCATTTTACTTCCTTTTTTGTTTGTTTGTTCATAGACATGGAGGTTGTTCTGATAAAAATATTTCAGAAAGATGTGTGTGGGTGACATGTATCATGAACTGAAGGGGGACACAAGTCAAGCCGGATGATGGGCCCTGGTCTGTATGCCTGAGCTCAGTTTGGAGAATAGTAATAGTAAAAGCTACAGTTTATTAGAGTAACAGCGATGTCCCAGCAATCTTTGACCCTTGTACACACATTCTCCCAAGAACTCTAAGAGGACAGAGTGATAGCCTCCATTGTACAGATTGCAGCCTGGTGTTATAATGTCATCGTGTGACACAGATGGCTTCATGGGAATGCAGCAGACTACAGCTTTCTGTCTCTGTGCCTAAATAAAACTGCTCTGTGAAAGCGCAGGCCTTGTACACATTCAAGACTCAGTAAATGTGATTATTGACTCAGTGGAACTCACACTTAGCCACAGTTTTAAAAGGGAGCTTGCCATTTCTTAACTGGGGGCATGTGGCAATGTCTGGAGACATTTTTAATGGTCACAAATGGCGAGGCAGAGTCTTTGTTACTGGCATCTAGTGGATGGAGGCCAACGATGCTGCCAAACATCCTACAGGGCACAGGGCAGCCCCTCCAACCCTCAGAAACATTATGCAGCTCAAAATGTCAACAGTGTTGGAGTTGAGAAATCCTGATCTATAGCTAAGGTCAACCAATAGATCATCATCTGCTGAATCATATTTAAATTATAAAATGCCAATCCCAGAAAAGAAAATGGTTAATCCCATAGACTCAGACATTAGATTCTATATCAGAACTGGCCAAAAAGGTGTCCTTTGCATGCCAAAATCCAGAAAGTATCTAGCACAAATATTAATACCATACACCTTGGTGGAGGAGATGTCTGAGAAAGATCGAGATGTCAAACCCAATTTTGTGTATGGGAATTGATTGGATCTATCAGGTGAAATGAAAATGCAGCCAATATGCCACTATAAAAATTGGCTGCCTCTAAGGCCTGTATGAAACCAGAAGAAAATTTCAACAAACTCCAAACAATGAATATCATAGAGACCCGTGTTTTCTGTCCACAATAATATAAAAATTACAAACCAATAATAAACTTGAGAGCAAACATTTAAAAAAAACAGTATTTTTGGAAAAGAAAAAAACACACATCTAAATAATATTTGGATTAAGGAATAAGTCATACTACTTTATCATCTGCTTTTATCGTTTATTAATCGATCATAAAAAATTCTCTTATACCTTTAAAATCTGTTCCAAAATACGACTTTTCAGGGAAGCATAATAGTCCAACATATGGATATTATATAATTTCTTTAACTAATCCCTCATGTAGGCACATTTACAGTATTCTCAATTTTCATATATTATAAATAATGCTATAATGAACATGAAACATTAATATTTTTACTTCATTGTTCACAAATATATTTTGTATCATTAAGTTCTTCATATATTTCTCAATTAGAGTGTTCCCACTTAGAGACCAGTTGTACAACTTCATCCGAAGGAAGAATAGCCATAAAAAAAAAACCAAAACCCTGTATTTTAGATCTTTCTAAAAATATCACATTGCTCCAGGAAAAATATCAAGCCAGGTGATGGAGGTTTGTGTCACCATTTCAGAAAGAACAAGGAAAAGGACAATACAGATAGTGCATTTCAGATGCCACCATTATAGAGATCTCACACATCAATACGTAAGTAATAGACACCAAGTTATCTCCTCTGCAAGCTGCCTCTAAATTGAAGGAAAAACTACATTACGGAAGCTAGGCAAGCTAGAACAGTAAGGAAGATACATCAAACAACGATATGAGTTTCATTTAACACTGAGAAAACAAGCGTTTCTAGATAACTACACAGTGTGTAAGACAAACTATTCTGGAAACAGGAAACAAATGGGTGAGGCAAAACTAAAGGAAGAAAATTGGATGAAATTCATCAGGACTGAAAATACTGGCAGTTCCAGGACAGGGGTGTTAGCTGAGTAATCAGGTGAGATGCGTGTGAATACTGACACAGTCCCCACTGCCTAACTCCGAGGGAGGGAGCACATAGCGTGGGTGAAGAGCCCACGCTGGCATCAACTGCTTTGGCTCAACCTTGGCAGTAGAGCTGGGTGGCCTTGGCCAAGTTCACCAGGCCTCTGTTTCTAGATCTCTAAAGTGGCTGTAATAACATCTTCTACCTCATAAGGATGCTGTCAGAATTAAATGCAAAAACCCACACAAATATCGGGTGTATAGCACAGGGCCTAGCACATTTGTGTGTGCTCAATAAGTATTAGCTGTTATTACATGAACTTCAAAAGATGAAGAAAAGCCAGATGGCCAGTGAAGAAACAGGAACAGGATGTTGTTACTATGCGTTTGTGATAAACTCTGTAGTTCATTTTAACACAAGGACATAAATTTGGTTCTACAACCACGTTTGAAATATTCTCAATTCCAAATTTAAAGTGCAATGAAATCTGTGTGCAAGTTTCCAGTATAGAGCCTAGTCCTTAAAATAGATATTTAATTCATCATGGCAAGACTTCAGACAGAAGTGTAGGTAGACCAGTGACTTTAAGGGACATGGGCTCAGGTCATCTGGGCCGCCTCGAATAAGCTGCATTCTTTCAAGTGGTGAGGAAAATACAGGCCCAGTCTCCACGATTTGGCAAAAAGTAGTAAAATTGATATATATGTGCCAAATGCATTCCCTGGCTAATGGCTGGATGCCAAAACACTGTTTTCTGGGGTGTGTTTTGTTTTGTTTTTATTGTTGCTGTTTAAGGATTTGGCTTTGAAATATGGAAATTCCCAGGGTGAGAGGCCACTCAGCAAGAACTGATGATCTTAAATAAACACTTAGGAACTATTGTGAGTTCCTCTCAACTGAGTCCATAAAACCCTCCCAGTTGGAGATGGCTTCAATTTCCTTTCAATCAGAATCCAGTCTGTCTATAATGGACCTTTTTTAACTTCATTAGTTCCCTAGGTAGCATTTTAAAGCATCTTACTCATTTATAAAATCAACCAACGGGTAATCAGCTTTCCCTGTCTGAAAGCAAGTCCGATCTCTTTGTTCTCAAACAGCAAATAGAATAATCCTATACATTATGCATGGGCAAGACATATTTCTAGAGATTTTTACCTTCAAAAAAAGGGCTGCTTATGGACTGGCTGTCTCACTGCGAAGTGAAGGGGAAGTGAAATGGTTGCTCTGGGTGTTCTCTTTGGCCCCTCGGTGTGGTTCAGTCTGTTTTGCCTCTGGTTAGCAACTAGATGCTTTGCCTTGGCAAAGAAATGTATTGTCTATTTTAATGCTGACCTGTGATGTTTTATTCACATTTTAAATCTTTTAGCGCCTGCGGCTCCTGTGAGATTTTCCCTTTCGTTAGCATTTTTTTCTGATTGGTATTGATTCTCTGTTTTGCCAAAGGGTTAGGGACCTACTGCCCCGTTGGCATGATTGCAAAGAATCTGACTGCTGCTTCCCTCCCACAAAAGAAGTATCTATAGCCATTTAATTATATAGTTTATTTTTAAAGCAAGAATGAAAGGACCAGGGATCACCTTTCACTTAAATTCAGCTTAGCATATTCTCAGAACATTTACCATTCTCAGTGCTTTCTGTTATTGAACTGGGTGTCCACATCTAAAAGAAAATCAGTGCTTTGGGTTTTACTCAGTGTAATGTCATGAGATTTTTATTATATGCTGTTTTCTTTCTTTAGATAGAAATAGAATCCATAACCTCAAATCGTATCAAAAAGAAATATATGTGCTCTGTGGGAAAAATAATAACTCATAGATATTCCTGTTGCAGAATAAATCCCATACCTTTATTAGACATAGCCTACATATAATGGTGACCCCAAGCTGCCTTAAATGTCCAAACTGAAGCTGAATTTTCTGAATTTTTCTGAAGTTCCTGAGTTTTATATGTAGAAGACACCAACATGTTCCCTGGCAACTGAATTTTAATATAATGAAAAGTAAGATCCATAGTGAACAGGCAGGAATACATCTAACCATTCACATTGTCGAAGGACAAAATGGATGTATCCAGAGATAGCTGACCATCTAGATTACAGAGAAATGTTTCCTCGATGGGGAATGACCCATTCTGGGCAACCCAGAGTTCCAGATCTCATGATGCTCCCTGCTCCACAACCACCTTCCATTCACACATATAGACTCTTCTCTGTGAACGTGATTTTCCAGGAGCCTCCCCTTCCTGGATGCTCCAGTGCTCCAGTTTACTGCAGGCTACTGCAACAGTTCCAAAGGCTGCATAGGTAGAGGAATTACAGGGGAGAAACAGCCTGAGGGTTACAGGCTGAGTCCTCCTGACGTCAAGGAGACTCCTTGCTCACGTGGAAAGAACGCTGTCAGTCTGGCGCATTCTGTGTTCATCTCCACCCCAAGGAACAGACTCAGACCTTGGCTTCTGTGACCTATGGCTCCTAGTCCTTCTGGGCCTCCCCCAAACACACCCATACCCTGCACTCTCCAAGCCACTTCAGAGAGGGAGAGAGCTGATACCTACGTTGGTGCCAGTACTGGGAGTTGGCTCAGACGCCTACTTCATGTCTCCAGCACCGTCTGCGCAGCAGGAAACACCAGGGTGCTCCCACTTTGGGGTCCTCCAATGGCTCTGCCAGTTTGGGGGAGCCCTTCCTTCAAGGGAAAAAGATGAGTCCCTGAAAGACTAGTGGAGAAAGGGACACGCATATCTGGACAGAGCTAGGACAACAAGCAAGAATGTCTCTATTCCACATCTACCAGGCAGGTGTGGCTCCAAATATACATGGAGGCCACAGAAGTGCTGGGGGGAGATGCATTATGGGTCATACTTTCCTGTTGTTTTGCTAATTCGTGTGTGTGATGATAATCAAGCCATCCTCAAGCCTTACCGGCTTAACTGCAGGTTAACAGTTTCTTTATTCTAAACCCAGTAACCCAGCCTCGCCTGCCCAACTAAGGGTCACATGTCCTCCCCATCTCCACAGTTATTTCTGGAAATCTCCCAGGAGTGTTCCGTTTGCTTAAAAACAAACCCACCCAGGTTCTCCAGGGTGTGGCCACCTTGTGGGAGCCCCTGAGCCACCGGGAAGAGCAGCCACTTCCTGGCCTGGCTGCTGTGGCCCAGGAGAGAACAGTTTCCCTGCCACGCTACTGGGCACCACCCCTGCTCCTCAGTCCACCAGACACTGGCCTTGCTTTCCTGGCAGAAACCAAGAGATGCCCATTCCCCCTTCTCAGGACTTAAGCCTCACAAGGATCCACACTGAAAAACAACCCCTTTCCCATCAGCCTGCATTCATTCTCTCTATAAGAGTCTCAGAAGCCCTTGGGCTTTGTCATGGATGGGATCACCTGGGAAGCTTGTTAGAAATGTAGAGTCTTGGGCCGGCCCAGCACGGTGGTTAAGCACTGGCCTGGGAAGCCAGCGCCCCGGTTCAGGTCCCACATATGAGGGCCAGTGATACTGCCCTCAAAAAACAAACAAAAAAACAAGAAATGTAGAGTCCTAGGCCCCACCCTCAGAGTGCCTGATCCAGTAGTTTTGATGATGGGTCTGAAGTTGCTTTTAAACAAGTTCCTCAGATGATTCTGAAGCAGGTCTGGATGACACTTTGAAAAAATAAACTGGAAGAGACCACATGATAAAGAGTAACACACACTAGGTTTTATATGGAGACTCTCCATAGTAAAGAATTCAGTGGGTACAAATGGTTGGTGCACATAGGACTAAGAGAGGAGAAAAGAAACATCAAGCGTTAAAATAGCAACCCTGGAGGCCGGCCGAGTGGTGCAGTAGTTAAGCGCTGGCTTGGGAAGCCAGCAGCCCCAGTTCGGTCCCACATATGAGGGCCAGTGACACTGGCCTAAAAACTGGCCGAGTGGCGCTGGTGGTTAAGCGCTGGCCTGGGAAGCCAGCGACCCCGGTTCGGTCCCACATATGAGGGCCAGTGACACTGCTCTCAAAAAAAAAAAAATAAATAAAATAAAATAAAATAGCAACCCTGGTCAGGAATCAGAACCCAGGGATTGCCCAAGAAACGAATGCAGCACCACCCCTCCCATCTCCTTCCCACCCAAAAACAGGGAAAAGAATCCACCAACCACTCCTTCCCATTTACCCAATCTTTCTATGCTCTTTTTTCAAGCCAGCCAAACACAGCAATCAAAGAAGCAATATCTGTTGGAAGGATCCATCATGTGAAGGGGGAAATAATGTTACTTTTCCTAAGAAAGTCTAGACATGGCATTTCTGATATGTCTTTTCAGTTTGTGATGGAACTTGAGCTATTTTTGTGCAGCTAACCCTCTGCTGCCACACCCTCACCCCACCCTCCTCTTCCCCTCCCTCTTTAATCCATCTTGTCCACTCCACGACCAGGGTAAGAAAAGAGCTCACATAGATGAGAAAATGGGCTGAAAGAGGAAAAGTGGAGTGGGTTTGGGGGAGTTTGCATTGTTTCCTAGCCCTGAGGTCATTAAAGTTACTGAAAAGCAGTTTTTCATCTTTGCAAAAGCTAGATGAGCATCAACTCACAGTTCTCCTCCACTTCTCTCTCTTCATGGGGGACACTGTGATTGGCTCCCCGCAAAGGCCACCTACCTGCAGATGATTGGTCTCAGCCACTCTGCATGTGGCCTTGCTGTCCAGTGGCTGTCCAAATTGTGTCCACAGTTGGCCACATTAGACTAGAGCACTGGTGCCCAATAGAAGTATAATGCAAGCCATCAATGTAATTGAAAATTTTCTAGAAGCCACATTTTAAAAAGTAAAAAGAGGGCCGGCCGAGTGGCTCAGTTGGTTAAGAGCTCGCTCAAGAGTAGAGCTGAGCTCTGAGCAACAGCAGTTTGATGCCCAGCCTGAGCTGAGCTGCCGATGAGCTGCCAACAGGTGGCAGGATGGCTCAGCTTAAAAACAAACAAACAAAAAAGCGGGCGGCTGAGTGGCGTGGTGGTTAAGCGCTGGGTTGGGCAGCCAGTGGCTCCGGTTCCGGTCCCACGTATGAGGGCCAGTGACACTGCCCTCAAAAAAACAAAAACAAACAAACAAACAAAAGAAACAGATGAAAGTAATTTTGAAATATAACCCAATAGATCCCAAATATCATTTAAACACATAATCAATATAAAATTATTGAGATATTTTACATTCTTTTATTTCATACTACATCTTCAAAATTTAGTGTGTTTTCCATATTTATAGTATATGTCAATTTGGAACAGCCATATTTCAAGGGCTTAATAGCTGCATATGGATACTGCTACCAAAATGGACAGTATAGTACAAGAAGGTAGGGCTCCATGTTGAGATTGGGGTCAGGAGACGAGGATATCATCTCTTCCCCGCCCTCCTCCTCCTCCACTTCCTCCAGGCTATGAATGAGGAAGCATATGGCTCCTGTGGCTGCTGGCAGCCATCTTATGACCATGAGGTGGCCCAGGTGGCATCCTTGGATCCTTGCTCATGTAAGTACCTTTGCCACTTCAGAGCCTGCCCACCTCTGAACCCCCAGTGATGAGAGATGATACATTTCTCTATTATTTAAGTCATTTTGAATCTGCATTTCTGTTACATGTAGCAAAAAACATGCTAATCTACATACCCCTCCAGTCCATATTCTAGCCACAAAGGCGTATTTCCAGCCCATGGTGTGATGGGTTTTGCTCACCATTTTAAGCAAGTGAACACAAGCCAAACACATTTTTCCTCCAGGTTACAAACTGGAAGAGCCAATAAAACTCTAAGCCACCTATTTCCGTGATGAGTAACTCTTCTCTTCACTCTTGTCTGAATACTACTGCAGTTGAACTATTCTTAATGAAGTTAAGGTAGCACTTTACATTAAATATTTTAGAAGCAAAAGTAGACTCATTTCCTCTGAGCAGTGTTTCAAACAAAATGAGTCTATTGTTGGATATAGACATAATCACAATAAAACATAATTAGTTAGGTCCAAAATAAAATTGGTTGGTGCAAACTTGATGGAGTTATAGAAACAGGAAGAGCCCCCCTCCAAAGTCTCAGATGCAAAAATTGTATGGAACTTTGAAACTGAAATACAGGCAGTGGGCAAGTGTTTAATGAGTGTACCTCACCCGGGGTGAAATGCTGCCAAATACTCACTGGTTTGTCCTGCAAAGTTACAAGAATAAGTGCATGTAGATAACTCCACTTAAACATGTTCAAAACACATTAAAAAAGAAGAAAGGTCTCAAATAAACAACCTAAATTTACAACAGCAGGAACTAGAAAAAGAACATAAATCCAAAGCTAGCAGAAGAAAGAAAATATTAAAGATTAGAACAGACAGGGCCGGCCGAGTGGCACATTGGTTAAGAGCTGGCTTGGGACGCCAATGGCCCCAGTTCGGATCCCACATATGAGGGCCAGTGACACTGCCCTCTACAGCTACGATGGTGAACAACAGCTCCACCTGGAGTTGGGCTGCTGTGAATCCCCAGAAAAGCATAGCTGCAGCCCCTGCTGCAGTGGGATGCCATGGGCTACAGTGAGTGGCCGGCAGCCAGTGTGAGCTGCCAAGAGCCACTGTGAGCAGCTGTCCACAGGCGGGTGACGGATCTGCCTCACCCGAGAAGAGCGCAATGAGTATACCAACATGGGCCAGTGAAACAATGTTCTCCACAACTAGACTGAAGAACAAAAGGACAGCAACTTGTCTGTTCCCCCTCCTCAGTTCCCCAATGCTGTTCCATACCCCTAATTCCCCAATAAAAAAAAATAAAAAATCTTAAAAAAAAAAAAAAAAGAGGGCCGGCCGAGTGGCGCATTGGTTAAGCGCTGGTTTTGGGATGCCAGCAGCCCCGGTTCGGATCCTACATGAGGGCCAGTGACACTGCCCTCTACAGCTAACAACAGCTCCACCTGGAGCTGGGCTGTGCGAGCCCCGGTGATGGTGTGGGCTGCAGCCCCTGCTGCAGTGGGCTGCCATAGGCTGCAGTGAGTGGCCCGCAGCCAGCGTGAGTGGCTGGTAGCCAAGTGTGAGCTGCCAATAGCCGCGATGAGCGACATCCAGAGGCCAGCGACCGATCTGCCTCATCCGGGAAGAGCGCAATGACGATACCAACAGTGAAGCAACATCCTCCGCAACTAAACTGAAGAACAAAAAGACAGCAACTTGTCTGTTCCCCTTCCCCGATTCCCCAACGCTGTTCCCCTCCACCAATTCCCCAATAAAATCTTTAAAAAAAAAAAAAAAAGATTAGAACAAAGATTAATGAAATAAAAAATGGAAAAACAATCCAGAATCAAAATCAAGAGTTTGTTCTTCAAAAATTCAACAAAATTAACAAAACTTTAGCCAGGTGACTAAGGAAAACAGAGATAAGACTCAAATGACTAAAATCAGTAATGAAAGAGGAGATGCTACAATTGATTTTAAAGAAAAAGGATTGTAAGACAGGATTGTCTTAGGATTGTACTATGAACAACTGGACACCAACAAATTGGATAACCTAGATGGAATGCATAAATTCCTGAAAACACAAAACCTACCAAGACTGAATCATGAAGAAGAAAAAAATCTGAACAGACCCATAATTACTAAAAAGATTAAATCATTGATCAAAAAAACCTTCCAACAACAACAGCCTAGGACCCAATAAATACACTAGTAAATTCTACCAAACGTTTAAAGAAAAATTGACAGCAATCCTCTTCAAAGGAGGAGAGGAGAAAATACTTCTAAACTCATTCTTTGAAGCCAGCATTAACCTGATACTAAAGTCAGATAAAAACACTATAAGAAGATAAAAGGAGAACCGATAGGAGGGTTGGGGAGCTGTTTAATGGGTACAGAGTTTTAGTTTTGCAAGATGAAACGATTCTGGACATGAATAGTGGTGATGTTTGTGCAACAATATGAATTTACTTTTGGTTTTCTTTTTTTTTGAGGGCAGTGTCACTGGCCCTCATATGTGGAACCAAACCGGGGCCGCTGATGAATTTACTTAATGGCACTGAACTATACACTTAAAATTAGCTAATATGATAAATTTATGTTAGGTGTATTTTGTTACAATTTTTAAAAAATTTCAAATCTTTCTAGTCTTAGTTCCTATAAAACTTAATCATTATAATTCAATAAGTCAATGTCAAATATTAACATTGCTTTTCATCTTATTTCTTAACCAGGACTAGCACCCCTTTAAAATATGGGCCAAAATATGGGCCAAAACAAGATGCTTTTACAAACTCCAAGGGGAAGCAAGATAGTACCCATGCCTGGATTATTTTCTCAGGAAAATTCCTGACCTCCAACTCATCAACATCCCTCTCTTTATATCCATGTGTCTTGTTCAATCGACATTTATTGAGGACCTACTATGAGCGAGAGATCAAGGACACAAGGAAAATCAGGGGTTGATTCTATCAGGCCTGTTTATAATAAGAGCCTCCACTTGAGCTAGATATTGAGGGATAAGTAGAATTTGCCAAGTGGCAAAAGATGGGGAATGGCATTCTCAGAAGTAGAAAGAGCATGTGCTAAGGTATGTAGCTGTGAAAGGGCAGGGCCCACCCTCGGAAATGGGAGACATTTTCCTTGGCTGGCCTAAGATGCTTTTCCTCAGGTCTCTCTACCCAACACCTGAGAGACGGATACCTAGTTCCACCACTGCTGAGCTGTGCAAGATGCCCAGCGGGAACTCTTCAAGAAAGCTTGTTTAAGTGAGACCACAGAAGGGCAGAGCACAGGAGACCCATTCTCCCTGGCTTCATGCCTGCACACTCCATTGCCACATGTGGTCCTGGAGACCTCATCCACTGCCACAGTCCACATCTCCAAGTCCCATCTCCCCCAACTACCTTCATGTACAAGATACATTCTCCTTCCAAAACCACCTATAGAAGGAATGTTTAAAAAATCAAATCACAAGCCGGCTGAGTGGCTCAGTTGGTTAAGAATTAGCTTAAGAGTGCAAGCTCTGGGCAACAGGGCTGATGGTTGGATTCCCACATGGACCAGTGACGCTGTGCCCAAGCTGAGCTGCTGCTGAGCTGCCAACAGGTGGCAGGGTGGCTCAGCTGGTGAGAGCACATGCTCCTAACAACAAGGTTGCCGGTTCGATTCCCGCATGGGATGGTAGCTACGCCCACCCGCAACTAAGACTGAACTTGGCACCTTGAGCTGAGCTGCCGCCCAGATGCTCAGTGGATAGAGCACATGCTATAAACAACAAGGCTGCTGGTTTGACTCCCGCATGGGATGGTGGCTATGTCCGCCAGTAACTAAGATTGTAACACAGCACCTTGAGCTTAGAGGCCACGAGCTGCCCACGAGCTGCCAATGGGCACACACACACAGATGGCGACTGGTGCCCTCCACAACTAAGATTGAAAACAACAACTTGGCCAGTCCCCCTCCCCAATTCCCCAGCACTGTTCCCCTCCCCCAATTCCCCAATTTTTTAAAAAAAAAATCACATTTAAAACACATAGGGTTAGCTCATTTTAAAAGGCATGCTCGCCTTTTGAGCTTCCTATGCTTGGCCCGCTCCAAACTCTTTGGAGTATACTTTTTTCCTAATAATGGACCTTGAGCCATTCTCTACTGCTCAGGCCCACTTCTGCTTCTTTGAAATGTATATTTACTTCTAATAAACTCCTTTTCTGCAACTTTTTCTCTCTGGTCCGTGTCTCCATTCTTGGGTTCCACAAGACTGAGATCCCAGCCCAAGCAATATCCTACATCATTTATTGGGGGCTCTTCTGGGATGAAAAGGAGAGGTAAAGATGATCTGTGCTTTTCTGTCTGCCTTGCCCACTCGTGGGCCTTCATCAATATTTTGTTGTCCCTTTCTCCTATCATAAGGGATTAAAAACTCCAAGTCCTGGCCAGTCGGTGCCTTTTGAGCTTCCTTTGCTCGGCCAGTTCCAAACTCTGGAGTATGCTTTCTCTTCTAATAATGGTCTTTGAGCCATTCTCTACTGCTCAGCGCTTCTGCTTCTTTGAAATGTATATTTACTTCTAATAAACTCCTTTTCTGCACCTTAAAAAAAGATAAGAAAGGGCCGGCCGAATGGCTCAGTTGGTTAAGAGCTCCCTCAAGAGTGCAAGCTGAGCTCTGAGCAACAGCGGTTCGAGGTCAGCCCGAGCTGAGTTGCCGTTGAGCTGCCAACAGGTGGCAGGATGGCTCAGCTAAAAAAAAAAAGAAAAGAAAAGAAAAAAAAGGGCATGCAGTGGTAAATCCTTTGGAAAGTAAATTATCCTTAATCTATCTGTTGTGTAAATACAGATTTTTACATCCTGGGTTTGCTTGGGGGAAAAAAAGAGCATATTATATACGTACACACAGAAACACACACACACACACACACACACACACACACACACACACACACACACTTGAACTGAATGGGCCCCAGGAGTAATTTGTTCCTCAGCATCAGCTAACTGCTGTCCTGGACACGATTGCTTTGGCAGCAGCACCTGGGAACAAGAAGGAAGACAATGGATCTGGTCTCCAGCACCACATGCGGCGATGACTCATTCGGAACCCTAACACACTCTTGTGGCATTGTTCCTTTTTAAAATGCAAGGCAGTCTTACTCATAACCACCTAGTTTTATTATATCAGTTCTAAATAACATAGTTGTCTTAACTACAAGCTTCCAATTACAAGAATATTTTCTTATTAAGCATAGAATTTACCTGTGTAAAAGTAGCCAATGCAGTTTATAAGTGCCACATATACATGAATAAAACAAATATTCAGAGAAAAGAAATAGCAAGCACCTCGAAGATGATGTACTTACCATAAGGATTAAATAACATTCCTTTATTAATAACCAATTCTACATCTAATCTAAACCACAAATGCTCAGCAGTACTGAATCCTCCCTTTGGTAAAGCATGAATGAATGAATCTTATTTCCTTGGATCCCTTCCCTCTTGCATCATTCTATTCCGAGACCCTCACTTCTGGAGCTATCCGGGCACTGCTTCCTTGGTGCCACCCCCAGCCTTGTAAATACCCACCTGCCACAGTGTGGTACAGGGCTTGTTTACATTTATCCATCATATCAGGTTCCGAGTTTCTGTAGAACAAGAACTGCATCTTACTTATCTTTATAGAACCAGTACTTGACAGCATCTGGTGAGTAACAGGTCCTTAAGAAATGTTCATGAAATAAACAAACTCTTCGCTGAGCGGGAGATGCTCTCTGAGCCCGGGGTTCCTGCAGCCTGCCAGCACGCCTGCACTTGTATGTCTCTCTGCTTCTGAGTGGCAGTTGGCTGCTTCTCTGGCCAGAATCTCAACTGTGGCCTGTGCCATGTGTTCTTTGGACAAGACAGCTGTCTGGGGGCACGTGCTTTAACTTGTGAATGCTCATTTGTAAAAAGCAGGCAAGGGCCGGCCGAGTGGCATGGTGGTTAAGCACTGGCTTCGGAAGCCAGCGGCCCCGGTTTGGTCCCACATATGAGGGCCAGTGACATTGCCCGCAAAAAAAAAAAAAAATAGCAGGCGAAAGCCACTATTTTGTACCAACTGTTTCAGAGTCAAATTATGACCCTTGTCGATAAAGAGAATCGGCCTTAATTGTTACCAAGCAGTTTGATGGTAACCCCACCCTAAAATGTACCATTGTGTAAACTTCGACATACTGAGGTTTGTGATATCAGCTATTAAGATTCAGATTCTATGTGAATTCTGCAACTTTGGTACTTTTCCATCCATTGGGTAACAGTGACACCAATGATTTTTAGGGTGAGGCAGTCTGAAGTTACTGGAATGGTATGTTAAGACACTGAGGCAGCTTCTGATGGCGAGTAAGCGATGGGATAAAAGGTGACCGGGGGCCCTAAGGAAGGAAACCCTGAAAGAGGCCATCAGGGATGGAAGCACTCGTGGGGACCCGGTGCCACTGAGCCCTACAAAATGGTCCTCAGGGATCTGGTTGGGATCCCGGCTCCATGCCCTGGCTTTGCCATTTGTCAACTTCGCAAAGTTGGGCAAGTGACAGCTTTATGCCTTCGTTTTCTTATAAATTGGAGATAACACACCAGAGTTACTTTATTGTGAAAATTAGATTAGATAATTTATGGAAATTGGCTAGCATGGCCTGATCCAGATAAGTGCCCCATAAATGTGAACTCTTAATTCTATTATGATTAAGAGAGAGGAGTCAGTATCACAGAGCCAGGCTGCCTGAGATTGAATCCTGGCTCCGCCCTTTCATAGCTCTGTGCCCCTGAGTGAGTTATTTCACTTCCCTGGGCCTCATTTGCCTCATCTGTAAAATGGACATAAGATCATGTTGTTGTGAGGAATAAATGAGGCAAGGTTTGTAAAATGTTTAAAATGGTGTCTGGCACATTAAAAAAGACAGCCTCCAGGTTAGTATTCTTTCCAATGGTGCCTTTGGAAATAAGATATACAGAAATATATGGTGATAGAAAGAGAACTGACTCAGGGTAGTGAATGCACAATGTGATATATAGATGATGTATTACAAAATTGTACATGTGAAACCTATGTAACTTTGCTAATAATTGTCATCCCAATAAACTTGAATTAAAAAAAAAGAGAAATAAGATATTTCTAATATTGGTGGCAGGAATTAGGGTTGGCCTTAGTACTAGCAGTACTAGGAAGCAGTGGCAGCAAAATTCCTTTTTACTAATTAATAACAGCTTATATCTACTGCATGCTAGCGCTCTGCTGGCATCATGATTATCTCCTTACTAATCTTTCCTCCAACAAAACTCACCTGATCCTCCCCAAGAAGTTCAGACCGAGCCTAGCCAAGGACAGTTCCTGTCCTTTTGCTTACCAGTATGGAACCATCCCTTAGCATAATGCCTAGCACATAGTATGTGCTCAATGAATACTTGTTGCAGGCATGAAATACAACAGAGCCACCATGTTCACAAACTAGGGGGTTGTATATCATGAGCAAGCTGTTCCTAGCACAAGGTTTTGTCACACTTTACTTTGTTCATGCAAGCTTCCTGTGAAGGAGGTCCTACAGCCAGCCATGCTTGTGCCTGAGTCTGAATCATTCCAGGATTATAGCTGCAAAGTGTCTTAGAACAGCATCTTAATTTTGTTATTTTAACTTTCTGGCCTCTAGAGTTGGCAATCCAAAATGACTGCAAAATTTAATTATTCATATTTATATATTGGTCACTTAAAAGCACTGATTATTAAGTCAATATTTTATGTGATCTGCACACTTCTTTTCTAGTCCTCCAAGAAAAATTTTAGTATGGATTCTGCCAAGTATCAATTACATCCAGGTAATATTGTCACTTACAGAGGGTGCCAACAAAGTGTATACACATTTTAAGAAAGGAAAACTGCATTAAAACTGTAATATTCATTACATACCAATAACAAAAGATGAATACAAGTCACATTTGAGTTCTGCAATTACAAGAGGTGCTCAAAATGGTTACCATCAGCGTCCAGACACTTCTGATTATGGCGAACTACTGCTTGAGCAACGCTGACCAAAGTGTCCACTTGTATACATTTTTTTTGGTACCCCCCATATTTATTGTGCCACTCCATCTACCAACTCCCTTTCCAAAAAACATAACCTATAGTTTGGTCTTTACAAGTTTATCTACATAGTCCCCCAGTCCCCTTTGCCTCAAGAACTTTGAAAAACTATGTGTCCCCAGCACATATTTAAGTAGATACTTAATATCATTCGTAAGTTTAAATAGTTGCAAAGGCTGTAACTTCTGGTAATCGTAAATATTGAGTTTCAAAAATTAAATTGTGATATTATTCTTTTATATGTATCCAATGAAACAAATATCATAGCAATTTGATGCCAAATAATTATCCATTTAAAATATATGAACCTGGGCTAGCTGAGTGGTTAGGAGAGTGAGCTCTGAGCAACAGGTTTGTCGGTTCGATTCCCACATGGGCCAGTGAGCTGCACCGGAACTGAGCTGGCACTGAGCTGCCAACAGGTGGCAGGATGGCTCAGCTGGTGAGAGCATGTGCTCCTAACAACAAGACTGCCTGTTCAATGGTGGGCTACGCCAGCCCGCAACTAAGACTGAGATTGGCACCTTGGGCTAAGTTGCCCTGAGCTGCCAACGGGCAGCCAGATGGTGACTGGACTTGGAGCTGAGCTAGCTGCACCTTCCACAACTAAGATTGAAGGACAACAACTTGGCTGTTCCCCTTCCCCAATTCCCCAATAAAATCTTAATACATATATATATTCTTATTTAATAATCAGATTACAGTATTCTCTTTTTTTGGGAAGCTATAATTCATTCTACTTTCTCCACAGAACTCTTTTTATGATGTAATTTTCTTATACTTTTATTGATTATCCTATTATACATCTCAGCAGCCAAAGTACATATATGAATTGTGATAAAAATTTGTTTCAATTTCCCATGACCATGACATTCCATGTGTTTGATAATTTTTCTAGATTGAGTCTTCATGACAACTATTACAAGTACACAACTGAGAAAAATAATGTAAATATAGTGTAAGCATTGATTAATAATTATTAAACATATGAAGGAAATGTTTTCTGGAACCCATTTCTTCATGAGGTCAATGAGAAGGCTACGGGGCCAGGATTAAAGGAAACAGCCCAGCTAACACTGGTTTTGCTTCTCAGCATCTCTTTCTACTGGACTAGAAACCCCTGAGGAGAGACTCTTCACTGGGTTATTCACTGCTGTGGCTCATCATCTAGAACTGTGCATAGTAGGTACTCAAGAAAGATATGTTGTCAGGGGTATCCCAGTTTGGGGAACCCTTCTCGAAAGAGACCTGTACTTTCACTTCAGTGAAAATCTTTGGAAAAAAAAAATACGTTGTCCAATAAAATAGTCTCTTTGTTTGATATCTCAAACATTTTTATACCCCAGTCAATGCACTTTAGTAAGATTTGGGATGAGTGACTGCAAAATAAAGGAAGTGTAGAGTGGGAGATGGTTGCTGAGGAGAGGTTGGAGAGGATGCATAATCTCAGGCCCAGGAGATTCTGATGAAAATCACTGCCAGTGAAGTTGAGGACACAGAATCGATTTTCTTGATGCTTCAATGCCGAGTACCCCCTAAAAAATCTTCATAGTCTTACTGGGATATGCAGACCCTAGTCTGAAGATCTCTGGGCTTTATTAATCCAAGGTGGAATGCCATTATTTTAAAAGAGAGAAGTGGTTGTGTTGACATCAGGAAGAATAAGGAGAAAAGCTTCTTTCGACTATAATCATTCCAAGCTGGAAACTTCCCAATCCAGGATCAACCTAAAAAGAAGTGTTGGAAGAGAAATGTATGCTCCCACTAATTCCACAGAAGAAAAACTTGGAAAGTAGATATGTGGAAGGATGTGGTTATCTCACCTATTATCATATCAAACATCTAAGGAGCCAACAGTGGAAATAAATTGACATTATGTTAAATCTCAAAGTTACTCTCAAAGATACTTAAACACACACACACATAAAGGTTTGGACCCACACACTCATCGCCATTCACATTATGGAATGGTCACTACTTGCCAGGAGGAGTGAGAAGCATTGTGATGTAGCAACAGATCAAGGACCAATGGTCCCCACTCTCAGGGAGCTTAGAATTGAAGCCAGTGTGGCGAATATTCTAGATATTGTCCTACAATTTATTTTCAATAAATTATATTTCAGAAACAAAAAGAAACCTCATGATTTGCATTGGGAAGGAAGAAATGCTATAAGAGAGTGAAAATTTCCTACTATTTCCTGGTTTTCTATTCAAATTCAGGTTTTCATGGTAAATTATAGAAAATTTGTTATACAGGGAAGAGCCTAAAATAATTTCAAATGTACTATTTGGAAGCTAGAACGATGAACCTAATTCGATTTTCAGTTTTCACAGGATACAGATAAATCCTGATCAACTGTTACCATCAGATGGTTTAACAGCTTGAGCTGGTTTTACTTAACCATTGTCTTCCTTTTCACAAATCCCCAGACACATGACGTCATGACACCCTAACAAACCAATTCTCAGCGACTTTTCAAAAGCTGCATTAGTTGTCCTTCCACTCCTCTAACACTCTCTCTCTCTCTCTCTCTCTCTCTCTCTCTCTCTCTCTCTCTCTCTCTCTCTCTCTCTCCCCCCCTCCCCCCATCACACACACACACAGCTTAGGAAGACTGAAAAAAACTGAAGGCGTATTTTCCATAGCACTTCAGCTCATGGTAATAACTTCAGTGTAAATGTTGACTCACAGGGAAAACAGTAGCCAACTGGAATCGTAGCTTAAGAAAAGAAATACAAAGCAAGAGCTTATCTGCAGATACCAGTTCTTTTTCTGTGCGGCTGCAGGGTTTATCCTCACCACTGAGATGGAACATGTCTTTTTGACAGCAGGCAGCACAGTCAGGGAAACAATTCTAAAGGTTCTATAATTAAGGGAGCCATTTCCACCAACGACGACAAACCCAGGTCCAGCCCAAGAAGTTGTGACAGACCCCAGTCCCCTCGCAAATGCATGAGTGAAAAAGGTACCTCCAGATCCTTCTTACGATCCTTCATAATAAATGTCTGCAGTTGTCACATCCTTTCTTACAGACCTCCTACCCCCAAGAGGGGGTGTGTGTAACTGAGCCTTTAAACAGAGACATATGATGATTTTAATGTTGATTAGGAGCTCTTGAAGATAATTGTCTCTTCCTGTTTCATCTTCTAGCAAGATTTCCTCTTCTTTAATTTGGTTAGAGAGTGGTTTCCTTCTAAAAGGACTATTCAACTTTTGGGAGACCCACAAGCAGAATATTCACACGCCACAGAAAATGAGTACTCAACTGCTAATAAATTTCATTGTCCCCTCATCTCCAATCCTTCCGCCATCAAACAAATAAAGGTCATCTGAAATCTAAAATCTTACAGTCCTTTTGAATCAGTCAGCTCTTGTTCAAAAAGAGAGAAGGGCAGGAGTGAGGGCAAGGACGCCAGAGGGAGGGTTAACTACTCAGTCTTCCCCACCCGCTAAATAAAAGTCCTTTACAGTTTAAAACCAAGGGACACACATCGTGGGACCTGGCTCGGAATTGCCTCCCTGCCTCTTCTAGTGGGACAGAAGCTTTACTTCACTAGTCAAACCTCAGTTTTATCCATAAAATGGTGGTGTAAGGACAATGCCCAGAGCTTGGTAAGTGCTCAACCAATGTTGGTAGAAATTAGTAACAATTATAATAATGGGTAACTTTATTGACGATTTACCATGTACCAGGCACCAAGAATTTTAATCTGTTCAATGATTCTGTGAGGTAAGTACTATGATTATCACTGTTTTAATTACTAGGCAACGAAGAAACAAAGATGTTAAATAACTTGCCCAAAGCCACATAGCTACTAAGAGACTAAACCTACACTTGAACTTAATGCAGCCAGGCTGAGTGGCACGGTGCAATGGACCTTTCTGACATGATTGAATTATTCTATAATTTAAGTATCCAAAATGGCAGGCACTGACCACATGTGGCTACTGAGCACTTGAATTGTGGCTGGTGTGACTGAAGAAGTGAACTTTTCATTTTATTTCATTTTAATTCATCTAAATTTAAACAGTCACATGTGGTTAGTTGCTACTGTACCAGAAGGCACAGCTCAAGAAGCTGCACTATTAACTACCAAAGATTAGGTACATCTAGTGCAGGCATGAGACTTCAGAAAAAAACAGTAATTAAATAGGGATTAATTGATTTATACATGTGACTGTAATGTGGGAGAATAGTATCATCTAATTATTAGCAATATTCGATGACCATGGTCATATTCTATTTCCTTCTTCCCATGGGGCAAACTTAATTTTTTTAATCACAAAAGTATTATATTGTGTTAAAACAAGTCAAACAACCAAAAGTAGATCTGGCCCCACCCAACTTTCAGGCACACCTAGGCTGCTTTCAGTGGCTTTTTTGTGCAGACCACCTGCTTTGGCTCAAGCTGCAGTCTTTTCTGGAGTCTCTCAAAGCTTCATGGAACCCAGGCAAGCAGCATCTAGCTTGAGTGTGTCTTGCACCTCTAACTGAGTAGCCCTAAGCCGGCACTAGTGACAGCCAGCCTTGGTCATGGCTTAGCCTCTCAAGGAGCTTCCAAGCACAGCACAGGCAGATCTGCAGATTTCTTTCTGGGTCCCACTAGGTGGCCATGGTGGGGCACGGACTGTGGCTGAAGCAGACCTACAGCGGATCCTCTCCAAGGTGGTCCTGGGGCTGGTGCCCCCAGTGGCCAGCTTCAAAACAAGCTGGAGCATCACCCAGCTGTCTACAAGTACGATACACCCAAAGGGCATATTGGGCAGACACCAGAGTCCTGCTGAGGCAGATCCTGCTCCGCAGGGGCAGCCTCTGCACAACAACTCCACTGTAGTCAATACCAGTCCTCACAACCGTGAGCCAGAGGGTCAGTCCTTCCCATTGATGTGCAATTATCAACCAAGGCTCAACTACAGCAGGAGGGCACACACAACCCACACAAGGGACACACCTGGAGCAAGTGGCTCAGGTGACCAGAAAGACTGCACCACTGAACCCCACAGCACACCTACTACATAAGGCCACTTTATTAAGACCGGAAGACATAGCAGCCCTACCTAATACAGGGTTGTCGGAAAAGTCATGATGTATTTTTTTCTATGTTTTTCAAAGGTCATTTATTTATATAAAGAACAAAGATCAATCAATGATATAATGCCCATTTTGATCGATAACCTTTTGCCATCTTTCAGTGAGCTTCATAAATCCTCATTCATAGAAGGACCTGTCTTTATTGGTGAAAAACTGAACAAAGTGTGATTGACAGCCTCATCTGAATTGAATGTTATACCACTCAAGGAGTTTTGAAGAGAGTGAAACAAGTGGAAGTCTGATGGCACAAGGTCAGGTGAGTATGGTGGGTGTGGCAACACATCCCATCCAAGATCCAATAATTTTTGACCGGTGATCAAACTTGTGTGTGGTCTCATATTGTCATGATGGAACACAACTCCTTTATGATTAACAAAGCTCTGGACGTTTCTGGATGATGGATTTGTTCAAACTGTCCAATTGCTGACAGTACACATTCAAATTAATTGTTTGGTTCCTTGGTAGGAGCTCAAAAAACATGACACCTTTAAAATCCCACCACATTGAGAGCATAACCTTCCTCTAATGAATGTCTGCTTTCAGTGTTATTTGAGGCAAATCATCACATTGGGACCAAGATAGTTTGCGCACCACATTGTTGTAAACAATCTACTTCTCATGACCAGTTATCAGTCATTTCAAAAAAGGATCATTTTCCTCACGTTTAATGAGCATATCGCAGATGTTTATACATGCCGTCAAATGAACTTCTTTGAGTTCATGCGGAACCCAAATATCGAGCTTGCTTACGTATCTCAGCTTCTTTAGGTGGTCGTGAATGCTTGAATGATGAATGCTTCAATGTTTCTGCAATCTCTTGTGTCGTGTAATGTGGGTTTGACTTGATCAATGCCTTTATTTTATTGTCATCAATCTTGGTGGGCCTCCCTGACCGAGGAGCGTCATTGAGATCAAAATCACCAGCACGGGATTTCATCAACCATCGTTGGCACTGACTTTCTTATAAAGCATTGTCATCATAAACTTTACGCAACTTTCCACAAGCTTGACACGTGTTCTTCCCTTTACGGAAATATAACAGTAAAATATGGTGAAAATGCAGTTTGGTCTTCCGTCCTCAACTTGTAAAATCTCCAAAACTCAACCAAATTGCTCAATTTATTTTTTAGAATGAAGCTAGAAATGTCAGCTGTCAAATGACATAGCAATAACATAGATGTGAATGACTCTATTATTTCCAAAAATGAACTAGCATCATCTGTTGCAAAAATGCGCCATGACTTTTCCGACAACCCAATACATAGAAACGAACACAGGGAGGCAACCAAAATGGAGAGACAATGAAACATACCCCAAATAAAAGAACAGAACAAAGCTCCAGAAAAAGAACTAAGTGAAATGGAGATAAGCAATCTAATAGACTCAGAGTTTCAAACACTGGTTAAAAGAATGCTCAGTGAAAGGCCGGCAGAGTGGCTCAGTTGGTTAAGAGTTTGCTCAAGTGTGTTAGCTGAGCTCTGAGCAACAGAGTTCGATGCCCAGCCTGAGCTGAGCTGCCACTGAGCTGCCAACAGGTGGCAGGATGGCTCAGTTAAAAAAAAATGCTTAATGATCTCTGGGAGAACTTCAACAGAGAGATAGGAAGCATAAAAAAGAATGAGTCAGAAATAAAGGCTACAATAATGGAAAGGAAGAATATATTACAGGGAATCAACAGTAGATTAGATGAAGCAGAGGACCCAACCAGCAATGTAGAAGATAAGGTAGCAGAAAACACCCAACCAGAACAGCAAAAGGAAAAAGGAATCCAAAAAATTGAGAGTTTAAGAGGACTCCAGGACAATATCAGTGTACCCACATTTGCATTATAGGGGTACCAGAAGGAGGAGAGAGAGAGCAAGGAATTGAAAACCTATTTGAAGAAATAATGACAGAAAACTTCCCTAAGGTGAAGAAAAGAGATATATAAGCTCAGGTAGCACAGAAAGTCCCAAACAAGATAAACCCAAAGAGGCCAACACCAAGTCATACCATAATTAAAATGCCAAAGGTTAAATACAAAGAGAGAATCTTAAAGGCAGCAAAACAAAAACAGTTAGTTACCTACAAGGGAACCCCCTTAAGACTATCAGCAGATTTCTCAACCTAAACTTTGCAGGTAACAAGGGAGTGGCAGGAAAAGCAATGACATACAACCAAGATTGCTCTACCCAGCAAGGCTGTCATTTAGAATTAAAAGATAGATAAGGAGCTTCGAGACAAGAAAAAGCTGAAGGAGTTCATCACCACCAAACTAGTATTACAAGGAATCTGAGAGGGACTTCTTTAAGATGAGAGGCGGGTAAATGATGGGTGAAAGGGAAGGGATTAAGAAGTACAAATTGGTTATTATACAGTAGTCATGGGGGTGTAGGATATAGCATAAGGAATATAGTCAATAATATTGTAATAACTAGGTATGGTGCCAGATAGGTGCTACATCTATCAGGGTGATAGATGGGAATAGGATTGGGGGCAGGGTGAAAAAGGTGAAGGCATTAAGAAATAAAACTTGGGGGGGGGCCGGCCAAATGGCTCAGTTGGTTAAGAGCTCGCTCAAGAGTACGAGCTGAGCTCTGAGCAACAGCGGTTTGAGGCCAGCCCAAGCTGAGTTGCCGTTGAGCTGCCAATAGGTGGCAGGATGGCTCAGCTTAAAAAAAATAATAATAAAATAAAACTTGGTAGTTAATACAGCATAGGGAGTATAATCAATAATGTTGTAAGGTGCCAGATGGGCACTGGACTTATCAGGGGGATCATGTCATAGACAGTGTAGATGTCTGACCAATGCACTATACACCTAAACCTGAAGTGGAATAATATTGACTGTCAACTATAACTAAATATATAAATATATATAGTCAGGGGATGTGGAGTACAACGTAGGGAAGAGAGTCATGGTATTGTAACAGTTCCATAAGATGTGTCAGAGGGGTAGTAGCTTGGGGGGTGGGTTAGCATTTTAGGTGGGGCTTAAATGTCTAACTATTAATATTATGTTGCTTTGTACACCCGAAACTAATAAAAAAATAAATTAAAAAATAAAAATAAAAGGAATTTCTAAAATAATAATAATAATAATAATACCGCAATGAGTGTACAATCACCATGGAATTGCAGCTTTCTAAGGCTGCTCCTTAAAAGTGGCTCAGCAGGGCAGGCCGAGTGGTGCATTGGTTAAGAGCTGGCTTGGGATGCCAGCAACCCCAGTTTTAATCCCACATATTCGAGAGCCACACTGCCCTCTACAGCTAAGATGGTGAACAACAAACAGTTCCACCTGGGGCTGGGCTGCTGTGAGTCCCCAGGACAGCATAGCTGCAGCCCCTGCTGCAGTGGGCTGCCATAGGCTACAGTGAGGGGCCGGCAGCCAGCATGAGCAGCTGGCAGCCGGTGTGAGCTGCCAAGAGCTGCTGTGAGTGGCCGTCCAGAGGCCGGCGACCGAGCTGCCTCACCCAAGAAGAGCACAATGACGATACCCACATGGGCCAGTGAAGCAATGTCCTCCACAACCAGACTGAAGAACAACAGGACAACCTGTCTGTTCCCCTCCCCCAATTCCCCAATAAAATCTTAAAAAAAAAAAAAAAGTGGCTCAGCAGACACTTTTCTTTGTCTACCCAAAAGATACTCCCTACCCCATCTCTTCTTTGCTAACAGAATTGATTTGGTTCAGGGTCCACCTCAATTTCTGGAGTCAGAATCAAGTCCTGATTGGTCTAGGCCTGTCACATGGTCCCATTCCCATTGACAGTCATTGGTTAATGGCTGGGCATCCTACTCAATTCTGTCCAATGGGAAATAGCAGAAAGTGGCTGGAGTCTTGAGAAAACAAGGGGCTCAACGACATTGTTCTGTGACATCTGGAGTTGTGCAGTCTTCACACAGCCATGACAGGACCTAGGGTGAGAATGAGGCTGAGGATGGCAGAGGAGAAAGACGGAAACAAGCGGGATTCTTAATGCACTGGTAAGCTGGTGAATTCACCAACCCTGGGGCTTCCCTCTCTCTGGACTTCTTATAAAGTGAAATAAATTATTTTTCCTTTTGGCCAGTCGAGTTTGGGTTTATATTACACAGAACCCAAACTGTACTAACCAATACAAATGGACTTGCTGGTTGGAAGGGTATGCACAGGTTTTATTCTGGTAAGTACCCTAAAGTCATTTCCGTTTAACATCTTCACAGCAGGAATGCAGAGAGGATCTCAAAGGCTTGGATGTATCTTTTTATCCTCTGGAATGGCAGCTTTACTGCTGCATTAGTCCAAGCACACCTGAGCAGCTCTTCCATCAGTATCTCCTACCTTCTGGTTCACACATGTGATACTGTATGAAATACAGTGTCAGAAATCTGCCCAGACTAAAGATGAGACTCTCCCAAAGCTGTGCTTTCTAGCCTTTTTCATATCACATGACACATAGTGACAATATTTTAGGGCACACGGGGGTAAATGGATAATGCTACTCAAAGCCAACAGTTTCCAGGCTAAGGGGTCCAGCTGCCCTAGTTCCTACCTAGCCTCCCTAAGGACAGAGAAGAACAATATTTTAGCCCACCTGAAAGCCATTCATGGAACCTAGCTGTGAGCGCTACTCCAGAGAGATTCATTATATTTCATTGATGCTAAGCAACGTATTTTCCCACCTTTAAATCTCTGAAATTAGGATGCATATTACAACTGATAACACCTTATAAGTGTTGGCAGCCAGACAGCAAGCATCATATCATTGACATTTTCTACCTTTGCACAAATTCAATCTGAAAATCTTCTGTTGGTCCCTTCTTGTAAGGTCAGCAATAGGTGGAGTTATTGTGCAATGAGCACCGAGTTTCATTTGGGGATGGTGAAAAAGTTCTAGAGATAGATGGTGAGAATGGTTGTACAACAGTGTGGGTGTACTTAATGCTACTGAAGTATACACTTAAAAATGGCTGAAATGGTAAATTTCACGTTATATATATTTTACCACATTTTTTTTTTTAAAGGCCCAGCATCAACTTTGCAGAATGTGCGTCAGTGGCTTGGATGCAGAGACAATAGTGAGGCATGCATCTAAGGAACGCTGCATCTTGACTTGTGCTCTTGATGGCACAGATGATAAGACTATGTGAAAAGATTAGACACTTGAGGACTCTGAATATGAAGTTCTAGCATTACTTTAAACAATGTATCCCTCTGATAGTTTTCCTTGTTATGTATACACAGGAGGGACAGAAGACAAAAAAACCCCTCTGTTCTGGCAATTTTTGACCATATCTGACCCTCCAGATGCACTTTCCACCCTTTCCTACCCCTGGAGGCTGATCTCTGTGGACTGCATTGGCAAGGCCCTTAGCTCTGGCTTCCAGCTGGGTTCAGCCAATGGGTAGCAATAGCAGCAGCCTGGAGAGGTCACGGTATTTACCTGCCCTCCCTCACTCCCTCCCTGGTGGGCCGTGGTTGGCAATGGCTGCCTTTCTCCACTGAGGGCCATAGCTCCTATTGGGCTTCCTTCAGGATCTGCTCCTCACCCCTGGCAGCCTGGCAGTGGTACCTGCTTCCCACTACTGCCAGCCCCAGGGTGCCTCACTATTCCTGGTTGGTTTCCCTCAACCCACCCACACCCTTTGTAAGTATTCTTTCATCAAACCATCTACACTACCCCCACCTTTCAAGGGTGCTCTTTATTTCCTGCTGGAATCCTGATTTTTTTAAAAATCTGTATCTAAGGGCCGGCCGAGTGGCGCAGTGGTTAAGCGCTGGCCTGGGAAGCCAGCGGCCCCGGTTCGGTCCCACATATGAGGGCCAGTAACACTGCCCTCAAAAAAAAAACAAAAAAAACCTGTATCTAAATAAATCTAAAATTTAAGACCATTTGAAAATCTTAGTGATACATGAGCACTGTGTCATAGTTTAATGGGCAGCACTTTGTCTTTCTTAGTGGTGCATAAATAATGGTGCATCTTAGATTTGATGAGCAAGGGTAAAATCTCCTTCATGCCATCAAGGGTTAAAGAGATGTTTCCAATATTACACTTCCAGAATTAACCTGGGATTATAGCCAAACAAGTTTAATATTTCGAAATATCATACACAATGCAGTTTAGCGCCAATTTTATTCCCTGGGTGAGTACCAGCAGCAAAATGTATGTAAGGGCCTCAGGATCAGGCTCTCTTGGAAGTCCTTCGTGGTTGTCCCAGGCCAGCTGGTCTTCCTGCTCTCATCTAAGCCCCTCCACAGCCCTCCTGGGCATCCCACTGGCTCTCATCGCCTCTCTCTGCATTACTTTAATAGTTTCATAAGTGGCTAGTCCACCTCCAAACAATTCACTCTTCCCTTTGCTGCCAGAATACATTTTCTAAAAAAGGAGAGCTGATGAGGCCATTTCCCTGCTTAAGATCCTTCAGTTACTTCCCATGGCTTTCAGGATGAAGTTCAAATTTTTTAACATACCAGACAAGGCCCTTCATGGTCTACCCCTGACAATCTCCTTAGTCTCATTTCCTGTCGCTCACTTACACGTGACGTTTAGCGTCAGCCAGAGGACATGCTGACTCCTAAACACACCACACAGTTGCACATGCCAGGAGTCTGTACTTGCTGTTCCTTGGGGCTAGAATGCCCTTCCCACCCATTATTCAACTCCTACTCATCCTTCAATACTCAGCTATTACTGCCTCCTCTGGGAAGCCTTCCTAGATAGATATTCCAGGTTGAGCTAGTGGTAGCTGTCAGCACCCTGTGACTTTCACACTACCTGAAACTGCTTACACCCAGGGGCTTTCACATGGTAGGAACTCAAAAGGTTGTTAATGAATACATGAATACAAGAATACAATTCGTAATTTTCTGCTTCTATTGCTTTTCTTGTGTCAACCAGAACATTTTTTTGAAGAAACTATTTTCTCAGCATTCAGTTCTGTCCAGTGGCAAAGATGGCCAATAGACTCAAAATAGCAAAATAATCCCCAAAGCCATACTACCACGGGGCCCTGGAAACCAAGCTCACATGCTACGGACAGACTGAAGGTTTGCATTGAGCTAAGCCCTAATTATGTTCAGTGCTTTTAACTTTGAGCCTAGACACCCAGGCTTTGTCCTATGCTGAAATCAGATAACTGAGTGATACCCAGTACAGCGTAGCTGCTAAGGTCATAGACTCTGAGCCAGACTGCCTGTATCTGTACCTCGCTTCTAAAGCCACTGACTAGCTGCGTGCCTTGGGCAAACTATTATGCCTCAGTTTCTTTATTTGTAAGATGGGAATGATACTAACAGTACTGACCTCAGAGCAAATCATTTAACCTATGTGAATGCTTATAACAGAGCCTAGCACAAACTGAGTACTATTTAACTCCTATTTTTGGCAGATTTCCTATTACATGGAAAAGAGAGGCATATTTGAGGCACAAAGCAGAGGTCGTTTCAGAAGTGGCTTTCTGCTGTGGTGAAGCCAGTTAGCTGTCCCACTGCCCATTTAATGAATTCACAGATCAAAATCATGAGTCTTGTCTAATATTGCACGGGTCTGCTAAAGGGACAGCATCGTCCTTCCATCTGGTTTTTCCCGTGCTACCAAAGTGACACAGATTTTTACTCCTTACATGTCACAAATAGCAGTGTGAACAATTGAATTCTGCCTTTTTCTTTTCCTGCTCACAGCTTTTGTATTTATAAGGTTTCTCTGTTGTCTATAGTGGTTATCATGAAACCTCCCCATGCAGATAGCCACGATTAAGTCAAATAATGAGTTTAGCAAAAGTGTAGTTCCTGAAATCATATGTAAGCTAGATGGTGGACACCTCTGGCTCCTGGGGATCCCAATAAATGTGTCCACTTCCCCCACCCACCACTATTCAGAGTGTTTGAGAGCACTTGGGAGTTCTTTGGAATAAACTCTTAAAAATGCAAAGTTATCTAGAATCCTAGAATTTTACTGCTCGAAGATGGGATTGGACATGACATACAGGTGAGGAACCAGCAGTGTGATTCCCTAGCCCCTCAGGGAAGATTTTCTAGCACCCACACATTTCCCAACCTTTGCACTTGAAAATAAAAATGCTCTTTAAAAACACACAAGGCTACCAATGTTCAACAATAGTTTCCATTGTACCTGATTTGGTTTATTCACGTGAAATGTTGAAAAATGAAGACAGGAGGGCCTAGACCACATAAAGCAGGCTGCTGGTGATGGTGACCCCAGTCCTAACAGCACCCCACCTCCCCAGCGCTCCATTCTCCTTTTCCTGGCATGCTTTCCATCTCCTGTTTTATATTGTTGGCCTCTGGCAGAAAAACTTCCAAGAGGACTGGGATTTGGGGCTTATTTTGCTCACTGCTGCATCCTTAGCATCTTAATACCTGATACTCAGAAGGTAACAATACACAGGTTGCTGAGTGACTGAGGTCTGAGACAATGCAAGCTTTACCCCAGACTGCTCATCTTCCTAGTTCCTACTCTCATCTTTAGCACTCGAGTAAACCACAGCCTGTCTCGTTAGTCCTTTTACTCACCAGTAGTCAAGGGTGGGAGACAAAGTGAAGGATTTCTAAGCAAATCATTTAAGCATCAAGTCAAACCAGACAGAATCATCGCAAGAGCTCTAAACCTTATCCTTCTGTGGAGACTCTGAGCTCATCTCTTTTTGGATGACCAAACTCCCAGTCAACCCCTCCAGCCCACACCCTCAGAGCCACATGCGGTCTCTTGCAAAGTTGGTTTAAGTTTTGTTGGAGGTCAATATTTTTCAGAGTATCTTATAGGCCCATTTAGACAAAGAAAGCAGGGGAAAGAATCTTTATACATGTAAGCACATCTTTAACATCTCAAATGAATAAAAGTACATGAGTTTCAGCTGCTTTATTTTACTGCACAAATATAATTCGGACATCTCTGGGGTAAAGGATTGAGGAACTGAAGCAAAACAGTCCCTGATGGAAAGATGGAAGAATGGGTAATAGCCAGGTAAAAGAATTTATGGTGCCTTAGGATCAGGACACACTATTCCTGTGAAAAGCAACTGCTCAGTGCTACCATTCTGCCCTAATATCCAGCAACTCACTACTTATTCCCCTAATTGATCCTTCCTCTATTATCACCCCTGTCCCAATAAGCCAACTGGAATATAATCAAGTAGAAAGATGGTGGCGCTTTTTTTGGTTTTGTTTTCCACAATCAAGGACCTCCCAGAGACACAAACAATCCCAAAGCCTCAAAGCATCCCACAAATTATGTCAAAAGTGAGTCCCTTCATCACTGACTGTCAGCAACATGGCACAGGAACCATTTCCTTTATTCTCACCACGCTGTGCCCAGTGCCTGGCACCCAGCTGGCACTCCATAAATATTTGGATCAATGCCTTTGTTAATAAGTTCCTATAATCCCTTGGATCAATCAGCTCTCCAGCCAAAAGCTCAGAAAATCAAAATTGGGCAATGTTGATGGAACAGGACTAGATCCGGTGCCAGTCACTGGCCCATTGCACACAGCAGGATATTGATAGGAACTCAGCAACCCAAAGTCACATTCCAGTAGGGATGAGAAGAGCAGTGTCTCCATGTAAAGTGGCTCTACCGCCACAAAGTGTAAACACCCCCACCCCCACCCCGTCTCATAAAACCTATTTAAAAAAATAAAAGTGAAACTGGACCTAAATCAGAAACAGAATTGATACTAGATTGCCAAACTCAATCCTTGCAGGATCTCATTTACCTACCTAGCAGGTCACTTGAGTAAAAAGGCCATTATCCATGGCTTTCCTACATACATTGCCTTCTTCTAGGGTAGAGAATTTAAATTCCTGTTAAGACCCTACACATCCATTAATATATGTGTGGCTCTCCTCTTCTAGCTCAATCAGTGAGTCTGGTCTTTTAAGTACCTTTTAAATAATATTGAAAAGCCCAAAGCATTTTTTTTAAACCAAAAAACTGCACTTAGGAATCCACCAGAGTAAGATGAAGTAGGGGAGATTTGGGACGATTTTGTTCCCATTTACGTGGTTTAACCCACCGGCTTCAAAGGCGATCAAGTTCCTGGAGCAGCCTTTGGACACCCTCCCACCCCCCCCACCCCCGGCCTCGCCCCTCCCCCAAGGGAAAGGCGCAGTGACGTGGCCACCAGGTTTACCCCGCCTGGTGTCCCAAGGCATCCAAAGCCCCTGAGGCCATGGTGGTGGTGGCAGCGGCGGCGACCACAGTCTCTAGAGACAAAGTTCTGTAGTGCACTGACTTCTATCATATTCAGAGTCGGAGTGTCTCAGAACTTTGCCTCAAAAGACCAAACAGGCTGTCTTCCTCCAGAAGCTTCTTCCTGCAGGTGTGCTCCCCCCACCCCCAGCTAAGACAAAGAAGAATAACTCATTAAAAGCAATTTAGCTCAGGATGCGACCGATAATGGAACGGGTCATTAATTATGGAAAGTTACTGCCGCAGTCAGCAGGAGCAAATGCCCAGCAGCAACGGTGTATGAACAGCCCGGTTCGACAAATTCTGGTCGCAATGTCACAGCAAACGCGCTACAGGCATCACCCTACCTCCCCCCCACACACACACACTCCACCACCACCACCCATCCTAAATTAGAACCCCTTCCCGGCTGAATGCCACCTCCTCCTCGGTCTCGTTATTTAAACTTCTGCAAGCTGCTAAACTCACTCCATCTAACTTGTGGCAACTTTTTTACCTTCCCCTCTGGAAAGTTGGTGGGGGAGGGGATCGCAGGAGGACGAATTCTCGGGGCTGGAAGAGTTCAAAGAGGGGCGAGTAGAGGCCCGGGAAATGCCCCGCAGATGGGCTGTTCCAGGAAAGCCAGGCTTTGCGGGGCCCCCACTGCGTCTCCCCTGCCCCCAGCCATTCCCACCACGTTCCTCCGGTCCTCCCGCAGTCCGCACCCAGCCCCAGAACTCGCGTCTATGCAGCTCTCTCTCCTCCGCTCCACCCACCCACTCTGTGGGATTCTCCCTGCCCCACTCAGCACACGGCTTGCCGCGGACCCAGCTTGCAGACAGCCTCCCCCTTGCGCCCCCAACACTGCCTCGCTGCTCCGAGCCCCGGCCCTGCACCCCTGCCCCTGCTGCAGCACCGGCGACCACCCTCCTCCCCTCCCCCTACGTACCGCACCTGAACAGCTGTTGCACCCGTGCAACAGGTCTGCAAAGTGTCTTCCCCACCTCTCCCCACCCTCCCACCCCCTTCCCTGGGACTCCCCAAAGCCAGAGTCGGAGGTGCAGCGGGCGGCGTGCCCCCGGGTGCGGTGCACAGGCGGCCGGCCAAGTGCGGGCGCGCAGAGGCGCCCGGGGCTGGGGGCGGGTGGTCGCGCGCGGGCCTCCCTCGGCCGGGGCGCCCTCCCGCGTGGCCCCTTCTGCGCCCGCCGCAGGCTCCCCCGCCGGGTCCTTCGGCGCCGGCTGCCAGGCATTCCCCGGCGGGCTCCCCCCCTCGCGCTCCGCTCCGCTCCCTTCCATCTTGACTTTTGCCGACGTGGAAATTTTGGGTTTGGAGACGACCTGCGCTCTTATTGGCTGCCGGCGGGCGGGGTCGGAGGTCACGGCTGCTCTCGCTAGTCCGCGCCAAGGGGAGCCGCACAGCGGCTCGTGTCAAGTCAGCAGGTTCCCTCCGCCTCCCTAGGGGTCACGTGCGCCCCGGGCGGGCCCCGGAGCCGCCTCCTTATGCAAATAGACAGGCTGTGAGGGGAGGGGGAGGGGCGCGAGTGGGCGGTGGCGCAGGGCTGGGGGCGGAGGCTAGGCTGGCAGGCCCAGCCGGGGGCGGGGCTTGGAGGGGCGGGGCGCTCCAGGTGGCCACCTGGCTCCGCGTCCTGCCCCGCCCCCCGCTGACCCCCGCTGCCACTCTGCCCCTTATGCCTCCGGCCAGCCTGCGGGACCTTGTCATCCGGCAGCCCCACTGGGCCTAAGGAACCCGCGTGTTGCAAGGTGCCTCTGAACGCCCGACTCCTTCTGAGCCCCTTCCTCCAGAACCGACCCGAGCCCAGGTTGGGCCCGGCCTCTCCTGGGCTGGGGAAGAGGAAGCGGCGAGGCTGTCTGCAAGGCAGAGAACGAAATGTAAACCTTGGGGAAGGCAGTTTCCTCCTGTGGCAGGGAGTTGAGAGAACTAATAGCGAGATTCCCGGTATGAGGATTCTAGGACAAAGCCAAAAAAATCAAGAATTCATCAGGGTTAAAGCACTCCCTTTTAATTAACTGCCTGCCCAGCGCCTGCCCCCGCTCCAAAAGAGGAGCCAGAATGCTAACTAAAAGTGCCAGTTCTGATTTTTTTTTTTTAAACCCACGTCTATGCGGACTAACCAAAAGGCCAGTCCATCTCCACCCAACTTCTGCTGAAAGTAGAACCCAGGACACATTTTCCTCCCCTCCTCTGGATGGTGGGACTCCGGGGAGCTCAGAATTTCCTGAGAACTCACGGGGCATAGAAAAGGGACCAGTTCTTAATGTTGTTCCCTAAACATGTCAAAGAAGGTGCTTTTCTAGAAAGAGCAAACGGATGAATGGCCGTAAGACTTGCATGTCCTTCCCTCCACCTTCCCCAAGGAAAAGAAAGTCACAGCATTGCAAAGGTAGAGCTCCAATGATAAAGGCTAACTCTTGGATGGTTACTCAAAGATCTGCTAGCTTCTAGTCACCAAGAGAAAGGAAGGGCTACATTTAAAATATATATAAATATGCCCTAGAATTGGCCTAGTTATTTTTTTCCTTCGTGTAATAAAATATCTATCATCTTCATAATTTTCCCATAAGTCTGACCGAATGATCCAGAAAAGCAAAAGGAATTTTCATGGGAAGAGTCTTACCTGTAAAATTCTTCCCATCCTCTCTTCTTAATTTACTCTCTCCTTCTCCCTATTTCCCCCTATGGAAAGATAAATCATTGCTCCTTCCAACTGTTTTATCCTCAAGGATATTTCTCTCCACTCCCCTTTCTCTTCTCTCTCCACACTTTTGTTTCTCTGACCCTTCCCGGGTTTGCAGGGGCCTCTCCCAGGGTAGCCCCCCACCCTCTCCTGGCCAAGGCTTGCCGGTAGTGCTCCCTGGGCCTCCGAGTTGGTCCTGGCTCTGCCGCCTCTTCTGTTGTGTGCACTGGAATATTGATTTTTCAGTGTGTGCGCCGGCTCTGTAAAAATCAATATTTCAGTAGCTCGAGCACAGCGCAGGGCAGTGTAATGGAGCCGGGCTGCTGATGTAATGTGCGGGGTCCACCCTCAGCGATTGAGGTCAGTCAGAAAATGGCAGTGTGTTTTCCTATTTCATTGTTTGCTTCCGAGAGAGGGAAGGAGTTTGCACACCACTGTGTGCAGCAGATTCCAGGACAAAGTAGCCTTAGTGCTATTGAGTAACACTGCAAACCAAGTTACAGAATGATACCTTCTAAAGCAAAAAGGTGATGGTGGAAAACCGATGGTCTGCTCTAAAAACTCTTACATAAAACATTGTGGGGGGAAGGGGATTACTGTCTGCCATCAATCCTACCAAATTTCACAATGAGAAAATTAAAATAGGCTCAACTCCAAGAAAGCGCTGGAAGTTTATCTTTGATACTGGATATATGGATCATTAATCTATAGCCCCCAAAATCTGCTTCTGATCAATGAGGACAACAGATTTCTGGCATGATTTACAGAAAAGAAAAAAATCAATAATGGTATCGCTTGGGGACTATTTTCATGACATTTGCCGCAGATGTGGAAGGATACTGGACTTGGAGTCAGGCCGGTGGGTTCTGAGCAGACATGCCCACTAGGGGAACCTTCCTCACCCCTAGCCTACTGACCTTTCTGGGCTGCAGGGATTTGACCTATAAGCAAAGGGGTTAGACTAAATACTCTCCTATGAGTCTACAGAAGAGAAAATACTACAGATAAAACCTTCAAAATAAAAAATGCAATTAGGTCGAGTATATGCTATAGATAAGAAAAATAGATTAATACCAGAAGTGTTGCTGAAACAGAAGGTAGATATGTTCCTGTTCTAGTTATGTGTTTTATTTTCTTTTACATTTTATTCTAGTGCGATCTTATGGAGGGTGATTTGGCCATTTTTTTAAAAATGCACTTCTTTTGACCTAGCATTTCTGAGTTTTTCCTAAAGAAATTATTAATATCACTAGAAAGATGTTTATCACTGCCAATTTAGAATATTGAAACATAAGAAACAACCTAAGTATCCAACAATAGGGGATTTATTAAATAAAATATGTGGTAATGGTATATTTATTCAGTGGAACACAACTTCAATATGGTGGTGCTGAAAGGGTATTAAAATAATGAGGAAGATTTGCGCTTATTGAAATGTATGTACTACTTAAATCTCTGTCTACATCTCATAGTGGTAAAAGATGGGAGTTCTGGAACCCAGTGGCTTGAGTTCAAATCTCTCTCCATCACTAACTGTGTGGCTTTGGTCAGCTTTAAACGAAATGGATTAGTATCCCATTGCTGCTGTAACAAATGACCACAAACAGTGGCTTAAAAGAATGCAAACTTATTATCTTTTTTTTTTTTTTTTTGAGGGCAGTGTCACTGGCCCTCATATGTGGGACCGAACCGGGGCCGCTGGCTTCCAAGGCCAGCGCTTAACCACTGTGCCACTCGGCCGACCCAAACTTATTATCTTACAGCTCTAGAGGTCAGAAGTCCAAAATGGGTTTCACTGTGCCAAAATAAAGATATGCACACAGTTAGACTTCCTACAGAGGTTTAAGGGGAGAATTTGTTTGCTTACCTTTTCTAGAGGCTACCCACATTCTTTGGCTTGTGGCTTTTTATTCCATCTTCAAAGCACAGCACTCCAACTTGTGTTTGCCATCACACCTCCTCTCTGACTCACCTTCATGCTCCTTTTTAAAAGGATCCTTGTGATTACATTGGGCCCACCTGGAGAATCCAGGATCATTTCAGCATCTCAAGGTTCTTCATGACATCTGCAAAAAGTTCCTTTTACCATGGAAGCTAACATATTCATAAATCCCAGCGATCAGTGTGTGGCCATCTTTTCAGCCATTATTCTGTCTACCACGATGAGCTAAAATCAAGGTGTCTTCCAGAGTTGCATTCCTTTCTGGAGACTCGAGGGGAGAATTTGTCTTCTTCCCTTTTCCAGCTTCTAGGGGCTGCCTGCATTCCTTGGCTCATGACCCCCTTCCTTCAATTTCAAAGCTAGCAATGGCTGATAGGATCTTTCTCAGATTTTATCACTCTCACAGGACTCTTCTGACTCCTTCCACATTTAGGAACACTTGTGATTATGTGGGGCCACCTAGGTAATCAGCATAATCTCCCTATGTTAAGGTCAACTCATTAGCAACCTTAATTCCATCTGCTACCTTAATTCTCCTGGGCCATGTAGTGTAACATCATCACAGGTGCTTGGGATTAGGAAGGGAACCTCTTTGGGAGGCCATCATTCTGCCTGCCCTACTCAGGATAATGGTGATAATCTGCATTACAAGGTTGTGGAGAAGATCAAACAAATCAATGCATGAAAAGTGTATGCCACAAAGGGCCGGCCCAGTGGCTCAGTTGGTCAAGAGCTAGCTCAAGAGTGAGAGCTGAGCTCTAGGCAACAGCAGTTTGATGTCCAACCAGTGCTGAGCTGCCGCTGAGCTGCCAAAAGGTGGCAGGATGGCTCAGCTAAGAAAGAAAAAAAGTGTATAGCACAGTGCCTGGCACATAGTAAGCACTCCATACTAATTAGCATATAGTAAGCATTCCATAATAATTATCTATTATAATTATTATCCAAAAAGGAAATGCACACTATAAACAGTTGTTGCATTGGAAGGTGGGATTAAAGCTGATTTTTTTTCTTTCTTCATTTTTCTCATATTCGTTTTTCTATCATAAACATGTATTACTTGGGCACTTAAATTTTTTTAAAGAAAAACAAGACAAATCAATAAAGGGGGTTATCATAGTATAATAGGGAAAATAATTTAATTTGGGGTTAAAAAGTTCAGATGCTCATCTTAGCATGGCTGCTAACAGAAACTGTGATATGGGGTAAATTGCTTTACCTCTCCACATTTTGGTTTTTCTTATCGGTAATATGAGAGGGATGAACTATACATTTTACAACATCCTTCCAGTTCTAAATGCCATGCATCTAAAAATTTAAAGATCAATAAATTCATAAATGGTGTATAAAGTATATAAAGAACACCTACAAAATCAGTTATAAAAAAGACAGCCCTATAAGGGAAAAAAAAAGAGTAAACAGCATAAGCAGGTATTTCACAGAAGAAATACAAATGGCAGTAAGCATAGGTAAAGATGTTAAGCCTCATTAGTAACCAGGAAATGCAATTTAAGACTTCCGTGAGATATAATTTTGTACACACTAGGCTGGCAAATTCCTCCAAATTCTCGTGCAGCTTACCCTCTGTGTCTCCCAGAGTTGGCCATTTTTTTTTGGCCCTTCTGTATTATGAGCTGAGATACATGGTTCATAACTATCCAGCCAGCCCAGGTGAATTTGTTACTTCTATGATTCATCACAGTTTTGATTTCAATGCTGAAGAATCACATTCCTTGTTTCCCCTGACTTGTCTTCTGTCATTTCATAGGGTTTGTCCATGTAGTCATGGTTCAGAGGGGCTGGATCTCAGAGTCCTGCAACAATTCTGGCATTCACCTTGTTTTTGACTTCCATCTTTGATCCCATAGTTTCTCCCCAAATAAACCAGCTTTGTTTTTTTGTTTTTTTATTTTCTTGATTCTAAGTGAAGCACTTGGAAGCAATTGTCAGAACTCAGGTGTACCTTAAATATCACTGTTTCCAATGAGAGGATTGCCTTGCATAGATAGGGTTTGTGAAATGAAGTTGGTGTCAAGTGCATGGAGGAGGATAGATGAGAATGGTCTTTGAGGCAGCAGTGACACCTGACATTTAAATGTCAGCACTGACATCCACCTTTGGATGTTAGATACTATGACACACCAGTTGGGTGAAGTACTGGTTTTTAAGACTCACTACCTAAGGTGGAATGGCCCCCAAGTGATTGCCTACCATTTTGCATGAGGTCTTCAGTTTTGGAGACAAAGATTTATTTTTTTTAACTTTTTATCATGAAAAATGTTCAAATATACAGAAAGAAAAAGAATATAGTGTAAATATACTCTGTAAAATAGATATAAAAATTATATAAAGGGTATAATGAAATCCATTACCCATCATGAGTTTTAATAATTATAAAGTCATGAACTTTCTTATCTCATTTGTACTCCCCCATCCTCTCCAGGGTTATTCTGAAGCAAATAGCCAATATCATGGGGTGAAGATACTGTGAATATATCATGATAAACAATTTTAAAGATTCTGAGAGTATTATTAATGGCAATATCGAGTACAATCCTCTTTGCAACATTATTACAAGCTATTTATTTTAATCTATTGAATGAACTAGAGGCCAAGGTTCTTCACATTTAAGACTACTTTTAACTTCCATAGCAACAGAATATTGAAAGAGTCAACGAAATAATGGCAGGTCTTGGGTGACAGTAGTCTCAACTGGTCTCTATAATCCACCTACATAAAGTTATCTTTGTGAAGCCCACGTTTGCCCATTATTTTAGTAAGTGTGAGTGCCTGTGATGTGCAAAGCATAATACTACCAGGAGGAGATTCAAAGGGGCATCAGATATGGCTGCTATTCTGTAATGAAGAATTTGTCTGGCCTTTGTCCTTAGTTCCTGGGTGGGAGTTTCGAAGTGATAGGAGTGTGTTTGTTATTCATGGTGGGCCCCTGGACCACATCTGAGTTTACGATAACGAAATAACTCTTGATGGAAAGACACCACCAGGTGATTAGAGGGGTGAGGCTTTGATCCAGGTGATACTAACATGTTCTCCAGGGAAGGAAGAGGGATTGCAGATTGAGTCCAATCCTATGATCAATTATTCAATCAATCATGCCTGCATGTTTCATTGGAACATGTTTCATTGAAACTCCAATGAAAATTCTGGACAGGACAGCCAACACTGGGGTTAGCTTCCTGGCTGGTGAACATATCAGCATGCCTGGAGGGTGATGCATCCCGAGTCCACAATGAGCACAGGAAGCTCTGCCTTTGAGACCTTTGCCCTACATGTCTCTTCACTTAGCTGGTTCTGACTTATGTCTTTTATATTAAAACTGCAATCATAGCCGTAGTGATTTCCTGACTTCGGTGAGTCCTTCTAGCAAATTATCAAACCTGAAGGGGTCGTGGGAACCCCTGAATTGGCAGCCAGTTGGTCAGAAGTGCAGGAGGCCTGGGAACCTCCCGCAGTGCAGCTAGTGCCTGCGCCTGAAGTGAGGGCAGTTTTACTGAGGATGGTGTCCCTCACCTGTGGAGTCTGCAATAGCTCAGAACTGCACTGCAGCTGTAGACAAAGAAAGTTCTATGGAAAGTAAGCTCACAGGGTGATCTGATCATAAATTCCTAACTGGGCGGGTCATGGTGGGTAGTCACGTACCAGGCAAACAACTTCATAACTAAAAGGCTTATCTTTGCCTTAAGCAGCCCTGTCGATTGTTTCTGTGCATCTAGGTGAACACATCTTTGAAATGCCTTTTCAGACCTCTGCTTCTGATATGTGACCACCCTTTCAGACTCCTCCTTCTAAAGCATGCAAGAGGTAATCCTATCCCCATCCGCCTTTCCCTTTCTTTGTTCCCTTCATGGAATCTTCCTTGCAATCCCTCCTTCATCTCAAATGCACAAAAGAAAACAGCAAACTGTTATTCTCAAAAGCATTTGTCTCAGTCTTTCGAGGTATTGCTTCCAAGGTATACCTTCTGTTTGGCTCCAATAAATTTTTTATAAAAACTCTCTATAAGGTTTGGAAGTTCTTGACACAATATTAAGACTTGGATGCTAATGAAAATTAAAAGTGTCAGGCAACAGTTACAGATGTGCTGTGGAAAACAGGAAAGAGAACCTGCAACTAGGGACCCTGGAGGAGGCATTGGGGGAAAGGTGGCCCTTGCCTGGAGCCTTGAAAGATAACTGAGATTTGGACATGCAAATAATGTAATAATAAACAACATGGATGGCATCCTTACTCTGCTCTGCCTCAGGCCCTGTTCTAGTGCTTTCCATGCATAACTTATTAACATGCACAGTCCTATGAAGTTGCATTAATATTATCTGTCTTGTACAGGAGGGCACGCAGAGATCAAACAACTTGCCAGGAGTTGCACACCTAATAAGTGGGAAGCTGGGATTTGAACCTAGAAATATGAGTCCAATGTCCATGCTTTTAACCATTACACTTGACTGCCTTTCAAGGGAGAGGAAAGAACATTCCAGGAGGAAGGAATAGGAGAAACAGGGGAAAATGGAGGTATAAATGTAAGGTAAAAAGAGTAATGTTAGATAAGTACTTTGAATGCCAAACTAAGGGCTCTGAACTGGGCCAATGAGATACTGGGGAACCAAAGGCTTTCGGGGATGGAGCTTCCTGATGGAATTCTGTGAACTTTTAGGCATTTGCAACAATGTAAGAAGTTATCATGGAAAGTACAGACCCCCTCCTCCAAATCAGGGTGTTGCTACTGCACCCCTAACGGACGAATCCCTTTCTGCCAGGTACTGAAGTTGTGGTGTAGGGATTAGAAGCTCCAAGAGGAACTACGACAGTCTCATTTTTTAGTCTCCCACGGCAGTGGCCTAATGCACACTGTAGGCATGTGAGTACTTGCAGAATTACTGGCTATTATACTAGGGTGTGCCATATCAATTGCCAATATTTGACCCTTTCTGACGTATGAAAATAGTAATTTGTTATGGTTTCACCTATTAAGACACTATTATAAGTATGCTCACAGGCTGTTAAAATTCAAGTACATTACAATTAAAGGCAGTAAAATAGGCATTAGAAACTATAAGGGACTATTGCTTGGTTAGAAACTTAATGTACAGCATTTAAACTAATATATATATATTATATGTATGAATATGTAGTATATTATACACATATACATCTGTAAATATATGTATATAATACATACGTTAGCATGTTTTAGAATACACACACACACAGAGGGTGCCACAAAAAGGTAGACACATTTTAAGAAAGAAAAAAAACTGTATTAAAATTACACTGATGGTGGGCTGGCCGAGTGGCGCGGTTGGTTAAGCACTGGCTTGGGAAGCCAGCGGCCCCGGTTCGGTCCCACATGTGAGGGCCAGTGACACTGCCCTCAAAAAAAAAAAAAATAAAATAAAATAAAATAAAATTACACTGATGGTAACCAGTCTTGCAATTGCTGGAGTCAAATGTGACTTGTATTCATCTTTTGTTATCAGTATGTATTATTACAATTTGAATACGGTTTTTTCCTTTCTTAAAATGTGTATATATTTTTTGGCACTCTGTGTGTATGTGTTTGTGTGTGGAAAGAGAGAGAGAGAGAAAGAGAGAGAAAGAGAGAGAGGAGGGCAGGCCTATCTGTAGGTGAATTCTACAAGGACTATTATCCACGCAATCTGATCCTGATATGAAATCAGAAGCTCCAATTCCATTCAAGTCAGGTTTATAAACTTGAGGTAAAGCTCAGTACACATGGAAAATGAAGGAGGAGAAAGAGAAACAAGAAAATTGGATAAACCTTACTCAAGAGTTGCCATTAGACATAGTGTTTCATAGAGCGTTCTTTTTCAATGGCTAAAAGAGTTCATTTTTAGCTGCCTTCCACCAAGAAGCTAGGACATTTTTAAAGTTAGGTACGTGTCACATTAGAGATGATGCCATCAATCAAAGGAACAAGACCAGCTGATGTGTGTTTCTCATAAAGCAAAGGAGACCTGCCCATCTGTGAACCCACCTGCTGAGCTCATGGCTGGTTCCACAGAGGGTCAAGTGTCACAGCTAAACCCTCAAGGGTGGTCATCCTCTGTGCAGCTTACCCAACAGAAGTGAACTGATGACTCAGACAGTGTAAGTAAACGATGTAGCATGCAGCCCCGAGTTTGCAGCCACCCCCAAACTTCCAGCGAGGAGTTTACACATATACAAGAGTCACAACTCAAGGAGAAGAGTTTAAAGTGGACTGAAATGCAGCTCCAAATCCTGCCCAGCAAGTCTGTCTATATTCGGTGTGTTTGTTTAGTTTAATTGAACAGATTGTGAAAAAACAAACGATTTATTCCTGAAAGCAGGAACGCTTGTCTCTTCCTGACTCCCCTGAAGCAGATCTACTAATAGGTAAGATTTTTCTTCCTAAAGATTCTTTTTAAAATAAAGTGCTCTAAATGAACTGTTCAATAGAGACAATTGTTTCGAAGCTGGAGGAGGAAGTAGAGAAGCTGGACTAGCTATGTCAATCACGTGACTTGATTTGCACTCAAAGGGTGCTCCCTCACAAGATCTGAAGGGAAGGCCAAATAGAAGTGTAAAATGATCCCCCTAAATTATAATATATATATCCAAGGGCATCATCAGGTGTATCCTACATTGACAAATCGCTGGGAAATTCTGTTACTCTCTTGAAATCTCTCAATGTTGCGTCCCGTGGAAATAACAGTACATTCCCAAGAGAATTGCTCTCCTTTTCTCCAGGTGCTCAGAAGTTTTCTCTACGAGGGAAAACAGATTTGGAGGATCAGTTCGCCAAGCTGGATGTCTTGCAGGGTCTTCTCTCCACTTGCTTGCAATGCCACCACGTCCGGTGGCCCTGTGCGGCTAGGTCCCAGCTGCTCACTTTTGTTTTGCTCCGGCCCCTCCCATCTATTCTCCTGCTCTAACATGAAGAGCCTGTTTTTCCAGAAGCCTCTCTTGCCTGGAGAATTAGAAATTCCACGGACTCAGGATGGCCATACAGCACAGACCTCTAAAAGGAGACACCCCTGCTAAGCTCTTAGAGCCCTCTACCTAATGTTCAGACTATCTGGTGCCTCATTTCCTGTTCAGATTTCCATTGGGGCTAAGAGGTCTGGACAAGTGCCTATTTCTAGGCTTTTATAGTTTTTCTCCCCTCTTGTTTCTCTCTGCCCCAAAGAGCTTTGTCTTCTTTTTTGGCGATAAAATAATGATATAGCCACTCTTCTAGAACTCTGCCCAAAATCACATGAAATCACACACCCAACATCACCCTCTGAGCTCCCCACCCCGCTTACTCTCCTGACCATCTAACATAGTATATACTTACTCAATGGTCTCACTCCCCACTCTCCTCAAAACTGTAAACTCCCTAAGGCGGGGACTCGGTCTTTCACTGCTATGTCCCCAGAGGCCAGCACACACACATCACAGGCATTCTATAAATATTTGTTGAATGAATGAATGAATAAATGTGCCTAGATTGGACTATATAAACAAAGAGAGTAAAGAACAAACTTGCATAAAATAACTGTTCTAATACTTTTGAAAGTCTGGTAAAGGGTTACAGTTACCCAATGGGTGTTAAAACTATCAAGGACATTCGGAGCCCACCTCTAGATGCAGTAGGAAAAAAATGACTTTTGCTTTCAGATATGTACTGTAGCCTGACATTCTTTGTGGGGACTTTTTTTTTTTTTTGAAAGGAAACAATCTGTTAGACAAATATGTGAAAGCTTTTTATTTAAAGGCTATAAAATACGGAGTCATAGCATCAAACTCAATGTTTTTCTTTCTTTGTATGCCTCAATCACCAACAACCTGATATACTTCTTAAAGTAATTTGATTCTCTTTTTGGAAAAAAAAGTCACCTTCACCAAAGATCTTATGAATAGCACATGTGCCTTTTTAAGTAATATCCTTTAAAATACTGACTACAGAATTATATGATATGATTCCCAAAGGTTTTGAACGAGTCAGAAAGTTTGTTTCTCTAAAAAATGAAAGAGGGAAAGAAAAGAGAATATATTACAACCTCCCTTATTCTTCCACAATGATTCACTTTTTATAATTTTATTTCTCCATATATATTGTCAGTGTCACACTAAAGTGTTTGATTTACCAACCTATACAGCAGGGGTAACTCTGCTTCAGATTCAGTTTTGCTTATGAAATATGAGTTGTATTATTGGAGTTGGAGCCTCCGACTTATTTCTACTCACTGATGGGAATTTGAATGCAAGACTTAATGAGGTCAACACTCTGACCAGTGGAAGAAAGCTTTCTGCAGGACGCAGACAGAGCCCAGATAGTCCAGTGTTCTGCTCCTCCTGTCGGGAATTTGTACCTTCTTTTGGCTTAGCAGGCACCATTCAGTTGCTTTCTTCTTTATGTTTCAGTAACACTTTCAACAAATCGCACTAGAGCACCTATCACAGAGTCTTTCAATCAATAGGATACACCCAAGACTATAGCTAGCCCATATGGCACCTTTGTGTAAATGAGAGAAAAAAACAGGGAGAGATGGGGTGATACCAACTATATATTTTTATTAAGTTTCAGGAGAAAATTAGGGCAGAGAGGACACTCATCTTCCCTCTTCTCGACCCACACCTCTGCCACCAAATAGAAGGATCTGTCAAGCACAGAAATTTTTTTTTTTTTTTTTTTTTTGCTGTTTAGTTCCCTTGTGAGATACAGCTGCTAACAATAGTGAGAGTTTTCCTGTACAGACCAAATCTCTTCCAGAACAAATGGAACCAGGTCAACATTTTGTGTGAGGAAGACTTTTAGAGAGAAGGCACTTGACTTTCAAGTGCGTGCTCTGCCGGCTGTCAGCCATTCAGGGATCTCTTACTTTTTGAGAGATGGTCTTATATTCTGGGTTTTCAATAAGAACAAGAAGAAAAATGTCATGATGCTTTCTTCTTGTGCTCAAGACCACTCCAGAAAGAACCTTGATCAGTTATCCTTCCTGCATCTCTTTTGGGAAGGAGGGAGACAACAGAGAGGAGAGGGAAGGAACTGAGCCAAGAGAAGGGGTGAGAGGCAGCTACTACTGGGTGCACCCCTCCCTGGTCTTGGCCCCCGATGGGGATGGAGTGGGTCCTCTCTCTGGAGAGTCCCCTTCACAGTAGGCTAAAGGTTTGTCCTGACAAGTGGGGAGCTACTTGTGCTTTTCCACTCATTTCTCAACCATGTACTTTGATGAGACACACTTGGAGCACCTGTTTCAGGGAGTGTTAGGTTTTAAGCCTAGCGATAACCTCTTTCAGTGTTTTCGAATTTCCCTGTCTTCACCTCATAGTAAGAAAAAATTTCACATTCAACCCTGTATACACACAACTATATGAACATAGATTTCACTGAAATAAAAGTTTTTGGAAACATTATTTAGTCATATAACATGTAATACACTCTAATATTTTCTACTCGTTTTTAAAAAATGCTGATCACAACTCACTAAATTGATTTAATGATTCGCTGATGGGCTGGGGCCTACAGTTTGAGAATCACTGATGTCTTTGAATCCCCTTTTATTATATATTTTTTTAATGGTAGAAAATGAAAATCACTCAAAAAAGAACTACATGGAATGCCATCCCCCAAATTCTCACACATATATTATTTTCAGTTGCAAACTCCCAGTGACTAGAGGGCAAAATTTTTATATATGTATAAAGTTTAAATATAGAGATATAGAGTTTATATACCTCCATCTGTATCTCTATCTCTATCATCTCTATCTCTATATTTTTATGTGTTGTTTTACAAACATTTTAAATTACGTCTGCAACTTGGCTCCAATTTGCTGGCTCATGTAAACTTCCTGTCACTGATGTCTATAACGCAATAGAAAGAAACCTGAGTCACCAGTCCTTCCAAAGATCTTTACTTAAGTCTGTTTGGTCAAAGAAGGGCTGGTGGGCATCTCTGTGCTCAAACGGGGCCTCTCAGTTACACTAAGGGATGCTACTGGGGTATGAATAAGAGGGTGAGATGCATCTGAGAGAAAGAGCCATGAAGCGATAGTGCGAGTCTAGAACAGTCTCGGCAGAGCTCAGCAATTTCACAGCCCATCATTCTTGGATGGCTGACCTTCAAGCACTGCAAGCATCATAACTGCCACTGTCTCTGACCTCATTGCCCCTCTCAAAGTAGTATTTCCATTAAAATAGGTTAGTCTTTAAAAATGAAGCCCCAAATTTCAGCAACCAGTATACTTTCCTTCCCTTCAATAAACACATGCATGCCTTCTTGTTCCACCTATTTTTATCCCATTTTAATGATAATAATAATAATAATAATGATAATGATAATAGGGCCAGCCGAGTGGCGCATTGGTTAAGAGCTGACTTGGGATGCCAGCTCTGAGCAGCAGGGTCCCAGTTCAGATCCCACATGGGCCAGTGACGCTGCGCCCTCTACAGCTAAGAAGGTGAACAACAGTTCAACCTGGAGCTGGTCTACGTGAGTCGCTGGTGATGGCATAGGCTGCAGTGGGGCTGCAATGGGCTGCCATAAGCTACAGTGAGTGGCTGGCAGCCGGCGTGAGTGGTAGTCCGATGGCTGGTGACCAATCTGCCTCACCCGAGAAGAGCGCAATGATAATACCAACATGGGCCAGTGAAGTGACGTCCTCCACAACTAGACTGAAGAACAAAAGGACAGCAACTTGTCTGTTCCCCTTCCCCAATTCCCCAACACTGTTCCCCTTCCCCAACTCCCCAATAAAAAAAAATCTTTAAAAAAAATAATAATAATAAAAGTCAGTTACAGCCAAAGCAAATACTTTCTCTTGCTTACCAGCAGCAGGGCTGGTCCCCAACCTGCCCAGGCTACGGAACTGAGGATGCTGCTGATTTTGTCCATGGCTTTTTTTTTTTCATTGACATGGTAACTGTTCACCGGTTCACGTGTCAGCTGATGAAAGCAGCGATGACCTTTTCCAACAATTGGCCTCTGTCTTTACACTGGATTTCTGCACTTGACTGGAAGCCATGAAGATCACCTTAAGGGCAACTTTCAACCTATTCCTGTGAAATGGCAACAGAACAGAAAATGACACAGAAGTGAACAGACATTTGCAGATACACTGAAGAATAGATATAGGTCCTTTGAGCTTGTGAATGTGAAAAGGTCACAGGTCGTTTCTGAGCATATTCTAGCTGGAGGCAAAAATGCTTTGGGGTAAACATATGGACCACATGCTCAAACACACTGAAAATGAGGTATGAAAGTGACATATGCAAAAGTACCACAAAAATTCCTGCTGTGATCATCATAAGATTACCTTGGAGTGTGAGTTTCAGGCTCACTTTCCAAGGGATGCAAGTCCTTTCATAAACCCTCTAGGCAGCATTCTCACCCTCTCGTTGGTTTGCCCTACCTCAGCATAGCACAAAAAGTGTTTTGTCTCTTCCAAGCCCTAACTGCTAGGACAACTGTGTAAGACGTGATTCTTTTTGGGAGGGGGGATAGGAAAAATAAATCAGAAGGTTTGATTATAACCTTTAAAAATCAATTTTTAAAAATTGGTATGGTTCTGTACTTTTGAAAGACAGACATCTTAAATAGTACCTAACTGTGTTTTGGCACACACATGGATGACTCTTGGGATGGGCAGGCTTCCATATCCATATTTATGGGAAATATGTCAGAATGTAACCCATCCCACTGTCTATGAAGAGATCAACAATTACAAGTTATCGTTTCCCTGTCATTATATTGCTTTGCTTCTTTTCAAAGGCTGACATAGAAATTGCTGTGCGATGGAAAATTATCAATCCTCAGAAGAAAATAGAACACCAGCTCTTATAGTTGAGTAGAAGAGTGGTACGTGTAACGTTTCACTTCTCTTCTCCTCTTTGGGTGGTGCAATGTAACTCATATTATCACATATTATCAAGGAAGTGGCATTTCACAGAATGACTACCAGCCTGGCGGGGAGGGGGTTCCATAAACTGGATTTGCTACTGATGACACTAACAATTCAGTGACATTAAAAAAAAAAAAAAAAAGGTGTACCATTTCCAAAAGGTATGGGGACCTTTGAAGAAATAATATTGCCTTTTCTTTGACTTTCACGCTCCAGTTCATCCCCAACAGATAGGTGCAGTAAAAACCTGTATCCGTGATGTGAACAATATACTTCCTTTAATACCAGTCCCAAGTGAAATGAAACCAGGCAGGAAGGGCGTGATAATCTCCCTGATTTTTCTAGTTAACAGTTCTCCAAACAACAGACTTGTGATTCTTGTTGTTCCAGCAAGTCGGTCATTTATAAATGGATTGTGTCCAAAAATTCCACTTGTATATTTGGAATATGGAGTGTCAAGTATTGGTGCCATACATGCAGTTTAAAAATGATAGTTATCCAGACTGGCCCATACGCATCTACTTCATTCATATTTTGCTGATGGTGTTGGAGAGACAAATAAGTATGCAGGATTCAAAGAGCAGTAGTCTGCCTTGGGGAGACAATGTGTGGCACAAGATCTAAAAACAATCTCGTTATGATTTCTACCACTTTCAGGAAGGAAGGAAGTAAAGAAGGAAGGGAGAAAAGAAGGAAGGGACGGATAATCACATTAACCATGATCCAACCAGGAAACAGAAACCATTCTGAGTATTTTGGTTTCTCAGGAGACAACAAAGCTGAGTAACCATTAAGAATTGGTGAGGCAACCCAGAGATCAGCAGCAGCAGGAAGTTACTAGCACATCTGGAGTGGAGGGACAAAAGGAAGAGGTGGTGTTAACAGAAGCCAGACGCCAAACTGCCCTGTGGAAGCTGGAACTGCAGTGCGCCTGTCCAGTGAGGGCTGGAGCCATGGAGGAGCTGCTCCAGATGCTGTCAGGGAAGAACCTATGGATGGATTCAGGGAAGGATGAGGAGAAACACTATAGCTTTTCTCTTCCTCCCACCATCCAGTTGCCTCTAGTGCCTTCCATTGACCGAACCCAGCCAGAAACCAGCTGACACAGGCTCCTAGGGAATTCAGCCTTCAGGGGTCAGCCTCCTGCAACACAGAGCAAAGCAGGGAAGGGCCAGAAATGGGTCTGAGGATTCTCAAGTCAGGCCTGGCACATGAGCCAACTAACTAAAAAGAAGGGGGGGGGGTTGGGGGGGCAGGAAATCTAACCTCGATTTTAGCAGATTCAATAGGACAGGGTTGCTTATTAGCTCTAAGAATAAGTATCATGCACCATCAACATGAGAAGTCAAATTATGATACAACAAAGATAACACTACCAGACATCAATATGTGAGATGCCACAAGATAAACCATGACAGCTGCCGGATAATCATGAAATGGAGATATCAGGAATTGGCTGGGTTCTAGTTCAGAAAGAAGGAAGATGGAGATGAAATCAAGGCTTCTGTAGCAGAGCAGGCACCTTGATGGAGACAAACGGCTGTTTTGCTGGGTCGAACACTATGTACTGACAGCCAAAAGACAAATGGAACCTGAGGAAAGGTATTGGACTCCTTGGTCAGGGAGAGTGGGTAGCAGGCGAGTGGCCCATGGTCCTACCACAGATGGCCCTAGTCTAGTCTAGAAGCCATACTGAGTAGGTGCGGTCGCATTGTAAAGTGTGACAACGCATGTAAAGACAAAAGGAGGCTGCAGGGCAGCATGTTTCTGCAAAGGTTCTGGTTAGAGAATGGAGCAAAGAGATATTAAGAACAAACACCATGGTAATGGTTGCACAACAGTGTAAATGGACTCAATACCACAGAGCTGGGTACTCAAAGAAATGGTTAAGATGTTAAGTTCTATGTTATGTGTACTTTACCACAATATTTTTTTAAAAAAGAAAAGCAAGTAACACCAGTGGACAAAAACCTGGGTAATAAATCACCCACTAGTCTCCCCTTGCAGTCTGCAAGCTTCTCAGGGAGGAATTTGCACCTCATTTGTCTTAGTAATCCCAGGGCCTTGAACAGTGTCTGACACACAGTAGGTGCTCATTGCAATTGTTCAATGAATAAGTGGGCTGAGGTGAAACTGCATTAAACCATGAGAGAAGAACCACCATGCAGATCTCATGGATGATGCTCTGAAGTAAGGTGGCAGCATGGTGGCCTGCTGGAAAACCCCAGAGGCAGCCAGACCTGTGTGGGCAGCTGCAGTCAGAAAATGAGATGGTTCTTTTTGAGCAAATATGCAGAGTCATAAATAGTACAGGCCTATGCAAATGGCCACAGCTGCACAGCGAGGGCTGGAGTGTGCACTGGGCACAGAACACATTGCTAACCACCAAATTCTTCCCAGCTACCCCTCAGCTCAGAGGGGGCGGGGACTGCCACCCAGAGTGGGGACCCACTGAGAGGGAACAAGATCGTCACCATTGTATTAGGACTTTATAAGGCGGCTCCTAAGAGGTCCTGAGGAGCCTGTGTTTCCAATATTATCTCCCTATGAAAGTGCCCCAAGCACCGTTTCAAGAAGACATTAAGAAATAATTGGCGCCGGCCAAGTGGCGCTGTGGTTGGGAGCTGGCTTGGGATGCCAGCGGCCCCAGTTCAGATCCCACATACGAGGGCCAGTGACACTGCCCTCTAAAAAAAAAAAAAAAAAAGAGAGAGAGAGAAATAACTGATGTGTGAAGTTCTTAGGTAATGTATAGCATCTGTAATATAGGAATTTTTATTGTGACCCTCTAAGTGTACTGGAGTCTCTCTCCTTTACAGGGGGGCTTTAACAGAGAAAACTGCAATATTTGATTTGTATGGCCTTCTGAAAACCTCTCAGGGGGCAAGGATGAGAGTGGGGCCCTGAACAAAACCAATGAGAAGACAGTGCTGCTTATTAGCATTTTGAAAGAAAGAACCACACCCTATTTATATTTGTCTCATGTTCCCTTTCCCATAGGCAAGAATGTCGCCCTGTGCCTGCCTGACTCATAGACTCAAATATTTGTTGAATGAAATACTCCCATCAGAGAAGTTATAATAACAACTTTCTAAAATAAATTTTGAAAGAAAATGAAAAATATCAAATACATTTAGTTATAACTACAATATTACCAACGACACAATGAAAATGTATTGAATGCAGATTAAGGTCCAGGAACCACGCTAAGCTACAGAGTAGTCCACACAGGATCCTAACACACACAGCAATTGACCGTTCACACTTAGGAAACTGCTGCCTGCCAGCCAATGGAATCAAAGCCTCAGTCTTATTTGTATTTATGTATTCTCCACCTTCCTCCATAAAAAATTTGAAGTCACCTACAAGAATACAAACATCAAAATAAGATCTTAAAAGTGTTTTAGTTTCCCCGGGCTGCCATAACAAAGGACCACAAACTGGATGGCTTCAATAACAGAAATTTACTGTCTCACAGTTCTGGTAGCTGGAAGTAAGAGATCAGGTTTTTGAAAGGTGGTTCCTTTGGAAGGAGCCAGGGAAGGATCTGTTCCAGGCTTCTCTCCTTATTCCTGGTTGTCCCTTGGCTTTTGTCAGCATGACTCCAATCGTCACATGGCATTCTTCCTGTGTGCACGTCTGTGTCCAAAAGTCCCCTTTTTATAGGAACACAGTAATATTGGATTAGGGGCCCACCTTACTCCAGTATGACCTCATCTTAATTAATTACATGTGCAATGGTCCTATTTCCAAATACGTCCACATTCTGAGGTTCTGGGGGTTAGGACTTTGACATGAATGTAGAGGGGATACAATTCAACCCATAACAAAAAGTGAAAATGAAGGCGGCATGGGGGAATTCCCAACAAACAGAATATGCACACTTATCTCCTCACCTTTCTAAAACCTCGCTAAATTAATAAAATAAGAATAAAAAGTTATTAATCCACATGCAAAAAGAGGCTCTAGGAAAGACAATAGTAGCTAGGAGATGGAGGGTGGATAGCAGAGAGAGGAGAGGTAACTGACCTGGCAGAGAAGAATGAAGTTACAACCTAAGGCCAATGGCCCGGGAGGCATTTTATCACTCCACAGAACCCCAGAGACTGGGAGATGCCAGATGCCAGCAGAGGCCGGGGTCAGGCAAGAAGCTCGACACAGGCATGGGTTTAAGCATCTGTATTCAGACACACTGGTCCTCCTCCCCACCTCACACAGCCAGGTGACCGTGTTTCCCAAGTAGCTTCCTAAAAGAACCGGGGGATTTCTTTTTGGAGAGACTGAGTAGAAAGACCTAACCCAGAGGGCACCAGGCTTGTAAGAGGGCTAGAGTACACAGGGTAGGCACAGCGCTAACACCAGGGATATTAAGAGAAAGCCCACATAGCTTAAACTGTCAGCCCCCTTCCCCTACACAGATCTTAGAACATCTGCAACTGCAAATGTGAAGACAAAGACAGGAAGATGGATGATTCTACACTAGAGACCCAAACAGCCCCAGGGGACTATCCTGTGATAGTTGTATTTAAGGTTCCCCAACAAAAGGCTGGCTCCCCACCTGGTTATCCTATGGTGATTCCTACCAATCAACAACTCCTGCCTATGTTAATAGAACTTCAAGTGAGCTTTTAGCATCTCACTCTTAAACACAAAAGGACAACTAGACCCTGGAAAAAAGCCTATGGAAGCTGGACATGGAGTAAATAAACAAAGGAAAGAGAAAAAAAATAAAAGGAATCAAAGAACGTTTTATTAAAAATCAGTAATTAATTTCCCTGAAGAGACAAGGAAAAACAGTATCTACTAAAAGGACAACAATTAAAACACAAGAAAGGCCTCTTGGCAATTAAAAATATGGTAACAAATTAAAACTCATTCAGAATATTAAAGGATAAAGACAAGAAAATCTCTTAGAAAGTAGAAAAAATGTCCAAGAGTTAGAAAATAGGGAAGAAGAGATAAGGAAATAAGGAGATAAGAAAAGAAAAAGATCGATTTTGGAAGTCCAACAGCTGAATAATAGGAGTTGCCAAACAAAGATAAGAGAAATGGAGGGAAGAAAATTATCAAATAATAATAGTAATAATAATAATAATAATAATAAAAGAAAAATTTCTGGAAAGTAGAAACAGTAATAATAAAAGAAAAAAATTTGGAATAAAAACATGTCTTCAGATGGTAAAGGTCCACTGAGAAGCTAGCATGCCAAATGAAAGAACACTCACAACCAAGGTTCATCGTGAAATTTGAGAACACCAGGACTAAAGAGAAGCCCTAAATACACAGGTCACTTAGAAAGTATTAGGAACAAGAATGACATTGCAGGTTAGCTAGTGCAGTCGTTAAGAGCATGGACCCTGGAGCTAACTACCTGGACTTATAATCCAACTTACTAGCTGTGTGACTGGGTAAATTATACTTGACCGTCTCTAAAATAGAGATAACAAGAATCTCTCCTTTATATATAAGGGATAATAGACTTAAAATAGAGCCAGGTTCATTAAAACTGTCATATAAATGTTAATTTATTTATTTTTCCGGACTTCTCAACAGCAACATTGGAAGCTAGAAGACCATGGAATAATATCTTCAAAATTTGAGAGAAAATAGCTTCAAATCTAGAATTCTATACCAGTTCAGCCACACATCAAACGTGAGGACAGTTTAGACATGCAAGGCATCTAGTTCCCTTACATCCCTTCCCAGGAAGAGATTGTTTTCTTAAACAAAACCACAAGCGATGAAGACATAGGAGTATCTCCAAGTTGAGAAATAGCATGCACATCTACCTATTTCTTTCATTTTCATTTTTAGGTATGAACTGTTGACTTCAACATTTCTGTAGATAAGGACTGAGCTCTCTGCACTATATTTGTACCATTTCCCCTGTCCTCCTCTCCCTAACTCAGTTATGTCACAATTTTTATTTGTTAAATCAAAAGTTAGCATTTACAACATTGTGCCTATACAAATAGTATTTGTTTCTGAGTGAACAATGACCAGAAATATGTCCCCTTTCTTGGATATCCTTTTTTCCCCCTGGAGTTAAAAGCTGCCTATTTAAAAAATCAGCCTGATTTCCAATGTCTTTTCCTCCTCCCCCACCCCCAGTGCTCTATATCTCTACTGCATGCCTATCGATAATATTTTTTATAGGCTCAATTATATCAAATCCATTTTTCCCCTTGGGGCCTATTTCCTAGAACCCCCTATCCGCCATTGTTAGGACCGACGTCCTGAAGCACAGTTGTCACCCTGGGACTTCCCTTTACTATCATCTGGAGAATTCCTTTCTCTTTTTTGTGTTGAATCTTCTGTTATCTGAATTCTACTCATAAATCCAGAAACTTTGGAACTAGGAATCTACTACTAGGTTTATTACTTCTCAAGGTGATTCTGAAACGCAGGGAGGATTGAGAAAGAGTGCACTATATCACTTCTAAAAATCAGCAAAAACAAAAACAAAAACAAAATCCAAAAAGATATTTGCATATTGAGAAAAAATATTGCTACAAGTCAAGGATCTCACTCAAGCTCACAGATGTTTTCACAGTAGAGCTACATACACAACTTAATTAATGAACGTGTCAACTGTTTCTTCCTTTTTCTAAGTCATTAACATTTATTCTGGCCTTTAGCAGTTAAAGAGTTTTTCGAAGCTGATATCCAGAAAAAGAAGAAAAAAGATCAACCTTGTGTTTTGATTAATTCCTCTACATTTTTCTTGTGCCTCATCTCTCAAATTTATAGACTCAATTAGGTTTATGGTAAACATTTTTAAATACAAAAAGGGAAAAAAGAATATGGAGTAGAAGTGGGGGAAGAGAGAAACAGGTCTCAGGTGAACAGGCTCAGGACCACACGAACTTGGACTACTAAAGAAAATGGAGGCTGAAACTGAAAACTATTTTCTTTATCTTCTAAACGATGAGTGACCAAAGAAGGAGAAAGGAAGGTGATATCATTTTGACGGGGAGATGAAGGCAACAATGATATTAATTGTTAGGCATTGCCAAATGCCTGATGATAATACCTGTATCTTTCAGCATCAAGAAGCAGTTTTTTTGATATTGCATAAACACCACAATAATTTCATCTTCTTCTTTTTGTTAAATATGTTATCTCTCTCCATTTTAATTATCAGGGGATGTATTGATGACAATGTAAAGCTGATAGCACCTGAAATGACACCTCATCAGGTTGAAAATAGAAAGTCATCAGTCACTATGTAGACAAAAACTTCTTTGTTCTTTCCTTGCAAAAGTTTCACATCCTTAAGTAGATCCTGAATTATATCACTGTATCCACAATATGCAAGAAGTTACCAAACATAGTACTCCAATTTTATCCATCAGAAAATGTCATTCAGAGAAATGTTATGTAAGTGGATTTAAAGGACTAGAATTCCACATAGATTTTTAATGGCTGATTCCTTCCATTGAGAGACTTCACACTAAGGACTAGGACGTGAGTCAAAGCACAGGTTTGCAGGTGAGACGCTCGGGGCCTGGGAAGAGTCAGCCAGCATGGAGGCGCTTCTGACTGCTCTTCATGTCATTTATCTTCTGCATATCAGTGACTCTCCAGTCACCTGTATGATCACTACATCTACATCACGAACACAAAGTGCTCTCAGAAAATTCTAATGTCACAAACATCCTTGCGGAAATTAGTCTCTCAATTCTTGTTTCTTGCCTTCATTGTTCTAAAATAAAATATTCTTATACAGTCACAGACATTTAGGCAACTGAGAGGTGTGATGGACAGTGCTCTTAAACATTGTCAAATTTGAGAGGATGGGGGCAAAACAAGCCAGGGGAGTTGAGGTTGGATAAAATTAAAACTAAAGATGTCTCACTGTAGAGAACTATTTGAATCTCTCCAAGACCAGTGAGAAACACCTAATCAGAAACTAGTCCCTTTTGGCTGTGAGTTGATTATACCTTTTTCTACAATTTGATTGAATGTGTTAATCATTCAGGAAGAGTAGATCAGTCATAAGGAAACACTGGGAAAAAGAGAATCACAGGGACAAATGCTGGCAGAGTTCACTCGAACCCTTTGAGAAGCACCATCCCAGGGACGGCCAGTCACACATAATAGGCTTTGCCATCAAGCAGTCTTTTGGGGTCAGAGATTTGAAGCTCATGAAACTATGCAGTGTGATTTTGGGACATTCCATTGGTCCCTCTATATCTCAGTAACATCATCTGTAAAATGGCAATAATCAGTTCCCGTCACACAGGTGAGCTGTGAGGATGAAATGAGATACCATAAGCTAAGTTGTTAGAACAGTGCTTGTCACATGGTCAGCCTTCGATATCAGCAGTTATTGTCTATACAGTTACTTCGATATCAAATATTGCTTTTTAATAAATGGAATTTAAATGTTGCATTTAAATACTTCATATAATTTAATATTAAATTAAAGTTAATTTAATTAGAGTGTTGTGTGTTTTTTTAATTATGCTTTCCTTGGGGGCCACTGGAGTCTCTTGAACATGGCCCCTCTCGCCATTCCTTAGCAGATTTTGTAAAATCTGAGACTGAAATAGAGCAAAGCTGCTATGGGCAAGTTGCAGAGATCAAGAAAGAAACATACCTATTTTGGCAGATATACCCTAAGTTGTACCAACTGAAAAAACAGTTAACCAAGTTTACTATTTGGAAATGCTGAACAGCCTGCATGAAAAAGTTAGATGACGTGAACTTTTCGCCAAGAATCCATGGCTCTTGCATCACGACAACGCACCAGCTCACATGGCACTATCTGTGAGGGAGTTTTTAGCCAGTAAACAGATAACTATATTGGAATACCCTCCCTACTCACCTAGTCTGGCCTCCAATGTCTTCTTTCTTTACCCAAAGATAAAGGAAATATTGAATGGAAGACATTTTGATGGCATTCAGGATATCGAGGTTAATAGGACGACAGCTCTGATGGCCATTCCAGAAAAAGAGTTTCAAAATTGCTTTGAAGGGTGGACTAGGCTCTGGCATCAGTGCATAGCTTCCTAAGGGGAGTGCTTCGAAGGTGACCATAGTGATATTCAGCAATGAGGTAAGTAGCACTTTTTCTAGGATGAGTTTGAGAACTTAATTATCTGAACTTAATCTTGTATATACCAGATTTTAAAGATTTAGTATAAAAAAATGTAAAATGGAACATTAATAATTTATTATATTAGTTATATTTTGAAATAATGTTTTGGATATATTGGGTTAATAAAATATATTATTGGAACCAATATCACCTGTTTCCTTTTTTTATATGACTGCTAGAAAATTTTAAATTATATATGCAGCTCACATTATATGTCTACTAGATGGTGCAGGTCTAAGCTACTCATGGTGGTCTCATTCCATTACCAAGTGAAGGGTTTAGGAGATTGGGTATGTGTGACGCCCTGACGGCCAATGAAAATGGGGGGCCAGGGGTAAGGCTTCTGGGAGGCTTGTCCTCTCTATTAAAATGGAATATAACACAGAGAGACATCCTTTTTTTCTGCTATGGGTGTTGTCATCACAGTGTGTGTTTCCTGGAACAAAGGCTGCCATTTTGGGATCTTGAAGAGAGCTAGCTTAACACAATAAGCCAGAAAAATAAAGAAAAACTGTGCCCTTGATGAAACAATTGAGCCTCTGAATCTATGGAACTTTATGTTAAAATTATATTTTTTAAGTTAATAAATATCTTGTTAAAGCCTAATTTAAACGGGGTTTCTGTTACTTGCAGACAAAAGCATTCTATGTAACTGGTTCATCTTTCGGCAACAGTGTCAAAAGGCTGTTATCTCTGTGTGTGTTATCTCCCTATTTCATTTATATTTAAGTTTTCCTCTGACTAAAATAAGAGGAAAATTGGAGAAATAGATAATTCTTTTGGGAGCCATTCCAAAATGCCATCATCTTTGGTGTCTGTGAAAAAAAATTCTCAGTGGCTTAACATCTTGGTAGGATACCACTTTTCCTGATTAATACTCCTCTTTTCTTTTTTCTTTTTTTCAATATGTAAATAAGGAGTAGGCCTGGGTCAGGCAATAGAGGACTGATTCATTTCTGTAGTAACACATGTGCCGTTAGCCTGAGTTCTGTAAATGGTGGGGAGGGAACCATTTTTCTGGCCAGCTGCCAGTCTCCAAGCCATGCAGACGTGGTAGTCACTGTCTTTGAAAGCAGTTCTCTGCGGCTTCACGGAGAAGGAGACTTGATGTGATAATCACATGGGAACCAGTAGTAAAAATCTCCAGCACACCACCCCTTTCTCCTGGACTTGATTATATATACTAATATGAAGATTTTAGTGTGCATGACTCTGACCCAGTCATCAGCTGCTTTATTTATCTGTCCTCCCCAAGGTCTAAATATAATAGGCCCCCGACATCAGAAGTGAGCAACTGCTGAGAACTCTGGGCAATGCCTGAAGCATGTAAAAAGCAAGGAAAAGGAAGAAAGTTTTTAAAACAGTGAGAAAAAAGAAAAGGTGTGGGAACCGAGTGTTGAAGCTGAAAGGGACCTTTGAGCACATTCGGTCCAACCCCTTCCCTTAAATATGAGGTAATGGGGCCCAGAGAGGTGCTCTTGGCTCCTTCCTCCTTTCCTTCTACAAACGCTGACTGCTGGCCATGGACCATCTACCAAATACAGGGCTCCGAAGATGGGAAGCCACAGGCAGCTCGGCTCTCCTGGGGCTCTCGATACCAGCTGTTACAGTCAAGGGCAAACCCATCAGGGCAATTTTGCTTTTTGTTGTCTCTTTGATTTGTTTTTTTCCTGCTAAGTCACCACCTCCCTCTATTCCAGATATGAATCAGGGCTGGCTCTCAGACTAGTTCTGTTTTATGTCTTTGCTGGTGGGGTTTGGTTGCCATTCGATTAAGAAAATAAAGCAGTAAATTTTTGCTCAGATATTATTCTGGGGAAGCTTGCTCTATCTCTGTCTCCCTCTCCTGTCCCTCCCTGCCTCACTCCTTTCCTTTTTCTTCTTCCTTCCTTCCTCCCTCCCTTCTTCCAAACATACATTATTTCCCTGAGCAGATTTATTTACCATTTTTATCATATTTATTATTCTTTTTGACCTTCCAAATGACAAAGAAATTTCTTGGTTGGAATTATGATCCAAACAGAACAATGGCGAGCTTAGGATTCAAGAATTGAGTGCTACCCACAGACCCTTTTCTCACTCTTGTCTGAAATGTTTACTTGAAACATAGCTATCCTTTGGAGAAATACAAAATGGGACAATGCTGCATTCTTTGCCCTTTCCTGGAGCCTGGAATGGTAGATTAAAGTTAGAATAGCTGATGGCAAGAAAGATCCACTACATTTACAATCATACCCAAAAGACGAGCCAAGAGGAAGGTCAGCTGTGGTGACAACTCCTTCCCTCTCTCCTTCCATGACCTTAGAATGTTGACTCTTTAACATATTCCAAATCCATCAGCCTCTTCCTCCACCTTTGTCCCATGCACCACCATCACCCAGTTGGGCACAGCCTCCTAAACTGTCTCTGGCTTTCATTCTTTCCTCCTTTAAAAACATTCTCCCTGGAGCAGCCATATAGTCTTTTAACACTATATTGCAAAACCACACTCAGTGGCTTTCCCCAGTACCAACATGCTCTATGTGGTCTGGCACTGGCGTTCCCCATGACCTTACGTGTCACCACTTGCTCCCTAGCACACTCATCCAGCCACACTGACCTTTCTGTTCTTTGTACATCCAATTATATTCTCACCTCAAGGCCTTTCCACTTGCTGTTCCCTCTGCCTGGATTGCTCTCCCTTAGGCACCCACCATAGCTATCTCTTCCCCATTTTTCAAGCCTCAGTTCTGTGTAAACATTCCCAGGTGGTCCTCTCTGATCACCTAGGCCAGCCTCACTCTTAATTATCTCTATACCACTCATCACCATTTGAAGTTATGTTGCTGATTACTTTCTTCTTTTCTTCTTTCCTTCCTTCCTTCCTCCCTTCCTCCCTCCCTCCCTCCCTCCCTCCTTCCCTTCTTTTTCATACCTATTTTTGGGTCTGTTTTTCCACCAAGACCAAAAGTTCTAGGACAGTGCTGGGAATGCCTATCTTATTTGGGGCTTTCTCATTGGAGCCTAGAACAGAATCTGGCAGAGTAAATACTCCATCAGCGTTTGCTGAGCGACTGAGTGAGTGAATGAAGAAATGTGGAGAGGCCTCAAGAGTCTAGAATCAAAGCCCCAGACTAGGGTTGCCAGGTTTCGCAAATCCAAATACAGAGCACCCAGTTACAGTTCAGTTTCAGATGAACAACAGATGCATAAATTAGTATATGTCTCAGATATTACACACATTCTTTGTTTATCTGAAATTCTAATATAATGGAGTGTCCTGTGTTACATCTGGCAACCCCACCCCAGCCCCACTGAGGAGCATGTGTGAATTGAAGACAACAAAGGAGGCCATCTCAAATCTATGCCTATGGACCCTTATGGGTTGGAATTGATCTGAACAATGTACAGAGCTGTTTTGTCTTTCTTCTGCACATTTGTGTGTGTGTGTGTGTGTGTGTGTGCGTGTATGTGTGTGTGTGTACTATTTAACTAATAGTAAGGTGGTTTTGGTAATGGTTTTGCCACCCAACCCTTGCACTCTGAAAGGTACAGAACAGAATATAGAACAGTGAACAATAGAGGTAGGGAGCAGACACAGCCACAGGAAGGTGGGGCTTGTTTCATATTGCCACAGCAACCCCAGCAGACCTTTTGCTAATGGAGGGCTATCCCTGCTCAATCTTTCTCTTCTCAGTCCTGGAGGCAATTGAGGGGGAGGTCAAAAATGGAATAATTAAATAAATTAAACTTTTTCTTGGACTTTGTAACTAAGGGAAAAACTCACATTTATCACAAAAACACATTCAATTCTTCAGTCTCAAAAAATACCAGACTTTATGAGGAAACCAAATTATGCACATCTCATAGCATTATCCTCTTGTGTCCATAAAATGGTTTCAGATGTGTAAAGCACATTGAAAAAATTGCATATATTTCCATTTTCTCCAAAGGTTCTAGTCCAAGGAAAATTTTTTTTTGCCATGGCTTCAAAATATCTGGAAATCATACCATATATGGATCTGCTGAGAAGCGGTCCAAAAGCATGACCCCCCCCCCCCAGAGGAAAGACCCCCCGCCCTTCCCTGGTAAAAGGGGCCTCCAGGGATAGGAGACATTTTTGCATCCAGACCAGGTTGGATCAAGTCCCTTCACAGGATGAAAGGAAGAAAAGCTTGAGGTGCTGTGCTTTGCACTGTTTGAAGGGCTGCAAAGCATCGAGTTCATTCCTAGCGCTGTAAGCTGTTGATCTGCAGGAAGCCCAGAGTTTTTATGTGTCTTAACAAATCTCACATAACGGAAAAATACCTTTAATTAATGCAAAATAGAATATTGCTAAAGATACACCTGGGAGTGTTTTGTTTTGATTGTTTTTGAGGCCAGCAGGGATGCTAATTAACAACAGTGATTGTTCCTTGGACTGATCCAGCCATTTTCAAGGACCTCGGAACAGTTCATGCATTTCCTCTCATTTTCTTCACAATAACTTTTGGTTTTGGCTTTGACATTCCCTCCTTGCAATTATATGGATGGGCGGGTGCCTGAAAATTGAGTGATCTACAATAAGTTGGAAGCAAGAAGCCTACTCTCCCCCACAGTCACCTGTTAGATGGAAACCAATTCAAACTTTCAGTTCAGCTAAGAACTGAGAGGGATACAAAGGTCACAACATTCATTCTATTGACCTATCAACCATACCCAACACCTGCCTTCCCCCTTCAACAACATTGTTACACATTCCTTATTTATTTTTATTTATGCACCTCTCATTCCAAAAAGAATCTGTGACACTTGTAGAACACACAAAGAAAAAAATACATAAAATTTAATGTAAATACATATAACATATAAAGAAAGCATCTGATACTTTTTTTTGTTCTCGGCTCTAAGTACATAGAACTTTCCAGAGCAGTGGCTTAATGATGGGTCAACCTATAAAATACCAGATTAGTACACTGCTCAGTGTTGAGAATAAGGACCTCAAAAATCAGGCCCTCAGATGCTGGCTGAATGAAAGACTAAAACAAGCAGAGAATGGACACATGCCTAAAAATAGGGTTTTACAAATATACGAGTATGCAAACATGAACCGTTCCTTCATTGCAGGGAAACTATGCAGAGCGTCTGCTCGGCACCTTCACAGATAACTGAGCAGGAGCTTTTGTACTGGGATTCCTGGTAAAGCACCATCTGTTTCCATCAACTCGTCTCAGCTTTCTCATTATTGTAGCATTTTCCCCAGTCAGCCAAAATCTCCTTCTGGTTAACGCCCCTGGATAAAAGGTGTAAGTATGTACCACAGCGCTAAAACACATTCCGAGGAAAATTGTTTCACAACTCAAATTTTGTGAATTGAACTCTATTTTAAATGTATCCAGTGAAATGGGGAAGGAGTTGGGTAGGGGGTCTAGTGTTTAAAGAAGTCCTTCAGTGAAATCATTACTTTAATTTGGTATTAATTTTTTTTAATTTTCTAAGTAATACACACTTGTAATAAGTCAAAGAATACTGTACAGAGAGGTACAAACAAAAGCTAATAATCTTCCCACTGGCTGTCATTTTGCCCCAGGTGATTAATACTGACAGTTTGATATAGGTCCTTCCATCCTATTCTCATAAAAATATATGCAAATACACACATATACTTACTGAGGGTTTGGTGGAATTTCAGTTCTTGTTTTCATTCTCTTTATTAAAACCAAGTCCATTATACACATTAGCCTTTGTTTTTCACTTGGCTATATAGCCCAGTAAGCCCTCCATTCAGCACTTAGGCTCTGTCTCATTATGTTTGATAACAGCTGTAGTTACCAAACACTCCACAGTGTAAATATATAATGATCCGCTCAACCACGTCCCTTTAGATGGACATTAGTTTTTTTCCTAGTTTTTCCTTTTTACCGCCACCAACAAGGCTTCAGGGAGCATTTCAGTACAGCCTTTCCTGTTGGACTTGCTTACTTTTCGAGTTGAGATTTTTGCATGCCAGTTTTCCTTAAAATAATTAGCACTAACGTAACAGAGCATGGAAATACCTTGGAGCAATCTACTATCTCTTTTTTAAAAAATGCATGTTTATACATCGATGGAGCCGAACACCAACGAGCTGCAAGCTAGCTTTCTGTGTTGAACAAGCGCAGCAGCTGCTCCTGGCTGGAGGCAGGAAGTGTGGGTCCCACACAGCTTTGATCACCCCATGGCCTTTCCACACTGGAAACAAGTTTTCCCCATCTGCAGGCTCTGTAACCGGTTTGTGAACTTTCACTCTTCTAGAAACTTCAGAGATGCATGAAAGTCTGAACATTCGGCCTCCAGACCGTGTCAGCTGTGGAGTCCTTCATAAAACTCCAACCTATTTATTCAGCTGGAGGGTGTGTGTGTGTGTGTGAAACTCCAGCAATGGTTTGTATATTTGTTGCATGCAAGTATATAGCACGTCAGGGCATCAGACATATTTTGGAGCCATTCAGCTCAAAAAGAAAAACCCCAACTTTGAATCTATATTGCCCCAGGAAGTGATCATAATTCTTGCCACTTTGGCTGTGATAGTAGAGTTGCAAGATCTAAGAAACAAAAAAACAAGATGCCCAGTTAAATTTGAACTTCAGATCAACCACAAATAATTTTTTGTTATTTTAGTATAGTATAGGTGTATAATGTCTAATATTTTATTCTAATATTGCATGGGACATACTTATACTAAAAATTATCCCTGGCTTATCTGAAATTCAAATTAAATGGGGAATCCTGTATTTTATCTGGCAACCCTAAATGATAGAAGAAATTTGCTCCCTGTCCCTTATAATATAATAAGATGATGATGATAGATAGATAGATAGATAGATAGATAGATAGATAGATAGAGAGAGATTTAATTAAGATGAGCTCATACTAGAGTAAGGTGGGCCCCAAATCCAATGACTGGTGTTCTTATAAGAAGAGGAGAGGACACAGACACATAGGGAAGAAGGCCATGAGATGATGGAGACAGAGATTGAAGAGACACAGCTAAAAGCCAAGGAAAGCAAAGGATTGTCAGTAACCACGAGAAGGTAGGAGAAAGGCCTGGAACAGATGTTCACTCAGAGCTGCTAGAAGAAGCCAGCCTTGCTGACACCTTGATTTTGGGCTCTGGACTCCAGAATTGGGAAGGAATTCATTTCTGTTGTTTTAGGGCACCCAGTTTGTGGGAACTTATTATAACAGCTCTAGGAAACTAATACACACAACTAACCAGCTCATGGCAGCGCTGATATTCAGCCAGGTCTGTTTGCCTCTGGAGATCCCAGTGTTTGCCTTTTTGCTGCCCTGCTTCCCAATGTAATAAACGCCCATGAGAGTTTTCAATGAAACCAGCCCAGTACACGTCAGCAGTGACACTCAGGTAAAGGCTGAGATCCCTGTGGGTAGGGCTTGACAGTCTATGGAAAACACGAACCCACAGATCCAGCAAATATATCCTAGGTTTGTATGCTGGGTTCAGTGATGCTCTTCAGAGGGCAACACAAACTACCCACACTTACTGGCTGTGTGGCTTTCGGATCATTGCTTAGCCCCTCTGTGCCTCAGTTCCCTCACCTGCAAAATAGCACCAGCTTTACAGGGTCACTGTGAGGATTTAAACGAGTTGACACATCTCGAGCACTGAGAGAATGGTGCCTGGCACTTGGTAAGCAGGGCAGGCATGTTGGCTGTCCCAACTGTGACAGTCTCCATAGGGGGGTGTATAACTCACGTCTGTCTCTAAAGATAAGCAGCATTTTGACAGAAGAAGGAGTAGGAGGGTTATTCAAGCTGGAAAGAGGAAAGGCCAGCTGAAAGTCTAAATGAGACAGGGAAAACACTATGAAAGGGGAAATTCACTAATCATTTACAGCCCCATTCACATCATTGTCAGGAGGACTGGGCCCTTGTTTGCTGAAGGCATAAGAAGGTGAGGCTGCTGAGCAGGAGAGACATGGGTGAGGGGCAGTGTTGGGATGGCTTCTCCAGCAAAGCTGATGGGACACACATGGGAGGGTGGGACTGGCTGTGACAGGAGGGGAAGCTGGGAGACAGGAGACCAGCCCAATGGGGCGACACTCAGAGCTCTGTGCAATGAACCCTCACCACCAACAAAAGCAATCATCTTTGAAAAAAAATTTGTTTCTCGCTGGGCCATATGGTTTTATTTGGGGGAATCAAGGAAAATGACGAACTCCTTCTCCATGGTGGGCACAGGCCAAGCACACAGCCTGTCCTTGGGGCCCAGGGAAGACCTTGGTGAAGGGAAAAGAGGAAGACAAAGTGTTGGTAACTTTGGTACTGCCTTCCTGAAACTTAGTACACGCCAGGCCTCATGCTAAGAGCTGCAGATACCCAGTGACTGAGAGTTTTGGCCCTTGGGACCTCACCAGCCAGCCAGAGGACAGACCAGTAAATAAATAATTACAATAAAACGTTATTGCATTACGATTAACAAGGCCATATTAGGGGTGAATATAAAATGCCTTAAAATGTAGATTAAGAAACAATCTAACCATGTAGCAGAATAAAAGTATTAGGATTAAAGGGAATATCAGAATTTCAAAAGAAAGAACGTTTCTGAGCTAACTTTGGAGTCTCTGAACCACCCATGATGAAAACAGATTCTTAATCAAATCCAGCTTTCATTTCCAGGCCGAGCTGTAGGCCCTTCTGTTTCCCACTTAAGCCAGTAAAACATTTTATTCCAACCTGGTTGTCTTCCATCACCTGTCAAGTAGAGCCACTTTAGATATAAAGTGGTCTCTCCAGGGGGATATAAAGCAAACTCCCTCATCCCCAGAGAACTCTCTGGATCTTTGCTGTTACTAAAAGAGATCCATAAAGTAAACAAACAAACAAAAAAACCATAAAATTAGTTGATCTGGCTAATATCTCCATGTCTGGTTCTGAGGGCTCTTCAGACAAGAAACAAGTCTGTTCTCTTGGTTTAATCTGGGCACTCTTGGCTCCTGGCACAGAAGTGTTCTACAAACTCCGACCATAATCCTTCTCTCAGTGTGTGTCTGGGCTGCAATGTTTATGTGTACGATCGCCAGAAACTTGACTGCTGCTGTGCAGACATCGTCTCAACATATGATCACCCAGCAATAAGAACTAGAAACCCTGGCACCTCTAGAGGGTGAAACGATGACCTCCAGGAGCCTGATGCACAATCAGAACTCAGACAGCGGTGGAGGTCGGGATTGACGGGGGCCCCAGAAGGTAATGTTCTGTCCTCTAGCTCAAGCTGAAGAATGACCGCCAGCGGGCAGTACAGTACCTATCGGCCACTTGAAGCCCACGGCTTAATTATCAGGACTAACACGATGGCTTCTGTATCAACATGGCTTTACTATTAGTTCAGCGGAATTCTAGCCCAGGAGGATAAGGCCTTGAGCCAATAAGATCCTCCAATACTTATTTATCTGAACAACAGACTGCTCAACCAGCATCTTGTCAGGACGATGGGCTGTTCACCTGAGCAAATGGTCCATTTCTCAGGACAGCAGGGCACTCAACTAGGCGAACCCACCTGCCTATCAAGTAACTATGTATTTATCATGTCTCATTTCATTTTTTTTTTTTTTTTAGCTGAGCCATTCTGCTATCTGTTGGCAGCTCAGCGGCAGCTCAGCTTGGGCTGGGCATCGAACTGCTGTTACTCAGAGCTCAGCTCGCACTCTTGAGCGAGCTCTTCACCAACTGAGCCACTTGGCTGGCCCTTCAAGTCTCATTTCAAAACTCCTCTTTGTTGTGTCCACAGCCCTAAACAATTTCATCATAAACTTTGCCCAATTCTAATCCAATTCCTGAATTTAAAGACCCACCTCAAAAGGCTTGAACTCAGACTCCCAAACTCTATGAATATAATCTCCTTCTGAGACATTACTAGGACCTCACCAAGGTGACGCTTCCCCTTATGATAGCAAATAACAAACTCAGCTTTCTTTGATCAACAGGTGATTCTGGTGGTCTTTGAGGAGAGTCAGCCAGTGATATCCTCGAGGGTTTCAATGAAAAAAATTCAATGAAGGGTCTCCTTACAGTAGGATTATGGGAATAAACAAGGGGTAGTGAGGCATTCAGGAACCAGTAGATGTGGAAAGCCACTATCACCCTTAGGGCTGAAGGGACAAGGGAGGAAACAGTATCACTGGACCCTGTGAGAGGGGGAAATGTAGACTAGGGGACACTTGGCAAAAGCTGTAGTCATCAAGGCATACACCCAGGTCACACATGGGGAGCGCATAGGAGGGGAGCAGGGAGAAAACGTCACCACCTCTCGCTTCTCTTGCTTCAGTTGCCTGCTGGTCCCTTCCACTGACCAAACCCCAGTGTCAGCCTGCAAGCAAGGGACCCAGACAATGCAAAAATCTGCCTTTGGGGGGACAGAGCATGGCAGAGAAGAGAGGATCTGTGTGAATGTGGGGAGGAAGTGGTGGGAGGAACCAATGGAGAATGACTAGTGCAAAGCATAACAAATATCTGTTGAATGAATAAATGAATCCCCATTAGCCTCCAGCAACGTGCAGAGTAATTAATGTTTATTAATGAATGAATTATACTGACTATAAATTCTTTCTACTTAGGTTTTTGGTTTCAGAAGTCATAATCAGTAAATGTCAATTTTGTTTTTTTTGCTTATAACTTCATCTTAAGCCAAGATCAATAAAGAACTCAAAGAATAAGGAAAACTGGAAATAGTTTAGAGATTTCATAGATATTGTCTGTGGTATAATTTGGCTTTAAGCCTGGACTTAGGAGTTGTGGCACAAATAATTCTTCACCTTACTCCCTAAAATGTTACCAAACCAAAACTTTGTGTCTGGGGAGCTTATCATAATTGCAAAAACTACCCAGATCACATTTTCTGGAAGGAGTTGAAAAGGTTAGCAAATTAGGAAATACCACCAAATAAGTTGCCAAAATAATTTTTTTGTAATGGTCTGTTTTGAATTTTATAGCCTAAAAGAATGTGAGCTAATGAGGGTTAGAGCCAAGGAAGCAAATGAAGTTTTGGAGCCAGCTGCCATGTGATAGCTACTTCCCATGATAATTGCTAAAAAGCTCCAGTTCTGAAATCAGAGAGATTTCATCTCTCTGGTTTTGAATCTCCTCCTACGTGACTTTGAACAAATTAATGATGCGGTGTCCTCATCTGTAAAATGGGAATGGTATTCCATTTTGGCCACCAACATTCAGTCATCCTCTTTCAATGCTCTGTCCTATATCCCAGGATTTGTCACAGACGCCATTTCCTGGGTGGATCTTGATAAGAAATACTCTCTGACAATGTTATGTGCGGCTCTGTGCAGGATGTGGAAGTTCAGGCTTCAGCAGATGTGAAGTTCTGCAGCAACTTCTAAGTTTATCTTTCTGGTTACCAGTCTGATAGCTGCAGGATGGCTATGACCGGCTGGGACCATGGGCAGCAGTTGCTTCTAGTCTTCCTGATGAGCGTGGTAGCGGCAAGTTCTTTCACAGCATCAGTATTTTCAACTTCTTAAGATGAGCATCTAATTCCTTCTGTGAAATCCTTTCCTACTTGAAATCCCTAAGGTGGTTCCTGTTTTTTAATTGAATCCTGGGTGTTAGGTTTCATGACTAAAGAGTGCCTTTTGCAGAAATAGTCCTTGAGGGTCGCCTGAGTGGTGCATTGGTTAAGAGCTGGCTTGGGATGCCAGCGGCCCGGGTTCAGATCCCACATATGAGGGCCAGTGACACTGTCCTCTACAGCTAAGATGGTGAACAATAGCTCCACCTGGTTGCCTCTATAGCTAAGATGGCTGGTGACGGTGTAGGCTGCAGCCCCTGCTGCAGTGGGCTGCCATAGGCTACAGTGAGTGGCCGGCCACCAGCATGAGCAGCTGGCAGCCAGTGTGAGCTGCCAAGAGCCGCTGTGAGCAACCATCCAGCGGCTGGCGACCAATCTGCCTCATCCGGGAAGAGTGCAATGAGGATACCAACATGGGCCAGTGAAGCAACATCCTCCGCAACTAGACTGAAGAACAAAAGGACAGCAACTTGTCTGTTCCCCCTTCCCAATTCCCCAATGCTGTTCCCCTCTGCCAATTCCCCAATAAAATCTCTAAATATATATATATTTGCTGAACTAGGCTTCCTGGTAAGAAAAGTACAATTTACAAATTTCAAACATATATTTAGAAACCAAATGCAATTTTCCTTGACCAAGAGCCACTAACAGCCATCAAGACAGAATCTTTTAATTCAAATGATTATTCCGCTCAATGGAAAATAAGCACTTTATGTTTGTTTATTGTTCCCCCGTCTAATTTGATGTTGTACTTAAAGCAATATAAATGGATTAGTAATTTTGGTATTGTTTTAATTAAAGACAGAAGAAAATTGGACAATTTGTTACCAACAGTCATTCTTTGCCAATTCTGCTGAAATGCAGTGGGCTAGAAGATGGCGCCCCTCATACTGTGTCCCCCCTTCCCAATCCCGGCACTTTCTGTAAATACTGTATAGCATATAGTTGAGAACATTCCATACTCTATTAATGCAGCACTCGCACCCATCCCAGATAAGACTGTAATCTTCTTGAAGGCAGGTTTAGCCCTTTGGGGAAACTCTCAGTATGGCCTTCCGCAAACTAAAAATATTACCGAGGAGGTCACGCCCCACAGATTTGCTGAGAGAACCGTCAACTGAGCCTCCAACACTGCTTTCTTTAGGCCTGAGTTTTTCAAAGCCAAGTCCAGTCCTCACTTGCCTCCAAAATCGAATTAATCTTATCTCATAGCTAATGAAACTGATTATATGGCACTTTGTAAATATCCACGGTACTCCCCAAAAGGTAAACAGCCGTAATGGTCAAGATCAAAGCCTCAGGTGTGGGGTGCTACTATTATGGCTTACGGGTCATGCCTGCCTGGGAAGAACAATAAACACAGTCTGCTTTGATCATGTCACTCTCAACACAGCACCTTGGGTGGTTCCCCGCTGGCTTCAAAAGCCCACACTTTTTGGTGGACTCGCCCTCCATGCCCCTGCCACCTGGTCCCAACCCACCCTCCCAACCTTAACTCCCACTATTCTCTGCACCTACAAACAAACCCGTCATGTGCACTGCACGTAGCTCATCACTAGCCTCGTGGCCTCAAAATACTCTCTCTTCTCATTCCTCTGCCTCTGGTCGTCTGCTTCACTCTGCATCACCCAGCTCAGCCCTGCCTCTTCTCTGAACCATGACATAATGACCCCCCACTCAGTGCAGGAAGAGCAAATAACAGAGGATGCTTCCTGCGTACTCACTAAGCATTTCACATGTATTCTGTCACTCTAATTCTCAAAACAACTCTACAGGTGGAATGACTGTCTCCCTTTTATGGATGAGGAAACTGAGGCAAATGCTATCGTATTTTCAGACTGCGTGACTGAACCCTCAAAGAGTATTTACAGCTCACTTATGCTCCCGAAGAAAAATCTGGGTAATTTTCTCATAAAACAACTGGGGGACATCTGTAAGGTTTCTTGAACAAAGTAGTCAGTACTTTTAAAATTCAATATAATAATCTCAAAATTGCAACAGTGTATATATGATATAAATTATTTTATAGCCAATCAGCACATGAAAAGATACGTAACATCACTTCTAAGGACGTGCAAATCAAAATCACTTCACACCCATTAAAATGGCTATTATAGTACACACACACACATACACACAGAAAAAATAAGTGCTTGTGAGAATGTGAAGAAATTGAAACGCTTTGCATTGCTGGTGGGAATGTAAAATGATGCAGTTGCTATGGAAAACAGTATGGCAGTTTCCCCAAAAAATGAACACAGAATTACCATATGATTCAGCAAGTCCACTTCTAAGCATATACCCAAAAGAATTGAAAGCAAAGTATCTGCATACCTATGTTCACAGCAACATTATTCACAAGAGCCAAAGGGTAGAAACAACCCAAATGTCCATCAACACATAAATGGATAAATAAAATATGGTATACACATGCAATGGAATATTATTCAGTCTTAAAGAGGTCTGAAATTCTTACATGTGTTACAACATGGATAGACACTAAGGATATCATGCTAAGTGAAATAAGCCAGTCACAAAGGGACAAATACTGTGTGATTCTGCTTATATAAGGAACCTAGAGTTGTCAAGTTCATAGACACAGAAAGTAGTGTGGTGGTTGCCAGGGACTTGGGGGAGAGGGGATGGGGAGTTATTGTCTAATGGGTAGAGAATTTCCATTTGGGATGATGCGAAAGTCCTGAAGATGGATACTAGTGATGGTTGCACAACAATGTGAATATACCTAATACCAGTGAACTGTACACTTAGAAATGACTAAAATGATCAATTTTATGTTATATATATATTTTATCACAATAAAAGAATAATTTATGAAAATGCTTTTATATCATACATTTGGTTCTCAAATACCCTGCAGGGAAGCAGAGGAGACATTAGGATCCCTCATTGCTAAAACACAGAAAGTGAGGCTCAGAGGGTCCATTGACTTGCTCTAGATGTGTCCAGAATCCCCTGGGGATCTTGTTACAAAACAGAAATTGGATTCAGTGGGTCTGGATGAGACTCTGCATTTCTTACCAGTTTTCAAGGATGCCCGGTATCCACAACCACAGCCCTGGGTCAGGACCAGGACTCAAAACCTGATTCGTTAGACTCATGATCAACAATTCTTTTAACTCTTTCTGGGAGTCCCTCGGAAATCACTCCACCCTCCCAAGGAGCAAAAGGAGAAGAGGGCCACTGAGATCACAGAACCTCATTATCTTGATGGATTAGCTCAGATTTTTCCAGATGACTATAACCAGCCTCACCTGTTTTTGTGAATGTTCTGGACACACAGGGAAAACCTAAGTTACACATTTCTTTGATTTACACACGTTGTTTAAAACTATAATAGATTTTAATTTGACTGCAAACTAGTTGAACCACTTAAAGCTTCCTTAACAAGATTAGTTGTCAGGTATATTTCACCTAAGGAAGAAGCCCTAATCCCCAGATGCACATTAAAAACAGTGTAATTTTTTAAAATATTGATGCCTAGGACCTACCCCCAGAGAGACTGATTCAGTTGGTCTGGCGGGTTTTTGTTGTTTTATTTTTTTAAGTTCTCCAGATGATTCTAGTATCAGCCAGGGCTGGGAACCATTGACCTAATGAAACAGCAACCCAAATGCAAAATATTTAACAAATTGCATTAGTCTTCATTCTTGGTTGAGATTACCAGGCATCAGGAGAAAAGTCTGGTATGTTTTATTTGCTAACTGCAAGTGCAAATGAGATATTTTAGGCATTTTATTGGGTCTACATTTACTTCAGGAGCAAACTTTATGCAAAATAATGCAACATTGTATGTCCCTAGTAACACGAAAGTTAATTTTAGCACCATTAAACACCCAACTGGACCCACCAGTCTATTTAAAACCATGGCTGGGCATATGGACTTAATTCAAATCAACAGTTATTTTACTACCACTGCTGAAATAAAACTTGTTACAACAGCCATATTGATGGTACCCTTCTTGTTGATTATCATCATTCATATTCAGCCATAATTTGGATAGTGCCAACAAACATTTCCAGCCAAGGACACTTCAGTATAATGTATATAAATTGTGCCTTATTGATCACAGAACATCTGCTGGCACTTAAGTTATGTTGACATATAAACATGAACACACGTTTGCGAGTTTGCATTTCTTATACATAAAATCATAATTTATAATAAAATGAACACTGTTAGGCTTTTTTTAAAAATCACTCCCATAAAGATAAAGTGATGTAAGCAGGAGTTTTAATTATAAAAATCATCAAAAGAATGTTAAATCCTAAAGTGTTTCTTAACAATTTATGGAAGAAAAAAACATTATTTTTCTTTTTTGATACCATCTAATTGCCTTTTGCCAGTTGATGTTGAAAAATAATTTGCCAAGTCATAATTACTAAAATCGGAAATGATAATGTAATGAAATAGTGTTTTCTTAAGATAGCTAGATCTATCTTTTCTTATATTTAAGATTTCAGGAGTCCATGGTAAGACTGTGCAATTGGTTTCTTGGGGCACATTTCCCATAAATAGATTGGCATAAGCAAAGTAGAGCATGATTGTTAAATAAAGCTCATGGCCAAGTCTCAACCCCTGTCATGAGTGACTGCTGCTAAAACTCTATTAAGAGTGAAAAGCTGCAGTTTTTCCCATAGAAAACAAGATAAACCAGGCAAACAGTACGCAGGTGTTGACCTGCCCTACTGCTGCTCAAAGTCTAGGAACAAGCCAGGTGACCTCATCAGAGGGCACCCTTTCTAACTCCAGGGAGTGAAGAATGAGCTTCCAGGGGAAGTCTAGCAACCACTGGTTCCCAGGCATGTGTGCAAAACCTTCCCCATCACTTCCTTTGCTGTGTTCCATAGAGAGAGCTGACATTCCTAGAGGGCACGTGCTAGGTCTAGAAGAATCTATGCCATGTATGTTTTATAACAAGAATAATATTTTGAAAATATGAATGATTTGGGTTTTTTTTTATTCCATTCCCACAGTCACATTCCCTGCAGACATTCTGTACTTAGCTCCAGGATAGAGGGAGAGACAACGCCATCTGGGAAGGACAAGAATACAACCTAGGGGCATAGATGTACCAGACACATGCGCAAGTCAAAGAAAGTCTTCCAGGTCTGAGAGAAAGGTCATGGAGCAGAAGTCGGGGGAGCAAACAGTCACACCCATGGGTGTGTTCTCGCCCCCCACTCTGGACAGACATCCTGGCACGGGGTAGAGCCAAACTTTAGACAGATTTTGGGTAACCTGGGAGGCTTTGTAACTCCACTCTTCACGGGGAACTCCAGAAAGTGACTCCCATTACTGAGTATCCCCAATATAGGCCAGCACTGCAGGGTAGAAATGGCCACCCAGCAAAGTCCTGAGAAGGGTCCAGAGTTGGGACTCCTGCACCTCCCTTGTTTCCTGTGCATCGTGGGGGAGTGAAGAGAACAGGTCTGCCAGCAAGCTGAGGTGCTAAGGGCTGAGGCCACCCCGCCAGAGAGGTCAATTAGAGGTCACAGGTGAAATTCAGAGAAGTCTACCAAGCCAATGGGAGCTGAGGTGGAGAGTTGGGAGAGCAGCCTGCCTGGATGACAGACTGAGCTAAGAGAAGCACCTCCGGCTCTGCAGCCACAGAATGCAGCAAAGGGACCCTGCGTCATGAGACCCCCATACACTTTGCACTAAACCAGGGCTCCTCAGCCTCAGCACTATAGACATTTGGGCCCGATAATTCTTCATGGAGGGAGGCTGTGCTGTGCATTGCAGGATAGTTAGCAGCATCTCTGGTCTCTACCCACTAGATGCCAGCAGCTCCCCCACTTCATCTGTGATCATCAAAAATGTCTGCAGACATTCCCAAATGGCCCTTGGAAGACAAAATCACTACAGATTAAGAACCGCTGCACTGGACCCAGAAATCATCTCGGAGTGGAGGGTCAGGGAAGGGAGCCTGAAAAACAGCACCCATCCCAGAGACAGCAGGTTCATACTAAGCCCTGGAGCCTGAAGAAACTATGATACCATCATGGGCAAGTTTAAAGACCCGACCCCACCACCCCACCCACCCATCCTTGGACTACCCAACAGGGTAGAAGCCCAAGAGCAATAGAAAATAAAGGAAAATAGAAAAGATTTCCACTCCATTTTATGTATGAGGAAACTGAGTCTCTAAGAGGCTAAGCAGCCTGTCCAAAGCCACACACCCAGTTAGTGACAATGCCAGTATTCGAAGCCCAGCAAGGCTGCCTCCAAATCCATGGTCATCCTGATAAGCCAGGCTACAACTGCCTTTCAAGCAGTGTCCCAAACTTAATCCATATTTCAGAGTCATGTCCACCAGATGTGAGCTCCTGTAGGGGAAGGAATGATATAGGCCTGCTTCTATACCAAGCATTTTGTTTGTGCTCCATAACTATTTGTTGAATGAATGAATGAATAAAACCCTCTCCTCCACCTTTGGGCTAAGTAGGGCTATTTTCCCAGGCCAGGCTGCACCTGGGAAAACAAAAATGGAGATAAAAGCTCAGCAAAAGTTGACAATTGCAGGACCAGTGTTCTTTCTCAGAAAGTCCTTGAAAGAGGCAAGAAAATGTACGGCTGGCTTTCAATCAACAGCACTCATGTGTATGCCAAGAGATAAGCTCCACAAGCTTGCGGGGAAGGGAGAGATGGAAGTGGGAGGAGCCAGACAGGGGATGACGATGACGGAGCCTGAGCAGGGACTTGGGATCAATTTGGAAGAATGAATGAATGGAGAAAACTCTAAGGTTGAGTTGGTACAAGAAGAACAAAGAAGAAAAGGTGAAAATGAGTAAACCAAGGCGTGCCCAGGCCAAGGGGGAGAAATGAGTCTGGCACCATGAAGAGCTGATACTAGGATATAAGGTTGGGAGGGAGGATAAACTGATGGGGAACTTGAAGGTCAGGCAAAGACGGTCAAAGCTAGATAGCAGATACCTGACAACAAAAGCAACACCATTAACACTATTTGAGGGGGATTACCACATGCCGGCACTGCTCAAGGGAGGTTGATTTCCCAGCTAAGGAAAACTGGAGGAGCTCAATAGACCCTGAGATTTTAAGTAAGGTGCTCAAGTCACATAATTTATAAGTGATAAGGATGTGACTTCAAGCTGTATGCCCTCAGATGCCAGACATACTCTTAGCCACCAGACTACACCACTTCCTGGTACGCAGTGGTGAAGACAATACCAGCGCACTACTAAAGAGGAGATGAAAGCATCAGGGTCCTTCCCTCTTGTCCTTAATCTAGGTAATAGTCATTCATTCAGTCAGGATGGGGTTTAGACCAAGGTAGAAGAAAGATTCAGGATATATTGTAGCAAAAGCTAGGGTTTCAAAGCTGTTTGCTAGATGACTACCCCCGGTGTGTCTAAGATGTTATTACTGCACAGGCAATTAAACCTCTTTGTTCCTTGGTTATCTGCATCTGTTTTTTTGCACATTCATTTTAGATTTAACACCGTTGAAGGGACAGGGAACATGTGTGCGCTATTTCCTTCCTTACTACAACCTCAGCTTAGCACCATTCTCAGTAATCTTGTTGATGGAATTATGAGACCATATTATAAACTGTGGAGCCAGCAATGATTCTGGTTCTTGGCAATGCAGTCAGCACTGTGGCTGGTGGGAACCAATGATCTCTGTTCCGGGGCAGGGGAGCGCATGTGAGAGGGAGGCTTTTCAGGTGTTTGTTTCATTCATTCATTGTTCTAGGGGGTTGGGACTTGGGACACTTTGTGACTAAAACAGACAAAGATCCCTGCCCTCATAGAGCCAGCATCACCAGGAGAAAGACGGACAGTAACCATAACAAGTAAGTAGCTTATATAGTGTGTTAGGTAGAGGGTAATAAGTGTCTTGGGAAAAAAAGTTAAGGGAACAGAGAGCAGGAAGGGAGCAGGGGAGGAGCAGAGTCGTTTATAGTATGAAAGAGGATCATCAGAGAGAACATTTGAGCAAAGACATAAGAATGGGAGAGAGCAAGCCAGCTGGATATGGGAGAAGGACAGGCCTGGCGTGCTCCAGGCCCAGCAGAGACTCCAGTGCGGCTGGAGTGGGGGCTGGGAGCCCAGGGGCAGGAGGAGACATGTCAGAGCTTGGAAGGTTGGAGAGGGGCACAGTACAAAGCTTTGCAGACATTCACTCTAAGTGAAATGGGGAGCCCCTGCCGGGGCAAAGCATAGGAGGGCTATGGCCTTTCTCAGACATAAGAATGGTAAATAGAAGCCAATCCAATAACCCAGGGGAGCGATGGTGGTGGCAAGAGGCAGAGTAGTCCTTTCCCCCACAGTGGAGAGCCTGCCCAATGTCATTCCAAATATAATTGATGGGGTCAGAGTCAACTAAGCAAATTCTGCACGATGAGTCAGCACGGGGAAAACCAAGGCGCAGGGGAAGACCTGTGACACACTCTCAGGCACTGTGCAAATAGCGAGAAAACAGAGAATCAGGCACTCAGGTCCACCTGGCTGTGAGAATGAGCGCCCCACCACCCAGACCACATCACAGGCAAACACAGCACTCACACCTGCATTACTGAAACCTCGGTCCCCTCACCTGGGGCAGCCTGTGGAAGCAACTGGCTTTGTCTTTTCACTGTCCTGGAATCTTTCCATAGGGGGTGGGGTTATGTCCAATCCCTCCCCAGACGATTCCTGCCTGCACATGAAATGTCTTGGTTCCAATTAAAGTGTCTTAATCTGGGGAAATTCACTTTGTTCTAACAGGCTGCTTTCACTAAATATCTAAGGGATGGTTTCGCTAACCCCCACATGGGGAGTATTTTGCATTCATACTGTATTTTTTTGCCATAGATCTTCATAGCAAATGCTTCTTTGCATTTTCTTGTTTCCTGATGCAATTTCCTCTGCTAGCACTTTAGTTTCAGGAAAACATTTTGTTCATTTTAAAAGTGGATTCTTTTGTGAAATTGGGGTGGGTGTCCTTGTGTTCCAATACTGACTGATAGGAAGGGCATTTCCCTGGTAATGGGAACATATTTCCTAGTTTTTAAATGAAAGGTCCACTCGGTTCTTGCTTACGCAGATCACCTACAACCTACAAAGCTGAGACTATAGAATGTTTTTGTACTCAGTGAGTCCTCATTCTTAGATTATTCGGAATTTATCTGATTTGGCTGCTCCTCTGGGGTTGGCTTCCCCTTGGCTTTAAAACCCTCTTCCCCTTGGCTTTAAAGGAGAAGGGGGCGTAAGCCTGGCTTTGCAGGGCCTTTATCATCTCTGCTCTAGATCTTTACCAGTTTCCTGCTCAGGTGAAACTGGCTGTTGGATGGGAGTGTGGCTTTGAGAGTTTGGAAACTCATTCCTCCTGTGCCAACCTGGCCCTCGACCATCATCTCGAAGCACCTCTCCTTATCAGTGAAGACTCCAGAGCATCCTGTGACTCCCCGAAGGGTCAGCTAATAACCCCCTTTTCTAGCGGTGGAGCCTAAGGGACTGATGAGGTCTCATGTGAAGGAGAAGGAACTGTGTCATTTGATTAGTATTTATTAGGTATCTCTTACATGTCTGGACCCTGCCTTCAAGGATCTACTGGCTGGCAGCTCTGAAATGCTGCAGCAGATCAGCCTCTCTCACTGCACAGAACATGAAAAGACTCTCTCTGCAAGTGGAGCTATGGTGCACCTTGGACATGTGGATCCATGCCCGCAGTGCTGCCCACATAGCAGAAATGTCCAGCATGGGATACACTGGGGACATTACTCTATGTTCTGTAAATGGTGCAATGAGTAGGAAACTCATTTTCACAGCCATGGTTCAGAGCACAAGGTCTGGAGTCGGTTGTGTTGGATTCAAGTTGCAGCCTTGCCATGCACTGGCTGAGTGACCTTGGGCAAGTCACCTCAACTCTTTGAGCCCTGGCCTCCTCATCTGTAAGGTCAGGTTAGTAAAAGTGCTGACTTCACAAGCTTGTTGGGAAGATTCAATGAATTCTCACACTGAATTCAGGGCTTGGCACATAATAGATGCTCATGAAATACTTTTTGTTATATTGGTGATCAATTTCATTATACCACGTGGTAAGGTGCAGCCACGAAATCAAGAGAAGGCTTGACCTGGATGGGCAGCAATGGAGGAATTAGGGAAGAGCATCAAGAACAAAGATGTGTCATTAGAGACCAAGGCTAAGACCATCTACACCCTCATATTCCCAATAACTATGAATGGATGAAACAGTTGTACAGTGAAGAAAGCTGATAGGAAAAGAAAATGATTCATTTGAAATATGGTGTTGGAGGAGAGCTCTACAGATACCTTGAACCACCAGAAAGACAAACAAGTAGGTCCCAGAGCAAATGAAGCCTGGAACACTGATGGAGGCAAAAATGACAAAACTGAAGCTACCCTACTTTGGGCACATGGTGAGAAGGCAGGGTTCTTTGGAAAAGACAATAATGCTGGGGAAAATAGAAGGCAGCAGGAAAAGAGGAAGACCCAATATGAGATTCACCAACTCCATCAAAGAAGCCATAGGCTTGAGTCTGCAGGACCTGAGCAGGGCTGCTGAAGATGGGACACTGGAAATCAGTCATTCACAGAGTCACCAGGAGTCAGAGCCCACTCAGCAGGTGCCATGCAATGAGCACACCTGGCTGCCTAACAATGGTTGGTGTGTGCAGACCATGAGGCCAATGACATTTGAAGACATGAAATATGCAAGATCCTCTAGTGATCATTTCTGTCCTCCCTACCTCCAGTGGTACCAGCCTCAGTGGCAGGTAAGGCACAAATGTCTAAGTGCAAAGGCCACAGACAGAACAGTTAGAAGGGTGCTCCTGCTGCTCCTGTTGCTGCTTGGAATTGAACTCATATCCTAAGGCAGGAACTACCTGCTTTCTCTGAGCCCCACACCCAAACAGATTCCACATGACTTCTACCGCCTTGCTCTGAAGACTTTGGAAGTCTGGAAACCCCTCACTTCACTGAACATCTAGATGCGCCCATTAACTGGTGGGGAACCTCTAAAGGTCAGATGGTAACACCATCAGGAGCCTTCAAAAGTCCCACCACTTTGGCCGCAGATGAAGATCCGCGTGCCTACCTTCTTCTTGGCTCGTAGCAAAGGCTTTTGTTTGGTTCTAATGTGTGGGTGACATTTGGACTGTAGAGGTAACACTACAAGAAAGGAAGGAAAGGCTCTCTTACCTATCCAGAAGGCATGTTCTCCGTGGTTTGCTGCGGACCTCAAATCCCATGAGTGGTTCTTCTCCAGACATGGACAAGAGGCCATTCTTTCTGCTCCTTCTCCTATGGACTCCGGTTGATGTCTTGCCAATGGAGCAGGATGCTTCCCCACTCCGGATGGGCAGGAAGCCAAGAAATGCAGTTTTGTGTTTGTCCAGGCACAGAGAGTTGAGGGAAAACCCCGAAGCCAATGGACAGTTTATCTCTCTCCAGAGCCTGTTGCAGATAGGCTCTTATTTCTAAGCAATAGGACAAGCCCGAGGCAAAATTCAGCCCAACGCGAGAACATGCTTTTCAAAAATCCATAGAGTCCCACCATGCATCAGGCTCATTCAGCAAGTCATGTCGCTGATCCTCACGGGGCCGTGGTGTTTCCTCGGGTTGTCCCAGGCGTCCCCTCACTTGCTGGTGGCCCTGGGAAAGCAAAATGATTTTCAATGTCAGTTGATGTTAAACCTATTTCTGGAGGGCAAACCTGCTGCTCACTCACAACACCACAGGAATGTCTCTTGATTACTTCCAAAGTCAACCAGAAAGAACATTTGCATGATCAGAGGTCTCTCCTGGGCGAGCCCACACACAATGGAACTCGTCTTCTTGTTCATAAAATAGGACTTTGGTGAGTCAACCAGCATGGAGGGCTTCGCTTGTGAATTCAGATTGCTGTTCGTGATTGTTTTTTCTTAGAGCCACTAAGCTTGAATTGGATAAAGCGTGTGACTCATGAAATAGCTTTTATTTAAGGGATTTGGGGCCTTGATTTTAAATGCATGCTTATGAGCATGGGAACGCTGTGGGGGGAAAAAAGAACGTACAATCACGGGTAAATATTCAGATTAGAAATCCAGAATGCATTCCAGCTGTAGATTCTTGTTGTTGTTGGCTGGTTTTGTTCTGGGGGTGGGGGGAGTGGTGCAGCCTATCCAAGGGAGCCCCTATAACTACACTTCCCACAGGATTTGTTTTTTTAACATAACAACAAATGCTCATACATTTAGAAGTGAGAGTTAAACACTATGTCTTTATTTTGTTTAGCCAGGCGGTCGCTTAACCCTGCCTTTTTTTCAACTCTGGTCTTCTAACCTTACCCGTGGTCAGAGCTGAAGAGAAGCCCTTCATTTTTGCTGAGAAGTTTTGCTCATAACTTCTATTCAGTTCGGGAACAGTCAAAGGTTTCATCTGCCAAATGCATCGATACTTCCCATTCTCCCCCACCAATTCCCCCTCCAGGACACAGGTTTGGTTGGTCTCCATTATTTAGCCTGACAGAGAAATGGAAAAACTATTGTAGTTAGGAATCAAGTTCAGATGAAGACACCAGGCCAGGATCATGTCTGATTCCACCTTAGTCCTCAGCGTCTGGAGGGACCTTTCAGAGCTGCCAGTCTCTGCAGACAGCCTGGAACTGACAGCATTCCCAGTGGACGCCATCCTGACTGCCCACAACCTCGACTCAAAGGCAGTGAGGACAAACCAAAGGGAGAGAGAGACCCAGGGAGTCGGAATGAGGGTTTCTGGATATGACGCCTCCCAGTCCCTGATTTGGGACCTTGGCTCCAAGTCCTCCTTTGAATGCAGGTGAATGAACCATCTCTCACGTTCCTTCCAATTCTAAAATTCCACTCACGCTGGATTCCCTTTCACAGACTCACAAGGCCTCGGAGGGCATGCAGGGTAAACAGTAGAATAACCGTGCCCCAGGATTCTGGGGTCTGGGACCCCAAGGAGGCCTGGAGGCTGAAAGGTGCAACTGCCAAGAAGGATTCAGAAATGTGATTATCCTTCAACTATAAAATTTTAAATTGAGAAGATCACTATCTAGAAAGGTTCTGTGCTGATAAAGTGAGATAACATAGAGTATATAGTATAGTACCCAGCATACAATGGGTTCTCAGTGAGAGATGGCTGAAATAATGAAAAAGTAAATAAAACTCTCAAGCAAGCAACTGACCCCAAGGCCTCCCCATTAGCAAGGAGCAGAGCCAGCCAGTGACCCAAGCTCTGATGTCAAGTCTAGTAATCATCCCACTGATCATCACATTGCTGATATGTCCCCGAAGTTGGGTGCCTGGTAGTTCATTGTGGCTATTCCGAAACAGAAGCCCTGCTGAGCCATCCATTACAAACGATCTGATTCAAGGTAAGAAATTGAATCTTAATGTTGGATTCAATCAGGTGGCTGGCAAGAATTTATTATGTCCAGATTGTGCACGGGCCACTCGCACCTTCCTCCTTTGTTAGGCCCCGAACACATACTTTCACTGATTCCCATTAAGCATTCATGATGTGCTTCCTTTAGAGTACAGCATCACGCTCTAAGGATTGTAAACCCTGCATCAGGGTTTATTAAAGAAACATAAGCTAGGTTCTGTAGGCAGGTCGGGAGATAAGACAAGCAGGCACACACAAGAGTTACAGGGCATTGCAAACATGTACAGAGCCAAAGAGAATTCTACAGATCAGTACCGCACTGTGGAACGCTAAGAGAGAGCTCCATTGGGACAAAGAGGTGGGTTACAATTATATCCTAAAGGACTTTCCTGGAAGAGAGGAGGACATTATAGGACAGGGAGAAGCCCACATCAAATAGAATTCTCTGCTCACCAAAATGATGCTGGGACTTGGAGTTTTCAAGCCTTATCAATATCTTCATTATTATTATTATTAGTTTCAGGTGTACAACACAATCAATATCTTCTTACACAGTGGTTCTCAATGGAATGCCACCTGCATTCGAATCGGGTTGGGGGTGCGAGTGCGGGTGTGGTCTAATATTTACAATAAAAAATGTATTTGCTTTTTGTCCCTGGTTCTTGGGACAGAGCTTCGAAAACTCTTGGAATTTCCTGAGTAAGAGGAGCATTCTTCTTATTCATAACAAACCCCTTTTGAACCGTACCTGCGTTTATGCCAGCAAGGCGACTCCTGGTGGGTCCTGAATTTCAGGGGAAGGGCTGGCCACACCAGGAAGACCAAGGGTGTGATTAGAGGGTTGGAAGTTGCAGCCCCACCCCCAGACCTCCAGGGAGCAGACTGGGCTGGAGACTGAGTTCAATCACAAATGGCCAATGATTTAATCAGCATGCTGAAGAATGCAGGCTGGATAACACTCTTGAATGACAAAGTCAGGGAAGCTTCCAGGTTTGTAAGCACGCTTATGTGCTGGGAGGGTGACACATGTGGAGCAAGCGTGAAAGCTCTGTGCCCCCCTCACCTTAATTTACCCCATAGATCTCTTCTATGTGGCTGTTCTTGAGTTGCATCCTTTATAATAAATCAGCAATTGTTAAGTATAGGGCTTCCCTGAGTTCTGTGAGTCATTTTAGTGAGTTATGGAAACTGGGGTGGGGTTGAGGGTGACGGGGATGGGAACCTCTGAATTTGTAGCCAAATCCAGCAGAAGTGTGGGTAATTTAGAGACCCTGCATTTACCCCTGGCAGTGAGGGTCTTGAGGGACTGAGCCCTGGACCCTGTGGAGTCTCCCACTCACTCCAGGCGGTTAGTGCACGTGGGACAACTGGTGTTGAAAAACAGCACAGAGGTATTTATTAAAATCCCGATTCCAGGGCCCATAGTGTGAACTGCTGACTCCAGACCGTGGGTGGGGCTGGACGCTCCCCAGGGATTCTGAGGGACGCCAGCTTTGAAGAATCCCTGTCACGGCTTCTGCTTTGGCTGCCTCCCCATCAGCCCCAGGGTTCATCCTGCCAGAGGCAGCAGGCTCTAGACTCCAGCAGGTAAACAGCTTGCCCACTCTCGTGCCTGCCTGGAAGAGAGAGGCCTGGAATTCTGAAGCTTGGGCCTTGCCGTTTCCAGTCTCATCTCAGTCAGTCCAGCTCACATGACCCGCTTCTACATGACTGCTTGGGGGGTGGGGGGCGGGGGAATTCTGTGAAGCCAACAGGGAGGGGAGCAGCCCTCAGTGTAGCCCCTTCCCAAATCACCTCTGGGTTAGGAAGACCCTCAGCAGCCCTGAGACCACAGAACTGTGTCTGAAGCCTTAAAGTAACTGTCCCTGCCTGGAGGGGTGCCCATGGGGGACTCCGCTGTGTGGGAGCCCATGAACACGGACCCCGTCTCCACATGGCAGGAGATGGTTTCCTCAGGACCAAGAGCCTCTCTGGGCCTGGAAAGCAGGGACACAGATGATGTCCTCTGTCATCCTCTACCTTGGTGCATGTTCTGAATACAGTAAAAAATAAAAATAAAAGCAAAACATGCAATAAAGAGTCATCCGCAGTCCCACCCCAGGACCACGACGGCAGTTGGCACTGTGTCTTTATTTCCTCTCAGTCTTTCTGTACATGCTGTAAAAGCAGGGCCCAGGTCTGTACTGGGGTTCCTGAGTGGTTTCCAGGGCAGTAAACAGAAAAGCACCATGTTTCTTCTTCAGGTTTCCTCACACGAGAACATGCTGTGTTCACTGTCCAACAACCTTTGTTCTTTCTGCTGTGGAAAACGTACTCTCCCAAGGAAGGCTTATTTGCCGCTTCATCTCTTTGTTACTGAAATAATACCTGTTCATTTTTTCAAAATCCAAACAATATAAAAATGGATCAAGTCTCTCCTCATTCCATGTTTCACGTGCATGGTTCCAGGCTCTTTCTTTTCACATAAAAACACATATGACCCATACCTACATTGTTTTAAATCTACAAAATTGGAATCGTAACGTGGATTCCGTCCAGTGACTTGCTTTTTTAACCTACTAATATAGTGTGGATACCGTGCATGTTTTTAGTGAGAAAAAGAGAAAGCAGAAATAAAAACTGGGCTAGAAAGTGAAAACAGCTCCTTTAATCTGGATGCCAGGAAGAAAGTATGTACTGGGTTTGCTATGCTAATTGAAACCACAAGCCGAGACTATTATATACTTTGTCCTAAGTATAGGATTGAGAAATGTAACTATGTGGGTTGTCATGTCTTAAAGCACCCAGAACAAATAATAAATGTATGGAAAAGGGGACTGAGAAAAGGTTTACATAAGTCGTAATTACATACCATGCTTCAATATGATCCTCAGCCTGCAATTTTACTTTCTTTTTTGTTTAACAAACCATACTGGAAGAAAATACTGAACTGCCAAACATACAGATTTACCTTTTCCTTTAAAAAAAAAAAGTACAAAAGCAATCAATTAGTTCTACAAATATTGCGTGTCTATGTGCCAGGCACTGTGATAGGAGATACGATATATACCAGTGAATGACAGCCCAAGATGGACTTCCTCTCTCCTCAAGGTCAGGGGAGAGGGGTGGGGTTATTCCTACAGAGAGTTGACTGTAGGAATAATCATAGGGAACATATCTAATGTGTTAAAAACTAATATGGGCTGTGGGGCGGGGAGGAAGAGCAGCTTAAAAAGTATTGGAAGTTGGCGCTCCATGGAGAAGATAACCTTATGACGAGATAACCTTTATGCCAAGCCCTGAGGAAGATAAGCATTCCCAGGGGAGAGGAAGCTGCCTGGGTGTTCGTTATGGGCTGAGCTGTGTCCTCCCCTCCCCCTCCAAAAAGAAAAGATTTGTGGCAGCCATGACAAGCCAAGGGTGGGAAGGGAGAAAGACAATGAAAGAAGGAAAAACAGAAATGGATATGAAAGATGCCAGGGCTTAATAATATGTGAAAGAGCAGTTGTCTGACAATTTTTCAATGCCTGGGAGGCCCAAATGTACTTCCTACAACTAGGTCTGATGAGAGCATCGTACCTTTTTATAATGAATCCCCTTTCGGGCCGGCCGAGTGGTGTGGTGGTTAAGCGCTGGTTTGGGAAGCCAGTGGCCCCGGTTCGGGTCCCACATATGAGGGCCAGTGACACTGCCCTCAAAAAAAAAAAAGAATCCCCTTTCACCTGAGGTCATTTGAATGGGCTTATATTTCTTGCCACCCAATAACCCTTAAGACAGGAATCATAAGCATAGAAGGATGCAAAGAGAGGCATTGTATGCTGTGCTTCAGAGTACAGAGTTAATTTTTGTAAAATTCTCTCATATCTCTTCACAGTAGAAATCAGGGTGCCACCTCCCACCCATCCTTTTCCCTAAGTTCTCCCCATACCTGTTCCTTGCACTATCTCTCGCCATAAGTGCTATAGTTTGAGAAACTTTGTCTGTAAACTGAGGAGCTCACCTATTGGGCCTTGGAATCAATCAGACAATTTTCTCCCAACACGACAGTAGCAGGATGGGCCCATACAGGCATTGACAACTCACATATATTCACATTAGCCACAATCCTACTACATCACTCCACCCCTTTAATAGTATATGCCCTCACCTTTAATGCCCCAAATCACATCCCTTCCCAGTTTTCTCTCCTCTCTTTAGATCAAAGCCTTCTACCTTTGCATGGCTGATCCTATCATCCAAACTACTACCCACTTTAGCTTTATACTTGTGAACTTGACACCCACCAACTTGTAGAATAAAAATCATTTGTAAGCAATAATTTACAAGCAATGAGAAGATTCATGCTGCATTTTTATCTCAGTCCATATAGTAATGCTTATATTCTAATTTAAAATTAAGCCTTTCCATGATTATTTTTGCTATAACATGCTCATTGAAGCAAATCAATCAGCACAAAAATGGTTTACAGAAAAATAAATAGATTTCTTTCCAGTTCTGCTCCCACCACAACCACAAGAGAAAACCAGAGTTAAAGCCTGGTATGCATTCTTCCAACTGTTCACTAGGTTCACACAAACATATGTTCATATATGTGGGATTGGCCCATTTAAAAAATGATAAGGGCCAGCCGAGCGATGCATTGGTTAAGAGCTGGCTTGCGACGCCAGCAGCCTCGGTTCAGATCCCACATATGAGGGCCAATGACACTGCCCTCTACAGCTAAGATGGTGAACAACAACTCTACCTGGAGCTGGGATGCTTGAGCCCCGGCAACAATGTGGACTGCAGTGCCTGCTGCAGAGCGCTGCCACAGGCTACAGTGAGTGGCAGGCAGGCAGCGTGAGCGGCCAGCAGCCAGAGTGAGCTGCCAATAGCAGCCATGAATGGCCATCCAGAGGCCAGCGAGCGATCTGCCTCACCCGGGAAGAGCGCAATGATAATACCAACATGGGCCAGTGAAGCAACGTCCTCCACAACTAGACTGAAGAACAAAAGGACAGCAACTTGTCTGTTCCCCTCCCCCAATTCCCCAATAAAAATCTTTTAAAAAAAAATTCTAAGACTGGGTGGGCTGAGTAGCTCAGTTGGTTAAGAGTTAGCTTAAGAGCGGGAGCTCTGAGCAACAGGGCCGCTGGTTCAATTCCCTCATGGGTCAGTAACTCTGTGCCCAAGCTGAGCTGCAGCTGAGCGGCCATCAGGTGGCAGGGTGGCTCAGCTGGTGAGAGCACGTGCTCCTAACAACAAGGTTGCCAGTTCGACTCCCGCATGGGATAGTGGGCTACGCCCACCCACAACTAAGACTGAACTCCGCTCCTTGAGCTGAGCTGCTGCCCAGATGGCTCAGTGGATAGAACATGCGCTCTTAACAACAAGGCTGCTGGTTTGACTCCCGCATGGGATGGTGGCTATGGCCACCCACAACTAAGATTGAACACAGCACCTTAGAGGCCATGAGCTGCTGACGGGCAGCCAGATGGCGACTGGCACCCTCCACAACGAAGACTGAAGAACAACAACTTGGCTGATCCCCTTCCCCAATTCCCCAACACTGTTCTCCTCCCCCAACTCCCCTATTTAAAAAGAAATGATAAGACTATATCATACAAAGTACTCTGCAAACTTGGTTGTTTCTCATCACAGCATCACGAACATCTTCCCAGGCAATATACGTAAATCAAACTCATTTTCTTAATAGCCACATAACATCCCATTGCATGGATGAATCATAATTTATTCATCCATTCCCTATCGATAGACAGGGCTATTTCGTTTGCAGATTTTTGCTGTTTTTCACACATCTATCCTTATTTGCTGGGACATTTTATTTCTGTGGAATAGATTCATAGTAATATGCTTTCTAAACAAAAATATGTTGCCATTAAAGATTTATGACTACTGTAAAGTAAATTACTCATTTTTATCTTCTAGAAATAGCCTCGTTACATCACTAAGTCTCATTCGATATTATGGAAATGGGTTGTTAGGAGCAACTCAGTTTTGAAAACAGAAAATGACTCTCAGGCTTTTGCCTTTTTCACTGAGTGCTCACTGCTACTCCATGCTCTGCTCTGTGGCTGAGTCCAGATCACAGCAACAGGCATTTTAAAAGAAGGAGTAGGTGTCCTTCCTTCTGGAAATTCTCTCTGTGTTGGGGAATGGCACTGGGCTCCTTTATAGCCTTAAACCTTTATAATCTTAAACCTTTATAGATTTAAATGAGAGAAGCCAGGGGGCAGTTTCCCTATAACTTTCTCTAGATCCCTCACCCTAATAGGCCTTTTCTCCCCAACACAGGCCAAATGCAAAAGAAGGTTCTTTTAAAATGTTCCTATCTCTGCCAGGGATAACCAGGGGATGGTTTCTTTTAAGGGCCTCCCAGCTCCTGGCATTTGCTAAGTCTCTACCATTAGCCACAGGGAACTGGCCAGGTTAGAAGACAAAAGTGCAATTCCATCAGATAAGACCCAGCCTAGGGTCAGACTCTTTGAGGCCCAATCTAGCATGAGGCTCCCAACTGGTCAGGCTCATCTGCATGTGCTAAGGGAGTCAGACTAAAGCTAAATGGGAGCTGCTGGATTCTGTAAACCACAGTGAACTTTAGAAACTGCAAACCCTCTCCTGACCGAAACCTAGCTGGGTAACCGCGGTCACCAACTTTAGGACACTACCTGCAGTGCTCCATGATACAGACACAGCCTCAGCAGCTGCGCCATCATTTTTTTCTAGATAGACAGAAAAGAAGACCAGGATACCTTATCACTGCGAAGTTGTTGGTGAAATATGTATTAAGATGGTGAGAGATGAAGATGACAAAGTGGTTATGATGAAAACTCCCTTCCTGTCCGCCACGATTCCTCTTCCAGGCACTGGGGTGTAACATCTTTGCGACTCTGCCGCAGCGAGCAGTTGCCGTCCGTGCACTGGTGGCTGCTGACAGCACACATGCACGCGCTACCCTTGTCAGTGTGTCTCTGCAGCTGATGCTGAGAACTGGATTGCAAGCTTGGTCACCAAACACACGCGGCGTGATCACCTGTTGCCCTGCTAGAGCAAGAGGAAGGACGCAGAGCACCATGGAGAAAACCTAAGTAGAGAGGAGAGCGAGGCTAGAAACAAGAGGTGAGATGACACGATTCTGAAGACACAATTCAGAAGGTACTGAACATACACCCTTCCCAACTCACTTCTCCTCCAGGGCCTGCTGGAGATACTTCCTCTGGGAAGCCCTCCCTCCTACCCCTAGAGGACAGGGGGACCCTGAGTGCACCCACAGCACTCGCCACGCTGTTCACCCAAGAACAAGGATCGTGCCTTTCCTTGCTCACCCCTGTGCTCCAGCACCTGGAAACAATGCCTGGTATAGAGGGGGTTTGCAGTGAGTAGGGCACCATAGGCAAACAAAGGAGGTGAAGCCAATGGGCACAAGAGGAGGGGAGCAAAGTTCCCAAGTCTAGCAAAGTAGCACTGATAGGACACCTGCTTGTAAATCTCAGTCTGTGTGTGTATCAGTAGGCAGAGCAAAGCAATAATGTAAGATGCACGTCTTAGGACAGGGTTTCTGAAAACTTCTAAAAGGGAGCTCTCTGGGTTAGCTTGTTGGTTTTTACTACTGTCACCCCCAAAGGGTCAGACATTTTGAATTCATAGAGTAAATCTTGGGGCCTCAGGGCAACTTTGCTGGCTTACTTCCCTTCTCTATTTTCAACCTTCCTTCCTTCCTTCTTTTTGTTTCCTTCCTAGCTTCCAAACATTCCTTGAGGACCTACTATGTGCCAGGCACAATGAGAAGTATGAAGGATACAGTGATGGAGAAGACAGCCCCTGACCTAGAGGAAATTGCAGTCTGGTTTGTAGTAGTGAGGACAGGTTATCTTACACTAAAGTAAGGAATCACTCTGAGGTCTCAGGGGCTTAACACAACAGAACTTCATCCGTCACTCCTACAGAGTCCTGTGTAGGCCAATAACGCTCCTGTCCATCCAGGGACCCAGGAAGTCAGGCTCCCTCCAGGCTGAACCCTGGCATCTCACTCGCAGCTTCCAGGGCCACAGGAAGGGAAGAACAAACAGGGAGGAGGCACGCTGGTTTTCCAATTCCTGGGCTCAGAAGTGATGCATTAGTCCCACGTACAGGTCATTGGCCAAAAGTAGTCACAAGGCCTCAACCCAACTGCAAGGGAGGTTGGGAAATGTGGGGAGCACATGCATACTAACTGAGCATTAAATGTCAGTGTCACCCCCGTGAAGGACACAAAAAAGAAAACGATTTTTACACGCTATCCAGAGGGGCAGTGATGAAGGTATGCACAAGGCACTAAGAAAGCACAAAGCTGCCTTCACCTCAACATCAACACAGGAAGAAGCAGGTGTAGGCTTCTCTGAAGACATAATACTTTTCCTTCCCTTCGGTTTGTTTGCAGATCAACAGGGTCCATCATTCAGAGTACAGCTGTGCACTACAGGAAGACCTAAAATTCAAAGTACGTACTATTTCTTTTTTGAGATACATATTGAAATATTTCCAAATGAAATGATATGAGGTCTGGAATTTGTTTCACAATTACTGGGGGATTGGGTATGTGGGGGCGGGGGGGAGAGCTGAAACAAAATAGGCAGCTTATTAAAAACTTGGTGAAACTGGGTGATGAGTACATCAGTTTCTTTCCTCAAGTCTTGCTGCTTTTACTTATGCCTCAAATTTTCCATAATAATTTGTTTAATTACATAGCCACTGGGTAGATTACTGGTATAGAGTGCCCTGTTACCAGCCACGCTGATGTCACCTAGTTTTAATTTAAATAAGCTATGACTCTACTTCCACCCCCACCCTTGATCTCGGCTCTTCTTTGCTGGACTTGATCTTATTCACATCTGCAGCCACTTCCATTTACACGGCTTGAGATGGCTTTTCAGCCAAGGGAGCTTAACGCACTGAGTACGGACCCTCCCATCGCGCTTCCTTCACAGGCAAACGCCCTTCTGATGAACTTCTGATGGCTTCTGCCTACATTCACTCTCAATTCTTGATGTTGATACAGCCTACTGGAACCAAAGCATCCCTAAAATGTCTGCACCAGCCCTAATATTCAAAAGCAGGCAACTTCCTTTTTCGGAAGGTAAAGAAGGGTCCCTGGACTCAACGAGCTCTATGTCTTCTTCCACTTACACAAAAACCTGATTCATCTTTGTGCCCCTGACACCTGGCCCCGCTTAAAAAGCCTGCCACAGACTGGGAGCTCAAGAAGTTCTTGTAGAGGGAATGTGTCTGATCCCCTCCACACTCCGCTCTCTCCAAGACACTCAGAGCAAAAGGGAGCTCACAGGGGCTTGCTTCTCGCCGTAACCACACTCGTCAGCTCACACTCATCTAGACTCCTCAGCTGCTGCCAGATACAGTCCCCATGTACACTCAGCCGCCCACTTTCCTGTATCCCCACGTGGCCAAAATGTCACTCAGAGACACTCCCCGGTTGGTGCCACATTGTCTCCAGAATTTTACTCCACAAAAGGGCTTCTCTTCTTTCACAGGTCATTATTTTAACAACTTACTATTTTTGAAAACTTCTGTTTTAAAAATAGCCAGTAGCCAGCCCCCTGCTCCTATTGAAGCCCCATCATGGACTGCTAATGTATTCACATTCCAGAGATTTGCTGGGAAGAGAGGAGGCTGAGAAGTTTCCTGCGCGGATGCAAGGTTCTCTCTGCTCGGCATTTTCCGTGGCATTTCGTATCTAGAAATCCATCTGGAATCAGTCCAGTGCATTCAAGAAAGCGCTTTAGTCCTTCCTTGTACCTTCTTTTCTCTCCTACTAGCTCATAAAAACTTGGGCCACCTTGCTTCAATCCATTGAATTTTACAAATGAACAGGAAGAAATAGGTTATTCCTCAGTTTTATTGGGAATGAGAAAGAAGTCGAATTACTCTTAATATACCTTCAAGAAGAAAAATGTTTTAGCCTTAGCAGAAAATGTACTTTTCTAGAAATTCAAGAGGTTGACAGTTTTTTTGTTTTTTTTTCTGCTTGTATGTATTTTTTCCCATAAGGATCATGCATTATTTTGTAACTTTTCAACTTTTTTCTTGCTTTTTAAAATTAATTTTTTTAAATGGAGGTAAAATTGGTTGATAACTTATAATTTCAGGTGCATACCATTATAATTCAATATCTTCATATTCTATTGCACCCTCACTTTCTTTTAAACCAACTTTTGGCAGCCTTAGCGCTATCGACATTTGGACTTGATGGTTCTTTCTTGTGGGGAGGTGTAAGGGGACATCCCTGGCCTCTACCCACTTATTGCCAGTAGCAGCCACACAGCTGTGACAATAAAAAATGTCTTTTGACATTGCCACATGCCCCTTCTGGGGGAAGGAGGCAAAATCATTTATTTAAAACCCACTGTTTTAAACTGTAAAGATTTGGTGTCCTTGGAAGCTAGTTAGATAAATAAGTACTATATTAGTCAGGAAAAATGTCATCAAGCCACCAAGATTAAATATGCTGAGGAGGATAAGGCATTTCTAAACAATGAATGTCAAAGTATGTACACTCAGATTGCTATAAGCCCAGCAGGGCAATCAGGGATGGCCCACCAGGAACAACAGTAGAACAGGCTGAGAGTTCAGCCAGGCCCAGAAGTGTTCCTATGGAAGTCAGAAAAAAATAAGTGGTGGAACTGAACACCTGTGCTCACCAACTGGATGCCATTGCTTCCCGGAGAAGGGTAAGAGGAGGCAGGCTTATGTGAGGGGAGCAGTGTAAGAAGCAACATCATACACCTGTTATTATCAGAATATGTGAGCAGTGGAGTGCTCTGCACTTAATCCAGAGTGGACCAGAAACTCCTTTCCATTTCAGCATCAACTTTCCTCAAACTCTTCAGTCTATTCTCCAGTCTCCAAAGGCAGCACAACTATTGACTCAGAATTTCAGATTGCAAAAGCCTGTCACAATTTTCCATGTACAGGGACCATGACTATATGCAGGAAGGATGAGTTAGAAGGAGAAACTCATCCTCAGACTCTCGTCCCAGAGATGAGGGAGACCAAGAGTTTCTGCAGGCACCTGGAGAGATTTTCCAGGAAAGAAATGGTGAGATATACTTAAGAGTGAGGGCAGGGCCGGCTGAGTGGCGCATTGGTTAAGAGCTGGTTTTGGGATGCCAGCAGCCCCGGTTCGGATCCCACATATGAGGGCCAGTGACACTGTCCTCTACAGCTAACAACAGCTCCACCTGGAGCTGGGCTGCGAGCCCCGGCAATGGTGTAGGCTGCAGCCCCTGCTGCAGTGGACTGCCATAGGCTACAGTGAGTGGCCAGCAGCCAGCGTGAGCTGCCAATAGCAGCCGTGAGCCACCATCCAGAGGTTGGCGACCTATCTGCCTCATCAGGGAAGAGAGCAATGACGATACCAACATGGGCCAGTGAAGCAACGTCCTCCACAACTAGACTGAAGAACAAAAAGACAGCAACTTGTCTGTTCCCCTTCCCCGATTCCCCAATGCTGTTCCCCTCCCCCAATTCCCCAATAAAATCTTTAAAAAAAAAAAAAAAGAGTGAGGGCAGTGCATGCCCCTAAGGTGGAGAAGGGGGGAGAATTTTAGGAAGAGCAGACATAGCTTTACCCCTGCAGCACCCTTGGCTGTGTACCACTCAGAAGTGTGCACCTGGCTACCTGGCATCCTTAAGGCAGCACCTGGGATTCAGCACTGGGGCTCTGAGTTTCAGCAAAGGCCCCTGTACCCAAAAAGTCCAGAAACAGTAAAGCGTGTTGACTTAAGCTAGCATAGCAATTCTGAGCAGTGGACTAAAAATCCCCAAATTTGGGGGGCAACCCTAGGAAATGTTAGGAAAATTGTAAAAAACTGAAATGGGCAAAAACACCAAACAGTTACTGGGTGTTGTGTCTTTCATAGCCTTTGAGTTACTTTACAACTCTGTAGTTGTAGAAAATGGGTAGTGTTATGGGTTGAATTGTTTCTCCTCAAAAGATATGTTGAAGTGCTAACACCTAGTTGGTTACCTACAAGGGAACTCCCCTAAGACAGTCAGCTGATTTCTGAACAGAAACTGCAGGCCAGAAGGGAACAGCATAAAATATTCAAAGTGATGAAAAGCAAGGACCTACAACAAAGATTACTCTACCCAGCAAAGCTATCATTTACAATAGAATCAGAGGACAGATAAAGAGCATCCCAGAAAAGAAAAACTTGAAGGAACTCACCACCACCAAACCAGTATTACAAAAAATGTTAAAGAGACTTCTTTAAGAAGAAGGAGAAGAAGTAAAAAGATCAAAAATATGAAAAACAAAATGGCAATAACTACATATCTATCAGTGATTACTTTAAATGTAAATGAATTGAATGCTCTAATCAAAAGACATAGGGTAACTGAATGGATAAGAAAACAAGACCCTTACATATGCTGCCTACAAGAGACTCACTTCACATTGAAAGAAACATACAGACTGAAAGTAAATGGATGGAAAAAGATATTGCATGAAAACGGAAATGGAAAAAAAAAAAAAAGGCTGGGGTAGCAGTACTTATACCAGACAAAAATAGACTTTAAAACAAAGGTTATAACAAGAGACAAAGAGGGACACAGTAATCCCACTTTTGGGTATTCATCTGAAGAAACCCAAAATACTACTTCGAAAGGACACATGCATCCATATGTTCACTGCTACATTATTTACAATACTAACATATGGTGACAACCTGGATGTTCATCAATAGATGAATGGATGAAGAAGAGGTGGTACATCTATACAATGGAATACTACTCAGCCATAAAGAAATGAATGAAATCTTGCCCATCAGCAGCATGGATGGACCTGGAGTGTATTGTGCTGAATGGAATAAGTCAGACAGAGAAAGATGAATGCCATATGATTTCACTTATATGTGGAATCCAAAGAACAAAATAAACAAACAAATGAAACAGAAACAAACTCATAGATACAGAGAACATTTTAATGGTTGCCAGACAGGTGCAAAGGGAGAAGGGATTAAGAAATACAAATTGACAATTACAAAATAGTCATGGGAATGTGAAGTACAACAGAAGGAACCGACAGTCAATAATACTGTAATAACTCTGTATGCTGACAGATGGGTACTAGATTTATCAGGGTGATCACTTCATAAGTTATACAAGCATCTAATCACTATGTTGTACACCTAAAAGTAACTATATATATATATATATATATATATATATATATATATTATTATTATTTTTTTTTTTAATTGGGGAATTGGGGGAGGGAACAGCGTTGGAAAATCAGGAAAGAGGAACAGACAAGTTGCTGTCTTTTCTTTGTTCTTCAGTCTAGTTGTGGAGGACGTTGCTTCACTGGCCCATGTTAGTATCATCATTGCGCTCTTCCTGGATGAGGCAGATTGGTCACCAGCCTCTGGATGGTCGCTCACTGCGGCTATTGGCAGTTCACACTGGCTGCCAGCTGCTCACACTGGCTGCTAGCTACTCATTGTAGCCTATGGCAGCCAGCTGCAGCAGGGGCTGCAGCCTATACCGTCGCCAGGGCTCGCAGTCCAGTTCCAGGTGGAGCTGTTGATAACTGTAGAGGGCAGTGTCACTGGCCCTCATATGTGGGATCTGAACCAGGGCCGCTGGCATCCCCAAACCAGCTCTTAACCAATGCGCCACTCAGCCAGCCCAAAACTAACGTAATATTGTATGTCAATTGTAATGAAAAATAGCAAGGAGCTGGGCTCCTCAAAACACCCCCAAGATTAAACTCCTCCTTACAAGGTCACAGGGACACGGAGTCAGATTTAATTCCACTTAGAAAATGGAAACAATGTTGCAATGATTACACCCCATGTGGAGCAGTAGATTCACACCCACAGCATGGAGAAGTTGACTCCAGTGGACAGAGAGTTACCCAGAAGCCTTCAGTTTGTTTGATTTTGTTTTGATTCCCACGGAAGAGTTTTATTAGTTATTACCGGCCTTATTTTAAACCTGACTTTTTCGGCCAAGGCTTCATGAAGTCTCCACTGGGCCAGCCCCAGAGAGTCTTTGAGATAAAGCCCAGGTCCTCAAGGAACTCAGAACTGAGTGCTCAAACAACACCGGTCACGAGTCAGTATTCAGTGCTTATTGAAGCGTATTTATTTCCTCAAAACGTCGGACCAGCTCATGGAGGGCTAGTCAGATTTTAATCGTATTTATTATACAGCAATACTCTCAAGCAAGCCAAGTGTTTTATAAATCTCTGTAGGTAGAAATTCCATACATTATAAAAAAAAAATCATAATGAAACTATGCAATAGAACACCTTACTAGATAGAATAAAGAGACTAATCTTGAAATATTATATAAAATTAGTGGCTTTTTTTTAACAAGGCATGCAGCAATTACATATTTGATGACTACATTGTCTGCAAATGAAGAAATTACAGCAGCCCTAGGCAAAATCCTATTTCTATAATTTGTTTTTTTCTTGCCTTTTCTTTAGTATCCTCCCTCCCATCCCTCCTGACGACACTCAGAACACTCAGCCTAAACTCTCAAAGGAGTTTAGTGCTCCTAAAGTTTTTTTATTATCCCTTTTTAAACAGCAGGTTTCAAATCGTTGCTATAAAATGAACATGTAAATTCACAGCTAAGCGAGAATGACTAACAACACACAATGAGTTATTACTTTGAAGGCATATTTACATTTTATTTTATTTATTTTATTATTTATTTTATTATTATTTTTTATTTATTTATTTTTTATTTTTTGAGGGCAGTGTCACTGGCCTTCATATGTGGGACCCGAACCGGGGCCACTGGCTTCCCAAGCCAGCGCTTAACCACCGGGCCACTCAGCTGTCCCCATAATTAATTTTTAATGAGGACAGTTCCATCCATTAAGCACTAAGGATGTGTCTTCTATGTCCAAGTATTATGTTACTGCTCTGAGCTCTATATGACAGAGCCCTGGCCCATGTGACATAAAGTTAGTCTGAGCTGCAGATTCATAGCCTGCTTCATCCTTCTGACCTAAATAAAATTCTGTTCTTTTTCCCCACAACCAGTTCCTTTTTTCCCCATCTCAGTAAATAACATTCAGCATCCATGCGGGTACTCAAACCAAAAACCTAGGTGGTGTTCATGGTTCTTCTCCCCACTCACTCTCTGCCTCTAGTACATTAGTAAGTTGGTCTGCTCGGCCCCCAAAATATATCCTATGCCCATATACTTCTCTCCATCTGCTTGTCTAAGCCATCATCATCTTACATCTGGACTGGAGAAGTCCTCTCAGCTGGTCCCTGCTTCCCAGCTTGCCCCTCTATACAATCTGCTCTCTACACAGCAGCTACAACAGTCTCTCAAAATCATAAATTAGACCATGGCATTCTCTAATAACTTCCCATTGCCATGGACATAAAATCTATCCTCCTCACCTTGACCTCAAGGTCTGGCCTCACCAGCTCTCTGCCCTCATCTATCTTTCTGTCCTTGTAACTCTGCTCCAGCCACACTGCGTTCGGCCACCTGTCCTGCCATTGGGCCTTTGCCCTTGCTGTTCCCTTTACCTGGAAAAACCTTGCCTGCGCTGTCACATGGCTGGCTTCGTTGTATCATTTAACTGTCCCCCAAATGCTACCTCCTCCTAGCGGCCTCTCCTCATGTAAAGTACCCCTCCCAATCACGCTCCGCCACCGTACCCTTTCCAATACCTCCATCATGCTTGGTGCCATGCAGAACCCCCACTTGTCTGCTTAGCAGTCTCCCCACATGCCCCATTTTCCAATAAACACTCACTAGAATGCAAGCGCTGTGCAAGCAAGAACCTTGCCTGTCTTGCCCATGAACACATCTCAGTTTAGATTAAGCACATAGAACATGCTTAATAAGTATTTATGGACTAGCTGGAGATGCAAGATAGAAAGTTTGGTTTGGGGGAGAGATTCCTCCCAGCACCTCTTAAATGACACCTATCACCAAAGTCAGTTCTCTCAATGGGCAAGCTCAGCCAGCCCTAGGTGGAAGAGAGGCTTAAATGATAGCTTCCAGGTTTGGGTAGTTTTAAGGACTACACGGAAAGAAAATACGCTAGACATAGTTCCAGGTAATACACAGATAGGAGTGTGGGAAGCATGGTGTGAAAGGATGCTCAGAGTCACCTTTCTAGATAGAGAAAGAAAGAAAAAAATCATGAAGACCTCACACCATTCAAGGGGAATATCAGGGTCTTCCAGATATATCTTTAGATGCTCCAATGGAAGAGTATGGAAAAGAATCTCAGGAAGCTTGGAGCTTGTTTTGACATTACTTGTGAAAACACCTAGAAAAGAGTGGTGTAGATAAACAGGCACGCAGCCCCCACTTCAAAGACCATTCACAACTGATTTGACTCGAGTCACATTGGGCTGATGAGGTGGGGGTTATGTGTAGCTTCAAAATGGAAATATGTCCAAAGGAAGCATGAGACAGTGTCTCCCCTCAAAAGTAAACCAGGATGGAAGAAGGCGTTATGAAATGATCCTTTAAATACATTAAAGGAACCTAACAGTTTACACTGGAGTCAATGGCCATTTGATTGTCGCAATGTAAAAAGTTGTTCAGGGTGACATAAAGGAAAGCAGAGAGACTAGGAATCTTCAGCTTTCGTCTAAGGAGGAAATTGGAACTGTGCTATTTCCAAGTAGTCCGGTGGAAATATACAACGCTAACAATGACCACCACGACGAAGGACAAAGGTCATTTGTCCAACGAAGACTCTGGTAACTGCACTCCAGTTCCCTTCTGCCTGGTGCTGGGCAGGGAGGGGGTGAGCCCTGAGCACTTATGGAAGAGAAGGTGAGTGAAGAAATGGACTTGTGAACAAGCCTAACCGATCTGTGATGGTTATTTCAATTATAAAAAAGAACAGTCAAGATTCTCCACCAAAGGCTGTTAAAAATTCGGACAGAGAAGTGTTTCTGAATAAGTACACAAACTGTGGATACAGCAAAGTACATTTCTAGGCTGAGAGTTGGGGCACCATGGAACTTTGAAGCCAATCCAGGGCCCAATCCTAGTTCTGCCACTCATTAACTGTGTGGCGAGTTCCTCAAGACAACCATGCCTCCAATGACTCACCTCTAAAATGGTGATGGTAATACTGACATCACAGGCTGTGGGGACAGTTAAAAGGAGATATATAGATAGATAGATAGATAGATAGATAGATAGATAGATAGATAGATATAAATTTATAAAAAAATATATATATATAAATTTTTTTAAGCACAACAAGACCTAGCACATACCAGGAACTCAGTAGATAGTAGTTTGTTTCTCTCCTCTTTCATGGGGATGAGAGCAGGACTCACCTTTGAATGATCTGAAAGAAGTCAATGATAGAAACTCTTTTGGCTCCCCACATGGCAAACTCACAGATAAACTGCAACATGATTTCATAGGGCCAGGAAAGGGGAAGAAAAGAATCAGATTATGTCTGAAAAAAGGCAGGTGTAGACCACCAGAGTTTGTGCTGGAGGGCTCCCCAGGGTGCCTGGCCACCTGCTTAGTCCAGCCCTGCTCTAGGGGGTCATAAACAGCCCATACTGGGGTCATGGTTCTGGCCTAAAATTGTTATAATAGCAACATCTTTCATTATATAGGGCTTTCTCTATGCCAGGCAGGTTTCTCAGCACTCAATGTAATTAACTCACTGAATCCTCACAACAATCCTACCAGATGGGAACTATCCTTATCTCTACTTTACAGATGAAGAAACTGAGGCACAGAGAGGTTAAGTGACTTGTGCCTAAACCTACTGCCTTCCCAGTCTCGTTCTCTGACTTCCACTTGCTGTTTGTTTTCTAGAATCTAGTTTAAAAACAAATGTTTCCAGAGAGCCCCACAGCTTTCATACATTTGTTCAGGTTAGCCGTATCCACCCAAATTTAAATGCTCGTACCTTTGACCTAGCAATTCCTTTCCTAGAAATATACAGAAATAATCACTCAAGTATGTAAAAATATTGTTAACAAAACACTATTTGCTGCAGCTTTGTTTCAAACACCAAAAAAATTGAAACAAGCTAAAATGGCCACCACTATGAAATGGGTTAAAGAATTTATGGGGCACTCATGCAATTAGGATTCTATGGAGGCGTGAAAAAGAATGTGGTAACTCTCCATGCACTGACCTGGAAAAATGTCACAGTGCATGAAATGAATGGAACACGAGAAAATGCAGGATATTGAATGATCTCGCTTTCACAATTGTATTACATATTACTAGTCAGAGAGGGGAAAATAAATCCAGAGGAGTACAACCAAGCCAGCCCCAATTGTTATTTCTAGAAATTTTGCTTTTCATTCCATATTCCTTTTATACTTTTTTAAAAATAAACATATTGATTTTTAAATCAGAAAAAATAAAGATATGCTTGTCCATACTTTGTCTCATTTGATCCTGTGGCTACACTGGGAAGTATAATAAAACAAAGAAGAAATGGAGGCTTAGAAAGGCCAAATGACTCGCCCAAGGTCACCCCGCTTTCAGTGGAATTCCCCAGTAATCCAGTCCAGTATATCTGACCCACAGTTAGTACCACAGGACACTGTGCCCCTGAATGAAACTTTTAACAGTAGCATTAACCCACCCTTGTACAAGTCATGATACATTTTTACCTGGATGGCATAATTTCTATAATCAGACAGAGAGGGATGGGATATTTAAGCCATGAGTGTCTAAGATGAACGTTTAAAACCCAAGGAAGGAACACGTGGAGATCAGAGAGCTATTCTCTAAATCCCCAAACCCTATCATATGAGGGTATGATTTAAAGTTGGAAAATACTAGCATTTGGTTCAATACAAGGTTAAGTATTATCTCTGCACAAAGCATTACACCAACGCTGACACAAAATGAAAAGAGAAGCAATAGACATTTATATCAATTCATAAATGAAAGCTTAATAACTGTGTGATCTGGGAGCCCAGGCCAGGCCTGATCGGCCACGAAACACCCACACAGTCCCTGCAGAGACAGAATTGAGGTCTGTGGGCCACTAGCATGACTCAATGCCACATTTGTGATTATCTTTTTATTCTTTTTCCATTTCCTGATAGCAATAAGACTTCTTTAGTAATACCTTACATCACATGCTTTGGGTTTAGATTTCTTTCTTCAAAATAGATTGTTTGAAACCATTTGAATTTGTTTGTGTCATTGCTTCAAACAATGTCTTATTTTACTCATCATATTGCCAATCACTCTCCTATTTGGTATTCAGCAAATCTTGTGACATTCAGTTGTTCTTCTCTTGGGTATTTTAGTTAGTAAGTGTGTTTTCCAAAGTTACTCTCAAAATTGAGTACATCAGAATTAACAGTAACATCAACACCCTAAAGAGTCAGGGTATACTTGATTTTATATTCAGGTTTTGTTTATTTAAACATAATCTAGTCCTTATTTAAATCCATGCATCCAAAACCATGCCTGGAATGGTCATCTACTAAATGTTTTTTTTTGTTTTGTTTTGTTTTGTTTGTTTTTTTTTTGAGGTCAGTGTCACTGGCCCTCATATGTGGGACTCGAACCGGGGCTGCTGGCTTCCCAAGCCAGCGCTTAACCACCGCGCCACTCGGCCGGCCCTACTAAATGTTTATAACCTGGATTTACTAATATAATTTATTGTATATTCAGATATATTAGCATATAGTGTATAATTTATTAGCAAATAATGCAGAGATATCATTGGCGAGGTCATAAAGAAGGCACAAGCCCATCACTAGCCCCTATCCTCATAGCCCCTCAAAATGTTACTGTCTTTTTCAATATATAGAAATAAAGCAAAACACTGTGCATTTTAAGACTTCTTTTTTTTTTTTTAAAGATTTTATTGGGGAATTGGGGGAGGGGAGCAGACAAGTTGTTGTCCTTTTGTTCCTCAGTCTAGTTGTGGAGGATGTTGCTTCACTGACCCATGTTGGTATTATCATTGCACTCTTCCAGCGTGAGGCAGTCGCTCGTCTGTCATTAGACGGCCACTCACAGTGGTTCAGGGCAGCTCACGAAAGCTCATGCCAGCTGCCGGCTTCTCAAGGTACCATAGCAGCCCCACTGCAGCCCCACTGCAGCCTATGCCGTTGCCAGTGACTCACGACAGCCCAGCCCCAGGTGGACCTGTTGTTCACCATCTTAGCTGTAGAGGGCAGAGCGTCACTTGCCCTTGTGTGGGATCTGAAACAGGGCCCTGCTGCTCAGACCTGGCGTCCCAAGCCAACTCTTCACCAATGAGCCACTCGGCCAGCCCAAGACATCCTTTTTTAAAATTATAAGTCTGTCCAAATTCTGAATATACAATTTCTTAAACTGAAATTTTATCTGTCACCTTGATTATAGCACCCAACAGGGGGCAGCACATCGGGGTGCTGGCATTCCAGCTGTTCTTTCATTTCGTGTTCCCATTACTCCGTGCCCCCCATACTCTAGGTAAAGTGCAGTGAACAGACAGCTCATAAACCCCACTTTAAAATGTATTTATGTTGACTCCACCAATGGATAAATGGATAAACAAAATGTGGATTTATGTACAGTGGAATACTTTCAGCCTTACAAAGGAAAGAAAGTCTGACATATGCTACAACATCGATGAACTTCAAAGATATCAGGCTAAGTGAAATAAGCCAGGTACAAAAAGACAAATACTGTGTGATTCCACTTACATGAGATACCTACAGTAGTCAAATTTATAGAGACAGAAAATAGAACGGTGGTTGCCAGGGGCTGGGAGAAGAGAGAAATGGAAACTTGTTGATGATATAGAGTTTCAGTTTTGCAAGATGGAAAAAGTTATGGAGATAAGTTACAAACTATGTGAATATACTTAAAGTTACTGAACTGTACACTTAAAAATGGTTATGATGGTCAGTTTTCTGTTAGGTATATTTTACCACAATTAAAAATCTAAAAGGGCCAGCCGAGTGGCACGGTGGTTGAACGCTGGCTTGGGAAACCAGCGGCCCCGGTTCGGTCCCACATATGAGGGCCAGTGACACTGCCCTCAAAAAAAAAAAATCTAAAAAATTTTTTTTTTTCCATTTTCAATGTACTAAAATTGTACAAGACCCTTATCTCCACTATGGCCTATACAATCTACATTAAAAAAAGCCACATTTACTACATTCCCCAAAGAAAACATTCCCTGGTATGCCACAAAGTATGAAGATGAATAAGACATAGAAAGTCTCCTGTGAAAAGACAGCAGGTATCTCTAATTAGAAAATTTATATTTAAAAGTATTTCCATATTTTGAGGATATCAACAAACTGATTCCAAACTTTACAGGGAGAAGCAAAAAATCCAGAAATGCTGCCATGATATTGAAGAACATGATACCGAAAGACTGACAATACCCAACTTCAAGACTTACTAAGCTATAGTTATCAAGACAGTGTGGTATTGATGAAAGAAAAGACAACTAAATCAATAGAAAAGAATAGAGAATCCAAAAATAGACCCACATAAATATAGTCAACTGATCTTTGACAAAGGAGCAAAGGCAATACAATGGAGAAAAGAGTCTTCTTCAACACATAGTGCTAGAACAACTGGACATATACATGCAAGAAAAAACTGATTTAGACTTGGACCTTATGCCCTTCAAAATAATAATAATAATAATAATAATAATAATAATAACTCAAAATGGATTATAGACCTAAATGTAAAATGCCAAACTCCTAGGAAATCACACAAGAGAAAACTAGATAACCTTGGGTATGGTGATGACTTTTAGATACAACGCCAAAGGCATGACCAATAAACAAAAAAATTGGTAAGCTGAACTTGATTAAAATTAAAAACCCCTGCTCTGTGAAAGACACCATGAAGGGAATGAGAAGACAAGCCATAGACTGAGAGAAAATATTTGCAAAAGACATGTCTGATAAAGGACTATTATCCAAAATATGTGAAGAACTTTTTAAGCTCAACAATAAGAAAATAACTCAATTTTAAAATGAGCAGAAGATCTGAACAGGCGCTTCACCAAAGAAGATATACAGATGGCAAATAAGCATATGAAAAGGTGCTCAGCGTCATATGTCATTAGGGAATTGCAAATTAAAACAAAAAGGTATCACTATATACCTATTAGAATGGCGAAAATCCACAACACCGAATGCTGGCCAGGATGGGGAGCAACAGGCACTCTCATTCATTGTTGGTGGGAATGCAAAATGGTGCTGCTGCTTTGGAAGGCAGTTTGGCACTCACTTTCTACAAAACTAGACATACTCGAATCACATAATCCAGCAATGGTGCTCCTTAGTATTTACCCAAAGCAGTTGAAAACTTATGTCCACACAGAAACCTGCACATGGATGTTTACAGCAGCTTTATTCATAACCGTCAAACCTGGAAGCAGCCAAAATGACCTTCAGCAGGTGAATGGATAAATAAATACACTGTGGGGTATACAAACAATGGCATATTGTTTAATACTACAAAGAAATGAGTTATCAAGCCATAAAAAGACAACGGAGGAAACTTAAGTGCATATAACTAAGTGCAAGAAGCCAATCTGAAAATGCTATATCCTGTGTGATTCCAACCATGTGACATTCTGGAAAAAGGCAATTCTATGGTAACAGTAAAAAGATTAATGGTTACCAGGGATGGGGGGCGGAGGGAGGAATGAATAGGGTGAGCTCAGGGGACTTCTTTTTTTAGCTGAGCCATCCTGCACCTGTTAGCAGCTCAGTGGCAGCTCAGCTGGGGCTGGGAATCGAACCGGTGACTCTGTTGCTCACACTTTTGGTGAGCTCTTAACCAACTGAGCCACTCGGCTGGCCCTACAGAGGACTTCCAGAGCAGTGAAACTATTCTGTAGGACACTACATGGTGGATACATGTCATTATACTTTTGTCCAAACCCAGAGAGTGTACAAAAGTGAATCCCAACATAAACTATGAACTCTGGGTGATGAGGACATCCCATTGTGGGTCATCAGTGGTAACAAATGGACCAGAGTGGAGGTCCACGGTAAGGAGGCTGTGGGATGCGGAGGTATATGGGAACTCTGCACTTTCTCCTTAATTTTGCTGGAAACCTAAAACTGTTCTCAAAATGTCTGTGAATAATTTTTTGCAAAGGCTACATTCTGTATGATTCCAGTGATGTGACACTCTGTAAAAGGCAAAACCATAAAGACAGAGTGAAAAGATCGGTAATTGCCAGGGGTTTGGGAGGGACAAAGGGAAGGAATGAATTGGGGAGAGCAGAGGACTTTTAGAGGGTGAAATGATTCTGTATGATACTGCAATAGTGGATACAAGACATTATGCCTTTGTCAACAGAACTGTACAATAGTGAACCCTTTATGTAAACTATAGACTTCAGTTAATAATCATGTATTAATATTGGTTTCAATAGTGGCTCATTAAGGGAAGCAGCAGGAAATGATACAGGCGGAATGAGGAATGCAAAGCCTTTCCAGGAGAGGTGATGGTGATGGAGAGAGATTTGGAGAGAAGGGGTAAAAAGAATCTCTCAAAGACTCAGCTCTGCCTCCTCTGACCTCACCCTGGTCATAAGATTACAATACAGAGTAAGAGAGAAGCTGAGAATAGATGGGGCTTGTGCCACTTTTTCTACAGAACTGTGGGAGAAAGCCATGTCACAGGGTATTCCCTTGCCGAGATGGAGCAGAAAGAGGCCTGAGCCTCACCTTGCCCACTGGTAGCATGAAAGGAATTCGCATGATCCAGTGGGCACTCCAGTGGGTGACACAGAAGCTAGCTGACCACTGACAGCCAACAGGACTGTCATAGTGCTGGCGTGGCTGGTGTCAAACTGACACATAGCAGAGACCACAGAAGAGATGCTCCAGGCTAGTATCAGATGGAGACACGGGAGAGAAAGAAAGCACGTGCAGAATCAGCAAAGGCCAACATCGGGCTCAGTTGGTGAAAAGAAGACTACAGCTCCTGACCACGCTGAGGCAGGCCATGAGTATGTCATCTGCAGACTCCGGCATCCGGCAGATGCCAGCAGGATGTCTGGTGACAAGGAGGAATAATGAGCAGTTCTGAGGCCAGGGCAGACGCAGACGACAGCACAGGACCTTCACATCCTTGCCCACTGCCATGGGGACACGTAAGCCCTCCCTATACTGGACACAGTTTAGGGGAGGGAAAGGAGGAAAGCTTTGAAAGGAGAAAATGGCTCTGATACGGAACTGACTCTTGAGTTTGACTGACTAAAGACCAACCAAGTGGACACAGTTGGAAGGGTTACGCTTCATGGCAAGTTTAAGTAACTCCTCCTTCCCCATGAACACAGCCATCAGGAGGATGGGGCCTTGATGAAGAGAGCAGTTAGAGGCAATAATTGAAAGCTATTTTTTTTCTTTTCTGCATATTCGAGAGAATCAATGTACGATTCTACTCTGCTTCTGTAGTTATTATTGTTCTGGTCCCCAGATATGCAAAAAAGATTACAATGCCATCTAAGTCCAGTAATAGAACGATATACCATATACATGGAGTCCAGAGGAAGGGGAAATTAACTACGGTATTAATTTCCCATTGTTGTGCAACAGGATTACCACAAACTAAGCAGCTTTAAACAATATGCATTTATTATCTTACAGTTTCTGTTGGTCATTGCCTCGGTGGGTCTCCTGTAAGGCTTCAGTCAAGGTATTGGCCAGGGCGGGTCCACCCAAAGGCTCAACTGGGGAAGCATCCACGTATTAGCTTACATGGTTGTCAGCAGCACTCAGTTCCTTATCTGGGTGTCAGACGGAGGCTGTCAGCCAGAGGCCACCCTCACTTCCTAGTCACAGGCACCACCCCAACATGGCTGCTTGCTTCCCCAAAGCCAACTAGGGAGAGAGTCTCTCTGCAAAACAGACATCACAGTCTTATGGAATGTGATCATGGGAGGGACATCCCATCACCTTTGCTACATTTTATTGGTTCAGCTAGTCACAGGTGCTTCCCACACTCAAGGGGAGGGAACTGCACGAGGGCATGAATACCAGGAGGCAGGATCGTGAGAACTCCCTTAGTGTCAGCCCTCCATGCTATATAAGGCAGGGGGTTGGGACAGAACATGCCAGATGGAATACCTCTGAGGAGATACAATCTGAGCTGGCTTTTGCAGAAGGTAAAGGACCTAGATATGACTTGGCAGCCCCAGAACCTAGCACAGAGTCTAGCACCACAGCAGGCACCAAGAGATGTTCGTAAATGGATGTGACATCAGGAGAAAAGTCTGTTCATCCCAGTAAGAAAGAAGGTAGTGTTCTATATAGGACAAAAACAAACAAACAAAATAATTGTCAACTCTCATCTCAATAGCAATAAGTTCCAGCAGTATTAAAACAGGACATTAACGTCTCAGCAAACCTCACCAGGAAAGCACAATGAACATCAAGGGCACTAAAAGGACGGGAGATGATCTAATGCAGGAAGCTCCCCAAATACTATATTTATACAAATGATAAATAGGTCTCAAGAAAGGAGAAACCAACTAATGCTGATGACTGTGGAAATAAATAATATTAGAACTTTACACTGCAGTAGCATCTTTCATCGGAGACCCTAAAAAGCTTTAAAGGTAATTAAATTTGGGTGCTGCATAAAACTAGATCCATTTTTTTAAAACAAAAATATGGATTTTATGCCCTTCAGCCGAAGTAGCACATGATGCTCTTCCAGATAACAAACTGCATGTTAATCTTTTTAAGAATGTTTTCTAATTGCTTCCAAGGTTCTAAATTCTTAATTGGCTGAGTCTCAGGAAATGCAGGGTGAAGCCACATTTCCTTCTGTACATCCAAACAGAGGCAGCAGTTTTAGCCCCGGTGGAGTGTGTGTGGCTGATGGTTAGAAACACTCCAGATGGAAAAGGGCCATGGGTGACAGGAAGCAACGTGCTGGTCGAGAGGAGAACGGATGGAGGCAGAAAAGGGGCTTTAGCAAAGCCTTGTGGAGGGAGCAGCTACAGGTTTACCAAGGGCAAACCCATGTCAGTCTGGGACTCTCCATCAAGGAAACATTTGGGAAGAATTCAGGCGTGACAATGACTTGTCACAACACAACTGATGGACAGTGATCACGGGCAGGTATTCTCATAAATGCAGAAACAATCATAAAAATGTGCAGTAGTCAGGTTGTTTGGTGAGGTCAAAACCTACTGGCACACAGTAACGTTGATTGTCTCTGTTTTCCATCAGGTGGTTTAGGAGAACTCCACAGGGTTTGCAAACACATGAAACGGGTACAAAACCATGTAGTTTTGAGAACAGCTGAGTTAGCAGTTGGTTGACGCGTGGTAACAGCCTGATTTCCTCGGAAATACCAATCACTGAAGGGTATCTGTCAGTAAGTGGACAGTGCCAGCAAGCTCTCTGTAAAGTCACCATTTACATTTGAAGATGACACACAGGTCATTTGGAAAGCATCCAGTATGTGTCAAATCCTTTTCTGGGTTTGAAGTATTATTACTGGAGAACTTCTGCATGTTAAGAGCTCGATGTTGATCACATCATTCCCACGTCCAAGACATGTACGTCCACTTTTAGTTGTGTTGGAACATCTATTCCTGGCTGGTGGTCTCGGTATGCTTCAAGATCTGCCATCTTACCCTTTATGTAAAATGAGGTTCCTCGTGGCAATGGAATCCACTCAAAACCTGGGGCATCTGTGGGAAGCCCAAGTCTCCCAGGGAAGCTAACACCCCTACTGGGAAAACCTCCAAACCCAAGTCTCATTTCCTGCCTTTCATTTTCTACTTATCCTTCAAAACATGTCCATTGCTTTGCTGGTTAGGCAGCAGGACATGTAGACGGCATTCAGCCCCCAGTTCTCTAGGCCAGCGGTCAGCAAACCTTTGAGATGGAAGATCCAATCCTGTACCTCACAACAATTTAAAAATTATTCGAGAGCCATAAAACAAATGAAATCACCATTATGTGAATAATATCCTTTAAAAATTTTATAAATGAAACTATGATAGTTCTATTTTCATTTTCAATTTTACTTCAGAGCCACATGTACGTACCCAAAAAGCTGCATGTGGCTCGCGAGCCACAGTTTGCTGACCCCTGCTCTAGGCAACGGCACAGGACCATCACACGAACAAGTGGTGCAAAAGCATAAAGCACCTTGACCATCACTCTGTCCAGAACAATGCAGTGTCACATCTGTGAGAAGGGCTGTGATCCTATGAGCCTGACCAACAACTCTTCTTCATTTTATTATTATTATTATTATTATTATTATTATTATTATTTTAACTGAGCCATCCTGCCACCTGTTGGCAGCTCATTTGGGGCCGGGAATAGAACTGGCAACTCTGTTACTCAGAGCTCGCACTCTTGAGCAAACTCTTTTTCGTTTTTTTTTTGAGGGCAGTGTCACTGGCCCTCATATATGGGACCCGAACTGGGGCCGCTGGCTTCCCAAGCCAGCGCTTAACCACCATGCCACTCGGCCGGCCCTTGAGTGAACTCTTAACCAACTGAGCCACTCGGCTGGCTGAAACAACTCTTCTTGTATATAAGGAGGGTATGAAAGAATTAGGGAAACAGGCACCATTTACTCATTTGTTCCTATGAGAAGAAATGATTTTTGAGTGAGTGAACTAAAATAACCTGGAGAAATACTACTGAAGATTAGACAGGGAGAGAATTATGAATGGGGGGAAAGGCTGGGTGAAGTTTCAACCAAGCTCCACGTTTGATTTATGAATAAGGAGTTCGGCCGGGCAGCTGACACACACAGATGGGGAACCAGGGATCGGTCCTCTGGCCATGCCTGTCTCCAAAGTGTCCAAGTCCTCTTTGTTCTATGAGATGCACCTGCCACAGACACCTTCACCAAGCTCCTCATCTACGAGTAGCCCACCTTCCTCTGCACTCCCTGACATTTCACATTTCATACGTGCCTCCCCAGAGATGCTCATCCCTGTATCCATTCTATTTTAGCAATTCATGTATATGTCTTCTCCCCTTTCCAATCATAAGTAATGTGAGGTCCCTAGCACTGTGCCTACCACATAGTAGGTGTTCAGTAAACACCTTGGAACGAATGGACTGCCATTGAATACTTATGAAAATACACTGACCTCCCCACCCGGCCACCTCCAAATCTAACTTGTGAGCTGTTTCCTTTGTGCTCAGGAGAGCTGCCACACTGCTCAATACTCTGGGCTATGTTGTGATGTTCTTTCTGGAGATATCCCCAAACTTCAGCCCAATTTCACTTTTAAAACATGGTATCCAGACCACCCTGTCCAGAAATAGATGACTCTGGGTCACAGGCATGACCATCATGCTGTGTAATGATCTGAGGCCTCTTCCGAGTGTGTCTCTTCTGTGCGCATGGTTTCATAAGCTCCCCAGTGGAAGGAGTCGTGTTGTGTCTCTTTTGGTGATTGCTGCCCACCTACACTACCTGCCTGGTAACACTCTCTGCCCACACTGGGCAAACATTAGCAATTGTCAAAGCATAGCATTTTATCTTAACAGTTAGATATGAAGGACTACCTTCTAAGGAATCCCTTTAAACAATAGCTGCTGAGTTAGGTCATCAGATTCAACACACACCTTTACCTGCCCTCTCAGTCCTCTGGCTACAGTCAGAAATTTCAAGCATTTTTTTTTCCAGAAAGAAAACACACACACACACACACGCGTGCGCACACACACTGACATCAGTTTGCAGTTTGAAAACTGAAGATTGCAATGAGGGATTCTGTGTTTTTAAAACACCCTGATAGGCAGCCTTCTTCATCGAGGCCAGTAAGCCATCCAGTCCCATGAGTTCTTCTTCGCTCCTTCCTTTACAAGAATCCATTCACTCTGGTTCATTTACAGAAGGTTACTGTGGTTTTTCCAGGAAACTACTGCCTGACGAGGGAGGTGAATTTTCTTGTGTACAAAATTAAGGATCATTTGTACAGAAACAGACATGAGTCACAGAATATTAGCCATATTACTATCCTTACAATACCTGGGCCTTCACCAGAACGGTGAAGAGTTGCCAAGCTAGCTTTGTGTTGGCAGAGCATATGCCATGATCTATATAGTTCTTTTTGTCTTGGCAGTGAGGCTGGCGCTCCAGCCAGAATCGAAAGGAAATGGGCAAGAGACAATAAGCCCATTCAAGTGCATTAGCAATGTCGGCCAGTGGGGATTTTTCAATTTTTAAATTGATATAAACTTTTAAAGCAACCTATTTTAAGTACAGGGAGATTTATTTTTCCAAAAGAAGATGTTATATTTACGAATATATTTCTGATATCTGCTCCCAACTAGATATATTCTAGTGCCAGGTTATTGGAGAGAAGATGGTCTGAGAAAAACCGAGACAGGCCTCTTCCTTTCAAAAGGTTATAAACACACATTATAATTGATTGGCTTCATTCAGTCAGCTGTTTCATTTGTGGGGCTTAAGCACTTGCATAAACTTGCATTACTGCTGTGCTATCATTCCCACTGGTTCCATACATTGTGTTTATGACAACAATGTGTCTTTGTGAGCGAATACGAAAGGGGCTTTCTATAGGCAAACCTTACACACTTCAAAAACCAAAACCAAAAACTCCTTGAAGAGCCACCTATAAAAAGCAAAACGTGTTTGTTAACACAAAGTTCAATATTTGCCTGGGTTGGCAAAATCCCACTTGGAGGCGAAAAAGGAGGAGGTGGGTCATCCTGGTTTCACGAGACAGAATTGCAGATCAACTGCTCAGAAGGTAGGACTGCTTTGTAGACTATTCTGAAATCTAGAGAGAGTAGAAGAGCCCCCTGCTGGCTGCAGGGGGAAGAGTCCTAAATGGGCCTAAGGGCAAATCATTTTGAGACGCCTCTTTTTCCCCTCATCTTGCACTCATGCAAGAAATATTTGCTGAGGCTTGCTATGTACCAGGCACTGTTCTAGGCTTTGGGGAGAACATGTTAAACAAGGTCTCTGCCTTCTTGAAACCTTTACATTGTAAAAAAAAAAGATAGAAAATAAACAAATAAATATGTACTATAATGTCAAGTAGGGTTCACTACAACAGAGCAGAGGGAGGAAGTAGAAAATGATGGGAGGAGGAGGCGATTTTAGATAGGAGACTGAACACTTGAAGTGACTGAAGTGAGGGAAGGAGTGGAGAAAGATCTGTGGGAGGAGCATTCCGGGCAGAGCAAGCATGAGGGCTCGGAGATGGGCTGCGCTGAGCATGCTAGGAGTACAGCCGGAAGGCCAAGGTAGCTAGAGTGAGGGAGGCAGAGATGAGGCTGAGTCAGGAGCCCAATGATGCATACGGTCTCACATGGTAGGAATTGTAGATTTTACAGGAATCCACTGGAGACTTTGAAAGGAGAATTAAGTAAATCCACTTCCAATTTAAATGGAGGGGAATAAACTAAATGTGTGAAATGTGTCAGGCCCATTTAGGAAGCTATGGACATGGTATTTCAAAGAATTAGATTAATGAATTTTACCAAATTCCTGCTACTTTAAAATGAAGTTCAAAGAATAAAATATGATCTTTGTCCTCAGAGAGCTTTCAATCAACCTGAGAAAACAGGAGAGATACTCCTCAAATTCAACTTACAAGAGAGGAGGAAGTGAGTGACTGCCAAGTGGTGTAGGCAAGAAGGATGATGATGACAGTGATACAGATGACCCCAATAGGTGAGCACCAGCTTGAGGCACAAGCTCTAGGACCAGGCTGTGGGGTTCATAATGCTGGTGCAACTACTTACTAGCTGTGTGACCTCGGATATGATACTAACCTCTCTGTTCCTCAGTTTTCTCACCTATAGAATGGGTCTAATAATAGTACCTACCTCACAGAGCTGCTATGAGGAATAAATGTGTCAATGTTACATAAAAGTGCTTAGATCATGGCCAGGGGCTTTATAATTACTACATAAATGGAAGGAATGTCTCCAAAGTCACAATGCCATTGTCTTTGTTACTGCTGTAATCCAGATGTAATGTGGTAGTGACCTGAACAAATATCGTTGTGGAAATGAAATGAAAATAGCAGATATTTCTGACCAATGAACTTACAAGGTTTGGTTACGATAAAGATGGTAAAGGAGATATGTGAAGAGGTTCAAAATGAATGTGAGCTCCAAGCATAACAATGAGGAAAACAGTCCAAAGGGGAGAAAAAGAAAAGTCAGGAAGGGGAATTGGTTTTAGAGACAAGGCAAGTCTGATTTGAGGCATGCCGAGTTTTAAGTAGACAGGCAATTAGGGGTGTCAGACAAGAGCTCGGGAGAGAGATAAGGGCATCCATGTGGATTTGGAATCTCTTCCTATGAGAACTGTCCTGGAAGCCATAGAGACGACTGAGACACCCAAGAGAGAAGTGGCTGAAAGAAGAGCTGTAAGAATGAAGCTCAGGAGACATGAGCAGTTATGGATTAGAAAAAACGAGGCCAGTGAAAGAGAGGGAAGAATAAGAAGGTTGGGAAGAGAAGCAAAGTATTAAGAAAGATGTAGAGGCTACTGTCAGATGTTACTAAGAGATAAGGGATGACTAAGGATGCCTTTGGATGAGGTCATAATGAAATCATTGATGGAGTCACCGAAGCTTCCTAGGTGCAGGTTATCCTGAAGGCCTCCGCTAAGTGTCAATCATAAATGCTGCACTGTGCCACCCAGCTTCCCCCTTCAGGACCCAGTTTCATTCCCCTGGGAAAGTTGTAGGCTGACAGTTCCCAGGTGCCTCCGCTAAGGAAAGCCACCTTGTCCAGGGTCATGCCCCTTCCGGGAGCCGCTTGCAACAATGACTGACTGACCTGGGTGTATAAAGACACAGTCCGTAACACAGATAAGGACAATGCAGGGGGACATCCCAACTTCGGAGCCCGCACGGAATCAGCTGAGGCCAGCGCTGTGACTGCATTGCAGCCCAAACTCTCCCCGACTCGACTGTCCTGCTTCCGTCCCCTCCCCACGCAAGCGTCCCCCGTGAACTTCCCACATGCCAGTCTCCATCTACCACTCTGCTTCCCAGGAACCCAACAGCTATGCCGTATTATGAAAGTCGATACAAATTCAAAAATGATAAATCAGGAAAAGTGTGACCCAAGGAGATCGATATAGAAATAGTATTTACAGATGAATGAGAATAGTTTCTTATAGATAGACATTCTGAAATTTAAAGGAGTTAAACTTAAGGAAAGTGAGTAGGAAAAGGCTCCCACAAACCCTTCAGACTTGCAAAAATGACATGGTCGCATTTGCCTTTGGTGAGAATAGAGTGCTGGGTTTCGTAACCCAATTGATGGGGCTGTCACCCATACAACCTCACAATCTCTTTTAATCTCTGTATCTTGTCACTTTGCTGCCATCTGGAGAGAGGATGGATTTCATTTATCCCCCAGGGAGATTAATGGATCCTACTGGATTCCAGCAGACAGAGGGAGACCACTCTGTAAACCATCAGCACTGATCTGGCTTCAGCAGCTGCTTCAAGGCTTCCCTACCCTTCATGCCTGACCTTCATTCACCGTCAGGAACACAGTGGCCTCCAAAAAATCACAAGCATTCCCCTCACAGGGGGCAAGAATGGGGTACAAAATTCCCTCCAGCTGCTCCCAAGAAAGAAGGATCCTGAGACTTGTGAAGTTCCCTTTCATGTTGGGCTCTTACCAGGCTTCCCAGAGCTGAGAGATCCCTCCACAAGCCCAGTGGGTCTTCCCACAAACCACCGGGACGGAAGGAAGAGGGCAGGGAATTATTCTTAGGTAAGAGAATGTTCTTTCATACAACCAGTTATATCACCCAGCCTCTCAGATGCTGGGAAAGGCAGGAATCATGCCTGTTTGCTCACCACTGTACCCTCAAGAACACAGTGAAATGCCTAAATACATGGTAGGTGCTGATAGTTGAATGAAGAACTGAAAAACTGGTGCAAGGTGGATTGCTAATAAAGTAATAAAATAGTGGGCAAATACAGGTTATTTAGATAGCTAAAGACACTTTGGCTCCACGTACATCCTGACTGAATTGGACTTGCCTTCCTGTCACCTCAGTGTATGTCAGTCCCTATAGCTCCCTCAGAGATCTAGTTGCCCATGGTAGACACTCAATAAGAGCCCTTTGGTCTAAGTTAAATTACAATCAAATCTATTAGCAGGGTCCAGATGCCTCGGCTGTTACAAAAAGACATGCTCTTTGATGCCAATACCTCACAATAAGAATTATTCAGTACAGAGGATATGAGAGTCACAGGAAAAGGAAGACAGGGACATTTTCTAATAATGAAAAGAAAGGAATCCAAAGAGCATCATTTTTAAGAAAAATATTCAGAGTTCTACATTCATGGCACTAGTCTGTTTAAAGCTTCAAGAGTTGGCCTGAGGGACCTCCATGATATCTGCTATCTCAATTAATCATCATCAAGTGAAAATAATACGTATTAGCAGTTCTCACCATTTTACATGTCTTCTCCTTTCATCTTCTCAATAACCCCATGCATTAAGTTTACTAGTATTGCCATTTACACTTTTCAGATGGAGACACTGAGGCCTAGAGAAGTGACTTGACCAAGGCGACACAAGGTAAATGGTGCCACAGGTATTTGAACCTACAGTCTGACCCCGAAGGCCATGCTCTTAACCTCCGCACTGTACTGCCACCTGGAGGGACAAACGCTACACCTTCTTTCCCCCTTTTTAACCCACAGGTATATCCAGTATTATGTTTTCACACTCTTTAAAAAGAACACTCTTGGACAACAACCATATGACACTTTTTAAAGACCAACTGGTATCTGAGACTGTACCTCAGAATAGCGATTCTAAGGAATAGTATTTTTAACATTATAGGTGTTTAACACAAAGCAAAGCAAAACAAAACAAAAAGTGAACTGTATTTGAGGGCAGTGGTTTTTGTTTGTTTTGTTCACAGCTAAACTCCAAGAACCTAGAAGAGAGCTTGGCATGTGGTGGGCATTCAAAAATATGTGTTGAACTTGTTAAATCAAAATGAGGTAACAGCATCCCTTACATGGGTGCCACATAAACTTTATGGCACAATTACGATCCGCCTGTGGGTTCTTGGAAGAACTCAAATTGCGAAGTCTCACTTCCTATTTACCTTACATTTTATATTAAAATCTTTCTGGAAGATGATTGAGACAGTTTTGTGATGGTTGAGGCATGTCTTCCAAAGTCACACAACTTGCTAGGGGAAGAATTAAGTAGGACTGAAACAGAGGTCTTCTCAAATGGTCTAGCAAAAGATGCAGGTATAGTAGATGTTTTCTTAGTCCCATAAACCCAAATTCAAGAGCTGCTTTGTTAGTTAATCACTCAATGACTTTTTATTTGTATATGGAGGCAGATTATCTCATGGTTAAGAGGCATGAACTGAATGACCAAAATTAGGTATGTTTCTTAACACCTCTGAACCTTCGTTGCCTCATAAGGAGAATGTGGGTACCATACTAATTACCTCTCTTGGTCAGGTTCCAGTCAAGGGAAAAGAACCACTCCAGGCACTTAGGGGCACTTAATATGGAGGAGCACTTAATATGGAGAATTTGTTACCTGGGTGATGGAGAAGCCAAATAGGATGATAAGGCAACCAGAGTTTAGCTGTATCGAGAAGCCACCACCACCCTTAGTTGGTGTCAAAGCAGGCGTGATACCAGGCCCGAAGCCAGGCCTAGTGGAGCCGGATACACGAAGGAGACCCAGCTGCTCCAAGGGCCCCACCTTTGTCAGAGCAAGGGAGGAGACATATCCTTGCTTCTTTCTCCCTTCCTGCCCACCAGCCTTTACCATGGCCTCTTATTGGCTGAACCCACATAGAAGCCAGGGAGCCTGGGAAATGTGATACAGGACAGAGCAGGAAAGGCAGAGAATGGAGCTGGGAGCAGATAGGCCAGCAACCAGTTCAGGACTTCATGGTGCTGCTGTGAGATTAAATGAGATATACATATATAAAATACTTAGCCAGGCGCCAAGTATATAATAGTACTTAATGAAAGTTATCATTGTTATATATAATAGGCCCTAGGCTAGGCATGGGTAATAAAAAAGACATAGACTCTGCCGCCAAGTCATTGTAGCCCATTTTTTTTTTAGCTATGACACATTCTGTGGGCTTCTGGGGTGAAATCTTCTAGAGTATCCCACCAGTATCCCACCATACTGTTTCAGGTGACCAACTTCAGAGCATGAATATTGTCCTATTGGGTATCAATGATTACAGAGAAAAACAGGCTAATATTGGTCTATAAATGTATTCTCTGCTAGAATAAAAAGGGTCATTTAAAAAAACAAACAGGGCCGGCCGAGTGGCATGATGGGTAAGTGCTGGCTTGCAAAGCCAGCGGCCCCGGTTCGGGTCCCACATATGAGGGCCAGTGACACTGCCCTCAAAAAACAAACAAACAAACAAACAAACATATAAACAAAAAGTGTCCTTCGAAAGATAATTGGATAAAGAAGATGTAGTATATATATCCAATAGAATACTACTCAGCCATAAGAAAAGATGAAATAGTGCCATTTGCAACAACATGGATAGATCTTGAGATTATTATGCTAAGTGAAATAAATCAGACAGAAAAGGTTGAGAACCATATGATTTCACTGATATGTGGGATATAAAACTGAAAGCAACAAAGGAACAAGACAAACAAATAAAGAAACTCGTAGACACAGATAATAGTTTAGTGATTACCGGAGGGTAAGGGAGGAGGAGGGTGATATATACATGATGTATTACAGAATTGTACACTTGAAACCTATGTAACTTTACTAATCATTGTCACCCCAATAAACTTTAATTAAAAAAACAATGCAAGATAGTTTTGTGAGACATGAAATGATATGTCGCTAAAATAAGCATAGGCTCAATCATCTTCTGATAGGACAGTGACTCAGTAACTGCATCGTTTATACAACTGACGGCATGTCTGACTTAAAAGTATTTAATGCTTTCCTAAAAAGGCAATGGCTTTATCATTGGAGGTCCGTTTTAAGAAAGAGTTTTCTCAAATAAAACATGCTCCCTACACTGCTGACATGAAACTTGCATGAGGGTGTTCATGAATCTGGTCATAAGCAGAGCCCATGGATGTTGCCAGAGGCCAAGAAATCTTGTCTCTCCATTTCTTCCTCTTTATTCCAGGCCTTGGAGTCACAGGATATTAGTGCTGGAACTCAGAAAATACATGAGCATGTTTCACTAAGATGTAGAATCTACTCTGAAAACACCAATGCCGAGTACTGCTAATGTTCATTGTTAGTAGAAAGATCAGAAAGACTAAGATGGTGACTTGACCATGGCAATAGGGCCAGCTACACCTGGGAAGCATCTGACACTCCCTGCCTTCTTGTCCTGTCTCCATCTACTCAGGGACATGCATACAACTGGCTATGGGGGAGATTTACACCCTTCACTTATGAAGTAATAAGGCCATCTTAAATATCAGGCATCCTGGGGCATGTTAATCAGGTGGGAAGGCCCCAGAAGGTATAATCTGTATCTTCCATAGGTTGACTAAATGAAATAGCTGAGAGCTTTAAATTCATCTTCGAAGACCATAAATGAAAATGCTATTTTATACAGAGAAATAAAGGGGAAAGATGGAACGAGGTTCCAAAAATTACAGGTAAAATTGAACTGGATTACTAACCTCTTTCCTACACAAAGTGAATCAGCTTGACAACTCAATGACTCAAAAGTCACCACACGTTTAAGGCAATGGAGGGCTGTGTCACTCTCAATGCTGATCAAAAACTTTTCAAAAAGAGTTCCTAGACACAACAAATTCCATTCTGATATTGTTTTCTGGTTCTGTCTTTTTGGTCTTCAATATTAATGATATCACCGTTCCCATGAGTTAGGCTTGAGGTACTGCCAAGCCATAATTACAAATGCTTCCCCCCACCCCCAAAGCATTCTGTTACATCGAGCTGTCAGTGAGTTTCATCTCCAAATTGTAATGGCACTATTTGCTTTATTTAGGCTTGGGTGATACAGGATGGATGCCCTTCTAGAAAAGCATGTGCATTTAAGATAGCAGAACAAGAATGATTTATATGGGGAATAACTCCTTAGTCTGTCAAAGACCTGGCAGAATCTTGCTGGGAAAACTAATTGCAGCCAGTTCCTTCCACTGGTAGGAGGTTAACTCTTGGCATCTCTGCCAGCTATCATAATATACCATCAGCCAGCTATAAGGGGAGAAGAAACCGGATTCCTCCTTCTCAATATTCGTACATGCCTGATAATGCTAAATTACTCAAAAGCCAATTACTGAGATTTGAATGTCCCCCTTACAAACATTCACCAATTTCCTTTGATCACTACAGAATCACATGATCCTTCTGAACCATTTAAGATGCATACAAAACTAATTTTTATCCTACATAAGTGCTGTGACGGTCAGGTCATTGAGGCCGGCTGCTCATTGGATGGGAAAAGGCAAGCAAAGGGTCTGACCCCAAGCAGGGAGACATTTTGCTTGAGTTCTGAGAGTTGTACTGTTCACTGAATGTTTCCCCTACTCCCCTTGTCTTGGTTCCTTCTCTCCTGCCCCCTTTCCTCGACCACCCTCCAATTAGTCTGAGAACAACACTGGGCTCACTGCTCATCCACCAAACTTGGCAGCACCGACGTTAAGGAAGGGGGCACAGGGCACAGCGTGTCTCCCTACAAGACCAAAGCCATCAGAATACCCCTGGGTTCTCCCTGGAAGAGGCCAAAATTCAATCCTGTCTGAGCATCTAGACCAGTAGTTATCAACAGGGGTAACTGCCCCCCAGGGGACATTTGGCAATATCTCGAGACATTTCTGGTTGTCACAGCTGAGGGTAGGGGGTGCAACTGGCATCCAGTGGATAGAGGCCAGTGAAGCTACTAAACATCACACTGTGCATAGAATTGGCACCCTTAATGAAGACTCGTCTAACCCAAATGTCAATAGCGCCAAAGTTGAGCAACCCTAATCTAGGTTTTAATCAAGGCGTGCAAATAAGAGGGTTCAGGCAAAATGTGTCTCTCTTCCAATTGGCACAAACCCTGCACAGAAGCTGCACCCCATACAGGAGCTCTATTTAAGCCCCACATTTGCCTGATTCAGCAGATCACACTTTAGTAATGTAATTCAATTCTTCCTCATCTTTTTAATGTTATTTGGGCCCTTTAATATAATTTGGCAAGCTATTAGAGTTGTTACAGCTGCTAGTTTTGACCTCAATACTGATTTCACTTATGACCTCAGCCGGAATAAGATTTAAAGTTTGAGATGATGTAAGTGAATAAGGATTATTAGATTTATTCGTATGGCAATTTAAATAAGAAACTGCCTGGCTTAGAATAAGTGGTAAATGAAAAATGCTAGTGATTTATAGACCTGTCCATTTTCAAGATTTATATGATGTGTGGGATGATTAAGTAAGAGACAGGCCTGATTATATGAAATATGTAATTTTTGTAAATGCAATATTGGATGCAACCTGCTAAACAGTGCTGCATAACAACTCTCGGCTAAGCAATTTTTATCACACTATTATTGTAAACGGGGGTGCAGAGTCCTATGCAAATTACATGTGGAGTCCTTACTCTAATTCTTTCTAGCTGGATGGGAGTACAGTCATGAGAAATGCATTTAACTTCAGCCTTGAAACATCAGTCACATCAGGACCCCAAAAGGCAGGGCAGGCTGGTGATTTAGGACCTGACTCCAGAGCAATTCTCTTTTGTAAACTTGGCCACTCTGTTCAAGTTGCAGTATCCAGACTTATGAAATGGAGATTACCCATTTGTCATATTTCATTGAAACCCTTTGGGGAAAATACTCATGACTCCAAAGTACTGCAGTCAAAAAGAGAAACACATGACACAGAGATGTCACTTCCTTTCCCTGTTATGAATCCTACTCTTATGAAGGTAGCACCCCAAGCCTGAGCACCAGAAGAGCTCAGCGGTGATTCACCAGTGACACAGGTTCCTCCCTTTCTGGGAGCCTCAGAATCCCAGAGAGAGCTGAGGTCCAGCACCTCTCTGAGGTTTTGTACCTAACTGAAAAGTCAGCCAGAGATTGCAGTGGAGGGATGAGCAATGATTTGATTCTAATCTCTCAGGAGTGGCAGATATGTAAGAAAGATTGCGAATATTTAATTACTTTGACAGCTGCTTGGTACAAACGAAAACCAAAACAAAACACCTATCCTAGGAGAACAGAGAGACCTGGGCAGCAGTCATAAAGCTTTCACAAACTGAGGGTAGGACCTTGGTTAAACTGTCCACCTCTGTAAACTCAGGGCTAGGGCTTCTTGATCCACCTCTCAGGGTTGGTGCGAGAGGCTAAAGGGGAAACTGAAAGGGAAGGCCTGATTAAAGCAACAGGTAGTGTGCACATGCAGACAAGGAAGGAGGCTCAGAAGCCAAAATGAAGGCCCAAGTGGAAACGGGAACCACCTTGTTCAATAAACATCCATGAATACCCAATCAAGAGGAGCAGCCATTAGAGCCTAGGGGACTCAGGGCTGAGTTCCAGGATCATCTACACCCGTCAGTGTTTATACAGACAACTGGCCCTGAGGCCACTGTGAAGAGGTGAAGGAAATTACCAACGTGCACGTGGTTTGATATCAGGTTTGACATATAGTCACGTTTTGTGGAGGAGAGTGACCCAATGTTCTGCAGATCTAGAAACTTCCAAAGCTGGCAGGGATCAGAAACTCTTACTTAAATTCTAACCTCATATTGAAATTGAATATCCTTCATAAACTATGTGGAACTTTTATGAATTATAACAATTATACTCATACCATTCTTCCTCTGATATGTTTGTATCATTCACTGATCAAATATAATTCTTTTCAACTTTCAATGTAACCATGGATTTGTATCAACTAATCAGAATTCCCCAATATTATTTTTTTTAATAAGGTAGGTATTTCTCTTTTGTTTAAACAGCAAATGTTTTGGTCCAGAGTCCTGATAAACTGATTATTATTTCTGAAAGACTCACGTTGCCCATCTTGATTAAATATGATGGCATAAAGAAAGACAAAATCTTATTTAAGCCAAATGAACTGACTTTTTAAAAATTCAAAAAATATATCTGATCATTTAGCTCTGAATTTCTTTTTTTTTTTTTTCTTTTTTTTTTTGAGGGCAGTGTCACTGGCCCTCATATGTGGGACCCGAACCGGGGCTGCTGCCTTCCCAAGCCAGCACTTAACCACAGCGCCACTTGGCCAGCCCTCTGGATTTCTTTTAATAACCTTGAAATCTTATGCCCAGCTTCTGCAAGATGAAGAATATAACAATAAAAGGAACCCAGGCTTTCGACTCCTGCATGGAATGGTGGGCTGTGCCCACCAGCAACTAAGCACAGCACCTTGAGCTGAGTGGCTGCAAGCTGCCAACGGGCGGCCGGATGGCGACTGGACTTGCAGCTGAGCTAGCTGCGCCGTCCATAACTAAGATTGAAGGACAACAACTTGGCTGTTTCCCTTCCCCAATTCCCCAACACTGTTCCCTTTCCCCAATTCCACCCCCACAAAAAATAAAATTAAAAAAAAAAAAAGGAAACCAGGCTGTCAAACCATGGTCCTTTCACTGAGAAAAGAGAAATATTTTTAGTTACTAATTGGAGACATTGCCATGGAGCAAAAAGTATAGGTCAAGGGAGAGAAGAGCAAATTAGATAATAAGACGCATTTGTTTATTGGAACTTTATCACCCTTTTTAAAAGCCTACTTATCCAGCAAAGGTAGGTTTTAGATTTTATTTCCTAATTACTATATTAACAAATCCTCTAACATTTTCCTGATAAGTTTTATGAGTTTATTAATATAGCAATCATGGTTTGGGGAAGCTTTTATATGCCACTTGATATTGATGTCATCTATAAAAAGACAGCCCACGGAGCCCCTGATATCCAGTAAAGGCAGGTTCAAAAATTGCAGTCTTAGAAAGATAATGGAATGAGCATGACCTCAAGTCGTTTGAGCCAAATAGCAACTGTTAACTCCTGATAGCAGTATTTGACCTCAGAGGCAGGTGACAGAAACCAACCTGAAACAGCCATTTTCTCAAATTCTGTTAAGGATAATAAACCATACTGGGGAAAATCACCCACCTGAATGAGGAAGCCTCTTGTAATCAATGACCTTAGAAACAGGCATTATGGTTTGGGTGGGAAATATCAGGTGCTAAGGGAGTTTGTTGTTTTAGACTGTGTGCCACTAAATTTTGGCAGAGATTTTCATTTGGGTGGTGGGGGTTGTTTTGCTTTCTTTTGATTCATTTTTAGTGTTTCTCAAGGAAAATTTCAACATACATACAAGTAGAGAGAGCACTACAATATATCCCTATCTACCCATCATAGAGCTGCAATAATTACAGACTTAGGCCACTCCTGTTTCATCTATACTTAGACATCATTTCATCCATAAATTTTAAAGAATATTTAAGTGCATATTTTAAAAATGTTTAAGTACACATTTCTAAAAATAGGCTTTAAAAAAAAACAAAAATACAAAACCATTATCACCACTAAAAAATTAACAACTATCCCTTCATTTCATAAAATGCTTGCTCAGTGTTCACTTTTCCCAAATGTCTCCTAAATGCTGTCCACAGTTTGTTCCAATTGTCCAAATAAGTCGATAGGTTCCCCCTCCCCCACTGTAATTTCTTGGCCTGTTCACTTATTGAAGATATAGAGTCATTTGTCCTAAAGCTTCCCACATTCTGGGTTTTGCCCTCCGTGTCCTATTATTTTCTGAGAAGCAGTGGTTAGATCGAGGCCTGATTAGATTCAGGTTTGATTTTTTTGACAGACCACTTTATTAGAGCTGTCAGGTACTTCCATCAGGAGCGTCATGGTGTCCGGTTGTCTCTTTCTGTGATGTTGGTGGTCACTGATGATCGATGGTCTCTGTTAATATAGGCCGTTTAGAGGAAAGCATTGAACCAAAACACTCAGAAGCTTTTTGTTTAAAAAAAAAAAACCTAAAATCATTTCACTCTGTCCCAGGCACTGTGCTTTGCAGCACACAGTGCCTCATTTACTCATTATTTAAACACCTTCTGAAGTGGTGCTGGGGGGGATTTAAGTCCAGCCAGTCTTCCTCCTAAGCCTATTCTCTTTGCTACCCCAGAAACAGATCACCCTGAGAGTCCCATGGGCTATAAAAGAAGAAGCCCTTACAAGTTAGGTAGCATGAATAATTCAAAGTGGTGGCAGTGAAACCATAGCCAAAAAATGGTTGAGTCTTTAAAAAAACCAATCCATAGTTTTTCTCTTAAAGACAGATCAAAGCACCAAGTAACTGTTTATAAACTGGTAAACACAGTCATTGAAGGGAGTATCATCTGATAATGGATGTGAGTTCCATTATAGTCACAGTGTCATTTTGGTACAGGCCTGGAAAGAGGTAGAGGAGGTTCAGGAAAGCCTGCATTGAATAGGGTTGAAATAGCACTACAAATGTCACCCAAATGACGAGAAGCTATGATGCGCTGTTTAAAGTTGGCTCTGCCCTTTACACAAATCAACTTAGAGTTACATTACCCACTCTCAGTGTGCAAGGGTTGCCAAAATTAGAGTCATTTCATTAATCTCCCGTGCCAGGGAGAAGTGGCTATATATCACACCAGGTTACATTGACAACAAGACAATGGCATTACATTTCCACGGCGCGTCAAATAGCATTTCTTTCGATTCATTTGCTATCAGAGTCTCTATAAAAATGTCTTATAACTAAAATATGCCTCTCTGTCTTTTAGACTTCAACAAGACTTGCTTCAAGATAAACATCTTATTTTTCAGTATAAAATAGGATAACTATGGAAGCTTCACTTCAAATGACATTTCTAAACAAATAAAAAGATTAATATATATTTTTAAATGCTTGTCTCATTCCCACCAGGGAAGGTGCCTTGAGATTAAAAGGAGGAAGAAGACAAGAGAGAAGGAAAAGAAGGAAGGATGGGAGAGGGGAGGGAAGGGAAACATGGGCAGGCAGGCTTAACTTTATGGTATTTAAGGTAATAGCTTTTATTGCAACATTTAGGAAATGTAAATAAGTGTCAAAAACAAAACTAGATAATCAGAACATGATGCTTTGTCATTTAAATGTATTTTTAAAAATGAAATGACCAAAATTCCTTCTTCCTATATCTTTATCTTTCACGGCTCACTTTAAATCGCCTTGCGTACGTTTAGGATTCTAATTCGAATTTACAAGTTCTAACGAAGTCACCCCAACTTCCCCAGCATTTATTTACAAGAAACTGTCATGATGGAGATTTCTGTAAACTATCCTCTGAAATAGTATTCCCTCCCAGTGATTTTTTTTAAAGCAATTTAAAATCAATCATGTTTGATAGAAAAAGAAGAATTTCTTTTTTTTTTTTTAATAAAGTAAGGCATTATCAGAAATAGGAACGAGACCTCAATGCATTGTAAAATAAAAATTAGAGGCAGGACGTAAGAGTCAAGGGGCTTATGCTATCATCATTTAACTGCTGTTACTACAGCCAAGAACGTTTTACATTGCCCAGATCCACATATTTGGTTCTTTCATCTCACTTAACTCATTATGTTAGAGGGCGTTTCTGTAACAATGTATTAAATGTTGCTCCTTGCAAACAGCTCTGCTGTTGCCCAGCTTTTTTTGTCTTAGCCCCATGAACCACTTCATGGCACAAGATTGTGAACATAAACATCCATCACATTACATATCTCTTAATTGTGAGCTGAAGAAACCATTCAGGGAGTGAAGGTCTCCAGAACAATCCAACAGACAAGAAAAACAAAGCCGAGCTGGTTCAGAACAGGACGTGCAAACCACTCGTGGCAGACAAAGGAGGACCCAGGCTCCCAAGGAGCCAGCGCGGGGAGAGACACGCGCATGCGCGGTGTTCGCAGGCTCAGGTGGCACAGGGTAATGGAGGTGAAAGGGCAGGACGACTGCAGTCTGCTGGTCCCGGGTGAAAACGCTGCTGTGCCCCTCGATAGCTGTGTGGTTTGGGGCAAACGGTGTAATCTCTCCTAGCCTCAGTTTCCTCATCTGCTACATGAAGAAAATACCATCTTGCAGAGTTATTATGATGAGGACTAAAGAGATAACACATGTTATCTACCGTGTGGGAGAATCTCAGTAAAGGGTATTCGTTATTATATGCCATCGTAGTGCGGATCATCATTCGAATATGGACAGAGATCTCACCATAGCAACAGCACGGGCCTCTGACTGATTATATAGGAAACGAAATTGCAACACAAATTTAGAAAATACCCATCCCTCTTTTAGACTTTTTTTTTTAGAATTTGGGCTGTCTAAAAGCGGAATAGTATAAATGGGGTGCCTGCTCATGTGTTTTATCTTGCCTGTGTATCCACCACTCCCTTCCTCTGTTCAGATGAGAACAGAAATGAGAATCTGGAAATGAGCATCAAGTCTTTAAAAAGCAGCATGGAGTGAATGGAGCCACCAACCCAAACTATTCAGCAGCACAAGCTCTATGTAGAGGACTTCCAACTCAGAACCACCCCGTCTGTCATGATTAGCCTTAACATTCGGATTTAATCAATCCATCCTGAATCCACACCTCTGAGGCACACACAGAAGCCAAATATAATACTTCCCACACACCATCCGATGTGGAATGTTGTTCAAAGATTGATGAGTTTCTAAGGCAGTGTGTCAATATAAAGATATGGCAGGCCACCTCTGAAAGCCAAACTTGACAGATGTTTCCCTGGAGGGAAAAAAGGGTCAAAGACAATATTTACTACACACATTTCCTTTCTGAAGCTATATAGGAAAAGCAAGTAATATCATAGGTTAACGATGCATTTTACTTTTTTTTCTTCCCCATAAAAGGAAATTTCTGAGATTTTAAATGTCTGTCTACAAACTGACCTAATCTAAGAACAGCAAAAAATAAAAATAAAAGTAAAAATACAACAGTACACTCCATTGTTTCTCTAGGTCCAAACACACACACACACATACTAGATCCACACACACACACACACACACACACTAGGTCCAAACACACACACACACACACACACACACACACACACACACATCACATACACACTTAGCTGGCAAAAAAAAATTAAAAAAGCCTACTGACAAAAATGTTTTTCCCTGGGAAAACTCTACCTCTGTGAGGATCACGGTCAGGCATTTCTTCTTCTCTTACTATTCCTTAAACATGGGCCTGTCAAATATTTTCCTTCTCCAGTTGCCATTACCACAGAAATACCACAAAAAAAGCTCTGGACAGCCAGGGAGTCTTAGCTGGATCCAAAATAAAAGGAGTGAGGTATCCCTCCACCTTCCCAGTAATACTCATGACAAGGGCCTGTATTCATTCTGGTGAGGCTGACATGCAGTAAAAGAGAAAACATCTACATGAAGATGAATCTGGTAGGCTCAGAAATATATTTGTAATTAATACAAGATTAAGTGTCAGTCACTCGTATTTAGAGCCGGGTGGGGAAGAACGATCACAAGACTTGGGAACACCAAACAGCCTGAACCACCAGATGCAAATAAAAGGACTCGGGCGCTTATGAAACATCTTCCCATATGCCAAAGATGAACTCCTGGAGGGTTGTTACTTGGAGGAAATCTAAGTAGGCCAAGGATGGAAGTCACTGCCTCCAGCATCTAGCCTTCAGCTCATCAATCACTAACTGATAGTTCTGAACCAACTGGGCCACTTCAGCCTGTCTGATGAAGAGCCCCTGAGGGTTCTCATAGCATGTCCCCAACAGCCCATTACTTACACACATCCAAGCTTAGTCCAGGGGCCTTGAAAAGCCCTGGGGTTCTCTGGTTAGGGCCCGCCTCACCTGTGGCTCTGTCTAGGTGTGATTTTAAAGGCAATAAGAATCTCTCTCTCTTGAAAAATTCCCTCCCTCACCCCCAATGCACCTGACACATGCCTCTGACTACTTTCTGCTCTCAAAGTCTAAAATATTTACTATCTAGCCCTTAACAGAAATGGTGTTTTGGATCCCTGATCTAGATAATGGTTAAGAGCATATGTCCTGTGACCAGTGGTCTGGGTGGATACACTGGCACTTACTAACTTCTCAGGAAAATCACTTAATTTCCTTACCTGTAAAATGGGGAAAACACTCGTTGAGTGAAAGTAAGAACTAAACTAAGTGCTTACTACAGGTCTGGTACACAGTAAGCATTCAATAAATGTTAGCTATTATTATGGTTTAATGTGATTAGACCTCGGCACATAATATTATTCTTCCACACCTCCCAGTTCTCCATGCCAAACAAGATTCTGGAGGGTAATTCACTTCGGTATGGCCATGATTACAAAAGATTTCAGGAAAAACAACTGCATAACAGGTGTTGACAGTTGTTTTGCGCCAACTTCTAACCCCCTGAAATTCAGCCTGCTCTTTATTTCCCCTGACTTAAAGTAAAAGCAAATAAATCATCCTATAACCACCTTAACAGAAAAAGTTACAAGGCAGAGAAATGATATGACTCACAAATAATTCTGACAACGTTACACTGACTCGGACAACATGAGCTGAAATGAATCACTGTTTAATGAATCTCACCGTGGCAAAAACAACCAGCTGGATGGTAAGTACTTTAGGGCAGAAGCTCTTGTTCTTTAATTCAAAAATTTCCAGTTTGTTTGGTTTTTTTGGCCAGCTGAGTGGCTCAACTGGTTAACAGCTTGCTCAAGAGTGTGAGCTCTGAGCAACAGGGTTCGATTCCCACATGGGCCAGTGATGCTGCGCTGGAGCTGAGCTGCTGCTGAGCTGCCAACAGGTGGCAGGATGGTTCAGCTGGTGAGAGCACATGCTCCTAACAACAAGGTTACCTGTTAACTAAAGACTGAACTCGGCACCTTGAGCTGAGCTGCCGCCCAGATGGCTCAAGTGGATAGAACATGCACTCTTAACAACAAGTCTGCTGGTTCAACTCCCACATGGGATGGTGGCTATGCCCACCCACAACTAATTGAACACAGCACCTTGAGCTGAACGGCATGACTGGACCTGAAGCTGAGCTAGCTGTGCCCTCCACAACTAAGACTGTAGGACAACAACTTGGCTATTACCCTACCCCAATACCCCAAAGCTGTTCCCCTCTCCCAATTCCCCAATAAAATTAAAAAAAAAAAGAATTTCCAGTTTTTTAAGATTCTCATTAGTGTCATTTGAGGCATATATGAGGGATAAAGTTAGAGGGGAAAAAAAAAATCATTGGAAGGAACCAAAGGTCAAAGTACCTTGAGAGTAAAAAGGAAAGAGAAGCATCATTGAGGGATGAAATGAAAAGAGGGTTAGTCCCCAATACAAGTGGCTGGGTTACACTGCCGTCAACCAGACACTGACTTTCTAGGAGCCACCAAACTCTGCGACAGAGGTGGGAAGTGCAGGCTTATGGCCATTACTTTCCGTGCTTCTCTGGTTAGGGTGCACCCCATGTTATTTTATCTTAAAATAAGATAGCAAGGGAAGGAATTCTAAGTACCTGGGTCAGGTAACAAAATAATAACAGCTCCCATTTCAGGAACTTTTACAATAAATGTGCCCTGCAGTCTGCTGAGTATTTCCTGTGCATTATCAGATTTAACTCACCCAATCCAGCTAGGTGAGCTTTCTTGGCTCCATTTTACAGAGGAGGAACCTGAGGATTAGGAAACTCAACTTTCTAAAAGTCACACCGCTAGTAAGTAGCAGAACTAGATTGGTTTTAATTTAAACTTTTTGACTTAGTAATATATGCACATGTAATTAATTGAAAAGGTACATAGTGAAAAATAAGTAAATGCATCCCCTTTCTTCTCTCCCTCCATAGAGAAGTTGCTACTGCTGGTTTCCAAAGAAATTCTGTGCAACAAATGTGTGTGCACGTGTTCTTTCACTCACAAGTGGCAGTGGAGTAAACACACCACTCCAGAGTTTTTTTCCCCCTCAACCCTTATTACTATTTTTTAGAGAACTTTCTGTGTCAGTCTATGTAAAGCAGAGACTTGAACCAGGCGACCCAGCACCAAATCTGCGCTGATGACCACCTTGCCACATTGCCACCAGGCACCAGTAAGGAGGTAAGCAGAAGGCCTCGGTGCCAACCTGAGTCTGGGCTGGGAGCGGAAATTCTCACTGAGCATTTGCTGTCTCTAGGGCATGGTGGTAAATCCAAAGAGGGCAAGGCCTAGTCCTTCTCTCCATTCATTCAGAGTTAAGATACCTTGACCTACTACCAATCATGCCAGCAGGGGGTTACCCTAGAGCCAGAAATCAGTGGGACTCACAAGACATGAAGCAACCAAAGGGTCCTTCGATAGATGATTGGATAAAGAAGATGTGGTATATATACACAGTGGAATACCATTCTGCCATAAGAAAAGATGAAATAGTGCCATTTGCGACAACGTGGATGGATCTTGAGATTTTTATGCTAAGCGAAATAAGTCAGACAGAAAAAGTCAAGAACCATATGATTTCACTGATACGTGGGATATAAAACTGCAAGCAACAAAGGAACAAGACAAACAAACTCATAGACACAGACAATAGTTTAGTGGTCGTCAGGGGATAAGGGGAGGGGAGCGGTGGTAGAAGAGAGTAAAGGGGGTCAAATATGTGGTGATGGAAGGAGAACTGACTCGGTGGTGAACACACAATGTGATACATAGGTGATGTATTACAGAATTGTACACTTGAAACATATGTAACTTTACTAACCATTGTCACCTCAATAAGCTTTAATTTTTAAAAAAAGAGAAAGAAAGAAAAGAAAGAAAGAAAGAAAGAAAGAAAGAAAGAAAGAAAGAAAGAAAGAAAGAGAGAGAGAAGGAAGAAAGAAAGAAAGAAAGAAAGAAAGAAAGAAAGAAAGAAAGAAAGAAAGAAAGAGAGAGAGAAGAAAGAAAGAAAGAAAGAAAGAAAGAAAGAAAGAAAGAAAGAAAGAAAGAAAGAAAGAAAGGAAGAAAGAAAGAAGTGGGGCTTGGAGGGGTAAATTGCTAAAACTGAGAGCCATTTAAAAAGAAAGAGAGAAAGCCCAGGTGGGCTTGAAATGAAAAAAGAGTCAGACCCTAATTCAGGTGGCTGGGTTACAATACCCTCAAGCTGACCTTCTAGGAGCCACCAGACAGGGCAAGAGAGATGGGAAGTGCAGGCTGATGGGCATTACTCTTCATGTTTCTAGACTGTGGGTTAAAATAAGAGAAGAGATGGGATTCTAAATACCTAAGTCTAAGTACCTTTGAATGGGCATGGCCTGAGGAAAGGGCAGAACAGTGGCTTGGAGGCGGTTTGGAAGGCCTCCAGGGACGGTGCAGCCCAATCAAGTGGAACCAGATTTTCAGCCATGGGGTGACCACATGTTGTGGGTTGTGGGGTGTACTGCAAGCACTTTACTATTAATAGTGGAAAGGTTCTCAGCCTTGTGTCCACTTTGAAAATACTAAGGGGGCTCCTAAGTGCAGTGATTTTTCAGAGGGTTCATACCCTGTCCCGGCCCCAGGACAGGTGGGCAGGATGGAAATCATTTGAGAAGCTTTTCAACTCTCCTTCCCAAGGCGAAGAACCCCACCTTGCCTCAGGTATTCTGAAGGTGCTGGGGGGAGGGGCATGTTTTAAAAATTATTCCACATCTAACTCCGAGAAGTCTATCCTAATGTTACCCTGCTTCACTAGCGGTGTGGGGTGCTTTCTTGAATGCAAATAAGAAACTGGGTCCTGCAGATGGTTTGGGGAGATTATAGACTCTGAAATCATTTGAAAATGATGAAGGGTAGAACTGCGGCTTCCATCATATCTTTGACAGAGACTCTAGACCTAGATGTTGCACCTAAAAACTATCTTTTTTATTAACTAGTATAGAAAATATCAAAAAGCAACGATACACATTTGTCTGTTCACTGGGCATATTTAGACGTGTGTTTGTATGAAACCTGAGTCTCAGCATAAAATGGATTTCTTATATTGAGTCATGATTCAAAAAGTTTGAAATCTAGAATCTGCTCTAGAATATGCTGCTTCCCAGAATACAACAATCTATCCCTGAGAAATCCAAGCAACTGAGCCAACCCAGGTGTGTAGATCTCTTCTCCAAAGGAAGTCCAGCCTCATTAAGGAAGTCATGTTATAAACATCAAGAACAGAAGGAGAAGACGCCATTGGTAACTGAGACCACTTGGGGGAGCATGGGAAATGCTTCAGGACATGGGGACAGGGAGTTGGCATCTAGCAAGTCCACACACTGGTAACTCAGGCCATGCAGCAACCAGAGCTGAATGGCATCTGTTGCCCCTTTTGATGAAGCTGTGGCTCGGAAATAACAGCAAATGGGGCGTCGTCTAGCCCACATGAAGTTATAGCTGACCTGAATTTGACATGGGCGGTCAGCATTCATGGGCTTTCAACTTTCGTGTGCAGAGGGATCACCTGGATGTTTGTCAAAGATCCAGGTTCCTTAGTCCTATCTCCAGAAATTCTGACTCAGGTGGGGAAGGGCGAGAGGGAGTTGATAAAGTTCACCCACAGTTGGAAATCACTGGATAAACAAAGCATTCCATTTCCATGATGGCAGCTAGGGCAATTTCCATCTGTCAGCAAGCAGGTGTTAGGCAAGTGTACAGGACTAGGAGGGTGCTAGACACTGACAGTTTTTAAAATATGTATATATTTTAGGGCCTTTTATTAAGGAACATATACATGCGCTGTGTGTATATGCGTGTGTATGCATGAATGTGTGCAATTAAATTCAGAACAGGAAGATAGGAGACTAGGAAGAGGGAGATGACAAATGAATAAAGGTACACATGGCCCTTTCTCTCCTGTAACATTTGGGGAGCAAGATCAAATTTCCTCTATTCTTCTAAAATTTGAAAAAGGCAGTAATATGAATGAGGTCAGGAAGCTCTTAAATCGTAGCAGGGAAAGTAACACAGTCACAGAACAAGCCAGTGAAGTGTCAGTCCAGGACAAGAGGATCACGTATCCAGGCTTCATTTTACAGGGAGGAACTAAAGGTCAGAAATGGTTGACTATTTGCTCAAGGCCATGTGGATGGAGCCAAGCCTTCAACTCAAAGCCTCTTTGATGAATATATTTCACCTACACTGTTTATTCCGGATGGGAATAACTGGCCACATACATAAAAATACACAAAGCTAAGACCAGCACCTACAGTACAGTATGTACCTGGAACATGGTAGGCACTCAATAAATATTTGTCAAATGAACGAATGTCTTGTTTAAAAGATACACAATGTTGGGTCAGATGGCTGTGAATGGCCCAAGTGTAGCGCCTGACGGCTTCTCTAAGAAATATGGCTGATAAACAACCTGTATTAATCCCTTATGTATGTGCCCAGAACAGTAATAATAGCAAACACTGACTGAACACTTTCTAGGGGTGAGGCACTTGATTTACATCCATTAATTTACTTAATCTCTCCAACAATCCTATGAAGCAGGAACTTTCATTGTCACCATTTTACAAAGGAAGAAACTGAGGTATAGAGAGGCAAATTGACACAGGCCCTTACTTCATAGAACTTAGAAAAATTCAAGAACAAGTAAATTAGTTTAATGGCTGCTGGATGAAATTTCTTAGTGCAATAGGAATCTAGAATTGTTAGGGCGATAGGCATTAGACTATAGGAAAAAGTTGTCTTAGGCTGTAGAACTGGAGGTGGGATTTGAGCTGCATCTTAAAATAAAGCCAAGACTGAGAGGTAGGAGAGGGAGCCATAAGGGATAAAGAAAACAGCATAAATAAAGGCATAGGGGCCAGAATAAACAGGGTGTGTTCAGGGGGCCTTCTGCCTGGAATGCGGACTACGAACCCGGAGTTGGTGAGAGGTCAATTTGGATAATATGAGGTTATACAGGACTTAGATCCAGGTGAGAGAGTTTGGCTGATTATTGAAGAAGCATGTCTAGTTTCTTGACTAGGGAATAGCCCAGTAAGAACTAGATATAAAAGACATTAGCTTAGCAACAGTCTATAAGAAGAAAGGGAAAGGGCAACAGCTTGAAGCCTTAAAGACCAACATGGCGATGGCTGCATTAATCCAGGCCCAGAGGCAGGAGAAATGGAGAAAAGAAGACACATCTGTGAGGCCATTTTATTAAAAAATAAGCAACCATGCTGAGTCCTGTAAGCCAGGCCCTGTGCTAAGAGCCTGTGAGCTTATCCTGTTGCATCATCATAGCAACTCTGGGAGGGGGTGTTATTGTCCCCATTCCAAAGAAGAGAAAACGGAGGCCCTGACTCCAGAGCCTGAGCTCATAGTGATGTGACAGGGTGTGACAACCAACTGGATGCCTCAGTGTCTTATCAGGAATGGCTCCTTTGTGAATGGCTCCCTGCCATTTGAGGGCAGGGAGGCAGTTAAAGGTGATGAATTCTGTTTGGAATTAACTGAGTCTGAGCTAACTGTGCATTTGTGCAGGGAGCTGAAACTACTAGATGAAGAAGAGAGCTCATCTCTGAGCTTGGAGGCAAGCTTAAAGATGGAAACTGTGGCTAGGACCCCTGGAAGCCTTTCTTAACCGTGATTGACTTTTCCATCCAAAAATCTTATTTCATCCACATATTGCTTAGTCCCTTTGCAAAGTAAGGCACTGAGAGTTAAGGAGCAAGGGGTAGAGAAGCCAAGTTAGCCCCCAGTCAAACATTTCTTACTCCAGAAGCTGCACACCTCAGGATGTCTGCTGGCGGGACAAGGGATTGGCAACCCCTTCTCACAGAACTGCTCTGTTTGGAGCCTTTCATTGTAGGCTGTGAATTAAAAGGAGTCAGAAACACAGTGGACAAAATCATGCCTTTTCTGAAAAAATTCCAGCTCTCTGATCTAGGTGTAGTCAAGAGAAAGTCTTATGAAAGCATCACAGCTCAATATACTGTATTTGTAAGGTTTCTTCCCTTTTATGAACATTCTTATTCCATGAACACATGCCCATTCTTTTTAAAAGGAAACATCATAAATTGTGACAGATTTGTCCCTGTCTTGCAAATATTACCTCTTCAAGAAGCCTTCGGAGCCTCTGGAAAAGTAAGTCTGCCGATCCACCAGCAGATGTCTCTGTTTTTCCTAAATGAATAGTGCTCCCTCTGTTCTCAGCCTCTGCATTTCAGATCCAATTAAAGAAAACCCTTTCTCAACTTGTCCCCAGAAATCTCAAAAACACTTTTGTCTAAAAGCAAAGAATTTCCTTCCTTCTTAATTTTTAAATGGAGACATACAATGAGATAGTTTCTATATTTCCTAAAAAAAAAAAAAAAAAAGAAATCATCATTTAAGTCTATACCTGTTTCTAGCAACTCTCATAAAACCAAGCTTCTACTAAAGAATACACTACCCTCAATTTTAGTCCTTTCTGTGAGTCCTATGCATTGGCAGATTTGGCTACAATTGGTGGAAGTAACCCAAGGATAAAAGTTTAAATTCTGGGCACTCAAAGTAAGAGCTTTGGAATGGATCACCTTTTCTTAAGAATTAAATAAGCCTCTCTTGAGTACAGAGAGACAGAACAACCTCTTTTGGAAAGCCCCTGTGATAGAAGAGATGCTGAAAAAGAATTAAACCTTATGATGGAAATAATTTTTCATTTAAAATATTCCCAAGGTACAACCCAGAGGTTCTATTACTTTCTTACTGCTATGACTTTTCCTCCCTCTAGAAATTAGAATTTTAAAATTAATAATAATAATAATAATAATATTTGCTGAGTTTTTCTCCCTAAACAAATTGGTGTTCCACCTTCAATATATCCCTGTGGACCTTGAGAAATGGTTCCCCGGTGTCAAAGCAGCCCACTACTGCTGGAACTCTTTTTCAGTTAGAATGATCCTCGTGAAACAGGGAAACCCTCTCATCTAGGACCTCTGAAGGTCAAGTGCCAAAACTCAAAACCTGCCCCAGGCAAACTGTTCACATCAAGATTCCAGTTTCTGTGGTGACACCTTTTTACATCGTGATCACTCAGCCAAACTCATCGATTTCTATTTCATCACCGAAAAACACACATACACATAAAAAGGAGAACGTTGGGCGTTGGGAATAGACTGACCCTACTGGACATAAAGCCTCAAGAACTTCCAATAATTCTTCAGATCTCAAAACTCCACTTAAAATTCTGATCCAGTTCAATGAGTCAACTAATATTGAAAAAACACATTTTAAAATGAAAGGCACATGAGGCGTCTCAGCCCAAACATAGCTCTGGTTTTTTTCCAGCAGCATCTTGGCCTGAACCTCTCATTACTTACCTCCCCTGTGTGTGGAAGTCACCCTTGCATGTACCATTGATCCAATTATCCTATGCTAAGCATGTCTGCTTTCACTCTTTCACTGTGTATCATTTTCCTTTGTATTCAAGGGAGACGCTGCATAAACTCCTGTTCTGGTTCAAACTGTACTAATGAATGACCAGAATTTACTGCCATGTTGGGTGACAGGGCTAGCTGTGCTTCAGATGTTTCCTTTCACTGGAAATAACAATGAGAATGTGTCAATCATCTGGTATTATGCCACCAATGGCACCTTACTATCACCTCCCCTTTTTTATTTTTAGCTGTAATGTGACAGATGAATACTATCCATCTATTTTGAATGCTGTTCCCCTTATTGAAGCTTTTAGAAGAATTTAGAGCTGGTAAAAGAAAAAAAATTTTTTTTGAAAAAGTGCTAGCAATAGAGAGGGCCACCAGCTCACATGGTAGAGCTGGTCACAAAGTTAGGACAGGCCTAAAACCACTTGGCATTGCAGGCCCTCCTCATCTATACTCTGGGGGGGAACAGAAGGAGAGGGGGGCGATTGGGGAAGAACAGAGGGCTCCTAGTTCTGTAGCTGTTGTATAAAAGGAACAGGTTTCTCCATGGAAAACTCTACTTGTGACCAAAGGGGAAAGGGTTGGAGGCCTGGCCCGGAGGAGCCCAGGGGTAGGATGTGAGGTCACAGTCCAGGTGGCCAGTGAGGCCTTCTTAGAGCGGTTACCTATCGCTATGTGGCCTTTAACAAGTCACTTAAGCCCCTAGACCTCAGTTTCTTCCTTTGTAATAAAGGAATAACAAAATTCACCTTGTAGGTGTAATGGGGATACTTTTCTGCAAATAGTACATTGGTACTTCTTTAATAAATGTGTTAATGAAGAGTAACATATTTATAGAAAAGTTGCACAAATTATAAACTCAGGGAGTTTTCAGGCCGGCCGAGTGGTGCATTGGTTAAGCACTGGTTTTGGGAAGCCAGTGGCCCCGGTTCGGATCCCACATATGAGGGCCAGTGATACTGCCCTTTACAATTAACAAGAGCTCCACCTGGAGCTGGGCTGTGCGAGCCCCGGCGACAGTGTAGGCTGCAGCCCCTGCTGCAGTGGTCTGCCATAGGCTACAGTGAGTGGCCAGCAGCGGTGTGAGCTGCCAATAGCCGCGGTGAGCGACCATCCAGAGGCCGGTGACCGATCTGCCTCATCCGGGAAGAGTGCAATTGATGATAACAACGTGGGCCAGTGAAGCAACGTCCTCCGCAACTAGACTGAAGAACAAAAAGACAGCAACTTGTCTGTTCCCCTTCCCCGATTCCCCAAAGCTGTTCCCCTCCCCCAATTCCCCAATAAAATCTTTAAAAAATAAAATAAATAAATAAACAAACAAACAAACAAACTCCGGTAGTTTTCACAAAGCAAACATACCCAGATCAAGAAACAACGTAACTCACATCTTACTCCCTCCTGAGAATAACCACTTGACATCTAACCTCATAAACTAGCTTTGCCTGATTTTGAACTTTATATAAACAGAATCATACAAGTGATAACTTGTGTCTGGCTTTTTTGTACTCAGAGTGATATACTTCCCTGAGAAATATCCAAGTTGTGACAAGCGGTAGGTTGTTCCTCCTCACTGTTGTATAATATTCCATTGTGTGAAATATACCACAGTTTTTAAACTCCAGTTAAATCATATTCCCTTGTAGTCTGCTTCCTCCAAGGCCAAGCCAGGTGGGGTGTTTTTTTTTAAATAACAGCTTTATTAAGATATAATTTACAGACCGTACAATTCATCCATCTAACCTACACAATTCAGCGGCTTTGAGTATATTCACAGAGTTGTGCAACAATTATAATTTTAGGACAGTTTCATCACCCCAAAAAGTAACCTGTACCCTGTAACTGCCTACCCCCCAGCCACCCACTCCCAGCCCTCACACGACTATCCTTATAGATTTGCCTTTTCTGGACTTTTCACTATGGATTTATACTGTGGAAAACACGGCAGGAACTGCCTAGAGCACAGAAGCCAGTAAGCAACTCTGAATTTAAAATCTGTCTTATTTTTATATTCATGAAATAAGACAATGTTCACGAAAGCTAGATATGCTTGAGAGATGAAAATTTCTAAACTGCTTTAGCTCCCACTTACTATATCAAGAGGGATTAAAGGGAGAAAATGGGTGACAGAGGATGGAAGATGAGCAATCAGTTCTGTGTCTCAAACTCCCCCTCTCTGGGCTCATGTCAAAGGGGAGAGGGGACTTTGTAAAGGGGGCATTGAAGGAAGGTGAGGGTAGTGTGCCATCCTCCCCTCCCCCTATGAATGGACAGTTGCCTCAGGCCACCATCTCAATATGTGTGCGCACATCAGAGTAAACTTACAGTGTCGCATGGTTGACCTGACACTTGCTTCCCAGCTGCCCTGTTACCCTGTAGCTTAGACAGTAACCAAAAGTTCTCAGAGTCCCCCACGGGGTGATGTAGATGGAAGCTGAGTCAGGCTAGGGAGCTTAGCACAGGCAGACTCACCGTTGGGGTGAGGAGGGTTTGGAGTTGCAGGTCAGTGGGCAGACTCTAGAGCTGTCCCAAATGGGAGTCATAGCTAAAATTTCAGGGGGATCTATAGTGCTCTCCCAAAGAGGCAAGGTCTGCTCAGCACGGACAGCCACCGTGCCCTGAATGAAGTGAGATTTAAGCAGTGGGGACCAGCAGAATGGTGGACCAACCACGCCTCACTGTACACCAACCAGTGCACACCCAAGTGTCAACTCCAGGCCAGGGCCCCTCTCCCCCTCTCATGCCATAAGGTCTCATAAGCCATGTGTCCCCCCACAGAGATGGCATTTGGAGAGTTCTTGGAGAGAAGTGGAACTCGGAAAGTCTGAGCATTTTATCCAACAGAAGATATGAGATTTATCCAAAAAAGATCGTTTCATTTACTGAACTGGATGAAGCTTACATTTAAATATAGTTTTTGTATATTTGGTGACATGGGGATAAAAAAGATCAGATCAGTTATACAGAAGTAAAGATACTACATTTTCTTGCATATATGAGTGTAATAATGTGAGTGAATTTTCAAGCCTGATATAAAAGATGTTTCAGGAATTAAAGTATTGAAAATGCCTGACGCATAGGTACTCAATAAAAAGGAGACATTACTATTAGTATTATTTCACTGGCCTCATCATTGTTTCCACTACAATAACTCACATAGTCCAAAGCAATTCTGTTCTCTTGGGCGTATTAGAAAAGTACCTCCCAACACATTTTTTTTGAGTCTGTGTTCGCTGCCCTTCAAGGAACAATTAATGACAGTTGTGCTAATCCTGCCATCTCCCCTAGGCTCCACCTTCACCTATTACCTCTCCTTTCTCTGCCTTTCGTCACGCCTTCATCTAGCTCCTCAGCCCAAAGCATCTGGGCTACTTTCTCCTGGGAAACGTGTTAGTCTACATGTAGATCACTTCACTCAGTTAAAGAAACCAGAGAGCCTCCAAGAAAAGAGAGCTAGAGTTTTTTTAAATGTGTGTGCACCCGCTTGTGATTACCAAGACTTCCCAAACAACAGCAAGTAAAGGAAAAATGGTGGTTAAGTTACTTATGAGCATTGATGCTAGCAGAAACCCAGGAAATTTTTAATTATCGCAGCTAACTCAAGCTTAGCATAGCATACGTATTTGCTTAAATAAACCACTACATACTAACCTGAATTATCAGAATGTCCCTCCCACTTCTATCAATGAGCATCATGAATAAACTCCTCCTCTTTTGCCTGAACTTTGAAAGTCACCGAATTCTTATTCCCCACCCCACCTCAGCCCCAATTTTTGCTTGGATGCGATAGTGTTCACCTTGGCAGATCCAAAATCTTATCTATTGCTTGTAGCCCTCTTCCACTTCCTGAGCCTGACGTTGCCATATACTCAGGGTTTTCCAGCACAAGCCCAGTGTTACTCTCTTCCATCATTTCTGTAAATTCACTCATATTTTTCATACTACTGTACCCCAATTTTTAGTTCTGAAAATTTCTTTCTATTTCTATTCCCAAAGAGACCAGAGCAATTTTCCCATATCCTGCATACACAAGGAAGAAAAACGTTTCTGGATAGATTTCCAGAACCTCATTTCAGTCCCTTCCTATTTCCTAAGGGAGATGTTAAAAAGCCCACTTTGGGAACGCAGCTGTTCGGAAAAATTAAACCAAGAAGGCAGAGTATTTCATTTACTGAGCTGTAACCCTGGAGTAGAATGAGTTCCTTGGTGCTTTTCAGTTACCCACAGACAGAGCCGGACTTAGCAGGCGGGCGTCACCCCTCGCTGAGGGCTCCCCGGTAAGCAGTGAAATTTTGCTACACCTCACTTCTCTTCTCCATCCAACGGGACTAACAACGGTGTTATGAGATATAATCGCTGTTTATAGAGACCTCAGCATCGTAGACGAAAGATGTCAGAGCTGGGTAAAGCTTGTCCAAGACGAGTTAACACTTTGCTTAATGGAGCCCAGGAAGAAAAATCCACCCCATGTCATCTGAGAATTTACCCTGCTTAGTAGGAGAAGAAAGACTTCACTTTACAGAGGATTTGTGGGGAGATTTTGTTCTCACAGTCCTTGAATTTCACTTCAGGTCTGAGATTAGAGGAAGTTCTCAAACACAAAGGGAAATCCAACTTATTAGAACATAGGGCATTCAAATCATTCCTTCCACATCGGCACGCACGGAGGAAGTACTCAGTGCACAGTTACTACACGGCCCAGGAAATTATTTGCTCAAGCCCATCCTCATGTCCATGAAACAGATCCCAAGAACTGGGTTGGCATAGCAATGTCAATGCACAAAAAGACGAAGAATCCCAGGAAATTCCATGATGTGATCATTTTGAGTTATAGGACATGTTCCTGTTCCGTTAAGAGCAATTTAGAGATCCACACACGTATTCTCTTGGACTGAAGGCTGAGCATGCAAACAAACAGCAAAATGATATATGGCTCAAATTATTTGTATTATTTGAGTCGAGAGACACAGAGACAGAGAGACTCTAAAGTAACCTGACAGATTGTTTTAAACAATTGCATCAAAGCTTACACATCTCATGAATGCAAACCTGAGGAGGCTACTGTTATATTCCAACAACGACACCGCTGCTCAAAGCAATTTAAAATTCCTCTTTAGAAACTGCATATAGGGCCTGAGGCCTATTCTTTTTAATATCTGTTACAGTGGCAAATCATATTTGGAGGGTAAATTTGATTGTTTGAGACAGCTAAAAGGTATTAGGAACAACAGATGGGTGATTGAGTAGTCTGGGTTATAAACCGAAAGGGGAATGTGATGATGATGTAATGAGAATTAATTTTCTTACATAGCTGATAAACTGGCCCTGAAAGCAAATCCAAAGCAGTCCCAGAAATAGATTTTGAGGGTTGATTTGGTAAAGCTACTCACTGCCAGAGAGGGGACAAAACCAGCACAAAGGACACATCACAAGCGCCGTTTATACTGCACACCTGTGTGTTGGGATTTATCATTTACAACGTGCATCTGCATACTAGACCTTCTTGTGCCCTTCCCAACTGTCCCTGCTCCAGGTCTGAGTACAGACGCATGATGTGTACAGCCTCAGAAAGCATCTACAAAATACAATATGGAGACCTCTTTTTTTTTTGTAGTGTTTACAATTAGTAAAATATATTTTTAAATGTTCAATAATGAAGATGTATCAATAGCCCTCAATTTTGGTAAGTCTCTCTAGGAGTTAAGGGAGTCTCCCCAAATTCACAAGGGGCTCAAGATAAAGTAAGGTGTAAATGTATAGGGAAAGGTGCCAACTCGGTATCAGGAACAGGGAAGTGATCTTTCATGGAGGTGATACTGGCCTGAGGGAAACCTCCTCTTTCTATATAAAGGCTAAGCCAACCAAACAAAGGAGGAAAACAGGAAGTTAAAAGACCACAAGAAAGATAAGATCCTAATTCCAAATTATCCTTAGAGTCATCATGTCTTAACGTTTCTTACCTCCAATCCTTTTTGCCCAGAAGTAATCATCGCATCAGAATACAGTAGTCCCTGCTTGCCCACAATTTCACTTTCTGCAGTTTCAGGTACCAGGGCTCAACCTCAGTCTGAAAATATTAAATGGAAAAGCTCCAGAAATAATTCTTAAGTTTTCAATTTCTCGCCATTCTGAGAAGCAGGATGAAATCTCGCGCTATCCTGCGCAGTCCCACCTTGGACGTGTGTAAAAGATCCCTTCGTCCAGCATCTGTACACTGTAGATGCTCTCAGCCCGCTAGTCACTGAGTAGCTGCCTGCGTTATCACACCAACTGTCTCAGTATCACAGTGCTTATGTTTAAGTGACCTTATTTTACTTAGTAGTGGCCCCAAAGTGCAAGAGTGGTGATGCTGGCAATTCGGATATGCCAAAGAGGAGCCATGAAGTGCTTCCTTGAAGTGAAAGGTAAGTATATACATGCATGTATAGTACAGTCATGCACCAAACACAACATTTCAGCTAAAGACAGATGGTGGTGCCACAAGATTATAATGAAGCTGAAAATTTCCTATCACCTAGTGATGTCATAGCCAACTGGCACTGCAGTGCAATGCATGACTCACGTGTTTGTGGTGACGCTGGTGTAAACAAACCTATTGCACTGCCGGTCATTTGAAAGTAGAGCACATACCATATGTACAGCACATACTTGATAATGATAATAAACGACCATCATAGTTTATGTATTTACTAAACTATACCTTTTATCATTATTTTAGAGTGGACTCTTTCTATTTATAAAAAAAAAGTTTGCTGTAAAACAGTGTCTCATGTTACACCGGCAGCAGCCTCATATGCCTCATGTTACCGCATCTCTTTATTGCACCATTTTCTCTTGTGCTTGATTTAATCTCATGTTGTTCTATAGATTTAGTGTAGCCTAAGTGTACAGTGTTTATAAAGCCTTCGGTAATGACAGTCACATCCTAAGCCTTCACAGTCACTCCCCACTCACTGACTCACCCAGAACAACTTCCAGTCCTGCAAGCTCCATTCATGGTTAAGTGTCTTATCCAGGTGTTCCATTTTTATCTTTTAGACTGTATTTTTACTGTACTTTTACTATGTTCAGATATGTCTAGGTAAACAAATATTTACCACGGTGGTAAATGTGTCTCAGCCAGTGGGACAGCAGCCTCTTGAATATCACTGTCTTTCAACTTGAGAAAACTCAGAGAGTCCCAAAATGCCACAACCATGTGGGCCGCAGCCTCTGCAGATGCAAACTTTGACACTGAGGTGAGATGCTAGTTTCAGGAACAATTTGGTTCAATTGCTGAAGAGAAGAGCACTGTAGTAAGGGGAAAGCAGAGGAAAAACGGAACAGGTATATCCTCGAATTAAAAACAGGTACACACTCACTGCATATCAACAATGACTTCTAGATGCATGAAACGTGACAGGTACTGCCTGAAAATTGCTAAGAAATGGAAGAAGAATTTTATGGATTGTCACTTTATAATAATAGCAGGATATAGAAAGGTTAGCAAATTGTACCTCAGGAATCACAGTTTCAACCCACCCCCTTCCAAAAAAAAACCAGCTGTGCAGGCATTTCCATGTAATCAGGTCTTCGAGTAAAAATTTCAGCATCTTGAAAGAAAAATGTCATTTCCTTTTTTTTTTTTTTTTTAAAGATTTTATTGGGGAATTGGGAGAGGGGAACCAGGGAAGGGGAACAGACAAGTTGCTGTCTTTTTGTTCTTCAGTTTAGTTGCGGAGGACATTGCTTCACTGGCCCATGTTGGTATCGTCATTGCGCTCTTCCCAGATGAGGCAGATCTGTCACCAGCCTCTGGATGGTTGCTCACCGCGGCTATTGGCAGCTCATGCTGGCTGCCGGCCGCTCACGCTGGCTGCCAGCCACTCACTGTAGCCTATGGGAGCCCTCTGCAGCAGGGGCTGCAGCCTACACTGTTGCCGGGGCTCGCACAGTCCAGCTCCGGGTAGAGCTGTTGTTGGCTGTAGAGGGCAGTGTCACTGGCCCTCATATGTGGGATCTGAACCAGGGCCGCTGGCATCCCAAGCCAGCTCTTAACCAATGTGCCACTCGGCCGGCCCCTGTCATTCCCTTTTTAATCACGTTTCTTTGCTCATGTAATTCAGATGTTAAGGATAAAAATTTAAAAAAAGACATTGGAGAAAGTCCAATCTTTAGAAAATTAGGAAGTGATATTTCTTTTCCAAAATATAAGAACAGATGAGGAATAAAAATTTAACATTTGACGCTGAAACCTAAACCTTAGGCTATATCCAGAGCACAGTGGTCATAGGATAAGCTCATCCCCAAATGTGGGTGCCTGAGACCCTGAGGCCAAATCCGACACAGGTGAGGGAAGTCTATCCAAGTAAGAGAAAGAATATGGAGTGTGCTGATAGGGGTTTGGAGTGTCCAGGCTGGTGGGGAGGGACATGGAGTTTAGACACAGTTGAGATGTACAGGGAGGCAAGCAAATGGACTGTTCTAGTCAGGCCTCGTCGCCCAGACAAAACAAGGTTTATGGGAAGGACACATGCTCAGAACCCGAGAATGAGCTGGGCAGCCAGATCTCAGGAAGGGCGTAATTGCCACAGCAGAGAACTGGCCATTCTCTTTTCTGGTATCTGTACTTTTAAATATGTTCTTTATGACCTAGCCAAGTGGCTCGTTAAGAGTTGGCTTGGGAGCACAAGCTCCGAGCAGCAGGCCCTGGTTCGGATCCCACATAGGGCCAGTGATGCTGTGCCCTCTACAGCTAAGATGGTGAACAGCAGCTCCACCTGGAGCTGGGCTGCGGAGAGTAGCTGGCAACAGCATAAGCTGCAGTGGGGCTGCAGTGGGCTCCGTAAGCTACCGTGAGCCGCCGTGAGTGGCTGTCCAATGGCCGGCGGCCAATCTGCCTCAGCAGGGAAGATCTCAATGATTACAAGCGACGTCCTCCACAACTAGACTGAAGAACAAAAGGACAGCAACTTGTCTGTTCCCCTTCCCCGATTCCCCAATGCTGTTCCCCACCCCCAATTCCCCAATAAAATGTTAAAAAATATATATGTTCCTTAAAACTAGGTATAAATTAAGCAACTTCAAAATTAATCCAGATCTACAACATTGACACCTGAATTCTTCATGGCGTTTCAGCACTCATCACTAGACTCCAAATGCCCAAGAAAGGAAGCAGTTCACATCTCCTAGCAACAGCCGCGTCCAGCCTGACCAAGGTGGTAGGTCTTAGGGTCACTTATGCAGTCAGCTGTGGCTGGGAGGGGAGCGGAGCCCCGTGGGACAGTATGGCTCCTTAGACACCAGGGCTTAGCGCAGGCAAGTTTCCCAAACCCAACTGACGCCTGCAGCTTCAAGAAGTCCCAGAGGAACAAAGAGACAAATACCAGCACGGATTCTGGCACAGGGGAACAATACAGGTACCCAGTGAGTAAAACTGGGCCATAAGAGGGAGGCTTAATTACAGGATAATGATAGCAGTCGCCAAATGTGGGGCGCACCATTTGGGGAGGACTGGAGACACGGTTGAACAATTGTCTGTCTTCCAGATACCCAGCCACAGAGCCCTGCACATGGTAGGAAATCAATAAAGATCGTCTGGCTGTTTAATTCATTAACTCGGCAGCTTATTTAGCTAAACCAGTTCTGGGGCACCTCTAAGGGAAATGAGGATCAGGGTATCAGTTAGGGCTGCAGCTTTCCTGCATCAGAATCATGTGGGGAGCTTGTTTAAAATGCAGATACCAGGCTCCGAAACCACCATAAGGAATCCTAAGCTCTAAAAGTTGGGCCCAGTAACTCGTACCACAGGCTACACTGCTATGGACTTGGCCATCTTGTTCGGCTTGGAAACTGCTGCGTATTGGATTCCCTTTGCCCCGAACGTCAGGTAACTGAATTTTTCTCCAGTTGAACAAAATGGAGGCATAGACAGTATTCATATAAATATAGCTTTTGTGTGAAAATAAAGGAAACCTCATTTAAAATGGAGCCAGGAAGCCCTGAAGGGAGAGATCTCATGCGCTTACCTCTCCTCGCAGTCTACATAACCAGCAGGAAGAAGGAAGATAAGGATTGTTTTGATAAGGGAGGACATTTTTCCCATTGGAATTTCATCTCCTGCTTTTAAGAAAAGGAAGTTCCCTCCCTGGCCCAGCAACAATGCACTAACCACCACTTGCAGCCAATGAGAAACTGCTACCACCTCAAACTCTTGTTCTCCTTCAATTAACTTTGGTTCAAAACAACCCTCCCCAATTTCCTCCTAAAATCTAATAAAAGCTAACCTTCCCTTTGTCTCTAGGGACTTGCCTATGGTTTGCCATAACTTGCTTGTCCCAGATTGGAATTCTCTGCTCTTCTTGAATAGACTCATTTTGCTGGTGAAATAACTAGCTATTGTTATTTTTGAGGCTGACAGATGTGATTTGTCCCACTGTCAGCTCAGATGTGGTCCATGGGTGGAGGTTATCTCGCTCCCTGACTGTATACTGGACCGGTTTTCCCAGACTCTGCTTTACTCACAGGCCACAGCTGCAGGGCCAGGCAGTCCCAGTTTCTACTGCAATTCCAATGGCAGGACCTCAGCCCCACCCTCTACCCACTGTGCTGATAATTAGGTCATCCTTTCCAGATCTGACATCCTGGGCACAACCAACCCTGCTCCTAATTGGTCCCTGAAGGTGCTCAGAGCCAGAGGACCAGAGTAAACCCTATGGGTCCTCAAATCTCTAAGTCCCAACATCTTACCTGCCCTTGCCATATTAACCCAGACCACAGGAACCACTATTGCCTTCATATCCCTTACTGGTTTCTTCTCATTCAGACCCATTTATTGAGCACCCACTGTGTACCAGGCACTGAGTAATGGAAGTGAAAGAGTCCTTGGATTCCCAGGGGTCTTCAATTCTCTAAAAGAGTATTGGTTGTTGTCATTTTAATGTCCTGTTTTCATTTTGATGTTAATCTTTTTCTAAAAATGGATATTCTGCCATATAACTCAGAGTTTATATTTATATTTGTAAATACAGTCTCACCAAGTGATGCCCAAATGATATCATGTTATGATGAACAACGAAGGGTCCAAAATAATTTAAGTAATCTACGAAGTTAGAATGCCAAGTGTTTGGGATCCAAACTCAAAGGAACTTTGTAGTCATCAGGACCCCATTCTCATTCTGTTCATAGACCTGATTTTGTACCTACCAGCTTATAGAAGTTCATTTATTATGACTATACACTACATGAACAATAAAAAAAATCTGTTTCTTGTTCTAGCAATAATGCATTAGACACTCACTTAATGCAGATTTCCAGGATGTGGCAATGCTAACTTTACTTTTGAATGAATAAGACAGTTCCACGGAGTTATCAAGTGGCATTTCATTAAAATCGGCATTTCAGGAATGCTCAAGGGCAGAGTTCTAATGAACTAGAAGGTCTGAATATTCTGAACTCACAAATAAGGCCAGGCTAACCTTCTCTGCATTCGCCAAATCAGAACCGGATCTGAGACCACATCTTCCTGTTGTTAAACCCCACATGATGAATTAGTTTCGGAACAGCATCATCTGTCATATTAAATTAGTGTAGCTTCCTTGAATGATACTGGTTTTGCAGTCATGTTTGTGTTTCATTCAGACACTGGCTTTGTTTTGATAATAATATATTAGCTATACTTATTGAGAAATTACTACATGCCAGGCACGGAGCTAGGCACTTTACATGGACCAGCTCATTTAATCTTCACAACTCCGTGAGATAGGTGCTATTATCTGAATTTTACCAATAAGTAAACTGAGGCACAGAGAGATGAACTTGCCTAAGGTTACATACCAAGAAAGTGGTGACTCTAGGGTTCGAACCCAAGCAGATCCAGCTCCAGATCCTGTGTTCTTAACCACTACAGAGTACTGTTTTATAATTATATTGCTTTATACATATATACGGGACTGGCATGGCATGGAATATATATTCCACATATATAAATGGAAATATGGAATTATGTAAATACTGTGTGCACAATTTTACATACCTTTGTATTTCTGCATACTTAAGTAGTTACAATAAATACCATTTAATCCAATATCCAGCTTGTGAGAATTGCTTTTCTTTTTTTAATTGAGGTTTAATTGAAATATTATATTGGTTTCAGGTGTACACTATAATGATTTAATAGTTGTATATATTGCAAAATGATCACCACACTAAGTCTAGTTAACATGGAATTTCTTTCCCAATTAAACAAACAAAAAGATCTAGAATCTACTCAAGTGAAAGCAATGCTGGTTTAGTGGGTTCTGCTTCAGGTCACTGGCACTCAACCTAAATCCCAGGGGTGACTTGCAGGAGGAAGGGGCTTTAATACCGGGGTTAGCTGTGCAAGCCCTCCCATTCCTCATATCCCCTTCTCTTCACACCTCAGCACCCCCTCCTCACTAGGGAGGTCCTGCTGGGTATAGATAGACCCCCTGGCCCCGTCTCCTCTGATTCAGTGGAAGCCTCAACAGGATATGTCATTGCACTGCCAACGTCTCCAGCCCACCAGGCCAGTATTACAGAAGTGAATTACGCTATTAAAACTGCATTTCAAGGGAGTCAGGAGGATGCAGGCAATAAATGCTGCCGTTTTGCTGCAGGGCCTATGAATTACCATGCTCCCTCTTTGCAATCACAGAAGATATGAAGTATAATTACAAGTTAATGAAACCGAATTTTGCATGTGACTTGGGAATTATGAAATTGTAGCTCTGAAAGGGTCCTCAGAGTTAGATCATTCAGTTACGAGTTGCAACACTTGTTTACGAATGCAAGGACTTTGACTAGCAGCTATCGTGTCAGCCTTAAAAATTGACCCTCAGTGATCTTGTTGCTCTTAGTAGAGTCCTGTCCACTGTCCAAGAAGTCCCCAACTTCTCGAGTGATGAAAGGTGGTGATAGTAGCAGTCAAATGCCTTCCTGGCCCCTGGGTCACCGCTGTGGCATTGTGTCCTCAAAGTCAGTGGTCCCTGTGATGGTCCCCACTAATGGTCTACCTTCCTGATGGGGGCAGAAGAGGCAACTTCCCCAGCTCGCCAGTTTGGACGTGTGTCCCAGAAGCCATGGCTGCAGCCTGGAAACTGCTTGTTTAGTCTTCCACTGATTTTTATGTTCCTAACTCCATGCATCAAATTCCTCTTCTGCTTCAAACACTCAAGAGTGGTTTCATGACAAGAGCTCTGCCTGATTCATATAATGCTAACAACAACCCTGTCAGGGAAATACTATTCTCCCCCATTTACAATCTGAGGAAACCGAGTCAGAAGGAGGTTAATTAGCTTGTCCAATGTCCTATTTAGAAGGTGGCAGAACTGGGTTTCTCACTCAACTAGCTCCACAGCTCACACTCCAAAGTCTACACTGCCTCCTCAGTCTGCTCTTTTAAGTAGCAGGAATTAATGGTGTCTCACTGGACTTGAATAATTTTTCTGACTTGATGTTATTCTGCTTGTGATCAAAATTCCCAGAAGGGCCTGATTGGCCCAGCTTGGGTCTCAGAGCCCGCCCCTCCTCCTCGATTGACGGATTCATCAAGACTGCACACAATGGAGTAGGGAAGTTCCCATCACCCCACCCCCCACGCCCCCATCCCCCACCTCGCCCCCAAGGAGTCTCTGGCTGCTGTTTCCCAAGAGCTGGTCAGACTGAAACAGCAGGTATCCCCTGCAAGCACCAAAACTGATCTGAATCTGACCATTGCTCAAAAGTATCATGGAAGAAACAGACAATGAAAAATGCCCAGACTCTAAGTGGAAACTTGCCTTTGTTCAGTCATTAAATAACCCCATATGGACCTTGAAGACCATTCATGAAATGTGAAGACTTTTGTAAAACATCCTCAGCCTTGCCTCAAAGTGGCCATGGAAGGAAGCTAGACATTCTGGAAGGAAAGATGGAAGAGAGGTAACACTGAGGAGTGTGACAACTGGGGGCCAGCCTCCCCACACTCCACCCACCTCAGTGAAAACTTCTGGGAGGTGGGGTTGAACCCTGCAGAGCTTGGTGGTGGCGCTTCACACACTGTCACAGCAACTAGCTAGAGAATGCCCTGGGCTAGAATGGAAAAGACTTAGAGGTGCCCTGAAACAGCCTGCTTGACAAACGAGAAACCTGTTTCCCAAATTCCCATCAGCATGTATCTCTGTACCCCTGATGGAGTCTTCCATTTCCTGGAGATTTGCAATTTGATTTCACGGATATGTTTTATGGTATACTTGAGGGGTTCCAACACCTCTTATCTAACATTTTTGAGTTTTGCTTAAAGAGTTTTTTCCAGAACTTAAAACAATAAAAGCCTCTCTTTCTCTTTCCTTGCCTCTCTCTCTCTCTCTCTCTCTCTCTCTCTCTCTCTCTCTCTCTCTCTCTCTCTCTCTCTCTCTCTCTCTCTCTCTTCCATAAGTCCCTAACTGCTTTATTTCATAATCCCTTGCTCCTGAGACTAAAAGGAAAACTCATATTTTTAAGACCCCAGACAGGCGTTCTTGGCTGCTTTTACTAAGATTTCTCTATCATTCCCTGGGGTTCCTCCACTGATTGCTTTCTACTGCTATTCTCTGCTTTCTGCTGAAGACTGATTATGTGACTAAGAGTTGGTTGCACAAACATGTCCCCACATATCACATTTTCCCAAAGCCCTGCCCTTTTCCCAGTTCAAACTTCAAGTTTTTACTTTTTCCCTACAATATAAGTCATCTCCCAGCTGTAAAGTCATAAAAACCCAGTGGTGGAGACTTCACCCACCATGTGGTCATTCCCTGAACTGACCAAAGCAGGAAGGCCTCAAGCATCCTTTTTTTTTTTTTTTAAAGATTTTATGGGGAATTGGGGGAGGGAAACCGCATTGGGGAATTGGGGAAGGGGAACAGACAAGTTGCTGTCCTTTTCTTCTTCAGTCTAGTTGTGGAGGACGTTGCTTCACTGGCCCATGTTGGTATCGTCATTGTGCTCTTCCCTGGTGAGGCAAATCAGTCGCCGACCGCTGGACGGCCACTCATGGTGGCTATTGGTAGCTCACTCTGGCTGCTGGCCGCTCACGATGGCTGCCGGCCACTCACTGTAGCCTATGGCAGCCCACTGTAGAAGGGGCTGCAGCTATGCTGTCCCCGGGATTCACAGCAGCCCAGCTCCAGGTGGAGATGTTGTTTACCTCAGCTGTAGAGGGCAGTGTCACTGGCCCTCATATGTGGGATCTGAACCGGGGCTGCTGGCATCCCAAGCCAGCTCTTAACCAATGCGCCACTCGGCCAGCCCTCAAGCATCCTTTTATGAAGATCACCTTCCCCAGTGATCAGACCAAAGGACTCAGTGTGGAAAGGAGAAGGTTTATTCTAGTTGAGACCAGTCTCCTGCAACAGTCAGCAAAGCAGTTTATCACCAACCAAAAGGATGCTAGTGTTTTATCTACCTGTGTAGATAAAGTTGTCCCCAGGAAAGAGGCAGAAATAATATGAATCCCTGGGCATTCTTTCTTCTTTTAGAATAGGATGAAAGAAGTTCAGGACGGTTGGGTCTTGCCTGATATAACTGGTAATTAATGAGCAGAGATCAGTGCTGTTTACCCTATTAGCCAAGAGAGAGAAAATGTGTAGGGGGATGAAAGGATGCAAATATTGCTCCTAACAAAGGTGACCAATCAGGTTTCCAAGAGGCAAAGCATTTAGGGAGAATTTCTAAAGCTTTCTCTAAGTTGCTAAACAATCATCTCCCCACAACAAATAATTTTCACCAACCAAGATTACAGTAGGGCCTTACATCAAGACGTGAAATGATAAATGAGCATCAGAGCCAGTCACACTGATATAAACTATAACCATGATGGCAGCCATTCATTTGAAAGCTCCAAAACAGAAGCCCTCCTTAATGGGATTTTATACCCAGGCTTGCCATGGCAGAAGCTCAATTCATTTGCTAGGAGGTGCCAGTAAGAAATTCTCCCTGAAGGGTGGTGCTGTCTTGAATTTCTTAGCTGTGTGACCTTGAGCCTGGGCATTTCCTTTCTCTATAGTGGATATTAAAAATAAACAAGAAAATAGATTTCCTCTTTTCATATTGGGATCTCAAAAACAATTTCTTTTACCACATATTCTTTTATTTTTTAATAAAATACACTGATGTAATGCCAAAATTAAGAAGCTATTTGGGGAAAACCTATCACTCTCCCAAATTCCTCTACCAAAGCTACCTCATCAATTTATCCTCCTCTTTTATTTTTGCAAAGTTAAAGTCATAGTGTATGTGTAATCCCTTTGTCTGCTCTTTTCACTTATCATTATGGCAGGCATTTTCCCATTTCAAGTTTCATAATCCTTATTTTTAACAAAAACATAGGTCATCATCATATTGTTGGCCCTACTTTAGTAAATCATTTCCCTATTATCCATCCAGGTTGAAAAAGTCCCTATCAGTACAAGACCAAAACTTCCATTGGCTACTAAGACTGGAATTGGGAACTTTATTTGGAGAGCATTTGCTATGAAATTTCTACATGACTTCCCCCAATGCCCAAGTGAGCCCAATTCAGCTGGAATAAGCTCTCACTGCAGAGGACACGGGGGCTTATGGAAAATTCCAGAAGCTGGAGCTCCATCATAGAACTGAGATAGGGTGAGAGGAGTAAGGTGTGTGCCTCTGGTGTAAAAACCTCTACATACCAAATTTGGCCCCATAATTAGTTATGTCTAACATTGCTTGTCTTTCATCATTTAGTTACTAACATTTAAAGCTTTAACGTGAAGAAAACTTTTCTTTTAAAATAACACATTTTTGTTATTCTTTTTTCATTGAAAAAGGAATAAATGCATGTGGCATTTTTTTTAAATCCAAACAGAGTAGATAATTCTAGATTTCCAGAGCTCTATCCTTCATTAGGAAGCAAACACTGCTAATCATTTCTTCCATGTCTTTCCAGAATTTTCCTTTACATATACATATGCATGTTCTTTTTTATTGTTTGCACAAACAAGGACACACACTATATTGAACTTGCTATTTTTACTTGACCTCACATCTCAGATTGATCCACCTTGGCATATATAATCTACCTCATTATTTTTTAAAAAGCTGGACAGCTTTCTACTACATGAAAGTGCTATAAATTATTTAACCATTTCCCTATGGAGACACATGTTCACAGTTTCTAGGTGTTTGTTTTTGTTTTGTGTTACAAATAACGTTGTCACCATAACCTTTTTTGATAGATTTAGGGCAACCAGAAATTTTAGATTTCCTGGGAAATCCTAATTTAATATAATTAATTATTTTCAATAAAATAATTTGTATAGCTTCCAGAAATGCATTTGATAACACTGAACATTTCATTTCTGATTCTTTAAATTCTCAGTAAACAGTTGTTTAATTTTCATACTTAATAAGGAAATAATGGACGCTTTCCTATTAGAATCAGGAAAAAGACAAAGCTATTCACTCTCTCTGCTACTGTTTAGCATTGCTCTGAAATTACTCACCAAAAGAAAGAAACAGAGGTACTAAAATTGGAAATAAGGAGGTAAAGTTTTCCTTAGCTGCAATTATGTATCATATAACTAGAAAAACACACAAACAGAAAATCAACAGAAAAGCCATTAGAAATAATAAGGGCTTTCAGCAAGATGGCTCTCATATATTCTCAGTGACTGGTAAACTGTCACAGCTAGCTCCTGGGGGATGGGGTGAAATTTGGACCATCTATCAAAACTAAGTGTGCACATGCCCACTGAGTCTGTTAATTCTACTTCCAGAAATGTATCCTTCAAATACACTATCCATGGGCTCAGGGATTCAAGGTTCAGATAGTTGTATATGTTCATTAGAGCATTTTCTAAAATAGCAAAAAGGCTGGAAACAACTTGTTTTTTAAAAGGCTGCTTATGGATGTATGATGAGGTGGTGTAAGATATACTCGTAAGAATAAATTTATTTTTCAAAGAATAGTCAGGAAATTGGTCTCAGGGAGTGTCTCTATGGAACAAAACCTGGGAAAAATGAGAGGGAGCTTTGTTTTTCATCATGTGCCTTTTGTACAGTTAGAATATGCCATGTGCCCCAAAATGCATGCTTTTAAATGCCAGGCTTTTCTAATAGATTGTTTTATTTTCATAAAATCCTTGATCAAACCCAGAGACTGATTTTTAGTTCAACAGATGGATGGCCTTTGTTCAGTAAACAAAAGACTTTTCACTGACATGAGGGGGAGGGACACAACACCTTAGTTTTGGGGGGTGTTTTAGTGCCACTGTTGTGATTACGCTTGTTGTGTTTTAGTCTCAATAGCTTTGAAATGGAATGATTGTCTCTACTCATCAAGTGAGTTTATAGGTCAGTGCTCTTCGAGTCCTTGACCGGGTACCAATTCATATCACTGAATGTGGTGAATTCTGCTGGCACGTAACCCAGGACAACTCAGCTGTACTGAGGGTCTTCAGGGACACAGTCAAATGGAGTGACACTGACCTAAACAGTTTGGTCCAGCCCAGGCCAGTAGGAGAGAGAGGGGACCTCCTCAGGTATCTGTTCTGCTCCCTCTGGCTGACTTCTCCCTTCACAGTCACTACATCAGTGAAAACACGGTTCCATTCCCACCCTCCTTCACCTCACGTGTCTTCCTCCGCTGAAGTTCACTTCTAATGCATGGAGGGATGCTTGGGTAATTCCAGTGGGTGGGAGGATGTAAAGAAATCAGGTGTTAGTAACACCTTCTTTGTGGAGTTAGCCACAGAAAATTCTACGTTTAATGAAAAAACATTTTTCCTTAAAATTACCCAAGACTAGGGGCCAGTCAAGTGGCTCAGTTGGTTAAGAGTGCAAGCTCTGAGCAACAGGGTCGCCAGTTCGATTCCCACGTGGGCCAGTGAGCTGCACCCCAACTGACCTGGTGAGAGCACGTGCTCCTAACAACAAGGTTGCAGGTTTGAATTCCACATGGGATGATGGGCTACGCCCACCCACAACTAAGATTGAACATGGCACCTTGAGCTGAGCTACCCTGAGTTGCTGATGGGCAGCCAGATAGCGACTGGACGTGGAGCTAAGCTAGCTGTGCTCTCCACAACTAAGATTAAAGGACAACAACTTGGCTGTTCCCCTTCCCCAATTCCCCAACACTGTTCCCTTTCCCCAATTCCCCAATACAATCTTAAAAAAAAAAAAAAAAATTACCCAAGACTAAACTATACTGATCAGCTTCCAAACTGCAGTCCACCAAGAATCACTGGGGAGCATCTTTAAATGGAACAATTCTCAGGCCATATCCCTAGAGATTCTGCCTCACTGGGGTGGGACCTGGGGATACATATTTTCAAGACACTCCCCAGATAATTCTGATGGGCAGCCATGTTTGGCAAACACAGGTTTAAATTATTCAGTCACACCCAAATTATTGTGCACCATATAACAGTCTAATAAATTTGGATGTGACCCTTCGGGGCAAAAAAGTCCCAGGAAAAATTGCTATCATCAAAGAATTAAATTGATCCTCAAGAGTGAGTAAATTAATCCCAGTCAACACATTATAGTCACTGCATTAAGTAAAATTTTGTCTGCCTAATTAATAATGAAATAAGCAGGGAGAGGACATTTTAAAGCCTACAGGAGATATTATAATTCAAACACTAGCCTAGGTCTGATGAATATTTTATAGACAATCAATTTTATTTCATTCTACTTGAGGAACGAGTAAGAACCTACATTCCTATTTAGCAACATCAGGGGTTTTTAAATTGAATTGCAAGAATACAGGGTTAGTTAAACTAATATGAGTTTCTCTTTCAAGGTGAATCTTAGAACCTCATGACCAGAAAACACCAAGTCTTTGTCTCTCCTCAAGGGAGACCCCTTCACGTGGTATTTCAGCTGTGGCTCTGAAGTCTGCTCTTTGGGAGCCTTCTTATATGGAGTCAAGTCCTGTGAAGTGTCCCTGTTCTCCAGAAAAGGCCAAGTCTATCCATCTCTGGTGCTGGCTGGATCCAGTCCTCATCCTCCTTAATGTCTTCCTGCAGGGAGCCTTGCAAATACCTCAGGTTCTGGGCCAGCTGGGTGGCGCAGTTGGTTAAGAGTGGGAGCTCTGAGCAACAGGGTCGCCAGTTCAATTCCCACATGGGCCAGCGAGCTGTGCCCAAGCTGAGCTGTTGCTGAGCTACCAAACGGCAGCCAGATAGCCCAGCCTATGAGAGCTCATGCTCCTAACAATAAGGCTACCAGTTCAACTCCAGCATGGGATGGGTGGGCTGCTCCCCCGGCAACTAGATTGAAAGTGGCAACTGGACTTGGAGCTGAGCTTGCACCCTCCACAACTAAGATTGAATGACAACAACTTGACTTGGGGCAGATGGGTCCTGGAAAAACACAATGTTCCCCTTCCCCAATTCCCTAACACTGTTCCCTTCCTCAATTCCCCAATAAAATCTTAAAAACAAACAAACAAAAAAACCTCAGGCTCTTTTCATCCATCAGCTTACAGGACCACCAGAAGCTATCTGCTGACACTAGGCGAATTTATAAGAACACTTGCACAGAGGGTGAAAGTTTCTCATGGGTTTCTTTTCCCATCCTAAACTGAGTAAGATGTCTTCTAAAAGATAAAATTGAGCCAGCCTAAAAAGCCTTCAGGGTTTGACAAACTAATGGTGAGATTCACTCAATACAAACAAGGGATCTAGACTGAAAATTCGGGGGTTTCGGGTCTCAGAAAGCTGCAGGGCAGAGCAGTCCAACTTCATGTGAAAATGTGCTCAAGAAGCTGGAGTGCCCTGAGAAGCTGGTTGTTAGAGGTGCAGCCAAGATTTTTCTTCTAGAAGAAAAAGGAACTTTAAAAGAACAGTTCACCTATTTCCCTGACTCACTTCCCTTCTTCCAGTATTTTATTTGGTGTCAAGATGTAGTGAGACCCTCCCCTGAATTTTACTGCGATGCCACAACCGGCCTCTAGAGGTCGAATTGCATGAAGACCTTGGGCTGCCCTGGAGGAAAAGGGAAAGAGGTTGGGGATCAAAGATCAAGTCTCTACACCCCAAGGTTAAATCCCTGAAAGCTGCTCTTTTGGGGAGTCCATCCCCAAAAGAGAGAAAACAAAAGTACAGGAAGTTTGAAATCTGTGTGCTTTCTTCCAACACAAAAGAGGAAGGTAAAGACAATTGCACAGAATGTGTCCAACCAATGCCCCAAGCCCAGCCCCTGGGGGGCTGTGGTCACATTCAATGCAGACTCTCCAGGGCTGTCTGACAGCACTGTCACTTGAAGTCAGTGTCCTTCTGTTTTGGAATGGGAAGAGAAGGGTCACTAGGCAAACTGTTAAGGGACCAGGATCAGGGGCATCTGTCTCAGGGTGGAGGCACAGTGGGGCAGTGACACTGACAGCTAGGAACAGCCTGGGAATTCCGTCAGCCAGAAAGGCCCTGGGACTGCCGTCACAACCCTGTGATCAGTGCATTTGCACATAAGGGGAAAGAAGAAATCAGCTGTCAAGTGGGAACTGCTGAAATTAGCATCCCAGCGCCAGTACCTTTATTATCATCATCTTGGCCCTCAGTTGTCACTCCTTTGCTCCGTGTGTGTGTGTGTGTGTGTTGAGGAAAAAGGGTTAGAAATACGTCAAAGTTCTCATGTTTTTATATATTTATAATACACAGGAATACATGAATTGGATACAAAGAATGCATGATTCTTTGAGAATTATATGAGCATTCCTATGTTGTGGTTATATAAAAATTATATGAAAAGTCAGATCCTTGGCTCTTTACTAAGCAAGAAAAATTATTTCAAGTTGGTCATAGGCTTTTCCTGCAGTTACTGGATGCAAAATATTTACCCAGACCTCCAAGACACACCCATGTAATAATTAAAGATCAATACGTATAAGGCAGAACATAATCAGACCCTAAATAGTGCATGAAAATCACAGAAAGAAACATCAGTGGGAGCTGGTTACTGCTATAGTGAAAGAGTTCATGGAGAAGTGAGACTTTAGTTGAGCTCGGAAAATAATTTGCTTAATGTATATGGGATGGAGATGATGGAAGTTTATCTGAAAAGTAAAAGGACAGGGAAAAGTGAGAGGGCTGTGTGCAGGACAAGATAGATGTCTGCCTGTGGCTCTCCACAGGTCATGACAGTGCATTGGAATGTCCCCAAGTTACCTGTTCGCTCTACTAATCATTGAACTTAATCACACTCGCTTAATCTAAATCCCCCCTAACTGCCAGCCCATTAACCACTGAATTTAATCCCCCAAATTACCAGCCCCTGTACTAGAGACATTCTTGTATGACCCTGTTACATCCTCCCAAAAACCCCACTGGCCAAGTCCAGTTTTACAAAGGAGAAGAGAAGGGCTCGAAGGGGTTCAGTAGCTTGTTCAAGGTTACATGTTTGTAAGTGGCAGAGCTAGGACTCCCCCTGAAGTCCGTGGCTTCCAGAGCCTGTACTATTAGCTCCCTCACTATTGTATGAATCTGTGGTCAGTGGTCCCCAGTCAGCTCTGAACTGTATGAAGCTCCTAGATATGTGTGTTCTTGGCCTGCACAATGTTCAGAAAAGCAGAGTGACTAGACAGACAGGCTTGCTGCCCAACCAGCTGAATTCATATTCTCCTACCCTCTGTTTTCACACATTCATACAAGCTGCCCAGGCAATTATGCTGGGGACCCCCAGCTGACACTGATGCAGGGAAAGGCAGAATGAAAGAGAAAGAGCCCTTCCTTGAGACACTTCTAAAAGAAGACTTTGCAAAAAAGACAAAAGAGTTAAAGATGCTAAGTCTGCAAGGTGTTTTTTTTTGTTTTTTGTTTTTAGGGCAGTGTCACTGGCCCTCATATGTGGGACTCGAACCAGGGCCGCTGGCTTCCCAAGCCAGCGCTTAACCACCGTGCCACTCGGCCGGCCCCTGCAAGGTTTTTTAAAGGGTGTCCTCCAGTATCAGAGGCCTCTGAGGAGCTTGGGAGAAATACAGAACCCTGGGCCCAGAGAATACCTACTGAGCCCGGGAGATGGCCAGGGAGTCTAGATTTTTTTTTTTTTTTTTTTTTTAGTTTCAGGTGTACAACACAATGCAATAGTTATACTCTTTACTCCCCAAAGTGAAAACCCCCCTCCTCCAGTTCGCCACCCCACTCGCCCCCCTATATCATACATATCCATCACAACTCCCCTGACTCCCCTCCACAGTATACTCCACATCCCGTGACCATCCACATATTCAGTTGCAGTTGGCATACAATAGTATACAACATCAGCTTCAGGTGTACAGTGCAGTGATCAAGCCTCTACTCCATCCATGAAGTGGTCTCCCTAACAAGACATGTGACTATCTGACACGCCACAAAATTTTTACAACATTATTATATTCCCTGAACTGTGTTTCATACCCCTGTGGCAATATTGTAGTTGTCTATTTATGCTGTCGCAGGAATATGGGGGCAGTCTAGATTTTTAACAGGCTCACAAGGGGATTCTGATATACACTAAAATCTGAGAATTATGGAAGGGTACTTGCTCCAGGAAAACCCCAAACAATCATCTGTTTTTCCCTGCTTGCAAGTATTACTCTTTGCCACATCTACTCTAAATGGAAAACAGTATTCACCATCAGCTTGTAAAAATACTTTGCTTATGTCTTGGGAAAACCTTTCATTAGTTAACTTTCTTTTCTCTGAGCCCTTCTTTTAATCACTGAGCTTTGGAGCGCCAAACTAAAGTCAGTCCTAAACTCCTTCGGGATCAACACTAACATCAAAAAGACTTCATTGTAATCCAGTTCATCTGAGCCATTTTCACCATCCATATTCAGTCTGTTATTACTAAGGAACTGGTCAGTGTCATCGACAATAATTTTTCACACTGACCAAAGATCAGGGTTCACTGAACCACAAGACGTGTTTGGGGTGCCACAGACGGTCACTCAAACTCCTTCTCCTGCCTATCCCCTGAGAAAAACAGGCAAGAGAAACCCCTCCAAAGCCTCTGGGAAGTGAAGGGTGCCCAAACCCTTGCCCCTGACCTTAGGAAAAACTTCCACATCTCCATGCCTTTTCCTTTGAAGTCCAAGATGGCGGGAATGACCTTCCTTGCCTGCCATACCCATAAACTCCTATTCATCCTTCAAGTCCCAGCTCAGACGTAACAATAATAAAACTAATCATCATAAAGCATGTTTCCCTCTTCTATTCTGACCTAGCTTGCCATAGTTTCTCTTTATAGCACTCATCAAGGTCAGTAATGATATATTTGTGTGATTATTTTATGAGCACCTATGTATCCCACTTGACTGAAAGCTACACCATCTGCTTTGCTCACACTGTATGGATAGGCAATCACCATGTCTGACACATCATAAGTACTCAATATTGCTACGTGAATAAATTAATAGGTTTACAATTATTGAGTACTTCCAATGTGCCAGGCCCTGACTAAGTGCTCCTGATATGTGATCTGTTTTAATCTTCCCAGCAACCTTCTGAGGTAGGTCTTATTATTACTCCTGTTGAATAGATAAGGAAGTTGAGGCTTAATGAGGTCTCAAGAATTTTTCAGGGTTGCACAGCTACTAAGTGAAGGCACCGGGGTTCCAATACAAGTTTGGCAAATCTCAGCTCTCAACCACAATCCCATATACTTCCCATTTGAAACAGCCACCCAGACTGTGAACTTCTTGGACACCCTCATTCTAGAATCAGTTGTTTCAGTCATTGCTTTTTCTCACACCACTTCAGCTAGTCCTCCATTACCACACTTATCACATTGCATCATTAGGATTTAATTATGTGTCTGTGAGCTCCACGAGCACACAGACCACACTTTAGTCAACCTGCAGACCACTTCTAACTACCTAGTCCATACCCAGATACAATTACAGTACTGGATGGTAAGTGCTCAATTAACTGAGCATCAGTTTCTCTCAATCCCTCATTGTCACCTCATGGTAAAGAAAACAGATGCCGTTAATGTAAGTGGACTAATCAATCAAGTGAACAAATAGAGAAGTCAGAGGCAGACCAACCATATATGGGAACTTGACATATGAGATAGGTGGCAATGGGAAAAGGATGGGGCCAGCACATTCGGTTATCCATGTAAAAAGGGATGAAATTAGACACCTATCATACACCATACACAAAAGTTAATTCTTTTTTTTTTTAGCTGAGCCATCCTGCCACCTGTTGGCAGCTTAGCAGCAGCTCAGCTCAGACTGGGCATTGAACTGCTGTTGCTCAGAGCTCAGCTTGCATCTTGAGCAAGCTCTTAACCAACTGAGCCTCTCGGCCAGCCCTAAAGTTAACTCTTAATGGATTAAAGACTTCCATGTGAAAAACAAAACTTTGAGACATATAAAATGATGAGTAATTGCAATGCTAAGAAGAGAAATAAAAATTAAGACTGTGATAATTTTAAAATCATTAAATTGGCAAAAATTAAGAAATCTGATTATACTCAGTGTTAGCAAATGGGGATCACTAGGAATTCCTACTATACTGCTGGTAGGTATGTACAGATGAGCAAACCATTTTGGAAAAATGTTTGGCAATATCTAATAAATTATGTTATCGTTGTACTATAGCATATTGTATGCAGTAAAAATAAAGGAATGAACAGGGGCAGCTGCTGTGGAAAACAGTAAAACAATTCCTCAAAACATGGAATTATCATATGACCCAGCAATTCCACTTCTGGGTGTACACCCAAAGAAGTAAAGGCAGAGACTGGAACAAATATTTGTACACCCATGTTCACAGCATCATGGTTCACAAGAAAGATGGAAGTGATCCAAGCATCCATCAGTAGATGAAGAGATAAACAAATGTGATATGTGTGCACACACTGAATATTATTCAGCTTTAAAAAGAAAATTCTGGTACATACGATGACGTGGATAAACTTTGAAGACATCATGCTAGGTAAAATAAGCCAGTCGTAAAAGGACAAATATTGTATGATTCCACTTATATGAGGTACCTCAAAGAGACAAAATCATGGAGACAGTGGTTGAATGGTGATTGCCAGGGGCAGGGGACAGTGGGGAATTAGGAGTCTAAAGGACACAGAGTTTCAGTTTGGGAAGATGAAAAAATTCTGGAGATGGATGGTGGTGATTGTTGCACAATATGTAAATATACTTAATGCCACAAAACTATACACTTCAAAATGGATAAAATGGTAATTTTATGTTATGCATATTTTACCACAATTTTTTTTAAAATGGGCATTTGGGATATTTCCAGTTTTGTTTGTTGATTTGTTTGTTTTTGTTGCTATTGCAGACAAGGCTATGATGAACGTTCTTTTACGTCTCCCGGTACATGTGTGCATGAGAGTCTGTAGAGTATACACCTAAAAATGGAATTGTGGGGTCAACTTTACTATGCCAAGTTGTTTCCCAAAGTGGTTATAATATTTTATAAAATTTACACCATAAAAATAATCATTTATAAAAGATTTTCAGGAAATGTTCAATTATAGCCAAAAGGAGATAGGTGAATTTCTCAACTTACCCAAGCATCTTGAAGTATACTGCCCAGATAAGGGGGTTCCAACCAGACTATAACTGCCATATTTCATTCCTTTGTTGGGCAACCCTTTTAAGACCATTGGCTAATTGATGCCAGCTAGTGGTAGACCTCCAGGATGACGAAACATCTGGAAACTCTGAAAGAGAGGGAAGGTTGAATGAGATGGGGCACTGGTCTGGAAATGTCCTCATGGGTTTTTGGAGATTCTAGCTCAGAATCACAGCTACCGCTCTTAGCTTGGCTAAAGCACTGTTATTTCTGGGAAATTCATCCTCTTTGATTAAGTTAGCAAGCTCAGAAAGATCTGATCCACAGAGCCAGCCTGGGAAAGGAAAAGCCAAGTTAAGGGACACATGAGATCTAACTTCAACTATTAGAAAACCTGTTGTATAGAAGTGGATTCACTCTGCGAAGTTCGAGAGAGCAGGTCCAGGGGTTGGAAGACACAGGGGGATGGTATAAGCTTAGATATGGGCAAGCACCCAATGAAATAGTCTGCCTGTGAGGTCCTGGCCATTTTCAACCACCTAGATTGTCAAAGATTCCAGGACTGGAGGCTGGGGACACTAGAGAAGGTGACAGCTAAGGTCCTCACCCTTTCTGTGATGATGATTCAAATACATCCAAGCAATAGAGACACCCCATGGCCAATAACAGTGCTGTCTTGGGCCGGCTGAGTGGCGCATTGGTTAAGAGCTAGTTTGGGGATGCCAGCAGCCCCGGTTTGGATCCTACACATGAGGGCCAGTGACACTGACCTCTACAGCTAACAACAGCTCCACCTGGAGCTGGGCTGCGAGCCCCGGCGACAGTGTAGGCTGCAGCCCCTGCTGCAGTGGGCTGCCATGGGCTGCAGTGAGTGGCCGGCAGCCAGCGTGAGCTGCCAATAGCCACGGTGAACAACCATCCAGAGGCCGGTGACCAACTGCCTCATCAGGGAAGAGCGCAATGATGATACCAACATGGGCCAGTGAAGCAACGTCCTCCGCAACTAGACTGAAGAACAAAAGGACAGCAACTTGTCTGTTCCCCTTCCCCGATTCCCCAATGCCGTTTCTCTCCCCCAATTCCCCAATAAAATCTTAAAAAAAAACAAAAACAAAAAAAAACAGTGCTGTCTTACAACCACCCAGTCAACATCTGAGTTGAGTTTTCTGCCTAATTAGCCTGTAGCCCATTCTGATCTTACCATGACCCACATTAGCCCTGTTAACTGGGAAGCTGTGCTCCCTGGAGAATTAAAACTGCTGCCAAGGCTTAGGTTTTACTATTCATAAAGTAAGCCATGCGTTCCACTAATAAAAAGCTACTTAACGCAGATGCATACATTTTTTCCCCCTATATTCAGACGAGTCATAGTTGCTATCTCTCCTATGAGCAGGTCTACCATCTTTTCAAGGTTTTTCTCCCACAAGCACTTTAAAGAGCTTCCATATCTTGCAAACAAAAATTCTTCAGTTGTCTTTTATAGAAGCCCACCAGGTACTGAACTTAAAGATTTATATAAACAGCTGCAGGGAGATCTCTTTTGATACTGTCTAAAGCACAGTCATGAGGAAGGAGCCACAAATAAGTAAGTTAATCACATGTCATTTTAAAACCACTGGGTGTGTAGACTAAAGGCTGCTGAAAGGTTTTGATCAATAATGACTCATGAAACCAAAACCCCATTGATAGACTTTCAAAAATCTACAACTAGCAAATTTTTGAATGTCAGGTACATGCTCATTTATTTTGTAAGCTACAATAAAGCCAGACACCAGTCCAAGTCTTCCCTGAAGGTAGGAGAAAGGCTTCTGAAAGTCTTCCACGGCTGATGGCAGAGCCTGGTGGGCTCTCCTTGCCCCTTCCCTGGCACCACTTAGGTGGTGTCACTGTGAAATTTTCTGCTTCTTCTGCCCGCCCTGGCATCATGTCAAATCTTGGTTCAACATTTCAGTATGTGCTGAGTCAGAACAGGTGCAGGAATTGGGTAAGCACTTTGTACCCACATTTGAATATTTCAGCGCCTGAGCAAGTTGGCTCAGGTATGCTTCCTGCTTTCATTGGCCATTGATTTCCCCAGTCCAGGATAGGTTGGCTGCCCTGCATGATCGGAACCAGTTGCTTCATCACTGCTATTTGGTGTATTACGGACATGTTTAAAGTTGTCTTCTTCATTCTCAGGAGGCAACTTCTTCCTGCTGTGGAATGATGTCTCATCTCAGAACATGTAGGCCGGGGCCCTACTTAGATTTGGCCCTGAAACCGTGTCTGGAGACCGTCCTAAAAGGGAGGCAGCCATGTATTTGAGAGTAGGAGCATCTCACCACCTTTCTCCTCACCCAGAATGTGAAGCACAGAAAAGCAGCACAGGCCACCTTTAGAGAAAGAGTAAGGGGAATAGGAAGCTGACAGATTCACCAAGCACTCAGCAACACACAGTGAGAGCTGGAGCATCTCCTGCTTTCTAAATGGGCACCACCAAATATGGACCAGCTTTTTAAGGCTAATGGTGATTGTGACTTAGGGACTGCTCTCAGCGTGACACTGAGGCTGCCATGGATTAGGCTATCAGAAATTATCAAGGCTTACGAGACACCCGTGAGCTTTGCTTTTAACACATCAAGCTGCCCTGGGACCTCACAACAGAACCATCTGAGCCAAGGACTGGGATCTACCAAACTGGTCCAAAGTGGTGCAGAGGGACATAATCAGAGGTGAGGGGTGGAAAAAAACAGAGGCCTACTACCCAGGATACTCTCATATACAAGCACAGGACCTGGGACATGACCTAGAGAGGATACAGCCAAAGGGACAGAGAAGAGGCAGGTGGGAGCTGGCAAAGTTAGAGATGAAGGTGGTTGCACGGACGTTCTTTAAAAAACAATTTTAAACAAAAACCAAAAGTATGTTTCTGGAGCCCAAAAAGGAAAGGATTAGATTCTTCAAAAACAAAAATGGGAGTGGGTAGGATAAGGAGGCAAAGGGCTGTCAAAAGCTATCTTGATCTGGTATTAGCCAATTATATCCCAAATCGCCATGGGGAGGAAGGGGGTGGGGCGGAGGATGGGGCTAGAACACCACGCTGGGCAGGCTGGTGAGGGGCAGGTACTGAAGGGCAGGTTTCCTCCCCAGGAAAGCTGGGACGGAGAACATGCAGGGTGCCAGGTGCGGACAGGGAGGCAGCCGGCTGGCACGCAGGGCTCGGAACACGGTGACACGTGGACACTGAGCTCTACTTGCCTAGCAATTTCCGGGCATTCCCCTACCCACCTTCACCAAGCTATTATCAAGAGAAAGGGAAGATGTGTTTAATGACCTAGGGAAGGCTTTCTTCTTCCCTCGAATGAGCCAAATCTTTTCTCAAGCAGAAAATAAAAAGGAAAAACAAGCTGAGTCAGCAGGGGAAAAAAGTTATATCCTGGTACCAAGTTTAGTTGAAACTTTTGTGACTGTTCTAAGGAGAACAGGGAGACAGAAACATGGGGACCACTGGAGAAGGAGCCACAAGGGGAAATCAGGTCACCCAGGTACACAAATGTGAACCTGGCCATCATCCCCTTTGTACCCTGCAGACAGCAGCACAAGCATGAACTGGGCCTATTGTCACGGAAGGGGGTGCTGTAACCCTCCCTATTCCAAAACGACAGGGATCTGGTGAGGTCAGGATCTAGCTTTCCCCTCACTGTCTCACAGGCATGCTAGGCCCTTCCTCCCCTGCCCTTACTGCTGCTAACCTGTCCTGGAGCACACTTCCTCCTCCCCGCTGCTTATCCAGCGCTCGGAGCCCTCCAGACTGAAATCGCTGATCTGTCCTCCACGATTGAATAACAGGTAACTCTCAGCACTGTACCACGTACCAGGCACTGTTCAAAGTACTTTTGCATATCTTATCTCCTTTACCTCCTAACAACCCAGTGAAGTAGGTATTATTTTTATCCCCATTTTACAGATGGGGAGACTGGGGCACAGAGAGGTGGGTCAACTTTTCCAAGGTCACACAGCTCATGAGGAACAGAGCTAGGATTTAAATCCCGGAATTCTGGAGGGCCGGCCGAGTGGCACGGTGGTTAAGCGCTGGCTTGGGAAGCCAGCAGCCCCGGTTCGGTCCCACATAAGAGGGCCAGTGACACTGCCCTCAAAAAATAAAAAAAAAAAAAAAAAAAAAATTAAATCCCGGAATTCTGGCACCGACATCTATGTTTTTTCAACCACTCCGTTATCCTGCTTCTCAGCGCTAGCTTGTCTGAGGATGTTGGATGTTGGTTGTGTATGTTAATTTTCAGGCCCTATTGGTCTAACCAATGAGGCCTCCTACAAGCATACTCCACCCTGAGCCTATCAGGACCAAGGCAGTTGATGGCTAGGATCCTGGCACCCCGCCCAGCTCTTACCAGTTCCCTTTCTCCTGGGCTTGACCCTAACCCTATATCCCCAGCTGCTGACTGGGGTCCTGCTGAAAGCAAATGTCTCACCTGGGACCACCAACACTGCACCATGGCTGACCTTAGTACCATCTTTAGTTGGATGTCCCAGATACAGCACACCAGTCACAGGGCTGCCACCTTTTACACCGAAATGGCCCAGGGTGTCCACTTTTCCCATCACTGGCTTGCTCACTACTCCACCAGCTTCCTCCCACCCCCACCAGCCCCTGCGTCCATGCTTAGCCCACCTAAGTTATGAGGAACTTCAACATTCTGTGAGGACGGGCTCCGACTTCTGCTTCTGACCTCGACGGGGCAGATCCCAGCTAGGTGACCAGTAAGAGCCTTTCAAAAACAAACTGGTAAGTGAGATATATTAAAGTGGACACTTCTTCCTAAAGGCCAAGTGCATGGAGCATGGTCAAATTGCCGACCTTGGAAAGTCTATCAAGGAATCCATCCGCTAGATGCTCCCCTGGACGCGATCTCCGTGACTAGCATCATCTAACCACTCTGACCAAGCAGGAGGCAGGACAGAGTCCACAGCAGGGCGACCCAGGGAAACATACAGGGGGTCTACCTTACAGGTGGTTGGAGGCTGTGTGGATTAGAGTAGAGAGAGGAACTGTCAGCAGCGCTGGCTTCCTCGGGTACACAACATGGCATGTCTCTCAGGTTTCTCACAGGCCCCCCATCAAATACAAAGACTGAGGTGATCAGTGAAATCGGTATTTCTTTCTTTAGCTCAAGCGTTAATTCCCAGGGACATAGTCCTAATTCAGAGTCTCCAGGCAACATTTTGCCAGAAATATTGCCAATTCTGCTGTCCGGAGCTTTTACAAAAAATGTAGTCAGTTTATATGGCCACTAAGTAATATTGTACGCTTCAGGGGATTGCCAAGTTGGTTCCAGACAGTGAAGAGACACATGCAATATTAATAAGTCATAACATTTTAAGTAACCCAGACACTAAAACAATATTCTCCAAAGCCATGTTGCCATGGATAGCAAGAAGACTTATGAAGAAAACAGTGTGTGTTGTCAAATAAACTTGGGAAACACAGAATTAAACCAAGCTAAATAAGCTTCTTTACTGCAGAACTTTCCAGGGACCTTATTATGTGAGTGGGTACTAGAATCGGCAGCAAGGGGCGGGGATCTATCATAGGCAGCTTTTCCCACTCTATTTGGTCACCCATCCCTCACTCCCCTCCTTTTCTTCCACTCAGAGAATTGCATGAACTTGGTTGCCCAGAACGGTGCAGCTTTAATGTTTAATTTGACTGAAAGTAAAATGGTTTTTCTTTTCAAGGACCACCTTGACCTCCATGGAAAGTGTGCTGTTGGACCCCGGTCCATGGACTAGGCAGTGGTGAAAAATGTTGACTGTAATCCATAGATGGAAAGCCTACAGGGAACGTTATCACGTATGGATCAGGCTGATGCCAACTAAACCCACTGATGAGTCCTAACATTACAGAAAAAGAGGCACTCCTAGGTATATGCCCCTCCCCCAAATTAAACACAGGTGTCCAAAAAAGAACTTGTACATGAATGTTCATAGCATCACTCTTCACAATACCCACAAAGAGGAAACAACCCAAATGTCCATCAACTGAGGAGTGGATAGATAAAAGGTGGCATATCTGCACAATGGAATGTTATTCAATCATGACAAAGAATGAAGTATCGACATGTGCTACAACATGAATGAAGCTTGAAAACATTATACTAAGTGAAACAAGTCAGTCACAAAAGGCCACATCCATGATTCCATTTATATGACATATCCAATATAGAAAAATGCAGAGATAAAGAGCTGATGAGCAGTTGCCAGTGGCTGTGGGGAAGAGGGAAGGGGAGTGACTATTTAATGGGCACAGGGCTTTTTTTAGGGGTGACGAGAAAGTTATGGAATTAGATGGTGGTGATGGTTGCACAACATTGTGAATGCACTAAATGCCACGGAATTGTACACTTTAGGATGGTTAAAATGGTAAATCTGATGTGATGTGTATTTTACCACAATAAGAGAAAGACAGTGTGCAAGCGATGGGGCGCAGCAGGAAGTTCACGGCACCTCCTATCAGGTAGTCTTGCCAAGAAAATCCAACTTGATTGTGTCTCTAGAGTGAACTACCAGTTTATAGGAAAACCAAAGGGAAAGAGGAACATATTCAACAATCCACAGGGATGAATTCAGCGAAATCCAAAATGAGACACAGCTAAGGAAAAAGCGACTGGGTTTCTTTAACCAAAATGACAAGAAAAAAAAAGAGGGCGGATGAACAGTCAGGTTTTAAAAGATTTATAAGACCTAGCAACCAAATGCAATGTATTATCCTGATTTAAACAAATCAACTATTTTTAAAAAGCGTTCATGGGACAACCAGGGAAACTTACTGACTGGGTTTTTGAAGATATTAGAGAATTTTTGTTAAATTTGTAGGTGTGATAACGGTATTATGGTAGTACAAAAAATATTTTATGTTTAGAGATACACACTGAAGCATTCATGGGTGAAATGATATGTCTGGGATCTGCAGTAAACTATTGGGTTGTCAGAAAAGTCATGATGCATTTTTGCAATGAAAAACGTAGAAAAAATACATCATGACTTTTCCGATAACCCAATAATTCAGTGTAAACAAGGGGAAGAAGATGGATAGCAGTATAGAAGAAAGATTAGCCATAAATTGATAATTCCTTAAAGCTAGGTGTGCTAATTTTGAATCTTAAAATTGTCCATTATAAGTTTTTTTAAAAAGACATTGCTGAGAATGAAAAGGACCTAAAATCTTGGACATGGATCATTTTCTAATGATTAAACCTCTAGTAGATGCAAGATGTTAAAATTGGACCTAAAGATTGTGAGATCAAAGTTTTTATATTTGCTTTTCATCCTTTCTGCCATATTTTAGAAAAGAAAATACCATTCCCATAAAGCAGAGTGGAGATTACCTTTAGAAGTCAAGGGAAGTAAAAATAAAAGCTAGCTTTTTTTGAGTACTGTGTGCAGTGTTTTCAGTGTCTTGCATGTATCAATTTCTTGTTCATAATTCTCTAATAGCTTCCCATCCCACTCAGGGTAAAATACAAATTCTTCACCATGGTCTGTGATATCCGGTATGACTTGATACCTGATATGGCTCTCCCCTCCTGTTGCACTGGCCTCCTGACTATTCCTTGAATATGGTTGGTACTCTCCTGCCTCAGGGCATTTGAACTTGCTATTCTCACTACCTGAAATACTCTTTCCCTCAGCATCCCCACTGTGTGGTGCTCTGCCTTGCCTCCTTCAGGTCAGACTTTCCCTATCCACCTCCTATGTGACACAGGTATGTGCACCCATACACACACCATCACTCTCCTCCCTTCATTCCTTCTCTCTTTCCCTTTCCCTCTCCTTCCTTCCTTCCTTCCTTCCTTCCTTCCTTCCTTCCTTCGCCTTTATCATCTCTCAACAAATTATTTGTTTACTGTCTGTCTCCCCCAAGTGGATTGCAAACTCCATTAGAACTGGGGTTTGCTTTAGTCGCAGAAAAATGTTTTCATAACAATTTCTGAAACATAATAGGTGCTCATTAAATACTTTGACTGAATGAATGAAGTCCATACCAAAAACCTTTTAGGTAAACGTGCTCATGTACCTTTGGGAGCTAAAATATGTGTTTCCATAGTGGTCAAAACACTCCTGGGCCGGCCAAGCGGCACATTGGTTAAGTGCTGGTTTGGGGATGCCAGCGTCCCCGGTTCTGATCCCACATATGAGGGTCAGTGACACTGCCCTCTACAGCTAACAACAGCTCCACCTGGAGCTGGGCTGCGAGCACCGGCGACGGTGTTAGCTGCAGCCCCTGCTGCAGTGGGCTGCCATAGGCTACAGTGAGTGGCTGGTGAGCGACCATCCAGAGGCCGGTGACTGATCTGCCTCATCCGGGAAGAGTGCAATGATGATACCAACAGTGAAACAACATCCTCTGCAACTAGACTGAAGAACAAAAAGATAGCAACTTGTCTGTTCCCCTTCCCTGATTCTCCAACACTGTTCCCCTCCCCCAATTCCCCAATAAAATCTTTTTTAAAAAAAACAAAAAACACTCCTGGATTCGCTGGATCTCATCAAACTGGGCGGTGATGTCTGTGGAGCAGCCAGATGCCTTGCAGTGAGAGAGGGGCTGCACTCCTAGTCCATTCCAATCTGTGAAAGGGACAGCTGGAGGAGATAGAGAGGAGACAGCAGAGCCCTGTTGAAGCTGGGATGACTGTTCTTTTCCAGAGGAGAGTAAGGTTAGATGACAGTCTAACTGAGGGGTAGTGACATCTGCTGTAAATAAATTTAGAAGAAATGACACAGCTGGATGGAGTGTTTTGGAGTCACAAGAATGATGTGACGTAAGACGCTATGGATGGTCCAAGGTTCTCAAATGAATTTGTTTTCAGGGGAAAACTGGACAATGCACAGATGGATTAGAAATTCTGACTGGCAAACATCCCACTGAGTAATATTCTATAGGAGAACTCGGCCCTGAAAGCTGCTAAAATTAAAAAATTCCACTCTTACCCAAGATGATGTCTTGAATTACTCTTCAGGTTGCTGTTCAAGGAATCTGGGTTTCCTGGAAAGGAACCCAGGTGGCCAAGACCCTCCTTTGGAACTCAGGTTAGGAAACTGACCTTATGTCAGAGGGTGGGCTTTGTGTGTCAGACCTCCACCCTCAAGCTGCAACAGAACTGTTTCCTTATGTAACCGAAGAAAGTGGTATGCTTATTTGCTTAAGAAACAGCATGTTTGAAATCATGGAACTAATATAAGAGGGGAACTGTGTCTCATTCTATCAGCTACTCAGTTCCCAAAAGGCTGAGTGACAAAATAAGTCGTTAGTGATCTGAATATTTAAATCAAGTAGGTGATCCTGTCGATGAAAAGATTCCTGTGGGAAACTGGAAAAGCAAACAATCTCTAGTTGAACAATTTCAAAAACAAAACACATTTCTATGCTTCCAATTTTCACATGGCCAAGTATCTCTTTCCATCAGCCAGTTTCTGACCAATGAGCCACCTTGCTGAATTTCAGTGTCAGTCATGCCAAATGATCATCTCTTGGCTGTGGAAAGATTTCCCAGCAGGCTCTCAACGACAAGGACAGATGGCATCCCACTGGGGGTACTCCCGGCTCTTTGTTTTAGCAAATATTGACAGTTTTGTAGGAAACAGATCCAGATTCTGTTTCTTCCTAACTCATCCTTGCAATCCTGAAGGTTTGGAGAGATAGTTCCATAGAATTGGAAAAATGCACTTGCCACTGAATTCAAAAAGACACATCAAAAGGAATAATGTTCATGGTTAATTGATGCTTGTAAAAATTGCAAAGCAGTAAATAACACACTGTGATCAAAAAGCACTTTCAAACAGAAATGAGACAGAACTGAAAGGGAGAGAGGAGAAGCTGAAGAGAAGGGCTCTCCAAAAACATTTAAATTACTGGATGAAATCTTTTTAAAGATCCTTTCTAATCTAGATGTTAGTATCAGCAAGGTTATATTAGTGTTACTCAGAAAACTCAGTGACTATTTACTGAAATTCAAAATTAGGATATACTGTTTAAAAAAACAACAACACTGAAAGTCACTATATACAGTCCTTTCTGGAGAGCAATTGGCTGAATACATCTTACCTTCCCCCAAAGTTTATATTTTTGACTCAGATTTAGGGGAATTTCTACTATGTAAATAATCAGATATGTACCCCAAAATACATATGAGTGTACCATACAGTTGCTTACAGAAGTGAAAATTTGACAATAAGGGCCGGCCGAGTGGCGTGGTGGTTAAGCCCTGGCTTGGGAAGCCAGCGGCCCCGATTCAGGTCCCACATATGAGGGCCAGTGACACTGCCCTCAAAAAAAAAAATAAAAAAAAATTTGACAACAACCTAAACATTTATAGATAGCAAACTGTTTCATTAAATCAAGTTACATCCCTATTATGGGATATTTTGCAGCCTTTAAAGATGACGATGTAGAACTCTATTTGTTTATATGGAAGATGTCATCAGTATAAGTGGTTTTTAAAAGACAGTTACAAAAACCAATGTTACCAAACCAAATTATTTATTTATTTATTTATTTATTATTAGCTTCAGGTGTACAACACAGCGCAATAGTTATACTTTTTACCCCTCAAAGTGACATTCCCCCTCCCCCATTTAGCCACCCCACTCCTCCCCCCATATCATATATATCTAGTACACTTCCTCTGAGTCCCTTCCACAGTATAATCCACATCCCGTGACTATCTATATATTCAATTACAATTGGCATACAGTATTATACAACCTCAGCTTCAGGTGTACAGTGCAGTGATCAAGCCTCTACTCCATCCATGAAATGGTCTCCCTAACAAGACATATGACCATCTGACACCCCACAAAATATTTACAACATTATTAATTATATTCCCCAAACTGTCTTTCATATCCCTGTGGCAATATTGTAGTTGCAAACCAAATTATTTTTATAAAAATTATTATGTCATATAGATTACTGTAAACTTATTTTTATAAACATAGTATATACATGCGAGTTACGTTTTAAAAAGTAGTGACTTTGGATGGTGGAATTCTAGGTGACTTTAAGTTCTTGTTCACTTCTTGTATTATCTGTTGGTGTTGTTTTGCAATGCGCATACGTTATTTCTAACTAAAAGTTATTTCCAGTTTGTAAAAGGAATTCATGATAACTTTTAATCCACTTCTCTTACAAAAGCCTGAGGCAGTGTTTTGTTGGGGAGACAGCAGGGACAAAATAAGGGTGGATGCAGATGGAGCCTTGGAAGGAAGACCCAGGGACAGCGTCTGGGTTTCAGGTGTCTCCAAACCAAGCCATCCACCCATCTGCTGCCCTTATCTGAACAGGCTTCCTGAGAACCAACATCAACTCCCCACCTGCCAAGGTTCAGGCCTGTTTTCTGTCTTGCTGAGTTTGGATACTTACAAGAAACAGCCATGGAAGAAAGCACTTGCTGTTCACCGCCCATCCACCATCAGTGGCTATGTTCTAGGGGTAACTAGCTTTCATGCCAAGTTACAGCCTTACTCTTAAAAGGGTAAGTGCATCTGGGGACCAGAATGTACTACCATAATGGTGCTTTGTAGTTATAAAGTATGCGTCGACTATATCATTAGCCAGATAGCACAACTGCGGTAGCATTTGTAGTTTTTCCTTCCATGTGTCAGATGTCCACTTCTGACACACAGTGTGCTAGTTATCTAGTCTGCATAACAAATGACCCCAAACTTTAGTGGTTTAAAACAACATTCATTATCTTGGAGTCATTTCTGGGTCAGGAGTCCACGTGTGACGTAGATACATGCTTTGATTTCCTCAGGGAGTTGGCTAGGGCTGCAGTCATCTCAAACCTCAACTGGGGAAGGATCTGCTTCTAAACTCACTCAAGTAACTGCTGGCAGGCCTCAGGTTCTCACTGGCTACTGGCGGAAGACACTCGCACCTTGCCATATGAGCATGGCATCCTCTCTGAGAGATGCAGAGAGCAGGGAAGTGCTATGACTGACTGTGTCCCTCCGCCAAATTCATGTATTGAAACCTAACCCCCAGGATAGAATTAGGAGGTAGGGCCTTTGGAAAGTGATTAGGTGATGGACAGAGCCACCATGAATGCAATTAGGATTCTTATGAAAGCCACTGAGACAGCTCCCTGTCCTTTCTACCATATGAGGATACAACAAGAAGTCAGCGATCTGCAACCCAGAAGAGGCACCTCACCAGAACCTGACCCTGCTGGCACCCTGATCTTGGACTTCCAGCCTCCAGAACTGTGAGCCATAAATTTATGTTGTTTACAAGCCACCCAGTTCTATAGTATTTTTGTTATAGCAGCCTGAACAGACTAAGACAATACAAGAAACAGAAGCCACCCAGTCTTTTCATAACCTAATCTTGGAAATGACATTCCATCACTTTTGCCCATATCCTATTTGTTAAAAGCAAGTCGCGGGGCCGGCCAACTGGAGCATTGATTAAGAGCTGGCTTGGGACGCCAGCAGCCGGGGTTTGGATCCCACATATGAGGGCCAGTGACACTGCCCTCTACAGCTAACAACAGCTCCACCTGGAGCTGGGCTGTGTGAGTCCCGGTGATGGTGTGGGCTGCAGTTCCTGCTGCAGTGGGCTGCCATAGGCTACAGTGAGTGGCCGGCAGCTAGCATGAGCTACCAATAGCCGCGGTGAGCGACCATCCAGAGGCCTGTGACCGATCTGCCTCATCCGGGAAGAGCGCAATGACGATACCAACATGGGCCAGTGAAGCAACGTCCTCCGCAACTAGACTGAAGAACAAAAAGACAGCAACTTGTCTGTTCCCCCTCCCCGATTCCCCAAAGCTGTTCCCCTCCCCCAAGTCCCCAATAAAATCTTTAATAAAAAAAAAAAAAAGCAAGTCGGTAGATTTAGCTTACACTCCAGAAAAGGGGAAAACTGGAAGTCATCTTAGACCCTGCCTACCTCACAGGAATTCCATCCGAGACAGTCCTTCTCAAACTAATCCTGGTGAGGACCAGCTTCTTCTGGTTTTTGTTTGTTTGTTTTTTAAATTTCTAATCTGTTGTGAGTCACTACTTTGGTGAAATAAATAAAAATTAATTTCTAGAAAAATAAAATAACAAAGACACAAAAGCAAAAAAACAAAACCCGGGCTGGCCGAGTGGCACTGTGGTTAAGCGCTGGCTTGGGAAGACAGCGGCCCCCGTTCGGTCCCACATATGAGGGCCAGTGACACTGCCCTCAAAAAAAAACACCAAACAACCAAAAAACAAACAAACAAACAAACAAAACCCTATGATAGCATGTTAGATGTGGCAACAATGTCAAATTGTTATAAAAATTTCTAAACATTCTCAATTCTATTACTTACCTCATCTGGACCAGATACAAATGGTTTGTGGATTGGCATCAGTTTTGGACCATCTTTTGAGTGGTGCTGACTTAAGGATTTTAATAAACACAGACAACTTTTCAAGGCTTTTATATGACAATGGTTTGCACTAGTCACTTGGCTATTACTGGATGGAGGGACTCTAGAAATAAAAAACAAAACATGGGCTGGCTGAGTGGTGCATTGGTTAGGAGTTGGCTTGGGATGCCAACTCTGAGCAGCAGGAACCTGGTTTGGATCCCACATGAGGGCCAGTGATGCTGCACCTTCTACAGCTAAGATGCTGAACAACTGGGCTGCCAAGAGTCACCGGCGACTGCGTAGGCTGCAGCCCCTGCTGCAGTGGGCTGCCATAGGCTACAGTGATTGGCAGGCAGCCAGCGTGAGCGGCAGGCAGTCAGTGTGAGCTGCCCTGAGCCACCGTGAGCGGTCATCCAATAGCCAGTGACCAACTGCCTCACCCAGGAAGAGCTCAATGATCACAATACCAACATGGGTCAGTGAAGCAACGTCCTCCACAACTAGACTGAGGAACAAAAGGACAGAAACTTGTCTGTTCCCTTTCCCCAATTCCCCATCGCTGTTCTCTCCCCTAACTCCCCAATAAACTCTTGAAAACAAAAACAAAAAATACAGTGCACCCCAGTCGGGACCCCCTCTCATTTTGAGAGCTGATATTTTCTGCTCTAATAAAACTTTTCTCTGCTATAAACTTTAAAAAACAAACAAACAAACAAACCCAAAAACCTAAGTAGATGTCATTCTTTCTAATCTCACTCCACTCTTTTATGCATTCCTAAAAATGGGATCTTTTGTTACTATTGAGGTCAAGAGTATATGGGATTAATTATGAGTCTCCTGTTTAATATTTTATCTCAAAGTCCTTTGTGTGCCCTCCTTTTCACCAGCCTGTAAGCTAGAATTAAACCACACTTTTGAATGGAGCAGTCTGACAGATACTATGTGATTATTGATTCATCTTTTAAAAGGTAAGGGATCAGCCTCCTCCCCAACTAATGTTAGAAGGAAGTTTGAAGGCTCTGCCTAATCTATTCAGATCCCTCAAAACACACCTCAAGTGTAAACTCTTCAATTCAACTCAAAAAAAATATTCTTGAGCACCAACTCAGTGCTAGATTTTGAAAGATACCATTTTGAAGAAAGCACCTTCTCTGTTTCCATCTGGTCTGTAGCACTCCTTTATAGTCATTTATATCTCCTCAACACTTTGACATCTGAGAACATCCTTTCCCTTGTTTCTGGGGAAATCTCCTTAATGAAACCATAAATTTACCCAGCAAAAGTATCCATTTAATATCCTTCACAGCCTCCCACACAGCATCAGACAATTAAGTAAGGCCTCAGTAAAAAGCTGAATTCAGCTGACATTTACCAAGCCCAGAACCTGAATCTCCTATCCAGGAGGTGTGAACAGGGCTCTGTCTCAAATCTCACTAACCTGGCGAGCACCTCTCCTCATCCCTCTTCCAGCCTCTTCGCCACCCCCTAACCCGTCCACCAAGGCTTAAAGCGGAAGCAGACTGCTGCCCTGTCCAGGTTTTCACTGGACAAACTGAAATCTCACGTGGAGTTATCACACTAACTCCAAGAGAGAAGAGAAACCCAGGTGGAGGAAGGGGCCTTTAAAAACAAGTCTTGCTCAACTTCCTACACAACTGACAACCTCCAGTTGGGCATCCCTCCTTCTCCTCCCCCTTCCCCACCAAGGAAGGGAATGTGGGTTAGTAAAACCTACATCTGCAAGCCCAGGGCTGGGTACCATGCAGGCACAAAGGTGAGCCAAACAGGTTTTTTTTTTTTTTTTCCCCTCTCAAGAATGTACAATGGGCAAATCACTCCAATCCTCAACTTGAATACAAAGTGGAAGGTGCCAAGTGTTGCATTGTTGGCATATGGAAAAAGCACTGTGGGAGAACAGATGAGGGAAGTGATTAATTCAGATGGTGAAAGTTCACAGGATATATGTTTGGGTTAAGCCTTGGAGGATGGGTAATACAAATAATGGGTCACACTAAGAGAACACTTCCTACCTACCAAGTGCTGTGGTTGACATGAATCTCATTTGGGGTTCACAACAGGTCTGCTGGGGAGGTGCTATTGTGAGTTCCATTTGCCAAGTGAGGAAACTGAGGCATACAGAAAGTGAGCAATTTGTCCACGGTCCAGGTGAACTCACAGAGGGTAACTCTAGAGCTTGTGCTCTTAACCCTCACTTAATCAGGAGCAAAGGAGACCATGAGTGAAGGCCTACCATCCTGTAGGGCACAAACAAGGACAAGCGATGATGATGAGTCTGTGAGGCTGGAGCACATGGCCTGGGGAGGAGGAACAGGGTTTGGGGAAAGTGCTCTTTGATCCTAATGGCAGCTGTGGAATCTGTATGTCAAACTCTGGGCTTTACATATAATAGTTCATCATCTGACCTCACAACATCCCCGTTGGGCAGGTACTGTTATCCTCCTTTTACAGATAAGAGAACTGAGGCACAGAGAAGTAACTTACTCGAGGTCACACGACTGGCAGATAACGGGGCTGGAATCCGATTCCAGGGATCAGATTCCTGAACCCAGTGCGGCAGCCCAGAGTTCTCACGTAGGTGGAAGACCTGTGCATGCTGCCAGTGCCTCGACTTTTTCCCCCCCAGTCTACACATCCGGTCCCTTCCCACCCATCCTCATCCCTGATCCCTGATCCCTCATTCCCACCCGCGCAGTCAGCTCCCACAGCCTAGCCTTCCCGCACAAGGATGAGGGCCACTTCGCGCCCACAACTCCTGCTCCCAGAAAGCTTTGCGTTTCCCCTGAATAAAGAGCCTTTGAGCAGGGGAGCCCCGCCCCTCCCAAGGGCGCGGCCCCGCCCACGGGCGCGGCCCCTCCCACGGGCGCGGGCCCGGGGCGGCCGTGGGCGTGTCCCCGGCGGCTGCGCCCGCGGCCGGGGGCGGGGCCTGGCGGCCGGGGGCGGGGCCTGGTCTCCGCGCGGAGCTGCGAGGCGGCCGGGCAGGCTGGACCCGCGCGCACAGGTGGCTCCTCCTCCGCCTCTCCTGGGCGTCTGGCACGGTGCAGGCCTGCCGGGGGGTGCCTTTGTGCCCGGCTCCGGGAACCCGCGACGGCTGCCGCGCTCCTGGATCCATTGTTTCGCTTTCCAGCCTCTTCCGGGCAGGTGCCGGCGGCGCGCGGGGCGCTGGAAGCCGCGGGCGCCGGCAGGGGCGTCCCCGGGCGCGCGGCCGGAGATGAAGTACCTGAAGCCGTGGTGGTCCGACGGCGGCGGCCTCCTGCACCTCACCGTCCTGCTGAGCTTGGCGGGGCCCCACCTGGACGTGGAACTGGACCTCTGCCTGCTGCTCCCGCCGGCCCCACTGCTGCAGGATGAACTGCTGCTGTTCGCGGGCGGCCGGACGAACCCCGCATCCGCGCTCAGCGCCTTCCCGGCCTCGGGAGGCTGGCGGCGCGCGGACCATCTTCACCCCAAAAGCCGGGAGCCGGAGGACCCCGCGGCGGAGCCCGAGGGCCAGCTGCTCCGGGAAGTGCGCGCACTGGGGGTCCCGTTCATCCCCCGTACCCGCGTGGATGCGTGGCTGGTGCACAGCGTGGCGGCGGGGGACTCCGACGGGGCCCACGGGCTGCTCGGCGCCGCCGCCGCCTCGTCGGCAGGAGGAGCCGGCGCCAGTGCGGACGGCGGCAGCCAGGCTGCGCCGGGCGGCGGCGGGGACCCCCGAGCGCCTCCGAGTAGCCCTTTGGCCGCCGGGGAGGAGGACAAGGCACCCGCGGCACCGACGGCTCACGTGCCGGACTCCAGCGGAGGCGCGAGCGAGGTACCCAGACAGCGGGGACGCCAGCGCGGGGCTGGGACAGCTGGCCGGGGGGCCCGGGGAGGGGGGCGCGCCCGCTGGCCTCCCACCTTCAATCCCTGGGCGGTTGTAGGTTCGCGGACGACTTGGCGCCTCTCCTTTCTGTGAACCTGAACAAAGGTGCTGGCGCTGTGGCTTTTAGGTGTTTGAGAGACAAGTGAAATCATCCGTTCGGTTGTAGGGCGCACCTTTCTTGGGTCGGATGGCTCTCCAGAGTACCTCGGCGCTGGGGAGCGGGGGAGGGATGCTGGTGATTGTCTTGCGCACTGCCTTCTTCGTCCAGTACCCGTGTACCCTGAGATGTCTTTCTGGGGCCCGTGCTGGACGGGGGAGATCCCGAGGCCTTGGCGTCCGTGCGGTCTCACGTTTCTCTGTACGAACCACGCTTCCGGCCCAACGCAATCGCCCCCCACCCGGATTTTAACCCAGTTGCAGTTCGTTTTTGCTGCGTCTCTGGATTACGGAGTGGTGGTCAGTGTTCAAGTCCGAGGCCAGCCGGCAGACTGTCCCGCCGTGATCCAACCATCCCCGGTTAATGTGTAACCGCTTTAGCGTAAAACAGGTACTTGACCATCACCTAGTGACTAACAAGGTCCCTTTTTAAGATAGATTCAAACCCTTTGATTTAACTTCCTTTTGAAACAGAGTTCACCAAGATCTGTCGATTGAAGTTTCTGAGTTGCGCCTAATGGCCCCTTCCAGGCCAAGGACACTGAATGCCCGTTTCCACAAAACCACCTTATCCAAAGTTCCTTCAAAGAGACCTTTTTAACTCTTTCTTGGCTCAAACCTTAGTGTTACCAATTGGTATCGATCAACAAGTGTTCCTTGGACATTGTTTTTGTGGAGTGCAATGTTAAGCAAAACGGAAATTGGGGCTCGACAGGTTTGTTTGCTGCCCTTCAGAATTGCCGATTGTGTAGGCAGGTGTCGGAGGAGCTCCTCCACCCTCTCCTGGGGTGGGGGAGGTCATTGTGCCAGAGTGCTTGGTGATTCACTGTTATGCAGATTTAATCCCTTCCTCTTCCTGGGGCCAGAACTAATGGGGTAGGGGCTTAGTGAGAGTCTTAGTGGGCTCTTGTCTGTTCTGAACAAACAGTGAAAGGTTCTTCCCACCTGAATTCTCTGCTGCCTTAAGGAGAGGTGCGTGCTGCACTACTACCTTTCCTGATTCTGTACCATACGGAATGAAACCCAGTGCTGGATGCTGTACCAGATGGCACCCTAACCCCTCACAGCTGAATGCCAACCGGCTTGCAAAGCATCCAGGGACCTGGAGGGAGGTGAGGCTCTTCACTCTGCAAGGACACCCCTCCTCCTCCCAGCATCACCTGGTTGGTACCTATTTAGACAAGCAAGCCAACCTTGGGGGAAGCTCTGGGGGCCTAGGACCAGCCAGACCTGGTTGGCCCTGAGCCCAGCTTTCCTAGGGGAGAGGGTCAGGTTCACATGGGGCTATTCTGGCGTTGCCTTTCCTGGCTGGCATGTGTGGACCTGCTGGACTGTGGTAGCTGCTTGCTTGGATGACGTGGTTATGTTCATTCTGGCGATGGTCAGCTGTCGAGTACCTTAAACAGTTGTCATGGCCAATTCACCTTTATTGGTAAGGCCTTTTTACATGAACGCTGTGAGGTACACAGGCCGGGCAACCTTATCCAATTTGTACATAAGGAAAATAGAGGCCCAGCGAGGTTAGGGGATTTGGCTAAAGCCACACAGTTAATTAGTGCCAGAAATGGGGCTAGAACCTGAGCTTCCTGACTCCCAGGCTGGCACATTAATTAAGCACCTGCAGTGTACTCAGGTTCTCTGGACAAACATGCAGCTGGTGTGGGGTAATGCCGCTCACTGCTGACGCCTGGCCCACTGTCTTCAGTGCTGGATTGGCTTTTAAAAGTAGATTGTACCATCTAGAATGCTGCGTTTACAGTTTGAAACCATGACTCTGGAAGAAAATGGGCTGGGGAAACACCAGTTTTTGCAATCCATAAATTTGGGTTTGGAGGCATTACTTACTAATGTGCCCTCTTACAGGTTACTTTAATCACCCCAAGCCTCAGTGTTTCATCAATCAAGTGGGAGAATAATGCTTACCGCTGGGGTGCTGTGCCAATTAAATGGGAAAAATATGTGAAGTGCCAGCCCAGTTCGTGGAATATAATTGGTGTTTTCTTTTGCCTCCATCCTCAACCCACTGTCCTTCACCTGTTCCCACTCACTTTGTTTCCTTTAGTCTTGTTCGCCTATTTGTCTGAGTTGGTTGGTTGGTAAGGGTGTAAGGTGTGCTGGAGCCAGACTGCCTGGTTTTGAATCCCAGCTCTCCCATTTACAGCTCTGTGACCTTGGACCAGTTTCTTTACTTATCTGTGCCTCATTCTCCTCACCTGCACAGTGATAATAGAGGTGCCTACACGTAGGGTAGTTGTGAGAATCAATTCATTCCACATAGCCGACTTTGAACTGTGCCTGTTGTGTCTTAAGTGCTTAACAAATGTTAGTTTCTGTTAGTTTCAAAGACGGGGAGTGCTTTGCCCCATAGGAACAGCATAGGTTTGTTTTGTTTTTAAATAGATCATTCTGGTGGCTTACATTTGAGTTGTAGGAGACCTTGGTTTTATAGTATAATTTTCCCACAATTTTGGTGCACAAATATTTTGGCATAGTATCAAAAGAAGTACTGCTTTGGTTTCACTTCTTCGCGGGGCTGATCATTCTCTCAAAACAGAATCCGGAATTCCCCAGGGCAGACCTTGCTTCCCTTCATGACCATGGCCATTCACTCACAACTGAGAGGCACGTGTTCCTCAAAATTATGCTTGGGCGAAACAAAGAAATGAGCAGCCTTTGTAGAATTGAATGTGTAAGCATATTTGAAGATGGGGTGATTGCGTGCAGCCAGTATCAGTATTTCAGGGAGCTGTTGCCACTTTGAAACTGAAAGGGCTTGTGGTCATCTTGATATGGTTTCATGACCTGGGATGGGCACCCTCTCCTGGGTAAGAGGTCCAATAGGACCTCTTGATGTATTGCTCATTGGACTGGGTTTCTTCAGATCACAGGAAAAATCGGATACAGTCAATACTTGCTTCTAATAGAATAGGGAAGAGAAAGGTCCTTGATTGTTAAAGGAAAAATTGCTTTTCCTTCACAATCAAAGAATGTCCCTGATCTCTGGGCAATTGGAGCTAGATGAAATTTCAAACACTTGCCTGTCTCTAACGCACAGCTGGGATACAGAAATAGTCCAATAATTCCATCCATTGCAGCACTACAAAGTGTCACAGGAGGCTCTCCTTTTTGCTTACTAAAGGACAACGTAAAGATGCCCTGTGGCCTTGATGGGAAAGGGTGGCATATGGCACTGCATTAGTGTCCTAGGACTTCCAGAACAAAGTGCTATGAACTGGGTGGCTTAACCAAGAGAAATTCATTGTCCCACAGTTCTGGAGATGAGAAGCTGGAGTCTAGGTGTTGGTGGGGTTGGCTCCTCGGGGCTGGGAGAATCTGGGCCCGGCCCTAGCGTCTGGTAGATCGCTGGCAACCTTTGGCAATTCTTGGTTTTATTGCATTTACCCAGTCTCTGCTTTCATCTTCACATGGTATTCTCCTCGTGTGCATGTCTGTATCCAAATTTCCCTTTTTATAAGGATACCAGTCATATTGGATTAGGGGCTCACCTAGTCATCTTAACTAAATATATCTACAATGTTCCAATTTCCAAGTAAGGTCACAGTCTGAGGTACTGAGGGTTATGACTTCAACATATGAATTTTGAGGGATACAATTGAACTTGTAACAGTCACCACCTCCCTTTTCCTAGCAACTCTTGGGGTGTTCAGCTTGCTTAGCAAATGGGCTCCAACTGTTGAAAACTAAGCTGTTTCTGGAAGCAGCTGGTCTCTGTGTGGGGTCATCTGCAGCAGGACTTGGTATGTGCTCATGAGCAAATCTGGGTTTTTTGCTGGCTTGATGTGCAAGGACCATGGGAAACCTATTTCAGACTTTTTGCAGTCAGCCCTTCACATCAGTTGGTAGGTTACGGAGGTAACATCTTTGAGTGTCCCTTATATCATCTCCTCCTCTCCATTCCACCTACTTCTCAGCTCAATCCCAAAAACAGAGTGCAGAGCCCAGGCCCCCCTCAGGAAGGCTGGCCTAGTGGCCAGGCACTGTGGCACTGGAGTCAGACCAGCTGGGGTGGCTGTAGGTCTCGGCTCCACTGCCGACTGGTTGTATGACCTGGGACACACTTCTTGCCCTCTCTGTGCCTTGGTTCCCTTATCCTTAAAATGCGATGGTAAGAGTACCTTCAGGAGTTGTTGTGAGAATTAAATGAGATCATGTACGCCCTCAATAATGGCCGCTCCGGCTATTACTGATTCAGCTGGGCTCTGTAATGCCCCTTCCCCAATTTCTGCCCATTCTACTGCCAGGTGCAGGCTTGCAGAGCACGCCTGGTTTTCCCATATGGGGAGCTTCCATTAGCTCCTTATTACCTACCAATCAGTATTTTGTCATTCAAGGCTCCTCATTTGGCCAGATGTGACCCAACTCTGCCCTAGCTGAGCTCATTCCCTATGATCCTCTGCCTGTAGCCTACTTTCCAGCCAAATTTTTCTCCCTTCTTTTCCCCAGACAGCCCCGTGCTCCTCTTGCCTCATACTTTATGACCTTTGCCCAGAATGCCTCCTTTCATGCTTCCCAAGTCTTACTGTTAAATTCTCATTCATCTCAACTGTCACCTCATCTACCAGCATTTCCAGTTCTTTGCCTTTGAGCCCTATTACATTCTGTGATATTTCTTTTATGGGACTTTGCATCTCTACTTTGAATTGCAGTGTCTTGAGTGTAGAAAATGGGTCCTCACTTTAACCTGTAGGCAGCACCCAGGACAGGGTTCTTACCAGCAGCTGTTGCCAGCATCTGCTGGTTGAGCTCTCATCCATTCCTTCACGTTGGCTTGGTACCATGGGCTTGAGTGTGTCTTGGGCCCTTCAAGGCCAGAGTCCAACTAGAAAGTAGGTCAGATCTGAAATCCTGATGGGCCATCTGACCATTTAATGCCAGTTTGTGTGGATGGGGGCAGTGGAAAGCAGACTTTCAGGTTGGCATTATAATTAATCAGGTGGTGAAACAGGATTACCTAAAGTTATATAGCAAGTTAGCGACCTTGCCTGGAATAGAACAAGTCACTGTTCTTAGGCACCAGATAAAACATGCCTCCCACCCACGACAAATCTACAGGTGTAAAAACAGGCTCCTCCCATTCACGGCAGGCTTTCGATATGAATACTTTATTTTCAAAGTCTAATTGTTAAGGATCTACATTAATATTCAAATCCATTTTTGGGCAGCTGAAGCTGGAGGCTCAGGTGAGTGGTTTTGGGTTAAGTTGCAGGCAGTGGCTGGTGGAGTGTGGACAGTGGCATAGATGCCTGACCTGCGGTCATAGTGGCATGGTGACCTTTTGAGACTGGATACGACTCAGTATCAGTCAGGGTTCTCCAGAGAACAGAACCAGTATAATATGAACACACACACACAATTCTAAGAGATTCATTTCAGGGAATTGGCTGTGGGTTGTGGAAGCTGATAAACTCTAGGGTAGCTGGAAACTCAGCAAGAACTGCTGCTGCAGACTTGAGGCAGAATTTCTTCCTTGAGAAAACCTCAGTTTTGCTTTTTTGAAAATATTTTATTGGGGAATTGGAGGAGGGAACAGCGTTGGGGAATCGGGGAAGGGGAACAGACAAGTTTCTGTCCTTTTGTTCTTCTGTCTAGCTATGGAGGACGTCGCTTCACTGGCCCATGTTGGTATTGTGATCATTGCGCTTTTCCTGGCTGAGGCAGATCGGTCACCGGCCATTGGACGGCCACTCACGCTGGCTGCCAGCCATTCACAGCAGCTTACGGCAGCCCACTGCAACCCCACTGCAGCCTATGCCGTCGCTGGGGACTCAAACGGCAGCCCAGCTCCAGATAGAGCTGTTGTTCACCATCTTAGCTGTAGAGGGCGCAGTGTCACTGGCCCTCATGTGGGATCCGAACTGGGGCCCTGCTGCTCAGAGCTCGCCCTACCAAGCCAACTCTTAACCAGTTCACCACTTAGCCAGCCCTCAGTTTTGCTTTTAAGGCTCTCCAACTGATTGGATGATTTCTTAAAGTCACCAGGTTGGTTGTAGCTGTTAGCCACATCTATAAAACACCTTTACAGCAACACCTAGGTTCGTGTGTAGTTGAACAACAGTGTATTACAGCCTAGCCATGTTGATACATAAAAGTAATCATCATACCATCCCAGACCCATCTCTTCCTGGGCAACCTTTGTGAGAGGAGAATATTAACTTCTTTCTGGGAGAGTTCTGGTGAGGATTAAGTACAATAACACTGTGTGTCAAAGGACTGGTATAGTTACTGGCATATGAAGAGATGTTCAGCAGAGGATTTGCTCTTACTGCCCTAGAGTTAGGTGTCATATCTCCAGGAAACTTCTGTCCCACTAGGTCATGCTGAGACCTGCTTTGGCAAGAGTGGAACCCTTCTCTCCCCCAGGGGAGAAATCTTGCAAAAATGGTTGAACAGACCGGGGTGTTCCATGCTGAGAAGATCAGACTGAGAAAGGAATAAGGTTGCCAGCTCACATATTTGAAGAGCTGTTATGTGAGGGAGGCTTTGGACTTTCTAGGAGGCAGAACCCGTCTATAAATATTTCAGTATATATCACCAAAATACAAGGACTCTTCTAAACAAACCATAATCCCATTAGCACACCTTAAACAATCAATAATTCTTTGATACCATCAAATACCCATTCAGTATCCTGAATTATCTCACCAGCAGTTTTCCATGGTTGGCTGCTTGGTTAGACCCACGAGCCAAACCAGATTCATACCTCGCACTGTACTCAGTTGTTTTGCATGATAAAGGGATATTCAGGCAGGAGTTCCATTTTTTTTTCAGCCCTTCCTACCACTGCTGTTCCCATCTATGTGATGTGGTGTGAAGCAAGTGGGAGCCAGTGTGGGCAGTTGGGGTTCCGGCAGGAAGCAGCCTTCACCCAAGGTGGCTCGTGTGAAGGGACTTAACGGCTGACTTCTTACAGGAACAGACAGGGATGGGGCCCCCAGAGACTGGGGTGGAGAGAGCGTGCCCTGGGCCAGGGACGGGGAGAAGGAGCTGTTCTCATGTGCACATCAAGAGGGAGAAATGCCTTGGCCTCTGCTTTGCTCACCTTCCCTGTCTCCATCTCCTGCCTTCCACCGATGGACCCTGCTGGAAGCCAGCCACACAGGAGCTGCCGAGTTTGCAGGGGACAGCTTCTGGAGGACACACACATCTTTGCAGGGACAAACAAGAACCAGGACAGGGCTAAGAGCTGGCTGGCTCCGAAGTGAAAAATGCTGTGTGACTTTAAGGCATGTTGCTTTACCTCTCTATGCCTCAGTTTCCTCCTGTAAGAGGGATTCTGAACACCTTAAATGTGTTAGGTGGTGCCTGGACCACAGCGAGTGCTCAATAAATGGGAGCTATAATTATAAGAAACGGCTATTAAAGACCACACAGGCCAAACAGGACAGTCTCTTTATCTGGCTCTTGTTTCTCTCTAGACCTGATGGCTCCAGCTTGCCTCCAGCCTTGAGAGGACTTCAGAGTTCATGGGCCCTCCCCACTCCCCCTCTGATGTCATCCTTCTCGTAGGCACCACACTGTTCTTTGTCTTTGAAGATTCATCCAACCCTAAAGGTCAACACAGGTCTCAGTCCTTCCTCCCACCGATGACTAAAGGAAAGGCCCAGCTATGCTAGCTGGCACTGTTCACAGAGAGTGTTTTCAGGATCACACTCTCCCATCACATTATTCAGGGCCCAATACAGTATGATAAGCAGGCTTAGAAATCACGTTGCCAGTTATCAGAACTGCAGAGATTGGGCAAGAAGAGACAAGCCCAGCTTTGCTCCTGTCTTCCTGTTCCCATTATACTGACTCAGAAAACCTTCGTTGGTGGCAAGGGTGCATTAACAGCTGAAGGACAGGTATCAGATGTTTCCAGGCCAGTAGGAAACAAAAGATCTGAACAGTTGTAATTTTACATAGACTAGGTAAGTGTCATAAGAGAAAACCTGAGGCCATGGGATTTTAGAGACAGGAGAGCCCAGTTTCAGTTAAGGGGCCCGCCCTGAGAAGGTTCTAGATCCCTGCAGTGTACGAGATGGGTTACTTCCCAGCAGAGAGGGCTGTGGTGGGGAGGGCCTTTCTCACAGAGGCCAGTTCAGTACAGGTCACTGGAGTTTTAGTTGTGATTAGACAGCCCAGCTCACAGGTTTACGAGAGCTTGCTATGGCAGGAGTGGAAACTTGCTTTTTTTTTTTTTTTTTTAATTTTAATTGAGTCCCAGCCCCACCATAGTAAAATACCACCTACACACAAATAAAAAGTAACTTAATGATGGGTTTAACTTACCCATTCTTTAAGTTAAGAGCATGGACCATAAAATCTATAGTTCATACACCAGTGCTTATAAAACACGTATGCTCGGTACCTCAGCTCCATGTCACTGAGTTGAGAAAAACAGGAAAAGAGCAAAGAGATAGTAATTACCGGCCACCAGTGGCTGGCACTGCTTTCTCCTGATGTCCTGATTGAGTTGCCAGCAATTAGTCATTAATGGCAGCTCTTCAGAACCAAGAAGCATTGGAAAGCAGTAGGAATTAAGGTCCATATAGCCTCTTCAAATGTATAAAATGCTTTTTCTCAACTAATTTCTTAAAATGTGAATGAGAAAATGTCTTTTCACAGATGAGGAAATGGGGGTCAGAGTGGCCCCTGTCACACAGCTGGTAGGAGGAGGGTGGGCCTTATTTCGCAGTTTGGGACCTGAGCCCTCCTGGCCACAGGCTTTTGTGGGGCCTCGTGGACTGTGCAAATTGTATTACAAGTGCCAGAGTCCTTTTTCACTTTCTAAATGGAAATATTATAGTAGCATTGAATCTTCTACCCGTCCCTGCCCCTGCCTTGCGATTGTGGTCTCTCCTCTCCCCTGTCCCCCCACACCCGAGATAGAATTGTTACCTGTCACAAATTGGGTTCCCTGGGAAGGGGGCTCTGAGACTGAGCTTAGTATGCAGGGGGTTCATAGGGAAGTCTGGCAGCTACAGCTGCGGAAGGAAGCACACACACGAAAGCAGTATTATTGGACAGAAGCAGGAGTCAAGCTGTGAGGCGGGAACCAGGAGCTCAGGGCTTACTTAAGTGGCTTACATCGCAGTTGTTCCACGCTGGGCTGAGATGGTCAGGCCTTGACCCTCCCCCCTCAGTTGTGGGATGTGGGTGCCCTGAGAAGGGGGTGACCTTGGGTGAAGCAGCTCTTAGCAGTTGAGGGGTTCTGTAGATGCACAGTTGGGTGCCGTCTGCCCCCAGGCCCCCAGCAGCTGCCACAGTCCTTCCTGGAGGGGGGCTTGGGCTGCACAGCTCCATGAGCAATCTCACTAACTGGAGGAAAATTCTTCTCATTCATCACTTTTTTTTCCCCCCTATTTTATACCACTTGATTCCAGCCTGAGCACCTCTATATAAAACTAAACACTAGTGAACTGTTTTCCTTACTAATTCTGAATTACTGTAAATGTACAAGTTCTGCTAGCAGTTCAACCTGCCCCCAAATGACAAAACCTATGTAATGGCCAGCAGTGTCATTCATCACTTCTTATCACACATTTCTGTTAGCTACACTTGTATAATAGGCTCGCAATAAAGGATAGTTGAATGACTACATGGAGTAGCTAAGAAGATATTTATTGAATATTGAAGGCCATACAAGTTTTGAGTATCTCTCCTCCCAAGGCCTGCGGAATTCAGTCAACACTTTTCAGTCTGCCATCAAGATTCTTGATTGTTATGCAGTCTCCTTTTCCCCCTGTGGCCTTACAGCTAGGGCGACCATTTGGGACAGTCTTGGTGTATGCCTGTTGTCCAGGTTAATTGTTAATAGCACCCTCTTGGCCCTCTCAAAAAAATGGACTGGTTTAGGTGATAAATGATATAGCGACTTGTTCATAGAGCACTGGAGTGTCAAAGCTGGAAAGTGGCATCTCAGGAAACCAGATGTTCAATGCTGAAGTGACTGCCCCAGGTCTCACCTCCCTCTTCTCCTACCTCTCTCTCTCTCTCTGGCCAAAGAGGAAGAGGACATACCTACAGGCAGCAAAGCTCAGACTCCTGCTCTGACCGTGACTTTCCTCCCGGGCTCCTGGCTCCTCTTGCCTCCATCTCTAAGAGTCCTTAGGCCTTCTCTTCAGTTAGCTCTGTCCCCCACTTCAGTCTAGGCCCTGCCCCTGTTGTCTTCATTATCACCACGTTTCATATATACATCGATACTGCCAAGATTATAGCCGCTAACGAGCTGCATTTGTAGCCTTTTAATTAGCAAAATATTGAGAAACAAATGAGTGGGCGGGGTGTGAGGCAGTGGATGTGCTCAGACACCACTGATGACAGTGTAAGTGAAGCAGCCTTTGGAGGGCTGTTTGGCAAACCCCCACTTTCGAGTTTCTTTAAAAACAAACAATCAAAAACTGGTGCTGGCAGAATTCAAGGAGAATTCTTTCAAACTTTCCAATAAGGAATTCTGTTATCTAAAACTTCCCAATTCTTTTTCAAAACCCGCATGCCAGCGCGCGCGCGCGCGCACACACACACACACACACATCAAAAGAAATCCAGGGGGCCAGCCGAGTGGCGCATTGGTTGACAGCTGGTTTGGGACACCAGCAGCCCCGGTTCGGATCCCACATATGAGTACCAGTGACACTGCCCTCTACAGTTAAGATGGTAAACAACAGCTCCACCTGGAGCTGGGCTGCTGTGAGTCCCCAAGACGGCATAGCTGCAGCCCCTGCTGCAGTGGGCTGCCATAGGCTACAGTGAGTGGCCCGCAGCCAGCGTGAGCAGCTGGCAGCCAGCGTGAGCTGCCAATAGCCGCGGTGAGCGACCATCCAGAGGCCGGCGACCGATCTGCCTCATCCAGGAGGAGCACAGTGATGATGCCAACATGGGCCAGTGAAGCAACATCCTCCGCAACTAGACTGAAGAACAAAAGGACAGCAACTTGTCTGTTCCCCTTCCCCAATTCCCCAATAAAAAAAAAATCTTAAAAAAAAAAAAATCCAGGAATCACTCTTAGGCATCTTCATGCAAAATACTAAGTAAAATATTAGTAAGGCATACAAAAAGTATAGACGCAAAAAGCACTTTTTTCATGTTTATGTTACTGTTCCATTGCTGCATAAAAATTGTCCCAAAACAGAATGGCTTAATATAACCAACATTTATTATCCCATGGTATCTGTGGGTCAGAAATTCTGCAGCAGCTTAGCTGGGTGGTTCTCACTCAGAGTTTCATGGGGCTGTAATCAAGATGTTGGTTGGGTTACATTTACCTGAAGGCTTGATTGGGGCTGAAAGATCCACTTCCAGGATGGATCACTCACATGGCTGTTGGCAAGGAGGCCTCAGCGCTTTGCCAAGTAGGCCTCTCCATAGAGAGCTTGAATGTCCTTACAATGTGAGCACTGGCTTGCAATACCAGAGCAAGTGATCAGGGAGAGTGCAAGGAAGAAGCCACAGTGCTATGCACCATCGCTTCCATGCTATTCTGTTAGAAGCAATTCACCAAGTCCGGCCCCTACTCAAGGGGAGGGAGTTATGCTTTACCTCTTGAAGAAAAGAGTGTCAAATAATTTGTGGATGTAGTTTCAATATCCATTTCTCCTTTTTAAAAATACCCTTAAAAATAAGAGTAGATAGATCTTCCTGCTATGAAATCCTCAAATATATTCTTGCACCCACTTTCTAGCACTTATCTTGAAATAAAGGCTCTCTGTATTTTTCCTTTCAAATCAATCCTGCCACTGGTGCTTCAGAGTCCATCGTCTAGTGCTTTCTGGCAGACCTTGCTTTGCAATTATTCTTTCTCCTAAGTCATGCCCTTACAAACATACTCTAGTGTCTCTCATCTTCCAAACAAAACAAAACACTGCTCTGACCCATTTCTCCACTCCATAGCCAAAATTCTTGAATGAATCATCTGTACAGTTTCCAATTGGTTACCTCCCATTTATTCTTCCGCACAATATCATTTGGTTTCTACACTAAATTGATTTTTTGAAGGCCACCAAATCCAGCGGATACTTTTCTGTCCTTGTGCAACCTCCAAGCAGCATGCAACAACACAGTCAGCCACCCCGTTCTTGAAACACTTGGAATCCTAGACATTGCGTCCCCTGCTCTCCCCCTAAACCCTCCCCACTTCCCATCCTCAGCTCTCTGCTGGCTTCTCTGCCAAACCTGAGTGACTGTGGCTGGCAGTACAGTGCTCAGCCCCTTCTCTTTGCTTTGTATTCTCTTTCCAGTCTCATTAGTGCCTGTGCGTATGTGTGTTTGTGTGCGTGTGTGTTTTAATATTGATGTGTTCCCAGTGTATACCTCCAGTTCAATCTTTGCTCAAAAGCCCAGATTCTTATCTCACCCGTGTAATAAATATTTCAACTTGACTTCTTACATCTCAGATTGAACATCCAAAATGAAAGAACTCTTCGTCTCTTTTACACTGTTCTGTTCATAACCATCCACCAAATTATTCAAGCCAGAAATCTGGGAGTCATTGTTAATTCTTCCCTTTTGTTTATCTCCCATTTCTAGTCCATCAACAAACCCTATTCCTTTTCCACAACATATCGTGGATTCTTCCACGTCTGTATTGGTTACCAACACCTTTTTTCTGACCAGGTCTCTCACTTACATGATTGCAATAGCCTTCTAACTGGTCTTTCGGCTTCCACTCTTGCATTGCTGCAGAGACTGGATGGGAGGGGGTGAGTAAAAATGATCTGATACTACTGCTGACCACTGAGAAAAGGACTAATACCCCAACAGAAAAATGGGCAAAGTCCTCAAACAATTTGCAGAAAAGGAAATAAATGCGTTTGAAGTTGTGAAAGGTGTTCAACCTCACTCTTATAAGAGAAATATAAATTAAAACCACAATGAGAAACCAATTTTCATCCACAAATTGTTGACTGAAAATAGTATCGACTAGGTGTTTGACAACAAAAAGGATTTTTGAGACAAAGAAAGGGTTGCAGCCCAGTGCATACAAACGTTGCAAGCCCGGTGCACACCCCGGCCTGCATGCCAAGGTGGAGGGGTATTCATAGAAGGGAAAAGAAAGTTAAGGGACGGGTAAGCTAGAACCATAGAGATTTATTAGAAACAGCTCTTCCTGTGGGGTTCTCCCGTATAAGAACTTCCACAAGTTCTGACTTTTCATAGACCCTCCTGACTCATTATGGTTGATCAAGTTCCAGTTAGTTTTTAATCAAAATTGACCCTTTTATCCATTGCTGGTAAGAATTGAAATCACAAACATCTTTGAAGGGCTATTTGGTAGAAAGCATTACATACAAAATGCAAGTTATCTGTTGACCCAGCATAAATTCTAGGAATTTGTCCTACTTGCACATGTGTGCAAAGAAGTATGTATGACAACATCTTAAATACTGTGTTTTAAGAAAAGATTGGAAGGCTGGCCGAGTGACGCCTCGGTTAAGAGTTGGGTTGGGAGCGTGAGCTCTGAGCAGCAGGGCCCCGTTTCGGATCCCACATGAGGGCCAGTGACGCTGGGCTGCCTTGAGTCACCTGCAGCAGGGCTGCAGTGAGCTGCCTTGAGCTACTGTGAATGGCTGGCAGCCAGTGTGAGTGGCCGGCAGCCGCCGTGAGCGGCCATCCAGAGGCCGGTGAGTGACTGCCTCACCCAGAAGAGCGCAATGACGATACCAACATGGGCCAGTGAAGCGACGTCCTCCACAAGTAGACTGAAGAACCAAAGGACAGCAACTTGTCTGTTCCCCCTTCCCTGGCTCCCCAACTCTGTTCCCCTCCCCCAATTCCCCAATAAAATCTTTAAAGAAAAGAAAAAGAAAAGATTGGAAACAAGTAAACATCAGTAAGGAGCTAATTACATACATTTTGGTAACAGGCAGCCGAGTACGGTTCGGACATTAGCTGGGCTTTGTTCACACAGCTCTTCCTATTTCTTTAGATCCCAGCTGAAATGTCGCCTCCCCTGAGAGGTCTTCCTTAAAGGCTCTTTCTAAAACTTAGGTCCCTTGTTCTCCATTCACTTGCCATAAAACTTGCAGCCATTTTGTTAGGTCACTTGTATTTTTGGTTCCCTTTTTAGAATGCGAGCTCTGAAGGGGACAGTCTAAATGTATTTTTTTCATTATTGTATCCCCAAGCTTCTACTGTGGTATTTGGCACTCAATAGATACATGCATTTTTTATTTGATGGCCCTTCAAAGATGTTTGTGGTGATTGAAATTTCTACCAATTCAAAGGATTCCCGTTAAATTTCATGAGCAAGATAAGAATGGTAGGAGTGATGATGTGCTTTAAATATGTATTTGGTTTTCCTCCTCCTTCCAGGCCTGGAGCTTTTCAAGCCCTTGGAATCTCCTAAAAATTAAGAGCAATGAGAGCACCTTTTGTTACAATATTTGGTCTTTTGTCCTCAGGTTCTGAAATATTGGGTTGTCAGAAAAGTCATGACTCATTTTTGCAACGAAAAACATAGAAAAAATTCGTCATGACTTTCCGGACAACCCAATGGAAACCGAGCCATAAAGGTAAAAAGGAGTGCCTTGTTATTCATAACCAGCCCCTTTCAGCCACACCTGATTTACATCAATGAGGTGACTTTTGGAAAGCCCCTTAGGATGAGCGCTAGTTGCCATGGGAACCAACTATGATTAGGAGGTTGGAACTTTCAGCCCCAGACCTCTGGAGAAGTGATAGCAACCCGAGATTGAGTTCAATCACCAAAGCAGATGATTTAATCAACCATGCCCTTGTAATGATGGGCATGGCTGCCTATGGAAAAGGCCAGGGGTGGAGGTGCTGGAGGACTGATGTGCCTGGAGAGGGCACGGGAGCTCCGTCCTTTCTCACATGCCTTGCACTATGCACTTGGCTGTTCCTGAGTTGTGTGTCCTTTTATAATAAAACAGTAGTCTAGTAAGTAAAATGTTTTCCTGAGATCTATGAGCCACTCTAGCAAATTAGTCAAACCCAAAGAGAGGGTCATGGGAACCTCTGATTTATAGGCAGTTGGTTGGAAGTCCAGGTGACAACCTGGACTTGCAGTTAGCCTCTGAAGAGGAGGATGGAGCAGTCTCGTGGGATTGAGCCCCTTAACCAGTGGGGTCTGTGTCCAGGTAAATCACGTCAGAATTGAGTTAAATTACTGGACACTGATTGGGAGGAACAATATCTTTCTTCCCTTCTAGGTTCTTGTGTCTGATAATTAAATTCCTGTAAGGCAGATTAACAGGAGAAAAAGTTAAATAACATGTATACCTCCTGTATACATGGGAGAGACCGAGGAAAAGGGAGGATACAACTCTCACGGAAATGGCTGAAGTCATCAACTTAAATACCATCCTCAACTGAAGGCAAAGGATGTTGGGGGAGGAAGGGTCAGTTTGGGGAAAGCACCAGGAAAGGCATAGTGAACATGGGTGAGATGGCTGTGCAGGTCGAAGTCATTGCCCTCTCCGTTGACCAGTTTCTAGAGATGGAGTCATCCCCCTCTTCCCGGTACAGCTTGGAGATGCCCTTAGAAATAGAGAGTTCCCTCAGACATGTAAATGCCTCTTATCAAAAAAGAGTAACTTCTACTTGGTTTTCAGAGCTCCTCTCAAGCCTGTTTCTTAAAAATAACCTGGGGCTGGCCGATTGGCACAGTGGTTAAGCGCTGGCTTGGGAAGCCAGAGGCCCCGGTTCGGTCCCACATATGAGGGCCAGTGACACTGCCCTCAAAAATAAATAAATAAATAAATAAATAAATAAATAAATAAATAAATAAATAAAATAAAAATAACCTGCCTAAAATGATCCTTATAACCCAAAAGACATTGTGAGGTGGCAAAGTCTGCTCTCTTACAACACCCAGCTGGAGTCCCAGAATTGTTTGATGTGTGGAAAACCGCCACATCTGGGGTCAGCAGCGAGGTGGCGTAGTGGGGTGTTGAGAGCACACTGCTTCCCTTCGTGTCAGGTGTTGCCATTATTATCGAATGTTATCCCGATGGAGAACCAAAACAATTACACAAGAAAATGAAACTTAAATGTTTGAAAGAAAGGTGAAAATAATTATTAAAGCCATTGACAAGACTGTACACTTCGGCAGGGAGGTGTAGATTAACAGCAATTTTAATGAAATAAGAGTTCTGGGGCAACCCTTTGCAACAGCCTTGGCCAAAGTGGTTTTATTTGTAGGGATTTTTAGGACCCCCCCCTTTTATTTTTATTTAAGATTTTATTGGGGAATTGGGGAAGGAGAACAGCCAAGTTGTCCTTCAATGTTAGTTGTGGAGGGCGCAGCTAGTTCAATTCCAAGTCCAATCGCGATCTGGCCGCCTGTTGGCAGCTCGCGGCCGCTCAGCTCAAGGTGTGGTGTTCAAGCTTAGTTTTGGGTGGGTGTAGCCACCATCCTATATGTGAGTCAAACCGGCAGCCTTGTTGTTAGGAGCACGTGCTCTCACCAGCTGAGCCTTCTTGCCACCTGTTGGCAGCTCAGCGGCAGCCCAGCTCAGGCACAGCTCATTGTCCCATGTGGGAATCGAACTGGGGACCCTGTTGCTCAGAGCTTATGCTCTTAACCAACTGCACCACTCGGCTGACCCCGATCACTTTTTGTTTTTTTTTTTGTTTTTTTTTTGAGGGCTGTGTCACTGGCCCTTGTATGTGGGACAGAACCAGAGCCGCTGGCTTCCCAAGCCAGCGCTTAACCACCCCGATCACTTTTTTATTAAAGAAAAAACCTTGCAAGAATGGTATATAGGTCCTTTACTCAGATTTACCTATTAACATTTTGCCCATTTGACTTATCTATTTTTCTGATTATATCTTTCTCTGTATATACTTACATACAGCACATAATTCTTTTTGTTCTGACACATTTAAGAGTGATTGAAGCCATTGGGCCCCTGATTACTCAGATATTTCCCGTGTCTATTTCCTAAGAACAATGATTTTTCTCCAGAACCAGTTATCAAAATCAGGAAATATAGCATGAATCTAAGACTATTATCTAATCTGTCCATATTCCAATTTTATCTGTTGCTCCAGTAAGTGTCATATAGAACTACTTTTCCTCCTAGGTCAGTCAGCATCTAACCCAGGATCACCATTGCATTTAGCTGGCAAATACCTTAGTCGCCTTTAATCTGGAAAATTTTCTTCTGTCTTCATATATCTTGACCTTTAAATACTGGAAGATTATTAATCAGTTACTTTGTAAAATGTCCCCAGTTTTTACATGTCTAATGTTTCCTCATGATTACATTAGATCTTGAATTTTTGGCAGGAATACCCCAGTGGTAATGTGTCCTCCATATTTTATCCGGAGGCACATGGTGTTTGTTGGTTTATCTCTATGTTGTGGTGATAGATTTGACCACGTGGCTTATTTATTTAGGTGGTGTTGGCCAGGTTTCTCCTTTCTCTGTGGAGTGATGCTTTGAGACTAAATATCTTGTTTCTCATCCAATTTTTACTCCCTAGTTTTAGCATCCATGGATGATTTTCTAACTCTATCATCCTTCTATATTTATTTGTTGCATTCTACTGTAAGGATTTCCATTTTCCTCATTTACTTGTTTATTTTCAAATGGATTAATTGATTCTCTTTAACTTATTTAATGAGTTATGCTTGATCCATTATTCTATGATGGGCCTTTTAACCTAATTTTTGATTCTTGCCATGTGAGTTGTGGTCGTACAGAATTTTTCTACCTTCAGCTCTTGTCTCCCCAAGTTTTTGGTGAGCATTTGCTTCTAACATAGGTGTTTGATCTATTTTCAACAGAAAGCTGAATAAAAACTTCCTGCTGGCAACGCTTTCCAAATCTAATAAAGTTTGCAAATATGTTAAACTCAGGGGCTTTATAGTTGCGCATAATTTAAATTACGTGTATTAGAACAGCCTGTCTCACAGCAAGATCTAAAGGACAGAATGCAAAACTGAGCTGTTTCAGAATTAAATGTTTCTTTGATACTGAAATAATGAAATGTCCATCTTAGCTTTTGACTTGTGGGTTTTCATGATCACTGAACATTAAGTACAATGCAGTTGTAAAGATTGTTTGACTTATTTGGTGAATTACGGATTTCCACTCAGCCCATTTTGGGGTACTTTTATAGGAGAATGAGGTACTAAGAGCTATGGGTCACAGTTCCCAGCATGAGGAAAATGAGCAAAGAGTGTCAGCCCAGAAGGAAAAATCACTCCAGGAGAACGAAGATGAAAATAAAATAGCCGATAAACCTGAGTGGGAGGCAGAAAAGACCACTGAATCTAGAAATGAGGTAAGCATGTCAGAATATCCCAGCCTTACCTAAGATTTGGGCCTTAAAGTAGATTTCATAAGACTCTGATAATGTGTTGAGAATAAACTTTGTATGTAGGTGTGAGCTACTGTAAGCAAATCTGGTATATGAAAAAATACATTTTTAAAAAATATTTTATTGGGGAATTGGGGAAGGGGAACAGACAAGTTGCTGTCCTTTGGTTCTTCAGTCTAGTTGTGGAGGACATCACTTCATTGGCCCATGTTGGTATCATCATTGCGCTCTTCATGAGGCAGTCGCCTGCCAGCCATTGGACGGCCACTCAGGGCGGCTCACGGCAGCTCCCGAAAGTGCACGCCAGCTGCCGGCCAGCCTCACAGCAGCCTACCCTGTCGCCGGCGACTCACGGCAGTCCAGCTCCAGATCAAGCTGTTGTTCACCACCTTAGCTGTAGAGGGTGTAGCATCACTGGCCCTCATGTAGGGTCTGAACCAGGGCCCTGCTGCTCAGAGCTGGCGTCCCAAGCCTGCCCTTAACTAATGCACCACTTGGCCGGCCCAATACATATTTTTTAAATTATGGAAATGGTTATATTTAATTTACAAAGGAATCAGCCTGTAGAATTATCTCTGGTTAAACTCAAGATACTGTATGAGTGACCGAGTGTGTGTGTGTGTGTGTGTGTGTGTGTGTGTGTGTGTGTGTGTGTGTGTGTTGTACACCTACACCCCTCCAGGAACTTGCTACAAAGTTTTATTAGTTGTGTTTGTTATGGCAAGGGATAAAGAGATGGCTGACATCCTGAATCCAGGAACCCTCACCCAGCCACTGGCAGAGGCAAGGCAGCCAGGTTGGCCAGGTCTGGGACAGCAAACTACAAGACCCTGCAAGCAAATCACCATGGTCCACCCTTGCAGGACTTGTCCTGATGGCAGTCTGAACCATGACTCACCCCAGGTGGAGTTTTGAGGCTGTGCCCTGAACACCTTTGCAGGATGGAGAGGGTACCATGACTTGGCCCTTCTCAGACCGTCCATCACTGTCGCCTTGACCATGTACCATCGCATCAAACATTATATGATTAACGGAGTAAAATGAGAAAATAGCTGTGCTCTTTTTGCTCACCTACCATTACCACCCTCCAGCCTGTTCTGTCCTAGGAGTTAGTTCTTCCCTACACCTTGGGTGAAATGTCTTCTAGATAATCAGATAAAAACCTCTCTGGTCATTTCAGTGCAGCAATTGATCAATATAATCCAGTGTGATTCTCAAAAACTGTGAACTGAAATTCAGCTTGTCTCCCCCCCCCACCCCGCCCACGTCTAATGTGTGCAGGCTCAAAGCCTCTCCTGCTCAAAGTCTCTTTCCCTGGTTCCGCTCTCTTGCGCACTGGGCTGTCTGCTCTGGGCTGTGGTGGGAAGGGCTCAGGAAAGGTGTTGCGTCACTGGCATCATTCTGACACTGGTTTCTGTTTACCATAGGATATACGTATTTAAAACTGGTTTTGTGGGGCCAGCCGAGTGGCTCAGTTGGTTAAGAGCTTGCTCAAGAGTGAAAGCTGAGCTCTGAGCAACTGCAGTTCGATGCCCAGCGCGAGCTGAGCTGCCAGCAGGTGGCGGGATGGCTCAGCTAAAAAATAACCCACAAAACTGTTTTCTGTTGGATGGGCACTTGCATTCCCTAAGTTTGTTTGGGACCCCTACTCCCACATCTGCCTTTCCATTGCCGAGGACAAATCCCCCTCCCCCTCCAGATAACCTTTAGGAGTCCTTTCTGCATTTTTTAGTGGCATCCACCTCCTCTCTCCAGGTGGCCCTCAGCCACATGCTGGCAGCAGCTGGTCCTGGAACCCCGCCCCGTCCACTGCCAGTCACCTCTCTGACCCAGCCCCTTGCCTAGCATGTTGCTCAGGCAGGCTCTGGACAGTACTGTGTTCCCCAGGCGGCAGGGAACACACAGGGGGTTTCTAAGGGGTCTCCTGGAGTCCCGTTTTGCTTGTCTTCAGGTGAGAGGGGAGGGGAGCTCACCCCAGAGCCTTCCCATTCTCACTTCCTAACCCCTTAGGCTTCATAGGATCCTTCTAGAAGCTTCAATTGAGGGAGGCCCCGTTGCAGCCTTGTATTTCCTCACAGTTCAGGGACCCTTGGTGTGGTTTTATGCCCCCTCCTCCCGTCCCCCCTCCCCAACCCACCCAGCATTATTGTCACATCAATACCAGTGAACAAAATACTGAAGAACATTTACTTTTAAGGAGACATTTCAGCCCACTTTCCTGAGTGCCTCAGTTTTTTTTGAGGAGGATGTTTTTATCACAGGCCATCGCTTCATTGTATATAGTATATGCAGTTGGTTCCTTTTCCTGCTGGGAATGCCATTGCCTGCCCTTACTCCCTTGCTGGGTTTCCCAGAAAACCCGGAACTGTGCTTTCTACTTCTTTGAACTACGTGAAGTAACTCACTGGGAGGTAGGTACATAAGCTGGCCCTCATTCTGGACTAACGAAGAGATTGACGCAGTGGGGAGCTTCCTTAGATCATTTAAAATATAATTTGAATTGCACCAAGTATGAGTTTGGATAAAACTCTCCAGAAACACATTCATCATTGAAGCACGGCATTGCCTTAGTCCGTGGTAGCAGGCTCGCCTCCTGCCTGTACCTGTGTGCCTGACCCCCCCCCCCCTGCATCACACACCTGTGTGCTGGGAACCACACATTTCTTGTAGGAGTTTTTGACAATGTTCGTACATGCTTCTACTCTGTTACCTGATGCTCTTCGTTTGTTGAAATAAAACAGTCATGAGTTGTCTGATCAAGTAAATCACTGGCATTTATTTCCATTCTTTCAGGTGACAACCCTGGGGGGTAACTAGGACTGACTGACGTATTTGCTGCTTAACAGTGACTTCTTTCTGGCCCCATTGCAGGCCCAGACTTAAGACAGCTGGCTATTAATGAGAAGTAGGTTAACTGGTCTGAAGAGATTTTCTTCTCACTAAAGACAAGTTGAGTTTATATTAATGTGTCATCTTTTAGACGTCTTTTCAAGTGTGTGTCCTCCATATTCACTCCTAGTGATCTATGTCAAAATGCAATGGATGTTCCCCCAAATCAGAACTGTGTGTTGGTATTTCATGTTAAGATTTCTGAAGGAGAATTATGAGTCTGACTTAAGGAAAAAACACTGACCATTTCCCTCTCAATCGTAATTGAACTTATATCAGCACTCAGTTGCATAGTGATGTCAGATAGAACGCTGTTCAGTTAAGGCCCTCCAACAGAAGGCACGTGTCAGTGAGGTCCTGAAGAGAAGTAAACGAGGGGATTTTCTTTAACGGGCGAAGGCAGGTATAATGAAACACCAAGAAACAGGGAGCCTCCCAGGGACTAGCAACAACATGAGGCCATTACCATCAGGACAGAGGGGAACCTGGGAAGAACCAGCTCAGTGCGAGCTAGAACCTAGAACCGATGAGACGCAGTTGTGGTCTGTAAGGCAGGCTATTGCCCCCTCATCGCGCCCGTCTCCTGTGCACCCGACCAGAGGGCTGGTTGGTAGGGGTTAGACCTCAGCCATCTCCAGGGGCACTGGAGAGGGAATAAGCAAAAAGGTTTACTGAAACACAATTCTGACTATCCGGAAGGGATCCATCTGTAATTCATTTTAAGCACAATGATCTCATACCGTTACTTCTATTTTCTAAATAGGAAGGCTTTATTTTCTGAAAATAATGTTATTTACCCATCATTAAGGATTGTTTTTGCAGGAATCCAGATTTATGCTGATGTCATCCATTGTCACACGCTTGACACCATGAACCAATCTTGGTAAATGGTTGGCCAGGAGTAATCCTATCAAGTTTTGGGACATTAACAGAATAGAATTGATGAAGAGGTCTGCTATCCAGTAAAAATGCATAATTTGCCAGTTAAAGAGCAAGAAATCCTATCCACCAATTTAGCTTACATAGTCTATAGCATCCACAGAAATAGACACAGGAAGCCATGAATTCTTGTATTCTGATGAAATACCTTGAAAACATGGCTTCATAGAACCCAAGTTATTTGGTGGAAAAGGAAACGAAGTGTTTGTACACTACACCTCAGTCCAACTGGTCTGAATCCTCAAAAAAGGAAAACGCTAAAATAAAAAGTTAGGCGTGGGACTGATGCACAGCACAAGTCAGGAATATGCACTTGCTAACATGTAAAGATAACCCCCATGACACAGCAAAAACAGTAATCCTGGGTAAGATATAATGGATAATCTTTTTAAGTGAATAGCAGAACATAAAAGGGAAACTACAGACCGAAGAAACAGAGGGAACTCAAATCCACAATAAGATAATCAGGCACCCAAGCTGATTTAGAGCCCAGGAAGCAACTGGATCCAGATGTCATGACTGAGACTGAGATTGGACGGATAGGAAATGAGGTCTCAAGCCCAAACCTGTGCACCTGAGTTCCCTGTTTAAAGGCTCTTGGTTCAGGAAATGGGAAGTAGGACAATTCTGGCCACCAGACTGGAGACAGCAGGGAAGCTAGCTATCTTTTAGGAAACAGAACCCAAATGGGCCCCAAAGCCAGATATAAACTGAATCCACACTACCATTACTGTAAGGAGTCCGGAGCTAAGAAAGCCAAGTTTAGAAGATGATATAAAAACTGGTTCTTGTAGAGAAAAACACAAAACCACCTTAGTTGGTAACCCTTGATATGTGCGATTTCTACACTGATAGCTCTCAACAAAGATGAGCTCACCTTTAAATATAAATGAAAAATTGATAGACTGAGAAAATTTGAATTATTTCTAATAGTCCCAGGAAAGACGAGCAAGTATAAAACAGTATTCAGAGGGTTTGTGTCAAAATTATTTCCAGAATTAGAATGATCTTGTGACTCAGATTAAAGGAACACAGAATCCCAACCAGACTAAATGCAAAGTCCCAGACAAACAAAGTGAAATGGCGGGCCGGCTGAATGGCTCAGTTGGTTAAGAGCTCGCTCAAGAGTGCGAGCTGAGCTCTGAGCAACGGCGGTTCGATGCCAGCCTGAGCTGAGCTGCCGTTGAGCTGCCAACAGGTGGCAGGATGGCTCAGCTAAAAAAAAAAAAAAAAAAAAAGGGATGCAGGGAACTAGGATTGGGGAGAGCTCATCTGAGCTCCTGATCAACCTGCACCTGATCAAAGTGAAATGGCAAAACAACAAAGAGGAAGAAAAAAAAATCTTTAAAATTACTTGAGGAAAAAAAGATTGGCTATAAAACGAGATTGCAAACACATCAATAGTAATAAATGCCATAGGACCAAGTACTGAGGGAAAACATTAAACCTGATCATCTTACCAGATAAACGACCATTTAAGCATGAAGGTGAAATAATTCTAGGCTATAAAAACGAGTTTACTACTTGAGCTATCAAAGGAGTTATTTCAACCAGAAAGGAACACATCCCTAAGACAGGAGATGAAGCATAATGATGAGTACAGAAGTTGGTTAACACATTTCGGTAAACTGAGATACGATTTAACTGTAAAATTATATAATTTTGTATGAAGTTTGGAGGGTTGGCTGTGGAGGGGCAAAATAAGGCTGAACTAACAATACTAGCCAAAAATCATGAAGGGCAGGATGGAGATAAGATCTGGTTATCCTTTCAAGATAAAACAAAGACCCAGGCAACCAACTTCAGTGTTTTAAATGATACACCTTTTGTTTCTTCTAGAGACATCTAAATGGAACCGACACATCTTTCTCTCTGGAAGACTTTTTTCAGTTGCTTTCATCACAGCCTGAAAATTCACCCGAGGTAATTGGAACCTTGGCTTCTATTCTTGCAGGAAAATATCTGCACTGACTTCTATAAAACAATTTTACTTGGATGACATATTTATGTAATAACATCTACCACATTATTCAAAGTACACACTTAAGATTACTCTTTATAGATACACTTCAACTTTGGAGATTTAAACAAATGTGTAGTTCCTCCCAGTAATAACCACGAAGGTATAATCCAATTTATGTAATTCATATTGAATCAAAATCGCAGTAAAACACTTGACAACTAGGGCATAACTTCCTGGTGGAATGTGTTTTCATCATTCGGTGTTTTATTTGAGGGCAGTGTTACTGGCCCTCATATGTGGGATCCGAACTGGGGCCCCTGGCGTCCCAAGCCAGTGCTTAACCACCGCGCCACGCGGCTGTCCCTGGTCTGGTTTATTTTCCTAAAAGACCTCCCTCCCCCAAGAAAACTCTACTTCACTGTAACTGTTATGTGGATTTAGATGGCCAACAGCTAGGACGAGAGTTGCATTTATATAGTAAAATACCGTTAAGAGTATAACATTAGAATGATAAACAAGACCAGCTCTTTACTAACTTAATCAAGTTTTCTATATCGCTGTATTGGAAGAACCGATCTTCCTCCAAGTATATATATCTGATTTGGATTCACATCGCATATTGTTGCCTGAATTATTTTACTGCGGAAAGCTATTCACAGCCAACTTATATCCCAATTGTATAAAGGGATTCACAAAAGTGAGGAAAAGGAAATGCTGTTATCAAGTATTAGAATTGCTGTTAAGACTGGGTTGTGTGTATTCAAGTGTTTTTGTCCCTTCCTTTTTCAGGGCATCTCACTGGGAGATATTCCTCCTCTTCCAGGAAGTATCAATGATGGCATGAATTCTTGGGCACATTATAACATCAATTTTAGCCAGGCTATTAGTCACGATGTGAATCTCCATGAGGCCATGTTGCTGTGTCCTGACAATACATTTAGAAGAGATCCAATAGCAAGGACTTCACAGCCCCAAGAACCGTTCCTGCAGTTACATTCTAACACCAATCCTGAGCAGACCCTTTCTGGAGCTAATCTGACAGGATTTCTTCCACTTTCTGACCATCAGATGAGGAATCTAACAAGCCAAGACCTGTATGACCTCGATATAAACATATTTGATGAAATCAATTTAATGTCTTTGTCTACAGGTTTTGATCCAATGGAAGTTTCTCACCTTTTTGAAGAACCAGATTCTGATTCGGGGCTTTCCTTAAATTCAAGCCATGACAGCACCTCGATCAGCAAGTCTAATTCTTCTGTGTGTGAAGGTGCTATAGGTTCTAGCAGTGATCTTGAATCACTTTCTCACCAGGCCTTAGAAGGCGCCGTAGGTGGCTACTGCCCCGAGCCCAGTAAGCTCTGTCACGTGGATCATAGGAATGATTCTGGTTTCCATAGTGGCCTTGCATTTCAACACATATTCCATAACCACACTTACCACTTACAACAAAGCACACCAGAAGCCACTCCTGTATCTTTCTCATGGCCTGAGAAACCACAAAAAGTAAAAAGTAGGTACCTGAATGACACCGACAGAAACTTAAGCCGCGATGAACGCCGTGCGGAAGCTCTACACATCCCTTTTTCTGTAGATGAAATTGTCCGCATGCCTGTTGATTCTTTCAACAGTATGCTAAGCAGGTGCTACCTGACAGATTTACAGGTGTCACTCATCCGTGATATCAGACGAAGAGGGAAAAATAAAGTTGCTGCCCAGAACTGTCGTAAGCGCAAACTGGACATAATTTTGAATCTAGAAGATGATGTATGTAACTTGCAAGCAAAGAAGGACGCCCTTAAGAGAGAGCGAACCCAGTGTAACAAAGCTATTAACATAATGAAACAGAAACTCCATGACCTTTATCGAGATATCTTTAGTAGATTAAGAGATGAAGAAGGTAGGCCAGTCAATCCAAACCAATATGCTCTTCAGTGCAGCCGTGATGGAAGTGTTTGGGTTGTACCCAAGGAACTGGTGACCTCAGGCCACAAAAAGGAAAACCAAAAGGCAAAGAGAAAAGGTGAGAGAAACTGAAGATGGGTTCCCCCATTAATATACAATAGTGATGTTCAGAATATATGATCATAAACCAATGAAACTTCTTAGTTCAAGTGTTACAAAGATCAAGTACTGCAAGGTCAGCTTTGTGGGAAATCGGGCACAACTTTTCATGCAATCCTCCATTATATACACAATTCATAAATATGTACAAATAGGGTGTCATGAAAACTTGGTATGACTCCACTTTGGTAGTCACTTAAGATGGTTACATCAAAGGACAATGTATTATTTTAAAATATATTTCAGTTGACTTTAAATTCAAAGTAGCTTTAACATTCATTTAGCACTGAAGTTGACTGAGCTTTTCAAAAGCTATTTTAATTTTTATGAATACTTATAGCTTTTTCTGTGAAAATAAATTTTGTATTTCAATGTATAAAAACTTCCAAGCAAATTTGCTTTGGATGTTTTTCCTCCAAATTACCCATTCAGGAATACAGGCAAGTATCTAGTGAATATGGCAGCTTGTTAGACTCAAGCCCAATTGAATAAAATACGTTGAACTGATACAGGGGCTCAGAGGATAAACTCTATATAAGCTCTAGAGCAACGTGTCAAAAAAGAAACCCAGAATGTATTAGGCTTTAATGGATGAGGACAAAGTCAGAGACAGGCAGGACAAAGCTAGCCTGTGTATATCAAAGAACTCCCTGGCAGGTAAAGCCTGCCTGTATGTCTCAAAGTAGCATGCTGAATGTGTTAACATTACAAGCTATATACTAAACGGAAATGCCAGTAGGTAAGCATAGACTCTACAACCTAAGAACTGGAAATACTAAATAAAACCATTAATCCTCTAAATGTCATTGAAATGAAAACATGAACATACTGTTGAATTTCAAAACTAGGAAAATCAATGTCAGACATTTCTACATTAGAATCATTTGCTTAACGAAGTCACAAGTCAAAGTATTGGGTTACAGAAATGCAGTGTATTACGAGTGGATTTTTGTAATAAACTTTACATTTTAAATTGGGCCTACACATTTCTTTCAAGCCCTAGATTTTGCCACCAAATACTTCTCGATACCGTCGCTGTTCTCACCAGTTTTATACAATGATCCCTTAAATCTGTTGAGGCGTCTTACAAGGAAACATACTTGATACCTTAACCTTTGGTAGGCTACAACCCTTTGGTAGATTACAACTTCACAGCACCAACTTGGACTTCAAAACTGCTGGCGGCCTTACTCAGCTATTCAGCGCCTACTTGTCGTCAGATTCCCCAAGACCACAATGAAATAGATGAACATCAAATAGGCAAGGAAATAAAGGGAATGTAGTGAAGCTGGGACTCAAAAGTACTGAAGCTTAAACAATTTGAGCCTGAAACGTGTTCGGTGTGTTATAACCAAATGTCAGCCTATAAATTAGTTTCCTGAAAGGGCCACACAAACATCACAATGGGTTCAGGACGGGTAAATTGAAGTTGACTCTTACCATTGATACTCCAGTTTTAGTAGTGGACACCTTAAAATACTTTAGGCCTACTCCCTATTTAGATTAAGAAACTGGTACACAAAGGTTGACTAAACTGTTTTGCTAGTTCGGTTGTCTTAAAAACATGCAATTATCCTGGAATTCAAGAATAGATGGGGGTGTTATGATAAAAAAAGGAATGCAGTGTATTCAGTTTGGTTCCTAAAGGCCAAATTCTAATTGAAGCTGTGTAACTGAAAAACAATTCCATAGAACAAGGTTGTGAAGTAACCACACACCCCAAATTTGTTCCCAAGTATCTGCAATGGGGTTTTAAAAAACCCAAGAGGACCAGTGGAACTGTAATGCTTCCTTATGTACATCTTGTTAGTTCTTGGCCTCCTTGGAAGTATTTTCTGAGGCCTTTTCACACTCTTCTGAACTTAATAAAAAGTAGCCTGGCCCAAACCAAAATTTTTTTGAATTTTCTACACAACTTTTCTTACCTCCCCAAACTACATATAATTTGTTCCTCCAATGTCGTGTAGAAAAATTAAGTGAAATCGGAATAGTCAGATGCTCAACTCAGTATCTCATTTGTCCTATTTGTCCTATAATAAAGAACTATCAGCCTATGGTGCCTATATTAGGACCTTTTTTAAATGGCTGTCAGCCTCATGCCACCCATTTTTCAGTAGAATTAGCTTTCTTGGCTAATCTGCTCACCGCACCCATTCAACTCAACTTAGTGAAAAACCCAGTTTCAGCCCAGCTTTAGTGGCCCGATACTAGTGGTATGGCATTAAAGTTTTAAAGGGTCTGTCAACCATCTGGGCACATGATAAATCAATGATCTTTAAACCATGCAAAAAACTATTAAGAATGTGAGTTTTGGTGTATTCAAGATTAGCTTTCTTCTACCTCCTGCCTTTGTACTATTAGGAACTGACCTTTTAAAGAATCTTTAAATTACTCAATCTGCTCGGTAATTGGTATAAGTAGCAATTGTTAGGATCACTTTTACAGGCCAACCAACCTAACTTGTATTCCTATACCAAACTGGGTTTCAAAAATTTTTTGCAAGCCAACATTCAGAGTGGGACCCAGCCCAATAATGCTTGCCTCTTGGTAACCATGCGATTAAAGCCCTCTATGTGACCAATGAGTTCCAAGCACTGGTCATATTTTGAGGATTTTCTCTTGGATTATAGGGGAAACAGCCAAAAACAACTTGCCAGCCACCTTGAGCTTCATACAGTATCACACAGCTGAATTATTTCCTAATTGTTTACCCACGTACTGTGAGAATATCTTCAAAATTATTTTCCTGATTTGAAGCCATCTATTTTTATGAGTTGACGAATACAACTATTTTAACAGCCCATCTTGTTAGTCATCATCAGTGACTTACCTCATTATCAAATCCTAAAGAAACTAGTTTAAACAAGTCACCCTTATTGTTTCATTCATGTTATTTTTGTTTTCCATTTCAGGTAAATATCCAAGTCAGTCAGTTATTCGATTTTATCCACCATACTTATTAACCCTTTAAAGACAGCCAGCCACTGATACTGGGTGTGAAATGCAATAGAACTATTTCAGCAACTAGAATGGCAGATTGTGTCTCATGCTTTGCATAGCCCTTAATTTGGAACCACGTTAGCTGGTTAAAATGTGTAGTATATTAAAAAATGCCACCAGCAATGTTCAACATAGAAAAGCCAGAAAACTGCAGCAGTATACCCGTATTCAAACGCTGAATATAGTGTTATCAAGAATGGCATTTTTATTAGGGACAGCCAATAATGTCCACAATGCTTTTCTCATGTCTGGCAATATTAAAAAGGGCGATATGCACAGCTCTGTGAACTGCTTTAAAAAATCTAGGGGATGGTAGTAATCCTTTAGACAACTGAATGATTATAGAACAAGATTCACACATTTTATGTGTAAACATTACACCAAGTATTTGAATACAAAAGTATTTATTTTATAAACTTTATATTTAAAATAGAATTTTAATCTGTCTACTCACAAAACCTAATTTAAAACATGATACATTTCTCTCTAGCCAATTTGACGTTACTATTACAAACAATACTCAACTTGTAATTGTTTTATATTAAGAACCTGTACTAAATGAAGTTGGTATTTTATCAGAAAACATTTCCCTTTCGTCTTAAAAAGTGCTTTTTAAATGGAGGCACCAACAAGAACTACTTTCAGATGGTACAGAATTTCTTATTTCTTGAAGACTCTGTGGTTGACCACTTCTTCATTAGTTACCTGCAGCAAGACACCTTCCTGCCAAAGGAAAAAAAAAGTATCTGAAGAAGTTTATCATGTTTGTCCAAAGAGCCTAAATAACTTCAGTGGTGGTGTTAGGATCAAAGAGGACTCAGTGGTGCATACAGTAGAATATGCCCTGATTATCACATTCCTGAAAAGGCAATAAAGCCAGGCAATCAAAACTGATGACTCTTAAGAAATGAATTTCAGCAGCCAACCTAAATCTCTCCTATAAGGTAGGGAATTGGGAAAGAATCACATTTATACCCAAGTATTTAGTATTGAATACATACAGGATTTACAATGTAGATAGAAAATTTATTCGTAAGTATAAACTATTATCTGAAAATAGATTCAACCATTTTGCCCTACCTTAGCCTGATCCTGATAGGCCATGTAAACCTACATACCAAATAAAACAAAACGTCTTTATTTTTAGTAGAAGCCCCCAGTTCACTCAAAATGCTTGATCCAAGAAATGTGAATACACAAGGGTGTAATGATGGGAAATTTCACAACTGAACTTGCAGCCTAACTTTTACCTACCATTTTACTACCAACACCACTGAAGGAACCAAGAATAGCTTTATTAATGATCACTTGGCTTGCCTCAGCTGTTGAAATGAAGCACTTTAGTCTTTGTGGCAGCAGAATATACTTGTCCATGGTTCATATCAATGCTAAAATTCCAGCAGGGAAAAAAATGATATGTTAAGCACCTGAATCTTCATTGGGGGGGGGGGAGTGGGGGAAGGAAGGGGAGAAAGAAGGAAAAAAGGGGGAAAAACAACCAAAATAATTTAAATAAATGACAGATTGGAAAACAGGGTTTATAAAATTATTCTCTTGAGTTTATAAATTGTTAAACTCAATTTGTAGCTATGTTAAACTACGTAAGAACCACTATACTGAAAGACCATTGAAGAGTATTAGTTTATCTTTTGGGGAGGAAAATTAAGAAAGGAAAAGTAAATAAGATCTTACCTAAAGAAGTTTAACTGAAGCTTAGAACTATTTTGCTCTACACCCTCAGCTTTCGTTGGCATCCTTATAAACTACTGTAGTTAAAGCTTTGTAGAAACAGCAGTTTTTTAAGACTGGCTGAATTTAGTAGCCGTCAAGTTTTCTTGTACTAGACCTGCATCCCTGAAGAGTACCTCGCTGGGGTTATTTCCTTTCCTTGCATTGAAGAAGCAGCATCTAAAAGATCTAAAAAGGTGTTTCTCCTTGCAGAGATATCCCTTAAGTTATCTACATAATTTAATCCTGAGGAATTGCAGACAACACACTTATATCTGACCAGCATTTATCTTACACAGATATTAACAACAACTTTGCAATGGACCTTAATTATACTACCCACTCCTTAACTTATTTAAAATAAAAAGTCTATAATTACACAATTTCCTTTAGAATTATTTTATTAAATCATAAATGTACAACAGCTTCTTAACTCTACACACGCACTTAAATTTTTTAAAGGAAAAACGTTATGTCTTATTACACCATGATCCTGGCTAATAGCTTTTCAAAACTTTGAGAAAAATCTTAAAAAAGGTTTCACATGTCACCTGAAACTTACAAATTTAACATTATCAAAGAAGGAATGCTTCTACACTCTTACAAAGACCACTAGAAAGAAACAACAATTAAAAAGCTAAGAAACTGTCTCAAAGGCATTTTTTTTCTTTACAATCCTTCCTCCACAGTAAGGTAATGTTATTAAATAATCCAATCCATTCACAAAATGGCTCTCTGCATCTGCTCTGGTGTCTTCTGCCATATCACTGCATACTTATGCATGACTGAGATAAGAGTTTCCTTAACATTGTTATTTCGATAACCTGAAGCTGTTCTGTTACCTCTGGGCTCTCATCCTCTCCTATTTATACAGTGAAGCCTGTTTCAACAGAAGTAAAGAGTAAAAAAAAAATAGGTTATGAAATTATCCATCTACCCAGACTTTTAGGAAAGATAACATGATCCTAAAAAGCTTTTACTCCTGGCAGCTAGGTCTCCCCAAGATAATAATAATGTAAACTCAAAAGCTACTTACCCATGGCAAATAGGAAGAAGCTCAATATCGGCTTCTCCCTCCATAACCCCCACTTCCTCCACTTCCTCCAGGACCATAGTTTCCTAGAATTGATGGAACAAGAGAAAGCAAACTTACTTCGCGATCTCCCATGATTAGCTATATACTATGGTTTTACTTTATACCTATACTCTCTAAAACAAGCGGATCATAACCCATTATCTCAAATTATCCCAATTACTAAGGAGATAAATTATCCAAATTCATAGATAACTTTCTCCTTTATATTTGGAAACATTTTCCTGATGTAAGAAATCTGTTCGGTCCTACTATCAACTTTTTCAAGAAAAACAATTGTTTGAATATAAAGATTTGTGATTTTTTACTAAATTAACTTTCAAAGAGATGACTCATGCTAATTTATACCACTGCAATGTACTTAAGTTTATTTTGCTAAGAAATAAATCAACCAAGGGAAAAATAATCCCCACAGGTTAGAAATATCTAACCTGTTTCCCCAACTCGAGTATCTTATACCACTGAACATCCCACATCCATCACACCAAACCCTCAAAGTGATGTAACAATTGTTTTATTTGTGGGAAGGTTATTCCAGTAATCCTATATATAATGGAAATACTATCCAAACATAAACAATTAGCATGTTACCTTTCCTGGACTAACCCTTTCTTTTATTCACAAACTAATAAGAATCTAACAAATTACCTCCACCATATGGTCCCCCCATGTTCCTGCTACCACCAAAATTTCCACTCTTCATTGGACCATAGTTAGAAGGTTGTTGGTTATAATTTCCAAAATCATTGTAATTTCCACTTCCATAATTTCCTGTAAAAAATTGAAATACAAGTTTTGCATAATGAACCTCAGGATAATAAACATTAAACCAGTGATACATGCTAAATATTTAGGACAACTCTCCCACACACAAAAAAATCATCAGAATAAATGCAAACACCTATCTAAAATTCTACAATTTTTAATGCAACTATTGACAACATTAAAATGAAAAACTCTTGTGGTAAGTCATGAATTCCAGTCCAAATTCCCCCAGAAAGGTTGCAGGTGAATGTTACCTCCTCCATAGTTGTCATAACCACCTCCGTAGCCCCCACCCTGGTTGCCATAACCAGGTCCTCCTCCACCACCATAGCCTCCTCTTCCTCCTCCATAACCAGGGCTACCTCCAAAATTGCCACCTATTATAAAATAAGCCTTTAATTACTTAGTATTTTGAATGCCATTTGAACTGTCTTAGTACACCCACTTCCAGCGTTCCAAAACACAGTTTTACAACTCAAGTGTTTGTTCTATATTTCTTCTAGTATAGCCCCAAGGGCAGAACAGAATCTCCCTGGTAAACATCTGGGGGTGGGGAGTTACCTCCAGCAACTGGATAAAACCTTTAGACACAAATACCCATGCCCTAGCTCTTTCCTAAAACTAAAGACATTAAGGGTTCTTCTGAAGGTTTCTTGAAATAGTATAGTGTTAAGGGTTGTGAAGGTTGATGAGGTGTACACACTAGTGGGACAAAGTAGAACCACCATCACATTCCCTTAACTGGTCCAAAAGATTAGAATTCCAACTCATGTTTCCAAACCGTGAGTTATCAAGCCTCTTAAATATGCCTACTACCCTTCACCTGGGTAGAAATGGGGGAAGGGGGAAAAGACCAGGAATTATCAAACGTATAATCTCACATTATTTATAGTAAGTATAAGAACTCATCTTTCTCATAAAACGAAATAAATACTTGAATCTCAAAGCAAAGTTGGAAAGTGAGATGCAGGACCTTAGTTGTGCCTAATGAGCCGCAAAAGTCAGGTCTATTACTAGGCTATTTTAAATGTCTTTCCTCCTAGGACATTTGTCAGCAGGTATCAACTTTTTCCATATTTTAACATCTAATATATCATTTGATATGCATTTTAACAGTGGCTTACAACCTTAGCTTAACCTAGGAGCACCTTTGTATATTTTGAAAAAGTGCTTTTGGTAACCTTTTGGGAAGTTTTCTTGGGGGACTCATCATCTTGTTAAGGGATAAGACAACACAATTGTTATACATATGCCCCTGATGTGTTGTTGATCATGGTCATATTCAGTTCTGTACTTTCCCCAAAAAACACAGCAGACGAAGTATCATATATCTGTAACTTATTCTTTTGTTTGAGAAATCGGATAGCATGATGGCATCTTTACATTCTCATTTAAAATCCATCCAAAGATTTTGCTTAAAGATCTGTGAGTAGACTCTTTCCTTACATGGAAGTTAAGATGTGTATTATGAAGCCAAATAACTGAGTCCCTATCACCTAAGTTCTTTATGAAAAATAAAATGTAATACATTAAGAAAAATTTCCCATATACATTAAACTGAATAGTTTGATTAAATCTGAAATCGTATAAGCCAAAATATAATAGAAACTGACCTCCAGGTCCTCCTCCATACCCATTATAGCCATCCCCAAATCCACGACCACTTCCATAGCCATCTGTTAGGGGCAGAAAAAAAATGATCCATTATTCCCTGTTCACCCTATTTCAATTTCTTATCTCCCTTTCCTCCACATTCTCTACTAGTTATCCATTGATGATTCTTAGGAACCATCTCTTTATGCTGAACCACCATGGTGTTATTACTTTATTCTTAAAAACAAACACAGAAATGTGAAAACCTCACTATCAAGGTAACTGCCTCATTTGAGGGGTTGGATGTGGAAAGCCTCCATTTAAAAGATTCCATTTATTTACATATAGAAATGACATTAAATGGAGACACAAGTTTTTAGTTTGGCACCTCAATACTTTACTCAGATAAAAGTATCTAAAGCCTAATTTAAAAAAAAAATTAACAGACAGATATAAACCTTTTTAATCCTACAGGCAAAGTATCTATGGTTATTTTCTGTCACTATTCAGGAGTACCTCGTACTTCTTAAGGTGGCTGCAACACTGATTTAAATTTTTAAAACTTAGAACACCATAAAAGAAACCTCTATAATGGATTATTCTTGATTAGTTATAACATTATGCTTTTAGCTACTACCATTTTGCCTGGCCAAATCAGAATATCCCACCAGGATACAAAGTCTTAGGAATAGTGAATCACAGTTTTTAATCAAGCACATTTGTCCTTCTAACATTCAGAACTTGAACTTACCTGATCCCCCTCTAAAGTTACTTCCTGGTCCTGGCCCAAAATTTCCACCACCACCGCGAGAATCTCCAAAACCAAAGTTGCCTATAAAAGTGTCCTAGTTAGTAACAAGCATTGCAATTAAATTTCAAAAAGATAAATGTAATTCAAGTTACCTCCTCTTCCACTTCTAGAACTTTGAACCTCCTGCATTTCTTGTCTAGACAAAGCCTTCCTTACTTCTGCATTATGACCATTGATGGTATGGTATTTCTGCACTGCAATGAGAAGTTCAGACTCTATTAAACCAGCATTTTATGTCGTAAAACTTATAAAAATTACCTTAAAGTTCACCTTTAAATGTGTTGACTTATCTAAAATTTAATCTGTAAAAAGAGCCATATACCTAGTGCTTATAGACACTTACACACAATCTTATCCACAGGATCATGGTCATCAAAAGTAACAAATCCAAAGCCTCTTTTCTTTCCAGACTGCCTATCAGTAATTATCTCAATGGTATCAATTTTTCCATATTCCTCAAAGTAATCTCTAAGATGATGTTCCTCAGTATCTTCTTTAATCCCACCAACGAACAGCTTCTTCACAGTTACATGAGCCCCTGGCTTTCCAGATTCCTGTAGCAGTGGGAGGAAAAAAAGTCATCCTGAGAGAAGAAAACACAAACATGACTAAAAACCACCCTGCCTCTCTCTGGGCACCAGAAATGGCTTTTGTGCTTTGGTATCATTCCAGGTAAAGCAATAGCATATGAGTAGGAACCCTGTCTTTTCACAAACAAGCCAGACTAGGAAACCAAAGTACAGAGAAACCTACCATAGCTTTAATAAGAAAAAAAAGCTAAGCTGGACCCAAAAAAACCAATTCTTTAAAAATTAAGTTCTAACAACCTTCATTGGGACTGAATTTTCTTCACCTGTATTGCACCCAGTGACACTGCTCACCTCTCTTGCAACAGCGCGTTTTGGCTCCACCACTCTCCCATCAATCGAATGAGGTCTTGCAGCCATGGCAGCATCAACCTCGGCCATGGATGAAAAAGTTACAAAACCAAATCCTCTGGATCTTTTGCTTGCAGGATCTCTCATTACCTTTAAAACCAAATGGAAAACCTGAGCAATTGATCTAATTACTTGTGCTATGACCTAGCAACACAAATAACATTTTTTAATGAAACACAAGATTTAAGTGTGATTTTCTCCAGGATTCACTTAGCATTTCTAACACAGAATTCCCAACAGTTGAGAAACTAGTATCTGTAGGCACTTGTATATTTAACATACCACACAGTCTGTAAGTTTCCCCCATTGCTCGTAGTAATTCCTCAAACTTTCTTCTGTGGTTTCAAAGCTCAAGCCACCAATAAAGAGTTTACGGAACTGTTCCTTTTCTCTCTGCAAAGGAAAACACCATTTCAATATTTATTTACATTTTCTCTTTGTACGCACGAAATCAAATTCTTAAATGTAAGGTGACCTGCTGGCAGAGTACCTTTTTCCTTTCCAAAGGAACAGTTTCTAAAGTTTTCTGGAGGGAAAAAAGAGACTTACATCAAATTTAAACTGTATGTTGAACTGCATGTTGGTTGTGTTACACCAAGAAAAAAGACAAAGCCTCAGCTGAACAACATTTCAGTCATTAATGCTTGATCTATATTTGACATTATTTCAAATAAATTTAATCACTTAATTTAAAATGCTTTCTGAAGAGACAGGAGGAAATCTATTTCCTGGTCACTGAAGGGTTAAAGGATTCTCATCAGAATTTGCATTCAATCCTATATTCTAGAACAGAAAAGTTCTTTTAAATGCCCAGCTTCAATATTTTTTAGTATAAAAATTGCTGGTTCCTTACAACCAGGATTTAGTTTCTTCTGACAAGTTACTATAAATTTTACATTCCCTTCATTGCACCCTCTGGTGGACAGTCTAATACATCGCAATAAAAAAACCTAGTAAGAATTTTTTCCCCTTGTACTCACCAGAGTAAAAAACTTAACTGTTCAATTACATGTAGCAAAATACCCTTCAAAACAACCCAAACTCCAGAGTAGTGAATGCAGTGGCCACCCCGTATGCCAGGCAGAATGTCTAATTTTACAAAAAAAAAAAAAAAAAAAAAAAACGAAACAAGCCTGTGCCGAAATTTGTTAATCCCTATCAACCAGCAAGCAACTCTACTGCAGTAACAGCCCTGTATTTCCCGGCTATCAGTTAAGGGATGTTTCCAGGCGACTAGGTTAAAAAAAATTATTTGGAAACCAGAATAAGTGTCATTTCGAGGACCACCTGCTAATGATATATAATACTAACTAAAGGATCAAGAGTGATTTCCAATACAGCAGGAAAACTAGCAAATAGCATCACTCAGCTCTATGGAGGTTCCTCCCTCCACGCTTATTGTCCCAACTCACAAAAAATAGTGATGAACAAATCAGCGATTTCTTTCTCCTGCAGTTTACTGTGTTCAGGACTCTGAAAAATTTTGAGATTAACAAATTCTCAAACCAGCTCCTGATCCATTTAAATAACAAATCTACTAAAATTGTTAATTATTTGGCATATTGGTATTTGGATTCTTAAGCTTATTCTAAACACTGTATTGTCAGGAAATAAGTCTTTCAAAACCCAAGTAGTTTATGAAAGGACACCTGCAACAGCTTCTACTAATCACTAAAAGGCAAAAACTCATTACTTACCTTATTTTCCCCAAACTTACCCGACTGCCCACTATCGATTAAGAAGTGATTTTACAAGCATGCTGACGGTCAGAGACAAGACCCAGACAGACCCCCTCGCTGGGCCCCGATGTTTCCCAATGTAGCGACCCGCCGTGATCGCAAACGGACAGGGGAACAGCGAGTGGCCCAGTTCCAGTACACAGCGGCCCAGCCTAATCCACTCACTGGAGAGCCGAGTCGGGTTTTAAACAAAAACCTAACGATAAAACCGTTCTTATTTCCTTTCCTCATTTTCTCGCTCATCATTTTGAGGCTCGTGGTCTTACACCATAAAAACTAAACTTTCCAGTGAAAGCCTTCAAGGGCATCCTTCAGGAAAAATAATGGATTCTGAAACGGATCGTATCCTCCTTCCTCGTGGCCACCCACATGGTCGGGGCCGGTCTGATCAATCCGTTTTTGTTTTTTATGTCTCAAGCTTTCCCGAGACAACCGCCACTTTCCTTACCGCTGGCCCCGACCAAAAACCATTCCCCTAGGAAATAAGGGCTGTGAAAACGCACGGCCCCTTTGTGCCCTGGCTCGCCCCGCCGCCGGGCCCCGGGCCCCAGGGGCCGCCCCGCCGCCGCCCCCCCGCGCGCGCCTCGCGGAGGCTCCGGGCGCAATGGCGCCATTTCATCGCGGGGAGAGCACAGCCTCTCCAAGAAGGTGCGCAAGGGCTTTTAAAAGACCCAAGCTCCCGCAAACCACTCGGAATCCGCCTCAAAACGGCGTGAAATCGGCCCGAGGAGGGAGAAAAATCGCGAACCCCTTCTGCGCTTCGATACGGGCGTCCAGGGGATAAGGATTGGAGCCGTTTAGAGGAAAACGCGGCGAGGAAGGAGAGCAACGAAAATGGCTGCCGCCAAATCCGGTTCCCCGGAGGGGGGGAGGGGAGGCTCCGCAGCCTCGCTGCCGGGGGCCCGAAGCCCGCCGAAACGCCGGCGCGCGGACAGGCGAGGGCCGCCACATCGGCCTGCTGGAAAAAAAGGCCACAAGGACCCTCGCCTCCGCGCCCCAGTGTCACGAAAATGGGACCGCGTCCGCCATGTGGAAAGTCCCCATCCCCCACTCCAAGCAAAGGGAAATGGCGCCGGGCGGCCGAGGGTTGGGAAAGCGCTTCAACAGGCCTCCGCCAAAACACCCTCTTCAAAAAAACATCCCGAGGCCAACCGCCTCTGCAGTGGCCCCATTTCACCGCCGCTCTCCCACGACGGGTGGCCGGCTTCCACCGAGGCTCCCCAGGCCTCGCCACTGCCTTTCCCATTAACTCATTGATTTCAAACCCGTTACCTCCATCGCGGCCTCAGTCGCTTCAGCCCGATTTCCCGCAGCCGAGCGAGATGAGAGAGATCTCCGCGGTCGAACACGAACCGGACTCGTCCTGGCGCTGTAGTGAAAACTGCCGCGGCGGGAGAAACAACACCGCTGAGGAAGAGCCTCCGCACGGCAAGCCGGCGCTGCTGCTACTGGCGCTGGAGCCGCTGCCGCCGCTTTTCTAGAACCTTCCCCCCAACTAACGCGCCTTTACGTCAGGCCGTTGCGTAAACGTCCTAACCGTCGCCACTAGCTCGGGGGGGGGGAACGCTACGCCCCTTTCTACGCCAATTACGTAGCCCTCCCTCCCTTACGACAAACGGTAGTGCTTGACGGCACTTGCGTAAATGCGATCAGTGAATTGCGGAAGGCTCGAGTGCTGCGCATTTTCCTCTCTCGGAATTGGGTCCAGCCCCCGCCTTAGCGCAGGGCAGGTGAGAAACGGTCGCGCATTTGAAATTAACGATGTCGGGTGGAGCTGAATCCACAGCGCAGAGGTCCAGCCTCCTCCACCTGGGGTCCCTGCAAAACCGACTTTGATCATCACCCCCAGCTCGCAATCTCCCTTCATCAAAATCTTTGTCGCCTCCCAGCCCTTCCCCCTGGGCCGAAGCCTAACTCCGTCCCTTCCGGGAACACCCGGAGCGACGTGTAGTCAACAAAGTACACTTCACGAGCCATCAACATAACCCTGGCGACATTTTCGGGGGACACCACTCGGGTTTAGGAGAGGTTTTTTTCAGGGAGGGTGGGCCGAACGGGGCACTCGTTCTTAGCTCCCGCTTCTCCCCAGCCGCCTTTTGCTTCCTCCATCCCCCGCGTTAGGAAGCACCCACCCCCAAAGCGAGGAGGTGGGCGGAGTCTGGTTTTGGCGCCAGCGCCGCCGCTTCCAAGGTGAAACGCCTCGGCCGCGAAGACTCCGGTCACCTCCCTCTCCCGTCGTTCCCTCTCCCTCCCGTCCGGGGACCACCAGGCGCCACCCGGCGACAGGTAAAATGCCCCCGTCGCCGCCCGCTTCCCCCCCAGGTCGAGCTCGGGGCTCCGGGCGGACACTGCGCGGCCCCTCCCCCGCGCCGGGCGCGCGCGCGCCCGCCCCGCCCCTCGTGCCTGCCCGGCGTGGGCGGGGCCAGCCCCCCTCCCTGAACCCCTCGCGGCCGCGGCCCCGCGCGCAGCTCTTCGGTTCCCCTCCCCCTCGGATGTGGCTCGAGCTGAAGGCGCGCAGGGCCGGAGACGCCGCAGACGCGAGACCCGGAGCTGCGCCGAGGCGGTGAAGTCGGTGTTTTTTTTTTTTTCTTTCTCTCTTGCGACCCCTCGGAGGTGGTGCCTAAGATGCGCCCCCGAGACCCTGCACCACCCCCGCCCCCCGTTTCCCGCTCCTACCCTTCCCCACCCGACTCCCGAGGCGTGAGGTGGGGGGAAGACCCCGAGAGGCCCGCGCACAGCCCCCGCCGCGGGCCTGGCGCTCGCCGGGCCGCCGCTCGGTGGTGGGGATGAGACGGGCTCTGACCGGGTTGGCGAGCTGCGGCGGCTGCAGCCCGTTTTTCCAGACAAAGCGCGTCTCCTCCCCTCCCCCATTCCCGGTCCCCCCGCGAGGCCCTGCTCCCCCTCCGGCCTGGCGGGGAGCGCTGTGCGTTTGCGCGCGGCCCGCGGCGGCCCGGAGGCTGCGGCGGGCGGCCCCGTTACGTGGCGGCCGCGGGCCCCGTGGCGCAGTGCCCTTGAACCCCCCGCGCGCGGCCTTTGTCTCTCCCTGCGGATGCGCTGGCCACGCGGCCGGGCTCCCGGGCGGGGGCGGGGTCTGGGCTCCGCGGGGGGCGTGCAGAGGAGGGGGTCGCCTGCTGGAGGTGGCGCGAGAGGGCACCGAAGCGTCCGGCTGCGTTTTGTTGTTGTTGTTTTCTTGAGCGTTTTAACTAGTGACTGGAAAGAGGGAGGGTTTCCAAGAAGAAACCAAGTTGGGACGCCCTAGCCGGCCTTTCAGGCCGTTACGGGGTCTGGAGGAAACCTGCACGGGCGTTCACCATTTTCATGGGGTGCACCAAGAGTGGACCGTTTTTAAGAAAATGGTGGATACGGTAGAAATGGGATTTGGATTGCAAATAAAATACTGTGGTCTAATTTTTGCCCTGTGAGGCTGCCTCAGAGTCCAGTGTCCCCAGGAAGGTTTCCTAGCCCCACTTGGTTCGAATACTGATGCTACTCTCAGGCATCCATCACTAATCACTTAGCAACTCCTATCTAATATGGATTTGTATGCACGTTTGATAATACGGGCTACCTAGGCGGGGGTTGGCATCCAAACAAAACTTGTGCTTAGCTGCCTTTATGTGTCACGCAAACTTCCTTTTAACTGTCATTCATTTTTCTAGTAGTAGCTCTTCGAGTCTGCAATAAAAAAATGGCCTCCAATAAAACTACATTGGTAAGTTCATGAAAACTTAAAAATATGTCAGGATCTAACTCAATTTTTTTTTTTTCTAAAAATTATAACTTTGCATCTCGGGGGTTGAGCAATTTACATCCATTGATATACTCTGCAGCCCTCTCTCTCCCGCAATGTTAGGGGAAAACTAGGGGCAAAAACGAAATGATTACATCGAGATACTTACGGACTTAGTGTAATAGCGTCTTAATTCAATTCAAGGAACCTAATCTTGGAAGAAGAGCACAGTATGAGTGTCACCAAGTATATTTATCTTGAAGTAAAAATGCATAAATTTATATAACATAGAAAAGTACATGACAAACATAGACAAAGCAGTAAAGCCCTTGTCGATTGGCATAATTACATCACCATACTGAATTTTAGGGAAATCAAGTATTGTCAGTATTGCCCAATTTCATTGAGCAGGTACCTTGTACACTTCAATGGGACAGAGTCACTGAATAAATCATTTTGGTCACTTGATCATGCTTCAAACTTGCTCATTCTAAAAATACAAAAGGGCCTCAAATTAAAATCGCAGTGTTTCTTAATACACAAAATGAACAAAATTGCACATATGTCCAGGAAGGAGAATAGATCTAGTGAAACTTCTGAGCAGTTAAATTTTTTTCTCTCCAGTTTCTTAAACCCAAAGTTCGCGGTCTTAGACCTCATTAAAAGTTCCATAAATGCATAAAGACATATGTATATCCAACAGTGTCAAGTTAGAAGTTTAATAAAACAACAACACTGGAGTATTCGTATAAAAATCACGAAATTCAAAGTTATGGTTCCCACGGTATTTAATTCTAACACATTGTGTTGTTAATCTCAAGTATGGAAAGGTAAGTGTTAACATCTAAATAAACCAAAACATTTCATTTTGGTTTCTGTATATTCTCCTCTTGGTTTTCACACCGAAAAGGACAAGTTGGTGATTTTTAATTTGTGCTATCATTAGATTGTGCATCTAAATGAAATATCCTGGGAAACATCGAAATGAAATATAAAGCCTTGCTGGTGAGTCTCTATGGCACAAATGATTGCCATCAAAGCCATCAATTGGAAAAGTAAAAAGCATCTTCTGTTCCCCCTTCAGGTTTGAACTGTCTTTTGAATCCCATAGTCAGTAAACCAAAGTGTACATAATTGAATTGGCTTTCCGGTCAACTGTGCCCAAACATTGGATGGGAAAGGAACTAGCTCTGCCTAATGCTTTGAGGATGAATATAGATACAGAAAGCAAATAGGTGCTTCTGTTAAAATTAAATTGCTTTTGCATGCAAGTATTTTTATTTTTTTTTTTTTATATTTAGTTTATTTTTTATTTTTTTGAGGGCAGTGTCACTGGCCCTCATATGTGGGACCCGAACCGGGGCCGCTGGCTTCCCAAGCCAGCGCTTAACCACCGCGCCACTCGGCCGGCCCTTGCACACAAGTATTTTAATCTAATTTTATTTTAAAATAATTTTTTTAGTGCTGTGAGATAATGTGTGCTATAACTTAAATGGGAAAGGGGGTGAATTTTTCTTTAAAAAGAAGGATGAGCGCTTGAAACTAACTACCTTATGAGTACCATCGTAGTAAGTACTTAATTTTCTATGCCACTTTTTAATTAGGGTTTATCCTTTTCATTTTCTGTGTTTATTTTTTTATGTTTTTTTAATTTTTATTTTTTAATTAGTTTCACGTGTACACTGTTTATTTTTGTTATCCTCTTTATTCTGTTAATCTCTTACCTTCATGGAGATAACTATATTCTTTATTATTTAGGATCAGTATCTAATAAGCATTTGTCCACACCAGTATTGCTTCACTCTTCCCACTACCATTCTTACCTTCCTGTACTGTAGAGAAGCAGAAAGCTAATCAGACTGGATACAGTACCCACGTATTTTGACTAATGAAATTGTAAGGCCTGACTTAAAAGATGGTATTCAGCAAAATCAAATGTTTGCTGTTGTTTTGTTTTTTTTAATTCCAGAGGATTTTTATTTCTTGTGTGTGTGTGTACCTCTAAATGACTGCACAGTTTAATGTCCTTTCGCGATCTTGGGGCATTGGTGTTACCTTTTTCTGTTTGCATGCTATATTGAGGGATGGCTTGAGTGATTAGGCAATTAACTTTTTTTTTTTTAATAGCACCTGTTTTAAGATTAAATGATTATAAAATGAGCATAACATTTGGGGTTACCCCCCTTAGTCTCTTCTAATTGACCAGTTTGTTTGTTGTTTTAATTTATCCATTTTCAGTCTTGTAACAAATCTGTTTGCATTATTGGAAAATAGCACGTTGAACTTGGTTTGAGAGAAACACCAAAACAAAACAAAAAAAACTAAAAATTGAAAGTAAATTTTGTTAGCTACCAGTTTAGACTCTTGAGAAACCAAGAAAGTTTTTTTGTTTCTTCTTTTTTTCACAGAATTAAAATGATCCAGCATTTGGCCTCTTGAAATGACAGCATTATAGCTTTGTACTAAGTGGTCGGTAATGTTACCAACAGAGATTATGGAAAAATAACTTTTTCATGGTCTCCTTGGTTGACCCTGCTATTGATACCAGGATTCTGAACTATGTTTTACAGTTCTCGCAGTTACCTATTTTTCTGTATTGTGGCTTTAACATTGGTGTTTGAATTGCCAAAACAGGTCTTGGTGTTTGGGAGCTATAGTTTTAATGTAGGTCTATGGTTCACTTACTAAGACCTGACATTGCTACTTACTCTCTCCTCTCTATCCTCTAACAACCTCTTAGTCTGGGGCTGTGTTGTTAAAAATCAGTGAAAACTAGCAAACTTGGTCTTATACACTATATAGAAATAAGACAACAATATTTCTACATAGTGTTTTTGATTGTACTATTTCAGTGAAGGGTGGTGGGTGATGGATTTAAGCTAAATCAGCAGATTTAAGCATTCCTTTTATCGATTATCTGTTGACTTACCTTTTCAGAAGGTGTCTATCCAGGATTAAAGAAATAAAAATTTAGGTGTCAAATGCAACAATGACATAAGCAATTTAGCCTATTGAATGTACTCAGAAATCAAAAACAGATGTTTCTTCATTCTCTTTTGTTTTAGCAAAAAATGGGAAAGAAACAGAATGGGAAAAGTAAAAAAGTTGAAGAGGCAGAGCCTGAAGAATTCGTGGTGGAAAAAGTACTGGACCGACGTGTAGTGAATGGGAAGGTGGAGTATTTTCTGAAGTGGAAAGGATTCACCGAGTAAGATTATATTATATTATATTAGAGACAACCTTTAATCCATGGTAGCTTGTTTGAGATCTTTTTAAAAGAACCAAGTCTTTAGCCTACAGTTTTAACCAAGCAAAGTTGAGACTAGTTGATTATCTTGGAGAGTCAAATTTGTAGAATTAGAGAGTCTAGTTTACTGTGTCATACATTTGAATGTATTATAGTTAGATGTACTAATTAGAATACCTAATTTACATTGTTTCCCTATATACAGAGAGCACTAAAAACATGGAAGCTATATAACGTAGACAAGTGGGTCTTAAACAGAAGTGCACATTATGACCTGGGCCTTCCACTAGGTTTGCTATATCCTAATGTCTCAGAAGTAGAGTCTGGTACTTTCTAAGCTCCCTGTTCCCTCATGTTCCTTATTACTAATTGCTCTCATAACCATTCTATACTTTTAGCTGTCTTGTGAATAACTTACATGCAGAAATTATACTCTTACACTTAACATTTATCGTGTGCTAATATGCTTGAATTCTTCTGCCTTACCCCAAAAAAAACCAGTAAACTCCACGGGCAGCAACTATTGAAAATGGATAGGTAGAGATCAACAAAAATTATCTGAGCAGGGTAGAGATGGGGAGTATGATGGTTAAATAATTAGACTTCATATATCTCTTAGGTACTACTTCCCCCACCATTCATAATTTAAAGCCACCTGCATTACAGTTTGGGAATTATGACTTGAATGGAAGATTTAGGTTTCCCTGTTTTATTTTACTAGTATCCTTAGTTGAGCTTAAGGGTATTACATAAGTTCATAATTTACCTCTAGAAAAATTTCCTACTGCTAGCTAAACCAAGCAAAAATGAGTTCGAACTATTTTAAAATTAAATTCAACCAGTTTGCCAAAGAAGTGATAACTTTCACATGGTAGACAGTCTGTTTCTTATTGTTGGGGTTTTTTTTGTTTGTTTGTTTTTTTGTCTATTTTTTTATCTCATGAGACACTAAAAGCTGTTTGTCTCTGTTCTACCCACCAAAACGTTAGGAAACTGACTCCTTTTCTCCCTTTTTTCTCCCCAAACTTGAGGCCACTAATACGATTGAGAATCTGCCGTGTCCAGTATATGTATTAAGTAATGTGGAAGGCTCTAATGAAAACGCTGCAGAAATAAGGCTCCACTTCAATTCTTTTCTCCTTCACCCTCTAAGTTAGGTTTACCAATTTTGGAGTCTCAGACTATCAACAGACCAAGTTGTAACCAGTGGTTAATAGCACCTTTCCCAGCATCTCTAAAGTGGTTAATTGCCTTTTATCTTGTTGTGTAAAGGTTTTTTTGGATCAGAGCACACAAAGTTAGCAAGCCTATCACTAATGAAGGATGATCTTACTTTCACATTTGGTAATTGATACTTATTTTCTTTCCAACCGTTCTGAAAAATACATGGAAATGATCATCTCGGCTTTATTATATCAGGGATTGGCAAACTTTTTCCCTAAGTAAATAAATACATGAGGCTTTATGATTCATAGGTCTGTCATAACTACTTAACTCTGAATGTAGTACAAAGCAGCAATTGACAGTATGTTAAATGAGCATGACTGTATTTCTAATAACACTTTATTTTTGGGCCCCGAAGTTTTATAATTTTCATTCTGAAATTTTTCCCAACCATTTAAAAATATGAAAAACATTCTAAGTTTGCCAGCCGAACAAAAAACTGGATTTGACTGGTTGCCAGCCTCTGCTTCATGTCTTTGCCCAGTTTGAGCACTCAGCAGATATTGAAAATACGGTCTCATGTTTGAAAAAGCCTCGGAATTATGTTTTAAAACACCGTATTGGTGGCCCCGTCCCTAGGCATATTCTGCTTAATATGGTAAAGGAATTGGGGTGGAAACCAGAAATCCACATTTTTAAAAAGCCCTTCCAAAGACATTCTGAAATGTGTTGTCTCCATAATTTGGAAAAAGACTAGCTCTAATTACTCTGCTAGAGTCAGGTTGAGTTAATAACTTACGGGTCATATAGATGGCTCCCTTAGGTAGGGCTGTGAAAGAAAAAAAGGAAGTATGATCAGCTAGATCCTCATAAAAGAATGTGAGAGATAGGAAGGAAATGGTTAGCATCGAGTACAGAGGACTTTTTTAGGTACATTAAATGGATCTGGGTGACAGTGATGGACCATGTTTAATTGAACTTCTTTTTTTTTTTTTTTTTTGTTAAACACAGTGCTGACAATACTTGGGAACCTGAAGAAAATTTAGATTGTCCAGAGTTAATTGAAGCATTTCTTAATTCTCAAAAAGCTGGCAAAGAAAAGGATGGTACAAAAAGAAAGTCTTTATCTGACAGTGAGTCCGAAGACAGCAAATCAAAGAAGAAAAGAGATGCTGTAAGTATAAAATATTGCCCACCAAACTGCAAACTGGCTTTTTGTAAAAGGTTGATGGTTTGATTTTTAAAATACTTTTAAAAACTCAAATACTTTAATAATATCATTTAAAAGCCTTTTTTTTTAATGCTTGATATAGAAGACAAAAAGGATAGGTGTGGTTTTAACCCGCATTGTATAAATGTGCAGTAAATGCTCACACCACTTAAATTGTGGTGCTAGTATTATTTTAGGTAGATTCATGGATGTGGTCCCTTGATCTCACAATTTCCAGTGATCCAAGTCTAACAGTCCTAAATACAAAGAACACTAACCTTAAATTAATGAAATCCCTTACAGTACTATGAAAACAATCCACATAGCACATCCTGATTTTAGACCATTAGTGGCGTTGACCACCAGAAAGTACTTTGGCTTTGATTTTTGAAGTATATAATCTTTGATAATAAATTTTTTTATGTTTTATTATTATGAATTGAGACCATTGGTTTATTCACTACATGTGTATTTATCCGGCCTTGGCCTCACTGGTGTCTCTGTGGCTTTGGGCAAAACAAACTCTTTGCTTCCACCCTCTACTTCAAAACAAACTATGCTTGCCCTGCCTACTGGGCTAGCATGGCAGTTTAGGAAAAGGGTCTTGGTTCTGAATTAGTATCTAGGTTTGGGAACTAAACATACAATACGGATTTATCGGTAATGTCTGGATTTCCAATTTGATCATTTGAACTAGATGGCAAGTACTTTCTAGGTAGTTCATTAAATCTTCATGACATCTCTTAAGATTATAAGTATTATCCCCATTTTACAGAGAGAAACAGGTTGGCTATAAATTTGGTTCTGAATGCTTTAGCAGCCAAAGCAAAGAAGTAACAGTGTTAAGAATTAGTATACAGTAGTCCCCTCATATCCGTGGTTTCTGTTACCTGTGGTCAACTGGGGTCTGAAAATACTAAATTTCCCCAACCATCGACATTGTCTGCTCCTCACGTCCAACTGTCGACATGGTCATGGCTCGATCCAGGATCACCCGCAGTAGATGATCCTCCTTCTGGTGTGTATCATCAGAAGGTCAATAGTAGCTTAATGCTACAGCACAATGCCTACGTCACTCATCACATGGGCATTTTAGCATCTCATCATCACAGGAATGGTGAGTACAGTACAATAAGGTATTTTTTGAGAGAGACCACGTTCATCTAACTTATTACAGTATATTGTAATTGTTGTATTTTATTTAATCTTACTGTGCCTAAGTTATAAATTAAACTTTATTATAGGTGTGTATGTATAGGGGAAAAACTGGTATATTTAGAATTTAGTTTCAGGCATCCACTGGGGGTCTTGGAATATATTTCTGGCGGATAAGGGAGGACTACTGCATATAATTTAAAAGTCAACCACATGCTCAACAGAAGCACTGTTAAATAACAATAGTTAGTTATCCTGTATTAAGCCAAACTGTTCCAAATAATAACTTAATTTGTATTTCATATACTATGAAACGTCTATGAGACATAGTATAATTATTCCTATTTTATAGGTAACCTGAACCACAAAGAGGTCAACTTGCCCAAAGCCACACAGCTAGTAAAGGTTAGAACCATCATTCTAATTAACCCAGATAATTTGACTCTAGACCTTGGGATAGCGATGTAAAAAGTCTGGTAGGGAGAAAGGATTTGTTGATCCAATCTAATGAGTTCTTAAACTTTTTTGGTCTCTAGAAAATCATTGAGGATGCCGAAGAACATTTGCATATATGGGTTTTTACCTATCAATAACTAGTATAAAATAAAATAGAAATTTCTAAAATATTTGTGTATTCAGTTAAAAATGACAAGACCCAACTTAAGTGTGAAGAGAGGCATTTTACATTTGCAAATCTTTTCAATGTCTGGTTTAATAAAAGACACTTGTACTTCTGTGTTTGATTTGCTGTTAATGTTGGGTGGAGGTATACGAACGCAATCTAAAGTCACATACATGAATAGAGGGGACCTTACAGATAAACAGATCCTCCTAAAAGGTATCAGGGATTCCCAGGGGTCCTCAGATCACATTTTGAAAATCACTGGATCATACTGTTTTATAAGGTTTCCTATAATTCAAATTGATTATAATACTGATTAGTCTGAGTTTTAACGTTTTTACTATCTTACTATTTATATTTTTGCATGTGCTGTAAATATGTGGGTAATTTAGACTAATTCCTGAAAGTGATTTGAAATGTTACCTTTCAAGGATTTATAATTATTAATTGATTAGAGTTACTAGAAATAAAGGGATTAGTTTGTCTTTTTTCGTAATTCAGAATACTTTTAGCTATCCAGATTTGTATTTCCCTGCTTGTAAGCTTAACGGGAATTACGAGGTGTTTTAGTACTAAGAGGGGCTCTGCTTTAATTGTTTCTGTTTCACTGTTGGAAGGTTTTTATTTAAAAATTGTATATCGTGAATACAAATTGGAAGTTAATACTTTTCATTTGTTGTTTGGAAAAATTATTGGAAATACGTATGTAAATAATCATTTAACCTCTTAAACAGGCTGATAAACCAAGAGGCTTTGCCAGAGGTCTTGATCCTGAAAGAATAATTGGTGCCACAGACAGCAGTGGAGAATTAATGTTTCTCATGAAATGGTAAGTGTGTGGGTGATACCTGTTATGTTATAAAGTACAAATAGATGGACATTTTTTTTAAAATCTGCTGAAGGGATGATTCTAGTTACTCTTGCTAATAGTGTTTCAAAGCAAAGATGGGCAAACTGGCCTGTTTTATAAAATGAACTTTTATTGGAACACCGGCATAAGTACCATATAATCCTCCAGAAGCACTTAAATAAACTTCAGTTAAGTTATGATTTCTTAAATGAATGATTCTCAGTTGACAAAAAGTGTTTAGACTTTTAACTGAGTATTTTCTTTTTCCTCACAACAGGAAAGATTCAGATGAGGCAGATTTGGTGCTGGCAAAAGAGGCAAATATGAAGTGTCCTCAAATTGTAATTGCTTTTTATGAAGAGAGACTAACTTGGCATTCTTGTCCAGAAGACGAAGCCCAATAATTATTTGCGTTGCTTTTTATATATATTTATATATATATATAAAATCTGGGTTTTGGTTTTTTGATTTATTAGTGTGAAGAAATAACTACATTCTAATGAAAATCAAGTTTGATATGTTTGTTTTGAAGTAGTATTGGGGGAGTTGTTGGGGGGGTGGTTTTGCATCTAGAGCACTGGTTACTTTGAACAGAAGCTTTCTGTAGTTGCTTCCTTTATCAGAAAAGAACATTTGATGCCATGGTATGTTTTTTCCTCTGCATTAGAGAACAGCTTTTCTAAATGTTGGGGGGAAAGCTCCACTGTCATTACTGAGTAAGAATTTGTGTTTTAACTCGCAAATGCCTAAGGATCATTCTGGGGTTTTTGTTTATTTAGGGGTTTGGGGTGTGTATACATAGAATCCATACGTAAATGGTTTTCTTTCCTTTTTTTAACATTTACTACAATAAAAAGCATTTCACGACCATGGATGAGCCCGTGTTTCTGGGACGCCATCATTTTCAGCAACCTAAGAAACACTTGAAGTTAAATTGAAATTTTTCCTGAAGCTTTAACCTTTGAAGTTAACATAGATAATTTGTAATTAATTGGGCAATTCAAATACAGTGTAAGCAGTTAAAATTAGACAATTTAAAAGCAACCATATCAGACTCCATATCCATGTCTACAGTCGTATAAATGCAAGTTTATCTGCAAAACCGTTAAAGGAAAAGTTTGTCATTACCAGTAACCACCCCACCCAAATGAGAAAACTAGGCAAATCCTGGTGTATTTTAATTAGGCAGGCAAGACTTACTCCTTTATAAGAAGTTGAAATCCTTGTGCTATATTGACTTAAAGGTCAGTATTCATGGAATGCGTAAGACTTCGTTCATGGAACGAAGGTTAGAGACTTGGCAGTGTAGGACCTGCTGGAATAAATGGGTGAACAGACTTTTGTAATTGAAACTTTTGACCTGCATGTTTTTCCTTTACCCCAGCTCATTCCTTACATGTAGGCTCAATCTAAGTATTTGGGTTACTGGTTTAGCAGAAGCCAGGAAAAACAATAACTGTAGTAAACAGAATGTTATCCAGCTATATATTGTTTACTTTATTGTAAATACTGGTAAACAGTGGTCAATAAATAGTTTTATATTCCTTTGTGATTAGACTTTTTCTTTATCTGATTGCCTTTGCAGTAGTAGTGTAAACATCCCTACACATGTATTTCCACAAAAATGTTTTCTTGAAGGAGATAGCCTTTGCAGTAGTAGTGTAAACATCACGACACATGTATTTCCACAAAAATGGTTTCTTGGAGGAGATAGCCTTTGCAGTAGTAGTGTAAACATCACGACACATGTATTTCCACAAAAATGGTTTCTTGGAGGAGATAAAAATTAGTTTCATGTGGTTTCTAAGAGGCATTTGCTTCATTGAAGTAATATTTTGTTATTGAGAATCTAGTTTGTGAAAAACGCCATCTGAAAAACAGGTATTCTGATAGGACTAGGCACATTTCTACTAATTTCCAAAACCCACACAGAAAGGGAAGTCATTTCACAATATATACAAACATTGAATTACTATGTTGTATACCCAAAACTAACATAATGTTTATATGTTGATTATACCTTAATTTAAAAAGGAAAAAAGGAAGTTAACGCTAAGCTGGTTTTACAAATCAGGCACTGCTGTCAACAGTGGGTTCATAGATGATAAGACCTGTTCATATCAGATATTAATGTTCCTACATTAAACTTTAGTAAGGGCATTTCTGGAAACAATTTTATGCCTTATATTGTATTTGTGGCAATTAAAAATTGCCACAAACTGAATCACTTAAAACAACACAAGTTTATTAACAGTTCTGGAGGTCAGAAGCCCAAAATCTGTCTCACTGGGCTAAAGTCAAGGTAATGGTTGTTGGTTCCTTCCAGAGGCTCTAATGGCAAAATCGGTCTCATTGTCTTTTTCTATTTCTAGAGGCCATCTACATTCCTTGGTTCCTGGCCCCTTCCAAGTTCCAGCAGTGTAGCATAGTCTCTCAACAAGTACACCTCACTATGCCTCAGTTTTCTCACCTGTAAAATAGATAAATCATGGGTTTCTATAAAGAAAAGTACACATGTGAGGCACTTAGAACAGTACCTTGTATTAAGTAATAAAAATGTGTTTTTTATGTTTAATAGCGGCATAGTAGGCTGTTGTCTGGAAGTTTCCCAATTTAACCAATTGCTGGGTATGAATACTTGGTAAGATTAATATATGTGAACATTATACATAATGTATAGTGTGACACTTAAGTAGATGTAGCTGGAGTCTTAAGTCAAACGTACTGATTTACTCTTCCATCAGTAGCCATTGCCCCGTGTCCTCACTTACACTGCAGGTTGGTAATACTGATCTTATTTGTAGCCAATTCAATGGCATCTTGTTTTAATTTATATGTCTGAGATATTTTTATTGAGCATTCTTTTCATACTTAATGACTATTTGCATTTCCTTATCTACAAATTGCCAGTTTCGTAACTTTTTTGTATTGGTAGATGTGATACTAGTGATTTATATTAGGTCAGCATTTCTGGCTCAGCTCCTGAAACCTTTGGAAGTTATCAGATGTTGAGTGATGCATGTCTTGTATGTTAATTAGGTGCCTTTTGGAAAGCACCTAAGGATGGGGGCTGGTTGCCAATAGGAGCCAACCATGTCGTTAGGGAGGACTGAGCCTTTCAGTCCCATCCCCTGATTTCTAGGGAGGGGAGAGGGGCTTTTTGAATCAATTGCCAATGGATTAGTCAATCGTGACTGTAATGCAACCTCCATAAAAACCCCCAAAAGATGAGCTCAGTAGGCCCTTTTTCAGAAAGCTTCCAAGTTAGGGGACCAGAACACTTCATGTGCCCCCGAGATCCACAAGGACAAAAGCTCCTTGCTTCCGTACCTTGCCTTAGGGATGGATCTCTTCATCTAGCTGTTGATTCGTATCCTTTAATATCCTTTGTAATAAATTGGTAATCTAGTGAGTAAAATGGGTTTTCTTGAGTTCTGTGAGCCGGTGTAGCAAGTTAATTGCTACCAAGGAGGAGGGGGCACAGGGCCTCTGATCTGTGCCCAGTCACAGGGAGCAACCTGGATTTGACCAGCATCCTGAGTTGACGTCTCTAGAACATCCAGTTTGTAGCAGATCAGAAACACAGGTAATATCCCAGGCTTGCAACTGGCATGTGAGGTGGAGGGCAGTATTGTGGTCTTGTGGAACTAAGCTCTTCACCTGGGGAATCTGATTCTAACTCGGGAAAGATAATGCCAGCATTGACTGAATTCTCAGATACCCTCCTGGCATCCAGGAATTGCTTGTTGATGCGGGGAGTCTCCACACACATTGGACTTGGGTCTAGGAACCCCTTTTAGTAAGGAGGTCTTTTGTAGTAAGAATATTAACACTTAAGATTTTTTGTCTTCTAAATATTTTCTCTCACTGTTTGTATTTTGGCGTGATTTATGATGTCTGTTGTACCAAATTTTTTTATTTTTATGTCAATCTTTGTCTTCTAGATTTCCTGTTCTATTTAAAAATACCTTTTCTATCCTGAAGTTGAGGTTATGTGGATGTTCTTTAAATTTTTCATGGAGTTGTTTTTATAATCAGGTCTTTAATCTGAAATTTTATTGGATATTACGAAGGTTTCTGATTTTTCTTCTCCAATATGAACAGCACTGAAGAAGTCTGATGTGTAAGTAACAGTTTCCCTAATCCTGTGAATCAAAGAAATAATCATATACCACTACCAAAAAGTTGGCCAGCAGATAAAACTGAAGTTTTTTTTTTTTCCTAAAGGGTCTGGAATCTGTTCAAATACCTGAATAAATATTGGTTTGGCAAGATCCCTGAGTTGAATTCATTCAGAACTGAAGGGAACACTGACCTGAAGTTTATTATCAATAAGCTACTTTTAAAACCTGAAGTTTTAATATTGTGATCTCTCATTACTTTTTACACCTCTCCACCCCCCCCACCCCGTGCTTTCCTTTTGTCACTGAAAACAAATGAATGTCCCTTATTTATAAACCAGAAATCCAGTCATTGGTGACTGACAGGACCTGCTACTGCAGAGTGTTTGTTAGTCAATACCGTGGACAGTGGTGGGAAGGTATGATGAGAAGGAGCCCTTCAGCGCAACTGTTAAGACATTTAGAAGTATTGTCTCCCTATCCTTTCAAGTTCTTGAACCTTATGTAGGCAATGAAGGTACACGTTGGAAATGTAAGGCAATCATGAGTTTGAGGTTGATCATTCTTTTTGTATTTGTCACACAAACAGCTCAGGTTTGCTTTGTCCCACCAGGCTCCTAGCTGGGCTCAAGTACTGATTATATTCCTCTAGAAGGCTAACAACTAGTGCTTAATTTTATTTTAAAGTTTCTCTCTGTGTGTGTGTGTATGTTACTTTTAAAGATTTGGGGGGGGGGGGCAATTGAGGAAGGGGAACAGCCAAGTTGTCCAATCTTAGTTGTGAAGGGCGCAGCTAGCTCATCTCCCAGTCCAGTCACACTGCTCAGCTCAAGGTGCCCAGTTCAGTCTTAATTGTGGGCGGGCGTAGCCCATCTCGGACAGGCAACCTTGTTAGGAGCACGTGCTCTCACCAGCTGCCATGAGCCATCCTGCCACCTGTTGGCAGCTCAGATTGTGCAGCTCACTGGCCCATGTGGGAATCGAACCAGCGACCCTGTTGCTCAGAGCTTGCACTCTTAAATGAGTTCTTAACCAACTGAGTCACTCAGTCAGCCCCCACTGTGTGTGTGTTTTAATGAGTAAAGTTGAATGGCTGTCATATTTGGTTTTTACAATACACATTTTTGTTTTATTAAAGCAATATGAAAATTGGGCTTCAAGCAAAATAAAAATCTTTAATGTTGTGGAATATGAATAGTATGTGTGTTTATATGTAACCTATATGATACTTAGACCCCTTTATCTTTTATTGAATAAATGAGTGTATCTTCGAATATTCACTGAATGACTTAAAGCTCCAGGAGTTGATCTGGTATAATCAAGGAGGTTGTAGTTGCTGCCAATCTATCTTGTTAATAATGCTCTATAGCTTGATCCCTCTTCTGAACGGTGTACTTTTCAGATCTATGACAATCATTAGCATATCTATTAATAGAATAATTGAGGGTTGTTGGGGGTTTTGGTGGCATTTTGTGTGTGTGGTAAGAATTTATAATGGGTTGAAAGGTTTCTGCAGGCAATTTATAGATCACCTGGAGAATCACAAAAGTATGGAATCCTATTCATTTGGAACCTTTATTTTTTCATTACAGCTTGTTTTTGCAGTGAAAGCAAATGTAATGAAAACCTCCATAAAACACACATAAGAATTGTTCAGTTCCTAGAAGAAATACCTAACAGTTGTTGACTGCTGTACTAAGTGTTTTTCATACTTTTTCTCATTTAATCCTCAAAATACCCCTCTGGGATAGGTATGATTGACCCCATTTTACAGGTAAGGAAAGTAGGGCACAAAAGGTTAAAAGTCAAGCCCATTTGGGGCCGGCCGAGTGGTGCGGTGGATAAGCACTGGGCTTGGAAAGCCAGCGGCCCCAGTTCGGGTCCCACATATGAGGGCCAGTGACACAGTCCTCAAAAAAAAAAAAAAAGTCAAGCCCATTTGCATGAATTAGGTCCTTAGCTGTGGGAATAAAGAGAAGGACAAGTTTGAAGACAGGGTTTTGTCCATAGTAACTGCCCAATATGTGTTTATAGGATAAAATGATTTGGGATATAAAATGAAGTGGTGTGGAGGTTAGGAAGAAAGACTCCAAAAATCACTCAAGATTTCATTTCATCATGGATGGATGAAAATGTCTTTTAAGTGAGAAAGGGAAGAGAAGCTTGAGGTGGAAGATACTCAAGGCTTTGGAAATACTTAGACTGATGTATTCCTTTGATTCACAGATGTGGGGTGGCAACTGTATGCATTCATCCACACCATTTTATATAGGAGACTTGATTTGGCACCCTCAGGTCCTTGAACCAATCCCCTGTGGATACTGAGAAACAAGTTTTGGGGGAGTCAAAAGTTACATGTTTTTTGATTGTGCAGGGCTGGGGGTGTTGGTGCCCTTAACCCCTGTGTTGTTCAAGGGTAAACTGTACTCAGTAAACCTACAACACATATTACACAACTTGGCTGAAAGTGAGAGACCCAACTCAAACTTGCTTTGCTAAGGGAAATTACTCCCCGGCCTAGAGACAATAACCGTGGTTCAGGGCCCGGGCTCTGGAGTTTGACCCCAAAGGCTTGAATCCTAGCTCAGCTGTTCATTGCAGTTACTTAACCTCCCTATGCCTCAATATTCTCATCTATAAAACTGGGAGGATGATAATGAGGGTATTTAAATCATGGGATTTACAGGGTTAACTGAGAAACAGGAAAAATGCCTAGAGCTGAATGTCTAGCACTTAATAAGGACCAAATAAATATTATTACCAATCTCTATATAAGCCTCAGGATGACTGGAACCCTGGACTGGCACAACCCCAGGATTTGCCACCTGGCTGTTGGCTCTCTTCTCTGGAGATGATCTCCACAAAACAAAAACCAGAAGTGCTGGCAATGCCCTAAGCCCCAAGTCCACTGTCCAATGCAAAAATCTTTCAAGAGATCTCTGATTGTCTTGGCTTGGGTGAGATGCCCTTCCTCAAAGCAGATATGTGGGGAAATATGATTGGATCAGTCACTTGGAAAGAACGCTTTTCAGAAAAAGGTGTATGTTTTATATAAAAATGTATAGCTAGTGCCAAGATTTTAACCAATTCAAAAATGCCTTCTTAAAATAACCTTTGTCGTTGCTTTTTAGAAAAATTCTAATGTGAATACTTTGTGTCCTGGAACATGCTAGAACTTCCTACTAACTCCTTTTCAATTGAAGATTGAAACTTGCCCTTTTCCTTAAATTGAAGTATTAGGGGAAAAATGACTTGGGAGAGCACGACAAGAACATTGATATTTAAAGCCACTCTTGTAGTTCCATGAATGCATAATTTTCACTTCTTAAAGAAAACCACAGACTCGACCTTTCATCCTTATTCAGAAACTGCATTTTAGCCTCTTAAGGAAGAAAATAGTGATACTGAAACTAATTATAGTGACCCTTCGTATAGCAATTTTTTAAAATCATATTTCAATGCCTACTATGAAGATGAAGCTCAGTGATATCCACAAACTCCTACCAGTTTCCCTGGTGCATGTATTGGAAACTGATAACACCCGATTTTATTGGATACTGATAACACCCTCATTTAATGTCCTGAATTGGTCATTGTGGTATATTTAATATTTTTAGAACTCCAAAGCCACTTTTAGTGTCTCAAAGATCTAAGCTACTTTGATAAGGAGCAGTAGGAGAAAATCAAGTGGGAAGAGAAATGAGGGGCAGATACCCAGGGTAAAAGCCTACATGAGAATGGCCATTGGGAAATTGGAGGATGAGATTAGTCAGCCAAAGAAGACCTTTTTAGTAGTTAAGTGACTGAACCTTTGGATAGATCCCAAGAGGGACTTGAAAGTGAATTCATCTTTCTAGCTAGCAAATAATGCCACAATTAGGTTCCTGTTACACCTTCTCATTCCTCTAGTCTTTGTTTAGCTTGCAGCTCTGCACCAGGAAAACTTCCTGAGCAAGAGAAACTGATGTGCTGAAAAGATAAGTTTGCACATTCTGCAGAGGCAATGCTGTTGCTTTCTTGCAGTTTTTCAGCCAGAGGGGCAACACAACCAAAAATTCAGTTTTACTTTGAAGTCCCAATTGTTCCACAGAAAGCCATGCTCAGCACCTTTCTAGCACCAAAGCATCTAATATAAGAGGATCCTTTAATTACTCTTCTTATAAATAAATAGGACCCTGATCTCTGTATAAGGGGTAGTTATGCAAGTGAGGGCAGAGGAAGACTCAAGCATTTGCTTGCCTCCCTCTCCCAGAATGGAAGTGTCATTGGTGCACGTATTTGACTTTTTCACTGCTGGATCGCTAGCACCTGGAGAGGACCTGGTATCAACTTGAGAAAGGGAGTGATGGAAGGAGGGAGGACCTCAGAACATTTCTACCATTCAAAAACTCAAAAAGGGCCTGCCAAAAGAAGAGTTAAACCCCTAAAATAAAACAAGCTCAGTATACAGATCACATTAAGGCTGGAAAGGGTGAAATTACATATTTTTAAATTTCAAGTGCTGTAGTTTGCGAGAGTCAAGTGCCTGAATTAATAAAATAGGCCTAGGAATATACACTTTTTTTCAAAATCCTGAAGCCTACTTGAATCCCTCCCAATTTGAAATAGCCTCCCTTGTGCTTACCGTTTTCTAAACTGTTGATAATTCCTCCAATTATTTCTCAGTTGTCTAATTGAAAACCTAAGTATTTGTCTTGAGTAGCAAATATGCCTTCTCCATTTAGCATATGTATATAATCCAAGAAAAGTGGACTGGAATGCTCCTGTTTTGACCTGAAAGAAGGGAGGAAGGAGAGGTGAGGAGAACTCAAGAGTATTGTGAGTACATGTTTATTATCAAGGCATGAATTACATCCATGATGGAAATTACTGCTACCATTCCTTCCGACAAACAGGCTCAAATTTACAATGGTACAATTGTTATGAAATAAATGCTGACCATTTGTTCTGTTCTTGCTTGGTACTGTCCTAGGTGTTGGATCCACGTCTAGTTCAGACAGACACATGTTTCTTCCTGGTGGCATTTACATTTTAACATCGCCACTGGTGAGAACACTCAGTCAGGTTGGCCTGAAAAGGGATTGAATAAAACAAACATGCAACTGGGACAACTTGTGTAGCCAGCCAACAGAAAGAATATGCCACATTTAAGAGCCATCCCTCTGTTTGGACAAACCTGTGAATATATCCAAAGTCATTGAAGTGTACACTTTAAGTGGGTGAATTACATGGTATGTAAGTTATATCTCAATAAAGCTGTTTTTTAAAAAAAGGCAAAAAGCAGGTCATAAAAAGACTCTTAGCTGAAAAAATACTTGCCAAAAAGTCATGCCTCCTAATTTTTCACCTTCATAAATTCTTCAGTTTGATCATGCCATCATTTCCTGTCACCACCTTGAAACTTTCTCTCCTCTTGCCTTCCAGTCTTCCCTTCTTCACACGTGTATGGTGTCACATCTATGAAATGGTCCTGGCATTACCCCCTTGCAGAATACACAGGATGATTATGAAAGTGTTTGGCACAGAATGAGCTGAATTGGGTACATGCCTGAATCTTGGCATGCCCTCCACTCCACAAAGCTGAGCTGGGGATGAGAGAGACATTCTCACAGGCAGGTTTCCCAGTCAACTCTTGGGACATGTACTTCTTGCTGTGTCGTGGCTTATACCACTGAGAACCCTAATGCTGTGAATGAGAGCTGGCAAGAAGGCTTGATATTGTTTCCCGCTTTCATCCACATCCTTGGCTATTGACTTGGATACATTACTACAACTTCCAGGTTAAGTCTTTTGGGACCTCTTTTAGATCGTTCTGGCCTTCTTCGGGTTGTAGTGATTTCCTACAGACTAGAAACCCAAATGCCAGCTAAGAGAAATAAATCAGGATGAAATATACCTTCTAAACAATTCCTGAGCTTTGGCAAACTTTCCAGGTTTTCAACAGACAGTAAAAAACAAAATTTAAAAAACCTATTTTTTTTTTTTACTGTTTACTGATTGCTTTTTACTGTTTCTGCCTTGCCCCACAGAAAACAAATTACAAAGTCAAAATGCAAATAAAACCCCAAAATAAATTACTAAGACAAATTGGTGAATTTTTAGAATAATTTCTCCTAACATGTCAAGTTAAGTATTAATACCTACTTGTTCCTATGTAGCAACAAGCCAGCAGTTTAATTCCCAAACATTAGAAACAACATCTTTAGGATAAAGACTCAAGTTAGAAGCCTAAATCGTAAGAGTCTTTAGACTTGGACAGAAATTTTCCTGAAAGGTCTAACATTTCACTGAAAGGATTTCTGTACTAAAGTGATCAACTAAATCATGGGGAAAAATTGTCACAATGCCCTGATTTGTGGCGTAGAAGGTGCTAGAGATGCTACTATAACTACAGCCATGCTGAAGTCTGGCAAAATGGCCATACATACCAACCAATGAAGAGAGAATGCCAGTAAGGGGATAGAAGGTGGAGTGGGTGGATTATATAATCATACCTCGATTTTTATATCACTTCTCTTTCCATCTTAAGGAATCACCGTTGATTATAGTTCATATGTAGATTTATTGCATATTTTATAATTGTCTTAGCAATAGTAATATGTTCCCTAAGGATTAATATAAATGTGAGTACATGAGATCTTTTTAAAAATCTATCTCTAGTCCAACTGGTATATAAGAAATTAGATGATCTGTTTTTATGAGAAAATTATTTCATTGATATAGTTCTCCAAATAACTCCTCTTACAGCACCACTTAGGTCTTTTGAGGCCTATTGGCTTTATTTTTAAGCAGAGGTTGGCAGGCTTTCTCTAAAGGACCACTTTGTACATATTTTAGGCTTTTGTGGGCTACATGCTTCTGTTGTAACTATCAACCCTGCTGCTGTAGCAGGAAAGATGCCATTGATGAATATGTGGCTGGGTTCCAATAAAACTTTATTGACACTGAAATTTGCATTTCAGATACTTTTCACAAGTCATGAAATATTCTTGTGTTGATAGTTTTTCAACCATTTAAAAATGTAAAAACCATTCTTTGCTTTTGGGTCCCAGAAAAACAGGCTGATTTGGCCCAAAGGCTGTAGTTTGCCAATCTCTGCTTTATAGGATTAAGTAGTGTAGATAAACCTTCCCTAAGAGAATGGTTAAGAATCTTTATATTAATCAACATGGCATAGCATCTTTTCATGATAGTGCACCATTCCCTTCCAGGGCCAATGTTTACAAACTTTTCTATTTCAGTCCCTCCTCACTTCTAGAGATATTCCTTCCCCTTCACTGGTTCCTCTACAGCTGCCCAGGGTCTCCTCTATGGCACCCTACTGGGGACTACCCACTTCTATATTTTAAACCAGAAGTTCTTACCTGATGCCTGAGGTCCCATGAATTTAATGCAAAATGTAGAAGGTATGTGTGCATGCTTGTTTCTGGGGCAATGGTCCATGACTGCAACATACTCTCAAATAATTGATTTCATGACCAAAAGTTGTTTTAAAACTTTTATTTCTTTTCTGTAGCATTCAAACCAATATGTCCTATTTCCCAGCTTTCAGAGCCTTACCTAAGTAAGATCTGTAGGCATATTAAAGGGGAGATGTAACTCCATTGAGTGGGGAAAAGTGGTTTGTGTGTCTGGGTGTTGTCAGGGCTGGAGTCAGAGCATGGGTGTTGTAGCTACATGAACAAGTGGCCACAGGAGGCTTCCATGAAATCTGCAGAAGGAAGAAAGGCAGTCTCCTTGCAAAAGAAAGTATTTTTATTCATTATTAAGTAGAAAAAAGAAAGGATCCCAGGGTGTCTTTATTCTGTGGTAGAATTTAATTACTATGTTAAAAATAAAGTTATATATTCCCCAGCCCACCCCCTAAAATACTACTTTTCCAAGGTAAAAATGACAAACTATTTTGTCCTCCTTTCCCATCCTTTTAATATATGTGCACTTGAACAGTGTCCTAAAAATGATGCTCAACTGAAAAATTTAAAAAGGGGGGTAAGAGGTGAAGGGGAATAAGAGGTACAAATTTCCAGTATAAAATCAATAACTTTGTATGATGTAATGTACAGCATAGGGAATATGGTCAATAATGTTGTGATAGCATGGTACAGTGTCAGATGGTTGCTGGACTTATCATAGTGATCACATTTTTGTTTTAAAATTCTTTTTAATTTTGAAAGATTTTTATTAAAAATAGAGCTAACAGGGCCAGCCGAATGGTGCGGTGGTTAAGCGCTGGCTTGGGAAGCCAGCGGCCCCGGTTCAGGTTCCACATATGAGGGCCAGTGACACTGCCCTCAAAAAAAAAAAAAAATAGAGCTAACATACAATATTATATGAATTTCAGGGGTACACCATAGTGTTCAACATTTTTTGTGTGTGTGAAAAAATTTTTTTTTATTAGTTTCAACTAAAACAATGTAAAAGTTAGACATTTACCCCCCTCACAAAGTGATAAACCGCCCCCAATCTACTACCCCTCTGACATCGTGTATAGCTGTTACAATTCCATTGCCTCTATCCCCTATGCTGTGCTACATATCCCATGACTATATATATATATATAAAATTATAGCTGACGTTCAGTATTATTCAGCTTCAGCTTCAGGTGTCGCCAGGGGTCAGGCCTCTACCCCGTCCATGAAGTGGTCTTCCTAATAGGACAAGTGCCCACCTCACAGCCTACAAAATCTTTACATTATTGATTATATTCCCAAAACTGTCTTGCGTATCCCTGTGGCAATATTGTGGTTACCAATTTGTGCTTTCTAATCCCCTCACCTTCTCCCTCATCCCTACCCACCTCCCATCTAGCAACCCTCAGGTTTTTTTCTCTATATTTGAGACTGATTCTGCATAGTTTGCTCATTTATTCTGTTCTTTAGATTCCACATATAAGCGATCACTTCTTTAGGTATATACATGTTGAATAACTATGGTGTACACCTGAAACTAATATAACATTGTACATTAGCTATATTTTAATAAAAATCTTTTTTTAAAAACCCCACAAAATTTCCCTGTGCAGCATTGGACATGCCCTGCCATTTTGTGAGCTCGCCCTTCTTTTACTTACCACCTCTATTTCTTAACAACTTCTGTCTGCCTTCAATTGCCCTCTACCTACTAATTTACATTTTCCCCTAAAAATCAATTTATGCATTAGACTTCCTGCCATGAGCTTCCGGTCTCTACCCTATCATACCCTTTATCTCTCACTGTGTTGTAATTGCTAGTTAATTTGCTGTGTCTTCCTAGGACAGGTGCTTAGGGGATGGGGAGTGTCTTGTTCATTGTCTGAGCCTCTGTGCTCAGCATACACATAACTGGTTTTGATTAACCATTTGGCAAAGATATGAATAAAATCTCGCCACTTACCTTTTCAAGCACCACACACATCCACGTGCTCCCAGAGCCCAAAGACCATTTCCACCTAATTGTATAGGCTCATGCCCTTCCTTACCTGCCAAAATTCCAACTCACTTCACAGACCAGACACTTCCAGCCCTAGATAGATGTATATTATTCCAAATAATATCTCTAATATAACAGTACATCTCTATCACACAGTGTTATTCTATCATAGCAACAAAGGAAGCCCTAGTCTGGTTATTTATTGACTCCATATCAGTAATTCATAGCCCATTTGTTCCTACATACAGAATCCATTGTTCAAGAGGAGTCATAATCTATAAGCATGAGTTGGACACCCAAAAAGATAATTAACAATCCATTTTTCAAAAAAAACAAACTGGGGGAGAAGAATTTACAATATTTTTATTGCTTAAACTTACAATATTTTTACATTGTAGGTTAACTAATAGAAGTTTCTATTGGGTTGTTGGAAAAGTCATGACTCATTTTTGCAATGAAAACCAGAAAAAAATACCTCATGACTTTTCCAACAACCCAATATTTAGGCATAGGCAAATTTAAGAGTAAATTATATAGCTATATTCTTATATTCATTCAAATCCCACAATGATCTGTGTGTTTCTTTTCTTATATATGTTGTAATGTATAAATTTGTACCCATAGTAAAACAAAGACTCTAAGAAAAGATGTCATAATTATTAAAATAAAATTGAAAATCTTCAGGGGAATAAAAAGTAATGTAAAAAGAAACACACACCAATAACCTTATTAGTAGAGAACTGGTGGAAATATAAATAAATATATATATATATATATATATATATATATATATATATATATATATATATATAGAGAGAGAGAGAGAGAGAGAGAGAGAGAGAGAGAGAGAGAGAGAGAGAGAGAGAGAGATATCATTCCTTCAATAGGGAATCAGAGACCTATAATGAGGTTAACTAATGCCAACAGTAAACAATGTCTATATATCAGATAAGCACAGAAAATGTAGCAAAATGCCAATTACCACCAAGAGAGTAAGGAAATTTCCACTCCTGGCACCATTTGCCTCTACAAACCACATATAGTTTGGCAAACCTTGGGTAAGTTTATAATTTCTGGAGTGAAATTGTTTAAAAGTGAAATTGTGTTCCCTTGTTTCTATTGATCTTCATTCAGGAGGCTTGAGCCTGTTGTAGAGACAGGGAGTGTTGGTTAGATGCTGTGATAGCCAACCTCCAAGATGGCCTCCAAGAGCTGTCTACTGACATCCATGCCCTCAGGTAGTTCTCTCCCACATTGCACCAGCCTTGGTGTGCGTGACGGACAGCATGCAGCAGAAAACATGGTATGCCACCTCCACGATGAGTTATAAAAGATTGCAGCCTGTCTGGGTGCTCTCCACCCCACAATCCCAACCTCAGATTGCTTTCTGGTGAAAGCTGCCATGTGGTGAGCGGTCCTATGCAGAGGCCCACCTGGTGAGGAACTGGGGTTCATAGCCAACAGCCAGTGAGGAGCGGAGGGCTGCCAACAACCTCTTGAGGCTTTGTGTTACCTCCAGATTTGACCTTCACACTCTCAGACATCTTTCCTCATAGCTATATAATTTTAAAAAGAACAATGAAAGTATAAAACACTCTATGGAAACTATCGTCAAATTTTCTTTCACTGACAATTTTTTTTTTAAAAAAGAATACTTTGTCTCAGAGACTACATAATTATTGTATATTATTTGTCACCACACACTTTTAAGCCAACTTAGTGTCATCTATATCTGTGACAATAGGTTCCAGTGCTTCACTATGGGAACATGGAAAAACACAAGCATAATTGATAGATAATTCCCCCAAAAACTGGATTTAATACGAAGTAAAAAGATAAGCTTGGCAAAGTCAGTAGTTATTAGTACAAACTAAAACCTCCACTGTGAGGGCAAAGTGGAAATTTAGTAATTACAGTGTGTTATTAAAAGCAAAGCAGGAAAAGTCATGCTCAAGAAGCATTTATAACAACTGGTTCTTTCAATACCAATGGTAATTCTTATTCATTCTAGAAAGGAAATGAAAATAAATACAGAAAAAATTTAAAATTCACTATGTGAATATTTTGATATATATTTTCAGTCTTTTCCATGCATACATTTTAAAACATTTTTTCTTTTTTAAAATAATTTTTTTATTTTTCAATTACTGTTGATTTATGATATTATATTACTTTCAGATGTATAACAGTGATTACACATTTATGTAACTTACAAAGTGATCACCCTGATACATCTAGTACCCATCTGACACCTTACATAGTTATAATAATACAATATTGTTGACTATATTCCTTATGCTATACTTTACATCCCTATGACTATTTTGTAACTACCAGTCTGTACTTCTTAATCCCATCCCCTTTTTCACCCATCCCTCCAACCCCCCTCCCATCTGCCAAGTTACATTTATAAATCTTAGAATCAATCATATTAAATCAAAACTCAGCTGTATAAGAACTATAACTTTTTAAATTTTTCTATGTAATAGAACTTAATTTTTTTTCAAGCACCCATCCATCTAAGGGTAGAAATTAATCTTAGCCAATAAATGCCACTCTCCTTTCTCTGCCCAGGGTTGGGGATGAGAAGAAAGAAGAAAAAGCTAGTGTCTGGTCTGAGCTCATTTTCATCTATCCACACTACCTTTTCCACCTTTCAATCTTAAAAATATTTTTCTGTTCCACTGAGATAATGACTACCAGATACTAAATGAGAGAGAACAAATGGTTCTAGGAAAAGTGGGGACCATTTCTTAATACTCAAAAGTATAATTACTTTTTTTCAGCTGTATATTATTCCATCATGGATATTACAATTTATCTAACTATGTTTTATTATTAGGCATTTTAATAGGAATTTTTATTTGCTTCCTTAGTATAAATTCCTTCAAGTAGATTACTGCATTGTGTGGTATGCACATTTTTAAGAATTGTGAAACATAATGTCAAACTATCCCTGTAAAGATTGCAGAAATTTACACTTCCATCGTCCATATAAATTGCTATTTATTTGTAAACTCCACACAATATGGTTGTTTTTCAAAGTTGAAATGAATCATAAAGTTGATATATGTTAAATTTTAAAAAATTAAGCAGTGCCAAAGTCCAATTAATGAAAGTGAAAACTCTACCTCTCCCAACTCTATTATCCAGTTTTGTCAATATCTTTTTTTTTTTTTTTTTTGAGGGCAGTGTCACTGGCCCTCATATGTGGGACCCAAACTGGGGCCACTGGCTTTCCATACCAGCGCTTAACCACTGCGCCACTTGGCCGGCCCAGTTTTGTCAATATCTTATGTTTCCAGGACATTTTCAGATAGTAAGGTGGAGATAGTTAGATGATAGAGAGAGAAAGACATATATTTTTACATATACATTATTTTATAACTTTTTAGCCTAATATAAACAGCTTTCATTCAACAAACATTTATTGAATATCAACCAAATGACAAATGTTGTTTTATGTATTAGATATTTCCATATCAATAAATAGAAATCCATATAATCATTTTAATAGATGCATAGTAGTACATTATACCATAACCATTAGTAATTAACCAGTGCTCTATTATTTCATTTAAAGCTACGTTTAATCTTTGTACAACCATCTTTGTATACTTGTATTATTTTCTTAAAGTTCCAGAAGGGGAAATGCTGAGGCAAAAGACATGCACATTAACAAATGTTAATACTTCCAGATTTATCCCCAGAAAAGATGGCCAGTCTCACCAATAAGGTATAAGAATTCTTGTTTCTCGGGCTGGCCGAGTGGCGCAGTCGTTAAGCGCTGGCTTGGGAAGCCAGCAGCCCTGGTTCGGGTCCCACATGTGGGGGCCAGTGACACTACCCTCAAAAAAAAAAAAAAACAAGAATTCTTGTTTCTCAACATCTTTAGTCTGTCATTTTAACATTTGCCAATCATTCAAACAAATAAAATAAACCCCCCAACTCATTATGTTATTTTGGTCTTAATTAGTACTTAATTCTATATGCAGCTGTGAGATGAAACTTCTGAGCAGGGAAGGACTTTGCTCATCAGTGTGAGGGGTGGATTTGAGGGTGGGGACCTAGAGATAGGGAGACCAGGTGAGAAGTCCTCAGATCTGCAGCAGGCTGCCAAGGTGGGGTTGGAGTCTTAAATCCAATTAAGATGGCCAGGGTGAATCTGAACAGTGTGGTCCGATGAGATTGTAATTAAGAAAGGTCCAACTAAATCATGTGCTTAAAGGAAGAAGTAACAAAAAGAGGATGATATACATGGTAAACTGGGGTGCATGTAACCAGTTCTGTGGAGGGGAGAGAGGAGAGAGAACCTGGCTGTAATGCTCATGAATGAATAAATGATCTCCCTCAATGTTCCTTGGGGTGGAGCTGGGTAGTTCATTCGAATCTGCCACTACCTGGATTTTTTTTTTTAATTCAGTAGAATCATTTTCTGTCCCCGTGAAGGAAATCATGCTCATGGTTTTAAAAGAATAAAGAAAAAAGAAACATTACTAATGTTTATACAGTGAAAAGCAAGGGTCCTTGTCTTAAGATTGCCAGAGTTCGAGACTGTGTTCCTTCCCTCTCTGGGTCTAATAATGCCAATAATAGCTGACATTTTTTTTTTTTTAGTGGTTGCTATGTTCCAGAAACTAAATTTCCTATCTATATGAACTCATTCCCACTCCCCACAACTCTCTGAATATGTTCTGTTTATGATCCTCATTTTCCAGACAAGAACATTGTGTCACATGAAGTTCCATAACTTGCCCAAGTTTGCACCATTTATGAGCAGGGGAGCTGGAATTCAAACCCAGCCAGCCTGACTTCCCAACCTGTTTACTTAATCTAATCACACTGCCCTAGATTCTTTTCATGGTAGTGGGGTGGAAATTTCTGGTGACAGAGAAACAAAGGCCAGTCAAAGGGCTTTGCACTATTCCCTATCATAGGCCATGCTAAATAGGTTTCATCTGCTGACCCCTCAGCCCCCTGAGTGGTAGGGCGTCCCCAAGGGGTGTGTGCATGGTTGCCCACTGTCACCATTTCTTATATGTCCTTCCTGGGGTATGTAAGTATAGGGATAGTTTCTCTATGTAACTTTTAACCAAGTTGTTAAAAATTCACCTTAGAAATCATTCTTTTTCAGTTCATGATTATCTTGGTTGTTTGCAGAATGTAAAAGACTCTACAAGAGTATCCAGAGAAAAGACTTATTGAAAGTCAGAGAGAGAGAGAAAGAGAGAGAGAGAGAGAGAGGTACTGGCAGAAGTTTGCCAGGGCAGAGTCGGATGCGCGACAGCTGCCCTGATGAGGAGTGCTGGAGTTTTACAATATTCCATGCAGGATGTTGGCATCTAGTTGGGGAGCTACCGTTACAATTGTCTTTTCCTGGGAACTGCCCTGTTCCCATCTATGATGGATGTCAGTTTGTAGGGGGTTGCCCTAGCGATGGGAACTATTCTGTTCCTACCTATGATGGATGTAAGGTGCTTGTCAGCTTGTAGGTGCAGAGCTAGCCAGGGGAGTCAGAGCCAAGGGGTTAATGTTTAGCTAGTTTCTGTTAGCCCACAAGCTCGCTCCTGTTAACTCTTTGCCTGTCCCATCCTGCCAGCTCACAAGCCCACTCCTGGTTAACTCTTTACCTGTCTCATCAATTATTAACTCATTCTTTTTTATCAGCTGATATTCCATTTCTTGATGTAATCAATCACCTGGTTAGGGACACTTAGATTGTTTCTAAACAATGATTCAGTAAGTATCTTTGGATATAAGTCCTTTGCATAAGTGAGAGCCACACTGTGAATTTATTCTATCAAAGGGTATAGGGATTTGAAATTTTAATATATTATACTTTATGGCCCCACAGTACACCAATCTGTATTTCCACCAAAAGTATAGAAAAGGGTCCACTTCATGGATTAAATAAATAACACCTTAATCTGACACTAACTTATCCCCACAATCCATACACTAATTCCATTCTTCCAGGCTGTGTTTTGGGCAGTAATTCTGTCCCCCCTGGGCAGAAAAGAAATATGGTGGGTGGAGGACATGGCTCTCCCTTGAATTGTGTCCTCTCTAAGTCTGTCTGGGTTAACTCTGGGTTATAGGCAAAAGCAAGTTTCTAGAGCCACAAATCTGTGCATGAGACCCCAAAATGCTGTGACCACACTAAGGCACTGGTCACCCCAGATGGGCCCTTATACTTTCTATGATAAGTTTTAGTGCTAACATTGACTGTGGGGTGGCAGAATTAGAACACCTACATCTTTGAAAGGAATTTGGCTTTTATTCTGAGCAGGGAAACTATTGAAGGATTTCCATCAGTCTTTAAGGGGGAAAAAATGCAGAATTATCCTTTCCTCATTGGTCTCTGCTCCAAAGGGGTTTTGTGAGAACCTGGTTAGTGGGCAGCACATTTAGAAGCCCTCTACTTTGTTGTTCTTTCAAGTTGGACATGAAACCAAGACTTTATATGCAGGATCATTTTTTAGGTTTTGGTGCTTATGCTGTCTGGTGTGGCTGTGGTTGGATCTGCTCCATATCAGAAGACAGAGGCCATGCATCATCTTATAGGGAATTTCACCACCGTCTGTTAGAACGAACAAGAACCTCGTCTTGAGTTATCAGTGTGACCACTTCAATTTGGGCTGGATCATTTCTTAAGGTGTTATTAAACTATGCTTTGTTCTCCTTGACTTTCCCTCTCTGACCCTCCAAATAGGTAATTAGACTCTTTAAATGTCCTTGTATTCTTACAAGACTTGAAGAAAGAAACTGCTTGGAAATGACTATTCCTGCCTTTTGTGAAAAGATTATGCTAAGAATCCAGGAGGGAAAGGGAAAAGGATGGACCTGGAATAGATCCTGGGAGAGGTGAGCAGCAGGCCCCGAACTTGGTAGTGTCTCCAGCGGAAGCAGGGAAGGGTAGGTCTGAATATAGGGGTCCTGGCCTCTGCAGGGATTCCTGGTCTCCCACCCCAACTTCGTAGGGCAGCCACTCAAAGGGAACCAGATGGCTTGGAAATGAGGATATGAATGGTGACTGATGGAATGGATATGTCCCAGAAATTTGAGGTCTGTCGTTTCCCAGTCACCTCGTAGCCCTCCAGATTTTTGTGGGGAAGGTAAGGAGAACCCCAGTTAGGACTGAGACTGAATGTCTTACCAGCCCAATGGGATGAGAACTCAATAATAATTAGATCGATTTAGAGAAAATAAAGGAACCCAATACTTTGTACATAATCTTTTGGCAAGCATACTGCATATTGTGTATTTCTGATTGCATCACATCAGAAGCTCACCTTATTTTGTTTGTTTGTTTACTAAATTCTGTTTACACAAGAATCTAGCTGTGTGACCTTGAGTGAGCTACTTAAACTCTCTGATTCAATATTCTCATTAATAAAATGGAGAAAATAATGGTACTACCTCATAAAGTTTTATGAAAATTAAATAAATATACATAAAGCTCTCAAAACATTATCTAATATATAGTGTTTGCTGTTGTTATTATTCTCTATTTAAATAGTTATAATTCTTATTATATCTGAAATGTTCATTTTTGGCTTGACACAAGTGGCTGGTTGGAGCTTATCATGACTACAGAGAGGAATACTAATGGATCTGGAATCATTTCAGAAGTCAAAACTAAAACTACATTTGTGCAGCCGTTAACTATTCACAAAGTACTTCAGCATGGATGATATCATTTGGTTCTCCAAACAGACCTTTGAGATGAGCAGATAAGGACTTCTTATCCCTGTTTTAAAGATGAGACAGTGGAAACTCAGAGAACTAATTTTTTAAAAAGCCACTCAGAAGAATTAATTTATATCTTAAGAGATTTAGTGCACCTGTGACAAGGCTTGACAGATGATACTACTATTTCACATTTACATTTCACATTTTATATTTAATTACTATTGTTGCATTTTATTAATATTATATATTTAATATTATTATCTTTGTTGTTGTTATAAAGAAACAGCATTGCTTAGGCTGGAGGCTCCAGTTTGGGATCAGATCATTTAAAATCCAGTAGAGAGATTTAAAACAGGCAACTTAATTCAACCGATAGTAAGAAGTCTTATTTGTACCCGCTTTAGACTGTAAAGGGAATGAAATCTTGATCATGCAAAGAAACAATCTCTTTGAAATTCAGAAATGTTGCTTTTTTTCATAGTCCTGGGTTTCACCTTATGGAGCAGTGCCTGAAAAGCAGGCAGTCACTGAGAAGAAAGTCCAGTGTCAGTCATTCTTTTTTTTTTTTTCAGCTGAGCCATTCTGCCACTGTTGGCAGCTCAGCGGCAGCTCAGCTTGGGCTGGACATCAAACTACTGTTGCTCAGAGCTCAGCTCGCACTCTTGAGCGAGCTCTTAACCAACTGAGCCACTCGGCCGGACCCCCATTTTCAGTCATTCTTATTTGCATGTGCGCTAACACAGGAATAATTACAATTCTGTTTCTCATTATAAGATGAAAAGAAATCTCCCATTTCTCACTGATCTGGAATATCGCTTAGCTCACAGGGAGCCACCCTGAGGCTGTCCAGTTCTCTGAGTCCCTGAGATGTTCCTCGAAGACTGCTTGTATTGAGGAAGGGGTTTACCTGTCTTCTCCTGTGCAGCAATATAGCTGTGGGTGGACTTGATGGAGATGGCCTGTGTCATATATCGGAGACAATATGTGAGAACACCCAGGCTGATTCAGGGCTGACGCTCACAGGAGAGGAAAGAGACAAAGTTTCTCTCCCAATTTTCCTTGTTAAAAAGAAAAACCACAGGCCCCAAATGACGTCACTCATGTTAAAAGCCCAAGATAACAATCCTAGATTTAATACCTAACCTAATCCTAGTCTCAGCCTCTCCCAGGAGTGGAATTTTAAACCAATCAGCCTGGAATTTCCAGATCTGCTGTAGTGAAGCTATCTGACTGATAAGACCCCCTGCCTTCTTCTAAAGAATGGCATTCCCCCCTGAATTAATCCACTCTTAATTTAGTCCCACTCTCTTCCGGTCTATAAAAACCTTCCATTTTTTACAACCTCTGGAAGTGCCCTTCTAATAGTCCATAGATGGGATTCTGCCCCATTCATGAGTCACTTAAGTAAGCCAATTAGATCTCCAAATTAGATCTCCACAATTAGATCTCCAAATTTGCCAGGGTGAACTTTTTATTTTCTTAACAGCCTCCATCACAGCAATGAATGGGAACTTCTCTGAAGTAACTTTATGGGCAATTGGCAGCAACATGTGATTGTTGGAGCAGGAAAGGAAGAATATAGTGGTGATTCTGGGGAGAGACTGAGGCTGACAGGTTTATAGTTACACGGACTTCCAACAATAACTGGGGGAGGGGTCTGGGAAAAGGGAAGCTGAGGTTCTGCTGTCAAGCAGGTGACAACTCAAAGCATTATGGTTGGGGCATTAATGTAGATATTCTATTATTTATATTTACGGTTGGAGCTCATTTGGGGGCCTTCATCTGGGGTTATTTGAAACCCTAGTGCATTTGTAGCTCTTCTGTACAAATTAATTACTGTTAAGGAGAAAACCACAGGCCCAAAGGACATCACTCAGGCTAAAAACCCATGATACCAAACCTAGATTTAATACCTGATGTAATTACAGTCTCAACAGCTGACAGAAATCTAATCTTAACCAGACTGGAATTTTCTGGCCAATACCAATGAGGTAATCTGTCACGTGGACCCTCTTCATTTTTCCACTCCTCCAAAACAGAAGAGACACTCTGTGAGCTAAAAAGCCTTGGCTGTTCCCTTCTCACCTACAGAAGATGTCCAGGTCTAAAAAAATCTTTCCTTTTCTTTTATTAATAGTTCCCTTGCCCCACCGTCTTCCTGTAAAAACCTTCCATTACGGGGACAGCAGAGTGGCGCGTTGGTTGAGTTGGCTTGGGAAGCCAGCTCTGAGCAGCAGAGCCCCGGTTAGGATCCCACATGAGGGCCAGTGATGCTGCGCCCTCTACAGCTAAGATGGTGAACAACAGCTTGACCTGAAGCTGGGCTGCGGTGAGTCACTGGTGACGGCGTTGGCTGCATTGGGGCTGGCCGCCAGCTGGCGGGCGCTGCCATGAGCTGCTGTGAGCGACCGTCCAATGGTTGGCCAGTGGCTGCCTCACCCAGGAAGAGTGCAATGACGATACCAACATGGGTCAGTGAAGCAACGTCCTCCACAACTAGACTGAAGAACAAAAGGACAGCAACTTGTCTGTTCCCCTTCCCTGATTCTCTAACGCTGTTCTCCTCCCCCAAATCCCCAATAAAATCTTTAAAAAAAAAAAAGAAAAAAACCTTCCATTTTGCCCCTTCTAGTTGCTAAATGGGATACTGCCCAATTCATAAATTGCTAATAAAGCCAATTAGATCTTCAAATGCACTTGTTCAAATACACTTGGTTGAATTTTTTTTTCTTTTTTTCTTTTTTTTTTAGCTGAGCCATCCTGCTACCTGTTGGTAGCTCAGCAGCTGCTCAGCTCATGCTGGGCATCGAACTGCTGTTGCTCAGAGCTCAGCTTGTATGTACTCTTGAGCGAACTCTTAACTAACTGAGCCACTCGTCCGGCCCTGAATTTTGTTTTTTAACATTACTTAAGTATTTGAGACAAGAGATATTTGCTAACGGTGTAAGTTGTGGCCACTCAGAAGAAATAGAATGGACCCCAAAACAAATTTGTTTGGGACATTGAGACTGATGATACCCCCAAGGGAATGAAAAGGTTTATTACTCACTAAGGAGGCTGAGATGGCTTCCAAGCAGGTCTGAAATAGCTTGAGAGAGCAGGGAAAGGAGACCAGCTTTGAGGGTATTATGATGTTTGGAGGTAAGGCCAGGTAAGGATGCCATGTGTGTTTGAACTTCCTGCTGGTGCCAAAGGGGAGGGCACCAGACTTTCTTATCAGCTTGGCCAGATGTGGGACACAGGGGAACAAGGGGGTGTGAGACTTCAAAGCTGTTAGAAACATTAAAAAAAGTAGGGGGTCAGGCTCTTTATCACAGTATGCGACCTCGTTAACATAGTTATCTCCAGCTAATTGAAACTAATGTTAATGTTTTGAACATAACTTACTTGCATGTAAACAAAAATAACAAACCATGAAAAGGAAAACCAGTTTTCCTTTTAAAAAAAGACTGAGTCATATACACAAAAGAAACCCTACTCTATCCCACCCCACCCCTGAGCCTTGCTCTGTTCTACATTCTTTTCCTTCTGATTAGCTCCAGGATCTCCTGCTTTTCCCAGTGATAACGATAATGATACCAGTAGGTTATCAATTGGTCTCTGGGTCAGGAGGATCAGGGTGGCTTGGCAGCACTCAAGAAACTGCATACAAGTATGTTAAATGAGAATAAATGCATCACTGCACAGGAATTAACACAATTCTCACATCTGGTTCACAATGCAGAACATTTGCTCACAAAACCCATTTATTCCACTTTGATGGATTCAACCAAATACAATCATTTGTTATTGGCTCAAGCATGCTTCGCAGGGTTGTAAAATCAGGCTATGTTGGCCCAGGGAAAATTCTACTCTGGTGAAAATAGACCTTTATGGAAGTCATATTGTTCAAGTTGTTGCAAGTCATGCCTATATAAATGTGGAGCAGGGAGTTCCTAAAGCTCCGTCCATATTTTCCAATGATGCTGATCAGGATACTTGGGGGCAGTGAAGAGAAAATTGCCAAACACTGAAGCAATGAAAACATACTCTCATAAAAGGGAGGCCAGGACCACTGTCAGGTCCAGCAACACCACAGAATTGACTTCAGTGGTTATTTGGGGTGCAATAGGGCATCAGGGAAAGACGTCTCACACAATGGAGCACTTTTCGGCAATGTGATCCCCCCTTGAGGACCTATTCCTGGAGAATGACCAAAGTACTTCAGCCAGGAGCCAACCGTTTCCCATTTTCAGGAGGAAATCCTGGGAAGAACATTGATGGGGAGTCGAGACAGTTTCCAGGAGAGAGGTTATATACAATAGTCTCTTGGTTGGGCAGGGCCTGAACTGCATGATGTGTGAAGAGAATCAGGTCAGACCCTTTGTCTGCCTCTATGCATCCATTCCCCTATGCACTTGTATGAACACCGGCCAAATCAAGAAATAGGGTATTATCTCATGCCCCTTCCAGTCCCAACCTCTCACTGCCATGACTAATAATGCTAAAGATGACTTTCTCCTCTTTTGTCTTTTATATACTCTTCAGTGTTTGGCTTCTTTCACTGAACATTATGCTGTAAGAGTTAACCACGTTGCTGTGCAAAGCAGTGGGTGCATTCACTCTCAATGTTGCGTGAATACACAATTTATTTCTCAGTGTTGATGGTTGTTGACAGGTTGGGGATATTATGAACAGTGTTGCTATGAACATTCTTATGCATATGTAGTGAACATATGTGTGCATTTATGTTGGGCATATATCCAGGAGAGCCTTTACTAAGCCATAGGGTATGTGTATGTTCAAATTGGGTAGATCATACCGAAGGATTTTCCAAAGTGGATTCTAAGAGTTCCAGTTGCTCCACATCCTCAGCAAAATTGAGTATTGCTAGTCTTATTCTGGTTAGCAGTTTTAATGACTATTTCCGTGGTTAATAATAAGGCTGAACACCTTGTTATATGTTTATTGTTTATTTGAATATCATCTTCTAGGAGTTCAAGAACTTGCTCATGTTTCTATTGGGTTGTCTGATTTAAAAAAAAATGATTTCAAGTAGCCGTTTATATGTTCTGGATACAAGTTCTTTGTCAGATTTATATATTACAAATATTTTCTCCCACACCAGTTAATTTTTTCACTCTCTTAATGGTGTCCTTCGATGAACAGAACTTCTTAATTTTAATATAGTCCAATTTTTCAAAATTTTCTTTGTGATTAATGCTTTTTATGCTCTGTTTTAAATAATATTTGCTTACCTTGAAATTCAGCAAATAGTTTCCTCAACATTCATCTAAAAGCTTCTGGTTTTACCTTTCACATTTAGGTCTCGGATGCATCTTGAAATGATATTTCTGTGTGATGTGATCTATTTTATTTTTTAAAAATTTTCAGTTATAGTCAGCATTCAATATTATATTAGTTTCAGATGTACAACATAGTGGTTAGACATTTATGTAACTTATGAAGTGCTTTTCCCCCAATAAGTCTAGTTCCCACCTGACCTGGCACCGTACATAGTTATTACAATATTATTGACTGTGTTCCCTATGCTGTACTTTATGTTGTGATGTTAACTTTATTTTCCATATATGTATTTATGGATATGAATAAATATCCAATATGCCCCTAACATTTATAGGTCTTATGGCAAGAGTAAAATGGAGACATACATATCATACATCTAAACATTTACAAATTACAAATCAAGTTGACAGACTGTTAAATAAAATGTAATCTATTTTACCTTGACAGATATACCTTAATAACATCAAAATTGGAAAATATGTTCGTAGTCATGTTTTTCTGTGATTGGCATTTGGTAAAATATCAGAAATGACTAAATTTAACTATTGTTCCACATGTCTGGGTGTTCTGTTGAAGACTGGAGATATTTGTATGAGCAATAAAATAAATACATTTAGAATTAATAAATTATTACATATTTATTCCATGAGGTTATTTTTCTTAACTTTATTTTAGCTAAATCATCAATTTTATTATTATAATCAAGAATTTCACATAATTTGTCTTCTACTGACAGTCACTGATCTAAAGAATTAAAAATAAGATGAATATATTTTTATTAAGTTTTGTGTGTTTTCTAAAAGTTATGCTTCAAAAACATTCAATATCACCTATTAAAATTGAAAAGCAAAAATAAAGTATATTTAATAAACAAACATTTTTAATTAAGTTATTTAAATAAAGTGACCATTTGAAATTTGATTTTCTTGAAAAATTAATGAAATGCTGTTTCATATTTTCATACAAACAAAATTCTTCACAATTCTAATGTTCAATGCCAATTTAGTTGCCAGTCTAAAGAATCAATACCATGTTTCAGCCAAATTTCTATCTATAGGGGTATGCACAATTTTAGTTTTGATAGGACACTACTGCATTGCTCTCCAAAATTGCTTTTCCAGTCTATGCTCTCATGAACAGAGTATGAAAATAACCTGTTGTCAACATATGGCACTCTCAATTAAAAATTATTGACTAAGCTAACCACTGAAAAATGAATTTTCCTATTATGGCTTATTAGCTATTGGTACTTCCTTTTTTTGTGAATTGTTCATATCTTTAGTACTTGTCCCTCACTTTGTTTACATATGTTTTAATGCACTGTGTAATAATTGAAAGGCTCAGAAGGATATAGAGTGCAAAGCAATCTTCCTTCTTTCAGAGATATTTTGTACATATATACGGACTGGTTATTTTTAAAAAACTTAGGCCTGTGCATGTCCATTCACAGAAAACTATATAAATGAGAATAAGCATATCCTCTTCTTCAAGAATTGTCATAATGAGATTTGGATATTAGGCAACCATTTATTCAGGAAAGATGAGATGTGCTTTAGAGACAATAAAGTTGAAGTTATATTTATGAAGCTCATTCTTACTCTGCTGCAGTACTGAACCAAGCTATTTATGGACATTATCTCCTAACTCCAACCCTGTTGGGTAAGTACTATTTCACAGTTAAGAAAACTGAGGCTTGGAGACATAAAGTCAGTTGCCCAAGATCATCTAGCTATTAAGCCAAAGCTTTGGGATTAAAATGGAACTTTTGGCTCTGGAGCCTTAACCACTGCACTCTACTACCTCCACATGGCTACTGACTGTAATGCACCCACGATCCAGAACCAGTATGTACCATGTGCATAAAGTAAAGGGCACAGTACAGGCAGAGCAGGAACCCCCAGCTGCTCCAACCAAGAGGATGGCTTCTCCATTGGTCTTGTTCTTTGGTTGGCTGTTGGTGTTAATGCAACCATACTGCAATTTATATCAAAGGCCTAGAAATTAGATGACTTGGGACTGGACTTATGTTCAAAATATGCTCAAGGATGCTAAGCTTTGTTTGGGGTCAGTTTTAACCAACCAATTTAGTATTTTTAGTTTGTAGTAATAGAATAAAATTTGCCATTGAAACCAATGCTTTTAAAATTTAATTTTTGATGTGAAGCTTTTTTGGTCTTTCCTTTAAATTTTTTTTTAAGGAATGAAGCTGTTTTGATAAAGCAGAATGGATAGAACATCACTGCAGTGTGCATCCTTGTGGGTGGCTCCTGTGGAATACTGGGCGAACTGTCCACCAGTCTGCCCCTCTCCCACCGTCATTCCTGACACAGAGCTCCTAAATCCCTTGGAATTTCCAAGATCCCTCAGTAGAGTACCTTGTTCCAATGAGGTGACTCTTGGGCTCCTGGATAGCTTTAGGATGAGGGTTGGTCACCAGAAAGACCATACCCTTGATTACAAGCCTGGAACTTTCCACCTCACCCCCACCCCTCATCCTCCAGGAAGGGGAGAGAAACTGGAAACTGAATTAACAATTGGTAATGCCAGCATAAAGAACCTTCCATAAAAATCCTGAAAGTAGGGGTTTAGAGGGCTTCTGTGGTGGTGAACACATCTACATGTCGGTAGGGTGCATACCCCAACTCCACCGGGACGGAAGCTGCTGTGCTTGGGACCCTTGCAGACCTCGCCCTATGTACCTCCTCATCTGTGTTCTTTCTCATAGCCTTTGTTATAAAATAAACCAGTAAGCGTGTTTTCCTGAGTTCTGCCAGCCATTCTAATAATTCTTAAACCCAAGGAAGTGGTCATGGAAACACCAATCTATAGCCAGTGGGTCAGTGTACAGGTGAAAATCTGGAGCTTGTGATTAGCATTTGAAATGGGGGCGGTCTTGTGGGACTGACCACTTAAACTGTGGGATCTAATGCTAACCCCAGGTAGATAGTGTCAGAACTGAGTTGAACTGCAGGATACCCAGCTGGCGCTGCAGAATTGCTTGATGTGTGGGAAACCCACACATCTGGTGTCAGATGTGTTGTGAGTGTGATATTAGTGTGAGAGTAAAGGAGAAACACAGTTTTTTTTCTTATGCAATTGTGCAAAGACAACTGAACACACAGCATGTTGTGTGGCCACAGTTCCCATTATAGACATGTTAGCACTTACTGTAAACATTGGTTTTCTTACCAGCATTTTCTATTGGCGATAAAACATAAGGATGTGTTAGATATTTTTAGTGCTTCATTCCCCACCCCTATTTATTTATTTATTTATTTATTTATTTATTTATTTATTTTTATTAAATTCATTGGGATAGCATTGGTTAATAACATTATATAAATTTCAGTCATACAACAGTACAATACAACATCTGTATAGTCTGTTGTGTGCTTTCCACCTGAAGTCTAGTCTCCAGTGTTTCATCTTTGAAAACAAAATTTCAACTACTCCTTTCAAAGTTCTGAATGGCTTAGATGAAAGAAAATCTTAAACTGTTTACAAATATTATAAAGACTTCTATGCATAGTGTAGCATTTTCTGAATATTGAGCAGTGGAATTAAGAAATAAATTGGGTGTTGACACTGATAGAACATCCCAACAATCATTAACAAACCCCTGATTTCAAATGTTGGTGTTCAACAAAGCAGCTTCCGGTGGTCATGGATTTCTTTATGATAAACAAATGTTATACCATCAAATTCTTCAAATAAATGTAAATCAAGTACTGTTTTTCTCTATTTTCTAAATGGGGTTCATTTGAAGAAGGGATCTCATTGCTAAAAATGTTTGAAAACCACTAAATCGAACCACTGTGAAGAGGCAATTGTAGAATTCTGAGAGAGCCGGAGTTTGGGCAGGAGAATGGAACGCCGAAGATAACGCCAAGATCTGACCACATGAAATGTCTGGGACTCGGACCTGAGTGGGTCAGGGGAAGGGTGTAGGTCAAAGGCAGAGTGTCAAAGTTGGTAGGTTTGGAGTTAATTGAGAGACTAGTAGTCTACTAACAGAAATAAGGAAGATGGAGGGGTGGGTAGATGGATGAGAAGTCTATAGCCCTTTATCTAACAAATGTGTAATCAGGCTCAAAACTTTTTTCTAGTCTTTTTATGGGAGGGGTGTATAAGAGAGGTATTTTGAAAAAAAAACCATTTTAGATTGATAGCCAAGAGTGGTTATTTTTATTCACATTAAATCTGTATGTCTTTATACTATTGAAAAAAGATAATTGTAAAGATCAGAAACCAAAATCTAAATTATTTGTTATTTGTTTAACCTTTTGCGCACTTCCCATTATTAGTCATTTGATGAATAACAGAAACCATTTTCTGTACATTATGAATATCTACCATCACAGTGTTTCCCCAAGAAGATGGGACTGTTTATGCAAATTTGGAAGTTTTGAATGTAATGTTATGTATAGTATCAGTTAATTATAATTTCTGAACACTGACTCTAGACAGTTTTTACTGTCTGTGGATTTTGCTATTTCCCAAGGAGATGGAAGAACTCAGGGTCTTCTTACTGACTTTTGAGTTAGAGGTGGGGGATGGAGGTGGCTTTCCTTAATACGTCTAAGGGCACTTAGCTTGGGGATGGAAGGGATTACAGAAGCGGATCAAGTTATAATAGCAAAGTTATAATAATAAATAAAATTTATTGAGTGCTTACTATGTATCCAGCACATTTCAGAGTTTTACCTGAGTTACTTCATTTAACCTCCACAATAACCCTATGAGGCTGGTGCTATTATTATCCTCCCCATTTTTCAGATGGGAAAATGAGGCCCAGGTTTATTGTTTTCCCAGGTTCACAGAGTGAGATGTGGTAAAGTGTGGGTTTGAACCTAGTTAACGTATAAGTCACTGTTGAGGTGGGACTCGGGCAGGTAAAATAATTTCTTCTGAAAAGCAATTTTATGGTGATTTTATTAGTAGGCTAGGATTTCCTAAGCACCAGAAAGTCTCAGTTTACCTGCCCACTGATGACAAAAAGTCACAACCTGAAAAAGGTGGCAGTCACTTAGCTCAGTCCCCTGCATTCAGGTTGCACATTACAATTCTTAAGCCAGAAACACCACCCAGTTGCTCTATTGATGGAGTGGACTAAAATAATCCATTATTGCTTCATTCTATTCTGAATTCTTCTTTTTTGTTAGGGCCATAATTCTAACACATTTAAATGACTTCCAGTGGACTCTCCAAAGGTTTTTGCTGCTCTGTCCACAATTGTATGGTCATGTTCTTCTTTTTTATTTATTTTTAATTTTTTTAATTTTATTTTAATTAGCTTCAGGTGTACAACACAGTGCAATAGTTATACTTTTTACCCCTCAAACTGACAACCCCCTCACCCAATTCTCCCCCCCCACTCATCCCCCTCATATCATACTATCTATTACAATTCCTTTGACTCCCTTCCACCGTATAATCCACATCCCGTGACTATATATTCTTTTCTTTTCTTTTCTTTTCTTTTTGAGGGCAGTGTCACTGGCCCTCATATGTGGGACCGAACCGGGGCCGCTGGCTTCCCAAGCCAGTGCTTAACCACAGCGTCACTTGGCCGGCCCCTATATATTCAATTACAGTTGGCATACAATATTATATAACATCAATTTCAGGTATACAGTGCAGTGATCAAGCCTCTACTCCATCCATGAAGTGGTCTCCCTAACAAAACGTGACCATCTGACACCCCACAAAATTTTTACCACATTATTATATTCCCCAAACTGTCTTTCATATCCTTGTGACAATACTGTAGTTACCTATTTATGCTGCCTAATCCCTTCCTCTTCTCCCTCATCCCCACCCCGCTCCCAACTAGCAACCCTGTTTTTCCTCTATATCTATGAGACAGTTTCTGTTTACATTGCTCATTCATTCAGTTTTTCAAATTCCACATTTAAGTGAGATCATGTGGTATTTGTCTTTCTCCTACTGACTTATTTCACTTAACATAATAGTCTCTAGGTCCATCCATATCGTTGCAAATGGTACAATTTCATTCTTTTTTATAGCAGAATAATACTCCATTGTATAAATGTACCACAGTTTCTTAATCCAGTCATCTACTGATGGGCATTTCGGTTGTTTCCAAGTCTTGGCTATTGTAAATAGTGCTGCAATAAACATAGGGGTGCATATATTTTTTCGAATTAGCGTCTTGGATTCCTCTGGGTAGATACCCAAGAGTGGAATTGCTGGGTCATACGGCAGTTCCATTTTGTATGGTCATGTTCTTGACGATAATAAATTCAGAAAGATTTTGATTTTGCAAAATCTTTTAGGACCTTAGACACTCATTGCGTTTTGTTTTCCAGTCAATGTATTTCTTTGCGGAGTACAGAGACAAGAATTTGGAAAGTACACTTTAATTTTCAAAAGTGATTATATTTACATTCACTTTTGTGCTATGACTTGGGTGCAATATTAGAAAATTAAATACCTCTTTCAAGATTCAGCGAGGCAAATTCAGGATCCAAGAAGTTAAGACATAACATTGTAGATTTAGAAGTCTTGTTATGCAAAGCCAATTAGATGAAGAGGGAGGATAAACATTTCAGGTGGGCCTGGGATGATCCTGAATGATAATCAGCAGCCAGCTATATCTAAGGGGAAAATTTGTGCTTGAAAAATGAAATATTAGGCTGCCTGCAAAATGAAATATTATTCTGCCATGTAGTCACCAATTAGCAGTTTCAGTGATTACATGTTGCTTAATAGTGTGAATGCATTCTGATAAATGCATGCTTAGGCGATTTCATCGTTATGAAAACATCGTCGTGCATTATACACACCTAGATGGTCTAGCTTACTGCACACCTAGGCTATATGGTATAGCCTACTGCTCCAAGGCTACACGCCTGTACAGCCTGTTACTGTACAAAACAACATGGGATTAAGTCAAGCAGAAGAGAAAATGATGCAATTAAGAGGTGTGGTAAACGTGAGCTGCATGAGGCTGTGGCAGGTAACTGTTTCACAGCAAACTTTTTTTTTTCTGTAAGTAGAAGTCCACTCTACAATAATGATAAAAAAGCATAGTATAGTAAATACATGAACCAGTAACATAGTCATTTATTTTCCATGCAAACAGGTGGGTCAGACACAGCCCAAGGTGCCATTTGGGAAATGATTTACTGATTCGGGTGCCTTGAGAGATCTCATTTCTTGCTCCCAAAAAGTTTTATTGTGGAAGATTTCAAACACACAGAAAAGTTGAACGAATGTTATGCCCATCGACCCGGATTCCACCCTTTAACAGCTATCACCCTTGTTCATCGCATGATCTATTTATCTCTACCTCTCCCCATTAATCAGTCCTCCCCATCACTAACGGGGCGGGGCTAGCAAGCTCAAGGTGGCTTTCATGGGTTGATTCCAAAGGGTGCCGCTTTGCACACCTTCAGCCTCAGCCTCCAGGCAAGCTGGTGGTGGTGTCTCCCTAGCCCGATGTCATTGACAGGAGGAGGAATCTGGGCTCTGGCCCGGCGGCGCCGCCCCGCGGCTGCACCGCTCTCCCCAGCCTGGCGGACCCAGGGTCGGCCTCCGATGCCGCGGGCGGGCAGAAGGGCGGGGCGCAGCGGGCCACCCCGAGCCGCACCTGGGTTGGGCGGTGTGGTGGCGGCGGCCGGGTCAGCGGAAGCCCAAGGCCTGGCGGCCGGCGCGGAGCGCGGGCGCGGGTCCGCTGCGTGCGCGGGGCTGCGCTCGTGTCCGTTCCTGGGCGCTCGCCGCCGCCGCCGCCTCGCCTTTGAGTCAGCAAACTCCGCCGTCCGCCAGCCAGCCGGCTGGTCCTCCTGTGCCTGACAGCCCCGAGGAGCCGCGTGTAAGTGACAGAGGACCTGCGGGGTTGGGGTGGGGCGCGCCGGCTGCCCTTGCCTTCCCGGAGGCGCGGGGTCCTTTCCGATGCGCCCAGGTTCCGATGCGCCCAGGTGCCCACGCTCCCTGCGGGCTGGGAAGGGGTTTGGGTCTCCTGGGATTGGAGACTGGGAGCTGCCTCCTTTCCAAGCTGAGGTGGGCACGGGGAGGACGAAATGGTCGTTTGCCAGGGGAGAGCCTGGCACATATTGATTGCGGGGTTCTCGGGTAAAAAGAGGAGAGGGTGGGGCAGAGGTGGAATCCTGGATGCTGGAAAAAGTGCTGTGGTGCCTGACCCCAGGCCTGGTTGGATGCATATGTTTTTATTTACGAACGAGTAGCTTTGGGTTTAGGGATTGGCAGGGTTTTCTTTTTTCTTTTTTTCGTGGGATTGTGGGATTGAGGCAAAAGGCCCTTGAGAAAATCCACGTTGACGGAGTAGTACCAGGTTGAATGCCACAGGAAAGCAACAACCTGTTTTTCAGTTCTGATGCATCACATGTTAAGGTTAAAGTTATACACGGGTTAGTGGAAGGAATGGTCACATTGAGAGCAACATGTCCTGCTTAAAAAAAAAATTCGACTGAGTACATTTTAAAAGATCTTCCTGACTTTATTGAATGATTCATGACTTGGGCAGCATGCTGTCTAGCAGATAGAAAGGAGCTGGAAGGAGCTGTACAAAATGGAAGACTTATAGGCAGAAGGTAGTGGGACATGGAAGTTATACTAGAAAAAAGCTGATTGGTTGTGGAGAGGGAACCTTCTTTAGGGGAAGGCAGGAGTCTACCAAGCAAATGACTGCACAGACCAAGTCATTCCGGATTGCTGATGTGAGGTTTCTTTCCTGGGAAAGAAACTGTAATTAGGTGTTGACTCTGGTGACGTGATGCTTAGCATAAGTGACTCCATTTTGGAAGGATTTCTATTTCTGCAAGACACAGTAACATGAAAAAATATGGGAATTTGAAATTTAGAGCAGAAAGGACACTTTCATAGGATCTCATTCAGATCTTTCATTTTCGGGCATGATAATTAAGGCTGGGGTAGGGGAGTCATTCAGCCAGATGGGAGCAGAAAGAGGCCTAGATTCCCATTCCATCGGACTCCCTCTGCAGGGTTCTCATCACCTTTGGGGGCCTGGGGGTGGGTGTAGGCCTGGAATGTATGAACTCCCTTTTTTCCCCTTGGCTAGAGGGGGTGATGTGGCTGCCGCCAGTGAGAACTGGCCACTCCACCCATTGACCAAGCTTAGCTGGTGTGCCTTAGTTGCTTCTGCTGCTTCTGCCATCACGTCCAGTGATGCCTAATCCTGAGGCCTTTTCTTTTCTTCTTCTTCTTTTTTTTTTTTAAAGGCATGGTAAATTTAAAATTGACTAATGGGGCTGTTTTGAATAAAGATACAAAAATAAAATACATCCAGAAGTAAATACTTGAAGGTGTGAAGTAAGGCCATCAGCACCGACTTGTATTTAACTGGGTCATGCTGTTTCTTCTGCCAGTCTATTTCATTCTTATTTTCGAGGTGAGGAAATTGGTGTTGAAAGAGTGGGGGACTTGCTTAGGTGACACTGCTCCCTTCCAGGGCTCTCTTGACTGGCACTCCGCTTCACTGTGCACCACTCGGGGCTGTGTGATACGAACTGCCTCTTATTTCACTTATAGGAAGGCCTCCTGGAGCTTGGTATCTGAAAAATAGAAACATAAACATCTTTATTCTTTCCCAAAGAAAAGTGTATTAATTAAAGACTAACACTAGTATTCTACAGCTGTTCTACGTGACTTTGAAGCACTCATAGGGTCTTTCTTGAGCTTGATCTCTACTTTCATTTTAAAGGCTTCACTGGGTTAGGTAAGCTACTGTGGGAAATGGCTTGTTTCCCCCTCTTGATGGTAGGGCTGTGGTTTAACAACTACTTGTGAAGGGCTTAGAGCTGGCTGAGAGCAGGGCCCAGCCTTTGCAGGCTTTCATTTCTAAGAGTGGCAAAGAAGAGCTTTTGGCCAAAGTCATGGTTGACCTCCATGGAGAATACCTCAAATTTTGGATTGTTATCACCAAGTTTTTTCTTTCTGTTAGTAGTAATCTAGTAGGTATTAATCAGCTTTTATGTTCTCTAAGCCCTGTACATGGTAGAGGTTACAGCTTCTGGTTTCAGACTCATCAGAGTTGAAGTCTTGGCAGAGTCATTTGCTGGCTGACGTACAATCAGCAGGGTGCCGAACCTCTCTAAGTCTGATTTATGCCTTATTCAGAAATAAAAAATGGTAATGATAATTCTTGTCTCCCATAATTGTTGATAACCACAGCTAAAATTTTTTGAGAACTTATTATGTGCTGGGCATGGTGAAAAGAGGTTTTGTGTGGCAGTCTCATTAACTCTCACAACAAACTTACGAAGCAGATTTTATTTAAACTGGGAAATGAAAGCGTCAAGATATTTATGACTCCCCTGATCTCTTCAGCTCACAATTTTAACCTCCCAGCAAGTGTGTCCCAGATTTCTATAATAGCTAATAATTATTTAGGGCTTTGTGTGTGCCAGGCCCTATGTTAATATACATATCCTATGTGTATTAACAATCCTTGAGATAGGTAATGTTTTTATTCCCACCCCTGCCTTTATTTTACAGATGAAGAAACTGAGGCACTGAGCCTAAGTCAGACAACTAATAAATGATGGAGCCAAGATCTGAACTAGGCAGTTTGGCCTTGGAGTGGGTACTCTCTCTCCTCTGTAAATGTACATAAAGGGCTTAGCCAGGCCTAAGTCAAGGGCAACTCTTAATTGGCACTTTAATTTATTTTTCCCTAATAACCATCCCGTCCTCCCAGTCTCTGCACAAGAGATGCTTTTAGTTCTATAAATGATTCAACTTTGCTTAAGGTTTTGTGATTCTGTATACATTTCTGTTGTATTCTCTGTTATTTTTAAAAGCTTGTGGTGGGTCTCAGTCAACTTGACCTGGGGAATACAGAGATAGGTTTTAGGGAGTCTGTGAACCCTCTGGAAGTGTATGATTTCATACTCCTGTGCCAAAGGGCATTACTCTGCAGGAGAGAATCCACAGCTTACTTTAGATTCTTAAAGCGTTACCTATGGTGGAAAGAAAGGTTAGTAATGACTATTCTAACAATCTCATTTTACACATGAGGCAGCTGAGGCCTAATGAGAGGCAGAACACTTAATCGGAACTATGCAGCTAATTAGAAGTAGGCAGGGGACTGAAACTCAGGACTCCTGACTTTCAGCCTCATAGTCTTTCCATCATACCCCAATATTTCCCTTTGGAATAAATGGTGCCAGGTGAATAAGTTATGAAATGCCACGACTCCCAGCTCTCCCATGGGCTGCTGCAGTGTGTGAGAGACTAGCACAGAGGAAGCGCCTATCAAAATACAGCCTCCTTTGGCATGTCACCCTGTTAGCTGGGTCTCTTTACTGTGGTTTAGGATGGGAATCTACAGCTCAGAAAATTAGGAGCCAGGAGCATAAAAATTGTTTGCGGAGAAGACGGGGAAAGATTCAGAACATGCATTGGTTGAGGCACAGGGAGATTTCTTGGTAGAGTTGTAGTGTTGGAAAGTTTTTGATGAGCAATTTGTAAATTCAAACACAATTCCATGAAGTCTGAAATTTCTGTGTAGTGTGTGAATCACTGGGAAGTAAGGCCACCTCCTGGCCAAAGGTTGATACTCTAATAAGACTACATAAGACTTGACAGGTCATGAGACCTTTATATATTAGTTTAGGCCAGCCTTTTTTTTTTTTTTAAAGATTTTATTGGGGAATTGGGGGAGGGGAACAGCGTTGGGGAATCGGCAAAGAGGAACAGACAAGTTGCTGTGTTTTTGTTCTTCAGTCTAGTTGTGGAGGACGTTGCTTCACTGGCCCATGTTGGTATCGTCATTGCACTCTTCCCAGGTGAGGCAGATCAGTCTCTGGCCTCTGGATGGTCGCTCACCGCAGCTATTGGCAGCTCAGGCTGGCTGCCAGCCACTCACGCTGTCTGCCAGCCACTCACTGTATCCGATGGCAGGCGTCGCCGGGGCTCGCATAGCCCAGCTCCAAGTGGAGCTGTTGTTAGCTGTAGAGGGCAGTGTCACTGGCCTTCATATGTGGGATCCGAACCCTGGCCACTGGCATCCCAAACCAGCTCTTAACCACCACTCCACTCCTTAGGCCAGTCTTTTAACATCATTTAATTTTTACAAACTGATAGGCTTACCTGGAAAAATAGATTTGTACTAATAGGCAATTCATTTTGTAATGTATTGTTCCTGCAGACATCGAGATATGTCATATCTGACCAGGAACAGGAGGCCTAGAAATGGCTCCATTGTAAAGCTGGGAATTGAGCATATGACAAAATCGACTGTAGGCAAGTGTCTTGGGACAGTTGTCTGTTCATAGGAAAAAATGAGATCACGCCATTCACACAAGTAAATTCCATGTAGATTAAAGATTAAATGTCAAAACCAAAACTACGTATCTTAAAGTACATAGACATATATAAGATGGTTTTAAAAAATAAATGGAGGAGTAAAGCCCTCACCAAGTTTAATAAAATTCAGAAACCTTAATGGAAAATAGTAATAGAACTTCATGAAACATTATACTTCTCGAAGGAAAAAGATGTCATAAACAATGTTAAAAGACAGATGACAAAATAATAAAGCAAATAGTTGCAATATATACATATAATAGACATGAACTCTTAGAAGTCAATAGGCAAAAAAGAACCCAATAAAAATTTGGGCTTAGGCTATTAAGAGGTAATTCACGTGTGTATATAAAAATGCTGAACATCATTAATAATCAGATATGTGTGAATGAAAAACAACCATGAAACCATTTTTGCTTAGGTTGATAACATCCGGTGTTGGTGAGGTATGGGAAAATAGATTGTCACCATATACTTCTATAAAGAGTAAATTGGTACAACCTTTTCAAAAGGCACTTTGACAGTGTTTAGAACATTTAAAAATTTGCATTCTTGTGATGTATCAGTTCCATTTCTAGGACTTTATCCCTCAGAAATACTTGCCTACTTGAACAAAGGAAGAAGGTGCTATAAATGAGCTGACATGGAGAATGTTCATTGTATATATGTAACTAATGAAAGTCATTGTATATATGTAACTAATGAAAGCAACGTGCTGACCAGTAGATATAGTGTGATCTCATTCTTTGAAAAAAATACGGTGTGAAAGGATATGCCCCAAGTTGTAGACAGTCATTGCCTTTGGAGAGTGGGATTAGAAAGGGGATGGTAGCATGGAGGAGTTCATCAATAGATTCCTATGTTTCTAAACTTTTAAATTTTGAAATAAATTTAAATTCACCAAAATAATAAATCGCTTATTTTTAAGAACAATGAGTATGTAGTGCTGAAAAAAAAGGCAACACGCAAGAATGCTTGTGATAAGAAAATGACATAAATGACGCAAGTGTTAATGGGGTCCCCCTGCCTGGGTAGGCGATGGTCTCCTTGCATGGAGGGCTAGTCCTCTGGATTCCAGGCGAGTGTTCCCAGCCGCCTTTCCTGCTACTCTTCCCAAAGATTTGCCCCAGCCTTCATGCCCTGAAGGCAGGAGTTATATGTAGCAAGAAAATTGCTCAATCCAGAAGTATATTTACCCTAGACTACCTTATATGGTCTTTAAGCATTTAAAAAACATCAGCTTTCACCTTTCCATTTAATAGTTTTATTTCTTGGGTGCAGTGCAAAATACACTTTCATTAGTATTTTCTCAGCATACCCCTTTCCTACTCCACTCTACCCAGAGTAAATGTCTAACCTGGGCGTTCTGGCTTTGACAGTCCAGATCTCGTATTGTCCACCTATGCAGTTAAAAGCTGCACTCAACATATCCGCTTGAGAAATATATTCTCTTTCAGAAGAGAATATAAGACAAGTATATTCTCTTACACTCAAGAAATCTAGCTCATTAATAGAAGCACTTAGAATAAACTATATATGTAAATCTTCCCCTCTCCGTCCCCCTGGATACCCTTAGGAAGATGAGAAAGTCAAGTGTGGAACCACTTTCCTATTCAGACTGGAAGTTCCTGGTTAGATTCCTAATAGCTGGTCCCCTCCATTAGGGGGCCCTGGATTCCTGGAGATGGAAGAATAGAAAAGGGATGAGGGGAATTAAAGGGGGACCCAAAGGACCAGACAGACTTCCCCCAGGACCCGTCCTGTGTCCAGGTGTGTCATAAAGCATCCTGACTTGTTTCTGGGAACATTTCACATGTTTGGTATGATGACATGCTTTAGGAAAGAGATGGGGACAGATACCTAGGCAGCGCTTGCCATATACCACACACTGCCCTGGGTACTTTGATTTATGTTAGATCCTTTAGTCCTGTAAAATAGGTATTATGACAGCCATTTCTTACTGTTTAGATATATTTCATGACTTGAACCCACAGCTGCTCCCATGCCATTTTTTTTTTCCAGTGCTCTATTTTAAGATTCCCACCATTGTGTTTGCTTTGAGGGCTAAGATGGCATTCTGTCTCATAAAACAAGGGAAAATTTTCAAAGCCATATTGGTATCTTCTGAACTGTAGAATTCTGAAAGTCCCACTTCCGAGCCTCAAACATATTCCAAGTGGGTTATAAATGGCTGTAGTTTGGGGGGCTGTGTTATCATAAATCTGGTCGCTAGCATCACGCACAACCACAGCTTTGTCCTGATTACTTATGAAAACCGCGAGGTAGCCCGGCTAACATCAGAGCATTTTAGCCTTGCGATCAGTGGCACGAGGTGTTTTTCTTCTTTTTTTCCAACCTCCTTTCCCACTTTCTGTTTCAGGTGTGTGCGTTTTCCTTCTTTGTGCCTTTTTTTTTATGTTTCTCTGATTCCTTTAAGACCTCTGCAGCTTTTGGCCAGAGTTCTCTGGGTATCAAAGGAACACGGAAAAACCTAGCTCAAGCCTGCCTTATAGGCCCCGAACTTTGCCCAGCTGTCATCCGTGTGGGGCCCTTGCGCTGACATGGCCTTTGTGCGCAGGAGACACAGCCTGCCCAGGCTGACCTGCAGTGGCAGTGAGCGCTGTCTCCTCTGCAGCCCCAAGACGAGCCCCACTGTTACCTGAGACGAGCCCCACATTAACACCATATTTTCCGTTCAGATGGCCTCCCTCTGTCTGCAGCCAGGTTCCTCTTTCACATCCGTGCACAGCTTTTCTCTGAAGCACAGTACAACTCCAGCTTGTCTGTATACTAAGAACAGGGTGACCCTCCTGTGACCGCTTACTCATCTTGTGCGTTGTGTGTTCTTACTCTTGTTTTCACTCACACATTTTCCACAGAGTACACCTGGATTTCTTTGATTCCCCACTACCCGGTTGATTACTTTTGCTGCACACCCACAAGGGGCTGGGTTTGGAACCCTGACCCCATCAAGCCCAGTTTTGCCATCTCTGGGCAGAATGTATTTGTGATAGACTCAGGAGGGAGGGAGGGAGGGAAGGAGGGGGAGAGAGAGAGAGAGAGAGAGAGAAACCCTAAAGGAAAGGGGGACCAGAAGTAACATTTTGATTTGAATTCCTTCAGCTAACACTGGCCACTTGAAGTTTGAATGTGTTGTTGGTGGCAGGTGACCTCAGGACTTTGAAAGGCTTTGTTGTTCTTTTTCCATGATTTACAGTATTCTTGCTAATTCATCCCTTCGTGCTTTAGTTCTTGCTGGTTATAAGAAAGAGAGACCCCCTAAAGTTAGCACTTCAATGGGAGCGGCTTATTGAAAAGATACCACAGGCAACTTGGAGGCAATGATTTGGCACTGGAAGGTCAGAAGTCAGCCTTTGCCCTCAACCCCCAAGGGCTGCAAGGTCTCTGACGCTCTTCTCTGTGCCGCTCACTGGGAAGTCTCAGTTATTTTTCAGGAGGAATTGCTCTGTATATTTGGTGTGTTCATGGGATGGGGTGGGTTCAGGGTCTTCCCGTGCTGCCCTCTTGGACCCATCTTTCCTCGCTGGGGTTGCTTTTCATGCAGATGGCTCAAAACAGCTGACCTGGTCCTGATTCCACTCAGGTGCTCATCCAAGGGCTCAGGTCCAGCCTCCCAGGGCTCCCCTCCCCTCTTGTAACATTGACCCCCTCAGCTTTCCTCTGCTTCTCTGGCCACTTCTGCTTTGTCCCTTCCCTTGCCTGTGCCTTTGCTCTCCCCTGACCCCTCCAGTTGGCAGCTCCTCAGGGCCTGCCCTGAGTCCTCTTCCTTTTCTCTACACTTTCTAACTAGATCTGTGGTTTTCAAACATTTTTTTTTATTATAAATTTTATTGTGGAACAGTGTGTTTTTCTAGGACCCATCAGATCCAAGTCAAGTAGCTGTTTCAATCTAGTTGTGGAGGGCGCAGCTCCATGGCCCATGTGGGACTCGAACCAGCAACCTTGGTGTTATGAGCACTGTGCTTTAACCACCTGAGCTAACTGACCACCCTCAAACATTTTTATGCATGAGAATTACCTGGGAAACTTGCTATAGCAGATTTCTGGGCCTCACTTCCTAGATATTCTAATTCATTAGCTCTAGGATGAGGCTTGGGATGCTGTATCTTAATTCCCAGGTGATGCAGATGCCGTGACAAACACTGGGCAAACTGGGTTTATTCACTTCTGTGACTTGACACCGCTGATTTCCTGATGCAGATGTCCGGCTCTCTCTTGTGAGCTCCAGGTTTACACATTAACATTGAATTTGACTGTGGCTCCTTGAATGTGTCACAGACATCTTAAATTTACTGGTCTTGCACTATTGATCATCTCCTGCCTGGTTTTGTGGGGCCTACCACTTAGGCACTTTGGGGTCCCCGTGAAGGAACAGAACATAGCGTTGTGAATGCAAAGTGAGGTTTAGGGCCACAGAGGCGGTCTGTGCACACAGGCTCAGAGACTTGAACTTCTGTAGCTTCTTCGTCATGCCTCCTCTGCTCCCACACCCTTGCTCCTAATACATTCTCCTCCAGCCGTCCCCACTGGAATACATTCTTACTGCCATCTACTCATCTGTCCAGGCCAGAAACCTAGGAGCCATTTCTCGTCTTCATCCCACATCAGAGCTGTCTCAAGGTCTTGGTTGATTGTCCCATTCTGTCCCCTTCCCCCTGCCCCCGACACACCTTAGCTCAGGCTGCCATCATGCACTGTTACATCAACTTCTGATGGGGTCTCTCTCATGCCACTTTGCTATCTTCCAATCCAATTTCCCAAAGGCAGCCCGATAATTTTTTAGAATTCAGGTGTTCTGACTGACTTATTTCACTTAACATAATAGTCTTTAGGTCCATCCATATCATTGCAAATGGTACGATTTCATTCTTCTTTATAGCGGAGTAATACTCCATTGTGTAAATATGCCACAGTTTCTTAATCCAGTCATCTACTGATGGGCATTTTGGTTGTTTTGACCACTGCACTGTACACCTGAAGCTGAGGTTGTATAATATTGTATACCAACTGTAATTGAATATATAGATAGTCGCGGGATATGGATGATAATCTGGAAGGGAGTCAGAGGAAATGTAATAGATATATATGATATGGGGGGGAGTGGGGGGGCAAATGGGGGATGGGGGTTGTCACTTTGAGGGGTAAAAAGTATAACTATTGCACTGTGTTGTACACCTGAAGCTAATTAAAAATAAATAAATAAACTATAAAAAAAAAAAAGAATTCAGGTGCTCTTTCTGTTTCACCTTGGTGTCAGCCCCGACATACTGATGGAGAAATCCGGCCCACTATGTGCTTTGCTGGTTCAGTAGACTCTCCTAGGTCAGTGAAGCCATCTGGTGGGGCTGAAGCCATCTGGTGGGGCTGTTGACCTGTCTCCTGGGTCCCTCTCTCCGCCTCTCAGCCCTGCCCCTCCCTCCTCACTTTCCTATGAGCTAAGAGTCTTCCCTCCATGACTGTGGTTATTCCCAGTTCCTCCCTCAAACTTACCCAAAGGGTTCAAAGTGTGGAGCAGAACAAGGGACTTTGTATTTGGGGACTTCCACTCCTTAGCTAATATAAATAGTAACACTCAAAAAGAGTTTGCTACGATATGATAATTATCTGCCCCTTTCTTACTGACATAGCAGTTCTTATTGTGGAGTGGCATTTGGAAGGGCTGGGAGAAGGCGGCTGTTTCCACAGCACCCCAGGTCACTGCCTGGCTTGGGAGGCAGTGTTAACCAGGTGGTATTCTGATGTTTCAGAGCAGGAGACATGGAGACTTGGAATGACCTATCTATGGATGCCCAGACCCTGCGAATCTGGGCTCATGTGGCCAAACACACATGAAAATCCCAGGACATCAGTTTAGTGATTTATAAGAAGGCACAGACTGGATGCTGACTTTTTCTAGTTAGCTCATTTCCCTGACGGTTGGGAAGCCTCGAAAAACTGTGACCTGTGTTTCAAGAACTTTGCCACACTGAGTCTATAAATAACCCGGGTCAGATGGGCTTGGATTACAGTCAGTACTTCAGGCAAATAGTCAAAGGAATAACTTTGGCCTTTTCCCTACTTTTAAAAGCACTTTCTTTATATCTTATCTTAGCCTTCTTAGGTCAAGGCCGGGCAGTGGGCATCACTGGGTAAATGATTTGCCGCAAGGAAACGCCAAGCTGTGCATTTCACATGCCTGGGTTGAGCTTCAGACTGTATAGCTTTAAAATATTCTTCTCCTGTAAATATTGTAATCCCATCTGCCAAAACAGATACTTGAAGAGAAAACATTTTTTTTAAAGGAACAAGTGCTTTGTGACCCTGAGGGAGAGACCTCAGCAGTTTGACCCACAGCGGTCGTGGAGAAGTCTAGGATGGATAATGGACAGTGACGGTAGCAGACAGCGAGCTTCAAGCACACGCCTCCATATTTGCCCATTTGATCTTTAGAGCAGATCCATGAAGTATCTGCTTTTTACAGATGAGGAAACTGAGGCACAGAGTGGGTAAATAACTTCCCTTGCAAAGGACAGAATAAGAAATCACACCAGATGGGCATGAAACAACTTCACTGCCTCTCCCATTCACTGTGTCCTCTCTGCTCCTTTTGCGGGGGGACACCCCTACTTAAAACTGAAAAGTCCCTTGTTTGTCAGTTTTTCATATCTGGAATGATGCCACTTTGGGCAGATTTGAACTTGACCCATAGATCACAATTCTTGGGGTTGCTGTTGTCACAAGTAACTGAAATGGCCTCCCCCACGTCAGCTCTTTGCGACACAGGGGACAAACTTTGTGGAAGATTGTTATTTCCAGGGTGTTGCAATGCTTTTTTTAGAGGGGGAATTTATCATTCAGTTTAAATGAGGACCATTTAGTGCTGACTTCTTTTCCCGAATTTACATACCTGTATGCTTTTCTTATCTCAGCCCCAAACTGTTCTCCACATACTTGAAGACTGTTCCGGGTGGATGCCCTGCGTCATCCTAGTTTCTTCCCACCTGAACTCATCTTGTTTGTCTCTTACCCCTAAAAACACGCTCCCACTTTCCAACTTCCTCCTTCTGCCAGTGACACCAGTCTTCTTCCAGTCACACGTCTGGTGAGTCATCTCCCTTTTCACCATTGTGCCGTGTTTCCAAGTTTTTCTCATTTATATGTGTATTTAAATAAACTTGTTGTTTTTTTTTAAGAGCAGTTTTAGGTTCACAGCCAAATCGAGGAAAAGTACTATATACTGCCTCCCCCCCCCATTATCAACCTCAGCATCAGAGTGGTACTTATGTTATTATGATCAATGAACCTATGTTGATTGACATATCATTGTCACCCACAGTCCACACTTTATATCAGGGTTCACTCATGGTGTTGTGTGCTCTATGGGTTTTGACAAATGTATGACATGTGGCCCCCATTATTATATCTCACAGAATAGTTTCACTGCCCCCCAAATCCTCTGCGCTCTGCTCCTCATTATTTTCATGTGTGCTTTGCCAACCTCCCCCACCCCCGCCCACTTCGAGTCCCTGATCTTTTCTGCTGGCTGGTGCATTCCAGCAGCCCCCCGATGTAGCTCACAGCCTGTCATTTCTCTCCCTGTCAATCTATCCTCCACCCTCCACCCAGATGAGTTGTTGTCATAGTGTCAGGCTTCCACTTACCGTACCCCTGCCTTCCAACAGGATAGAGGTTCATATGCCTCCTCTCATTGTTTAGGGACTTCCTCATCCTAGAATGCCCATCGGAGCCTTTCTAGACTTACCCTCCTTGTGATATTCAGCCAACACAGGCCCTCCTCTCCTGGGGGGCCGGACCGCTAGATGTCCTGAAAGTGATACTGCCTCTTCTATTGCCCCAGGCTGGCCCCGTTTTCTCTGCTTGTCCTAATGCAAGCATCAAGGCCTCATCATGCCCTCCATCTTCCTGTAGCCCTGTTATCAGTGTTGTTTCATTTGGCACATGGCATGAACTTTGCACCACGAATGAATGTTTCCTGTCTCTGTCTGGGCAGCTTTAGGTCTTAGAACTCAGGGAGTGTTACTTAACCATTAAAAAAAATACCCCTCATCAGTACCAAACCTACAGCCATCACACAGCAGGCTCTCAGTGATTTCTTATTGAATTGTCCTTCTTGTCTGGTTATTCTTGGCGTGGGGCGGAAGGGGTCCTTCATAGCCACTGACCCTAAAGAGGTCTGTCATGTGAATGCCCTACACTTCTCTCAGTATTGCCTCCTTCCCGAGGATGAGAAAGTCATTTCCATACCTTTGGCCGTCGGTGTTCCCAGGTTCATGGACAGGCAGAGCTCCACCCCCACCTCACACCCCTAAAGCTTTTGAGACATTACTAACTCATTTTATTGGTTGGTAGTCTCCACTAATGGCTATCTGTTTTTTGTTTTGTTTTGTTTTGTTTTTAAAGGAGGGCACAGCTCAAAGTGGCCCATGCGGGGATCGAACTGGCAACGTTGTTATTCAGAGGATGTGCTCTAACCAACTGAGCCACCCAGCCGCCCCATAATGGCTATCTTTTAAGCGTTTATCTCTAAGGAGGTCGCTTGGATGCCTTTTTAGATGTAGGGGGTCCTGTGTGGTGATTAAGAGGGAAGGCTTCCCTGAGGCCAGCTACCTGCGACTGGATCCTGGCGCCTTCACTTCCTAGCTGCACTACCTGGGACCCTGCTTCCCTACTTGTAAAATTAGGGTAATAATACTTGGCTTGTGGAGCTAGCTTGAGGCGTCAATGAGATACTTGATATCACAAGCTCCACACGGTTAACAATCAGTTATTTTTGGTTTGATTGCTATTTTTGATTATTCGTGGTGTAACTTTAACCTTATTCGCTAATCTCATCCTCCACCGTGCAGTGCCATTAGGTCAGGAAGAAAGATAGAAAACAACCAGAGGAAGACGTGTGCCTTCAAGACATCCCGCTCTGGGTTCTTGCTGGCTAAAAGCGTTCTTTACTCACAAGGTGAGTGATTAGCCACGTGTGGGAGGAGGTGGGCTGGTAGAAGAAGCAGGGTGTTGTTCCTATACCACCCTCATGGTTGGGCTGTTAAGAAATTCGATGGTGATACAGAAATGGAGAAAATTAGCTGGGACTAATTCAATGGACCCAATATTTTTCGGGCACTTACTCTGTGCCAGGCACTCTGCGGCCTGCTAGGGTTATGAAGTAAGTATGAATGGACAAAATAAGGCCCCTGGCCTTATAGGACTTTTGAGAGGACAGACAATAAACAAGGAAAAAGATGAATCGATTAAATAATAGAGACTGTGATACATTCTAAGGAGAAAATGAAAGAAGGGAGGCTTCCTGGGGGAGTTGGCTTTAGTGGCTGGTCAGGGAGGTCTCATCAAGGAGGTGTCATTTAAGCCAAGGCCTGCAGGGTGGGAAGGAGCCACCTTGGTAGGCTGGGTGGGGCAGCTGGGAGGGACATCAGAGGGAACAAGAGGCACAAAGGGCCTGAGCCGGGAATTTCAGAACTGACCTGATTAGGGCCACTGGGCACCGTCAGTGGGGACAAAGGGTTGGCTGGAGAACAAAGCAGTGTGGTTTATAGGGATTGTGCAAATACAGTCCCTGGGACAGTGGTTTTCAAAACATTTTCTGTCATCTGTACACTTGAGAGGGCATGTGATGCACTCCTGGGGTGGGCCTGTTGTGGGTGGGTGGGTGATGGTGAAGGCCGGAGTATGTGTGATAGTTTGAAAAGAGCCCTCCGTGATTCGGATATGCCAACCTTTCTTCCCCTTCCCAAATCGAGAAGCACTGCCCTTCACAATCCAGCTACTCAGAAGCCTTGAGATCTGGGAGCATCTACGTCTCTTTGCCAATAAATCTTGCAGGGTTATAGAGGCCCGCCGTAGGAACATGGAATTCTGTCAAGTGTTGAGAACGCTGGTGTGGACATTGGAGATGAGTCACTGTTTGATTGGATCACTGTGTGACCTACTTAAGTAAATACTGTTTTTTTGAATAGAAAAGTTATTATTCACGTTCTTTTGAAGTTATTTAGAAATGACTTTGGAGACGTCCTTTAGAATTTTAATGCATGGGAATGTGGCCCGTTTGTTAAGACAGCAGTGTAGGGGAGAGGAGAGGCCATCTTCTGTCACTCAGGAGTCCCCAGTTTGAGTCTGGAGCACTTGTGGCTTTGGGTGGTCATTTAACCTCTTTGTTGGTGTTCTCGTCTGTGAAATAAAACAAATAAGTGCTGGCTGCCTGCCTTACCCACTGTCATGGGACAGTGCTTTATAAACTGCAGAGTACCAGAAGATAAAAGTTACTTTAAAAAATTTAACTTCTGTTTGCAGATATTATTGCCAGGATGTCATTCATGACCAAAGAAGAGAACTTTTCACTGCTCATCAATGGCTGGTCTCTAGAATAATCCCAAGGAGAATATTTTGAGAAATTTGCAGTAGGAATGGGTGCTCTACAGATGGTGCAAAACTTAGAAGACTTAAGGAAAAGATGGATAAAATTGATTACCTAAAAGCAGTTGGCATAGCAAAAGCCCTGAAAGCAACACAAAAGACACATTACAAACTGGAAAAATGTATTTGCCCTTCATGTTATGTATTAAGGATTAAATTCCCTAATACATAAAGAACTCCTACCCAGGAAAAGAACATAACTCTATAGGAAAACGATTAAAGGATATGAACAAACAATCCATATAAAATAACTTTATGAAAAATTCTTGACCTCACACAGTGTTTAAAATACAGAAGAAATCACACTGAAATATGCTGCATTTCACCTAGCTGGGATTGGCAGAAAAACAATTTTGAACATCGCCCATGTTAGGGAGGATGTGGGAAAAGGCAGCTCAGCCATTAATGAGTGGGTGTTTATTAGTTCCCTGCAGAAAGCACCTCGCCAGTGCCTGTCAGAATTAATAGTCAACATGGTCTCGCTTGACTCAGAAATTCCACTTACAGAAATTTATCCTTCAGATAAATTCACAGGTGTTTGCCGAACAATGTTTTTAATAGCAACGGAGCGTCTGTCAGTGGGGGCCGGTGAAATGGATTACACCGGATCTGCACCGTGGACTAGTACGCAGCCATAGAAGGAGAATGAGGATGCCCTGTGGACAGCTGTGGAGCCATCTACATTTTTAAGTAAGGAGTGGGGTGTAGAAAGGACTGTGTATGATACCACCGTTTACAGAAAAGGATGGGGGCAGATCATAAGTGTGTGTATATATTTACAAATGCATAAAATATATCTGGAAGAATAAAAAAATGACTAGGAGGTAGGAGAAAGAAGGGTTTTGTATTTTATACCCTTTTGTATTATTTTACTCTGAAATATATGCTGAACTTATAAAATGAATGAAAATAAAATACAAAACTAAAAATAGGAGATAAAACAGTAGTTGAGGTAGCATTTTGTTTGATTCCCAGATTATTAGACATCTTTATGTGTCCAACATGTAGTAGCACTGTCACAATGTAAGGCTACTGAACCGGGGACAGTCTCCTTCAAAGAGCTCTTGGTCAATTTGGGGACACAAGACTAATGATGTATGTGACCATCAGAAGCCAGTGGAAAGACCTATAATTAAACATTCAGAGGCCAGTGCTCAGAACCATTGTGGGAATTCAATTCCATACTTGTCAGGGGCCACTGTGTTCAAGGTTTATATACAAACATTGTGGTGGGTAGGAAAGTGGCCCCCACAGGCGTCCATATCCCCAGAGCCTGTGGATCTTTTCTTACACGGTAAAAGGGACTGTGCAGATGGGCTTAAGGGCCTTGTGATGGGGAGACGATCCTCAGTTGCCTGGCTGGGCCCAATGTGGTCCCACGAGACCTTAAAAAGCAGAGAACCTTTCCTGACTTTGTCACAGGGAGATGTGACCACAGAAGAAGGGGCCAGAGAGGGTGTGTGGCTGGCTTTGGAGATGGAGAAAGAGATGGGTGCGTTCCGTGAGCCAAGGATGCAGGCAGCCTCCGGAAGCTGGCAGAGGCAAGGGAACAGGTTCTCCCCTGGAGCCTCCAGACAGAACAGCCTGCAGATGCCTTCATTTCAGCCTAGAGAGATCTGTGGTGGATTTCTGACCTACAGAACTGTAAGAGAATACGTTTGTTTTAAGCCACTAAGTCGATGGCTATTTGTTACAGCAGCAATAGGAAACGAACACAAAGATGACACAGAAATAACCCTGAAGCCTTGCTCTCAGTGGCTTTCTAATCGAGGAGGGGAGAGACCACAAGAACCTAGCTAGTCATCACGCCAAGCGAATGTGGAAAGTGGCATGGAGACTTATTTGCAAGGACCTGTCCATGCCTTGCTCAGGGAAGGAGTGGGGAGGCGGCGGCAATCTTGAGTTGTGCTGTGAGGAGGACTCTGGGCTGACCGTGCGCTTGAACCGTGGCTCTGCCTTTTACTAGCTACGGGCCATGAGAAAGTCATTTACTCTCTCTGTGCCTCAGTTTTCTAATCTGTAAAGTGGGGGTTTAGTAATGTCTCCTCTAACGGCTGTTGTGCAGAGTAAGTGAGTTATTGTGTGTAAAGTGATGGGAATAGTTCCTGGCCATGCTAAGGGTTGTGGAAGTGTTGTTGTTGATATTTTGCCCTGATGGATGGGTAAGGCAGAGGTAGGCAGAGAGGGGTGGTGGAGCACAGGGGGACAGTAGGCCTACTGCCAGGGAGAGGAAGAGGGGTCTGTCCCTGGAGGTCAGGGGTACGCGGAGGCGGGGGACAGAAAATGAGGCCATTTGGGAACATGGAGCCTGGTGACGGTGCCTTGGAAGCTGGACTGAAGCGTGTTCACCTAGAGCCCCCCAGCATTCAGCGGGCAGGGTGACAATGAGCACAGTGAGAGCGCTGATTAGTTTTCTTTTAAGTGGGGAGGTGGGTTTAGTTTCTGGGCCCTGGTTCCAGAATCTTCTTCCCAGTCTTCTTCTCTTCTTGACCTCCTCGGCCTGAGCGGCCTCACCTCTAACCAAGGCGATTGCTCCCCATCCCTGCTCTGTGTTTCCTTGCCACCCTGCAGGGAGGTTTGGACTCAAGGGCTACCACCCAGTGCCTTATCAGTACTAGGCTACGGGGCTCAGTGTCTCTAGAGAGAGAACGCCGGTATCTAGAGCTGGCTGTCATGTGTGAACACTCGTAAGTACCTGCTCTCCAAAGTCTGATTTCTGCCTCTCCGTGACCTCACAGAATGAGGAGCAGGAATCCCCATTGTGGGGCTCTGCAGAGGCCCATGGGTGGCCCAGGCCAGCTGTTGTGTTTTGGAAGCCAGCTCCCTCCCGGCCTTGGCCGTTTGTGGCCTGTAGAACGTAGAGCTGGTTCCTGGGCAGAGGCCACCAGCATTTACGGGGTCCTTGGAGAGAACGACCCTGAGGTGGGGACGTTCGGCTGAAATGGGAGTCCGGGTTTTCCAGCCTGGCGGCCCCCCCCCGTGTGTTTTCCGTCTGGCTTTTGGAAACCCCCTTCCCTCAGAGCTGCTCAGGTCCCTCTTGCTGACTCTGGGATACCCAGGGCCTCTCAGGGATCTGTCCCTGACATTGGGACCCCCGGCCAGGTGTCCTTCCCCTAAGAGCTTGATGCCCCTGTCTCTTCTCACCCATCTACCCCTCCTCTTACTTCTGCTTTTACCCCCTAAAACATTAGATGATAGAGTCTTCAGTCTTTCAAGGCCTCTTCTTTGGTACATTGTCTAATAAATGAAATTATGCAAAGAGACAGGTAGCCAACAGTGAGTGGATTTATTATGGTCATATGAAGAAACGCCCTGGCCTGTTTGTCCTTGGGTAAATCTTTACCTCCATTAAGTGTCTCTTCTCATCTGACAAATGGGACCATAATACTTTGCCCACATGAGAGGCTTGTTGTGAATAAGATGTCACTCATTCATCCACCCGTCCGTCCGTCTGTCCATCCATCCACCTACTCTCCCATCCACCCACCCACCCATTTATTCCTCCCTTCCTCCCTCCATTACATAATCAGTGAGTACCTACATAATGGTAGGTACCGTGCCACGCAATCAGTAAAAATTAGTGGTAAAACAGACACAGTGCCTGCCCTGCTTATGGGGAGACAGATAACGAGAAACAAAAGCAGATGTGATGGCAGCTTACGGGTCCATGGTGATGTCTGCGACAGGGCTGAGTTGTGATTTTACATGGTGGCCTTTGGTTTCGCAGGACAAAGTCCTCCCATGGCCAGTGGCCTTGGCTCACAGTCTCCGTGGGGCTGGCGCTGGGTGGGAAACACCTGAGAGAGCACTTTGCTCTTCTGTTCCTGTCATCACGCGGCGGAGGTCCTCTTTCCTCTGCCAGGACTCACAGCTGGCACCTGTGCCTGGTCTTGGCCTTCAGTGCCTTCTCAGAATGAAACCGGGGGGAGTGACCCTCCTGACAGGTGAGCGTGGCGCCCAGGTGTTCTCCCTGGACGGGGGTGGGGGGCTATCTCCCAGGCCTGTGCATAGGAAGTGGGAGAGGAACTCGGCTTTTGCACCTGATGACAGAAGCTTTGGTACCGCTGACTTCATTACAGGAGAAGTGACTGCAGATGTAGGACGATTGTGATGCAGAGATTGGGGTTGCTTGAGATTACACTCTGAGGCAACCCAAGCTGCCAGTAGCCATGTGTAGGTCAGGCTATTGATTTATTTCATTCAAAGAAGGCCACATGGAATTCTTTTGTTTTTCCCCCCCAAAGATAATATCTGTGGCAGGTAGTGGAACACAGATAAATTATTTTATTTTTAAAAAATTTTTATTGGATAACTCTGATTTGTCCAGGATCGATCAGCTCCAAGTCAAGTTGTAGGGTGTAGCTCAGCTCCAAGTCCAGTCGCCGTTTTCAATCTAGTTGGGGGGGGCAGGGCACAGCCCACCATCCCAGGCAGGAATTGAACCAGCAACCTTGTTGTTAAGAGCATGTGTTGTAACCAACTGAGCCATCTAGCCACCCACCAGCAGCTCAATGGCAGCTCAGCTCAAGTCGTTGCCTTCAATCTAGATGTGGAGGGCGCAGCTCAGTGACCCATGTGGGAATCAAACCAGCATCCTTGTTGCTCAGATCACATGCTCTAACCAACTGAGCGGCCCAGCTGCTCCCACACATAATTCTTAAAACCTTCCCATCAGACTCATGCAAGGCCCTTGAGATCACAACTGGGGCTTAACTCCCCTTCCTCCCCCTTTGCCATTTTATAGCAGAGGAAGCGGAGAGCTTCATGAATCCCTACCCTCAGGTGGTAGCTGACATGCGAACAGAACTTCTTTTCTTCTTTTATACATTGTGCTGCATCTCTCAGGAAAGAACTGGGTATTTAGGTGTGTGTGTGTGTGTGTGTGTGTGTGTGTGTGTGTGTGTGTGTAGAAGAGACGTCTGTGTTTGCACTGTTTTTGGGGTCGTAGAATTTCTCTCAGTCCTCCCTATAGTACTAACTCGAAAACCACCTAGCAGGCACCCGATTTTTAAAAATAATTATTTTATTGTAGTAAGAACACTTAACATGAGATCTACCCTCCTAATAACTTTTTAAGTGTACAATACAGTATTGTTACCTATGGGTACACTGTTGTACAACAGATCTCTGGAATTTATTCATCAAGTGGATACTTGATCTTAGAACCGAGCAACTGAACTCCTTCCTTCCCAAGGCTGTTGTTTCAGTCATCTGAAGCACTTTTCTTGGTTAAGAGGTTGCTTAACTGGGCTTTTCACTATTGTTTTACTACCCTGGGAGAACCTGCTATGTCTGTGGCTCTCTGAAAAGAATATTCAAAGGAATTATATCCCTGTAAAGACTGCATGTTAAAAAAAGGATTAAATGGTTTAGGCCTCACGTGATTTGGGGCTCTGCCAAACCAATGTGACTAAGTTTGTTTTTTTTCCTGAACATTCATGTAACAAAACCCCACCTCCTGCTTGTCCCCTCTTAAAGCTCATTGTTCACTTGTGGTATAGAAATAAAAAGTATTGTGAAACTGAAGCTGTCATCAGACTGATAATCAAATCTTGAGCCCTCGAGAACCTGAGTTTTCGCCAGGTAGCAAATGTCATTTTCTTTTGAAAAGTGATTCCTTTTTTTGTCTTGTTTGACTAAAATAGCTTTCTATGGATGTGTTCTCTAAGTACAGTCAGTCCATTCTTGTGAAGGACGTAATGCCTCTAGTAGTTTAATATTTTTATATTACGAATGCATATACTATGGGATGGGTGCTGTATGACTTGCTTAAAATACGTTTCTCTCAAACCCTCGCACTTTTCCTTGTGACAGTGACATGGAAAGAAGTGCCGAGATTTACCAACTGTTTTGGTTGTGTGGAGTTTTCTTTGTTTCAATTTACTTTCAGTTTCATAGTTGAGTGTTAAGGAAATAGCCTGTGAATGGCATGTGATTCTTCTGCTTAAAGTATTTTAAGAAAAAAGATATTCGAGATTAAAAAAGAAATCAGATTAAAATAGTAGGAAAAATGAAACAGAAATAAGTCATATATATAAAGTGGAAAGAGTCAAGCAAAATGAGTCAGAAAAATGATTTATTATTAATACTATATTTGTTGGATTAATGAAGAGTCCATCCCTGGTACTGCCCTCCTTCAAACGGGGAGATGCTGGATGTCTCCCCACTGTGAGGTTTTGTATGGGGGGAGCCTTTTTCAGGTCTGAAGAAGACCTTAGCCTCAGCATTTTCTTACCCCCCAGAGTGGGTGACTGCTCACCACTGTTTTTCCCCATTTCTTCTTCATTCAGTCTGTAAATGTGTAGGGAGAACCCATTATGTGCCTGGCACTATGACAGAGTCCAGAGATCCTAAATAAACAAGAACAGTGAGGACCTTTGCCATCCCTGAGCTTACAGTTGGGTGGGGAGAGAGATGTTACTTTTTACATGAATAAGGGTAAAAATATCCCTGGGATCAGAGCTCCAGAGGAAGACAATGGTGCAAGGGAAGTGTTACTAGGGGGATTTGACTTTGCTGGAGGGAGTTAGGACAAGCTCCCCTGGGTTAGTGAGATTGGAACTGAGATCTGGAAAGTGAGTCCTGGTTAACTAGATGGATTTGAATCCCAAGCATTGGCCTTGGGCAAGTGGGTGACTTTGTGGTGGTGACTTGAGCAAGTTCCTTCACCTCTCTAAGCCTTCGTGTCTTCATCTGTAAAATGGATGGTTGTGAGAATTAAACGAGCCGATGCACATAGTATATATATATTCAGTACAGTGCCAGCACACAGTAGGCACTCGTAAAATGGTAGCCGTTTTTACTACTATTTGTGTTTTCTGTTCATTTTACTGGAAACATTGAAAAGATGCCTGCTTGAATCTTTCCTTATCCAGGTTTGCAAGAAGCACTAAATACTTGAAAATAGCTCTCTTGGAGAATGAAAAGGAGATTTCATGATGATCTTCAATTTACCATTTGTCCTCAGCATCTAAGATGTGGGAAAGGCTCTTATAGAGGCATTGGTTTGAACTCACATTCAGAATGGGCCTGCCGTGGAAGCATTTTTAATATACTAGGACTTTAAGACACAAACATCATTAGATCCCATCTCCACCATTCTCATGGCAGTCAATCATACACAGCTAGGCTAATGCGTATGTTAGTCCCCATACATATTCTGTTTGCCCAGGGATTGTGTTTGTAGTTACGCATGGATATTTCTTGTAGCTAAAATGTGCATCTTTTGAATCTTGCTTTTCTCTCTCTCTGATCTGTAGAGCTAGCTCTAGCTATACACGTATATGCAAACGTCCAAGCCAACCTTTTACTGGAGTAATACAATTTTTTGCACCTTTCATTGTTCTTACATTTTGAAGAGAAAGGTGACAAGAATTCCACTGATGGTCATACTTAAATTGTATTGCACGCTTGCTAAGTGCTTTAAGTACATTATCTGATTTAATCCTCATAGTAATCCTATGAAGCATAGACCTGTTAAGAACCCTTTTTCCCCCCTATAAGAAAATGGAGTCTCAGAGAGGTTAATTAAGTTGTCCAAGGTCACACAGCCATGAGTGACATAGTTAGGATTTGAACCCAGATATGAATGGCTCCCAACACTTCAATGCTGCCTTTCAAGCTAGTTATTGAAGATTATCAAACCTGTGTGCGAGAAAGGGAGGTAAGTGTCAGAAGACTTATTATACTTTTATGGTCATGAGAAAGACTAAGGAGAAACATCAGTGGCCTCTGTAGAGCCTGGGGAAGATTCTTGAATTTCAGTTTATTTACTGAATCAGTATAAGTGGTATTATTATAGCAGTGTCTTTCTGGATTATTTTCCTGATTGTTATAAACCTTGGTTTTACAGTACAGACTTTAAGGAGCACTAGTGTTGATAAGAGAAAAATTCTGAACTGTCCTAAAATAAATTACAGCAGGCGGGAGCGTGGCAAGAGGCAACAAGGAAGGTTAGTGCGTTAACAGCTGCATCAGAAACCAACAAAAAGACTGCTCCCATTCCTGCGTGTATGTTGATACTCAGAATCAACTTCCAGGCAGCTATGTCAGCTCTTACTCAAAAGGGGTAGCTGATCATCAGACTCTACAGTGTCCTACTTACCATGAACATTCCCGATTGCTGCCCACAACCAATCCAAAAGCAGAAAAGCACTCCTTCCTCAGGGACTGTGCACCTATTCCAGAAGCTTCTCCGCTTCACCTCTTCCCACCCACCCTTACCACCCTTATCTATAGTCAATGTCAATTCTTTCAAAACAGCTTGTGTCTTTCTAACCCAAACCCATTGTGCAAGGAGCCCCGTCAGCCCCAGGACAGGGGATGTGTTGGTCTTCTCCATCTCGCCCTGCTGCTGCTGGCTTAGACGCATAGCCCAGGACCTGGCCCTTTTTCTGGCTGACATATATGGCTCAGCACACCCTGTCTTTCAGAAAAGCTTTTGTCCTGGAAAGTGCCTGTTTAAGAGTGTATCAACCCCAAATTAAATATGCTTATGAGTGTTACAAGTTCATTACTTAAAATAATATCTTCACTTCTTCCTCATTCTTCCCATTTCTGTACCTCAATTCCTGTGTTCAAAGCTTCACCATCTTCAGGTCAACTATTATTTGTTGCCTTAACTCTCTGTGGGAACTGCTTCAAATCCATTGGGAGCCAAGTCCTGTATTCAGACATGGGTTTAGACGATATGGGTGGAGTTGGAAAGATGGATCAATGAGACCTTTGGCCAATGAAGCTGTTGGCTGTCAGTGCCTGGCACCACCGCGGACTTACGGGGAGCCCACTGGGCTGGGCTGAGCCCACGTCTAAGCCCCCTGGATTTGCTCTGCAACTCTTGTATTTCTGCTAATGCAAATCCTGCTTCAAAACTTAAATGTTGTTTTTGACTGATTAGAGCTGAATAAAAATGCAACATGGTATGTCAGCTAAGGGAGGCAGAAATGTCCAACTGCTGGAGAGAGGAAGTGGAGCGTTCACCTGTCCAAGCCTTGTTTCCTTTCCTAGTAATTGGTTTTTCCTGATTCAGCAAAAGAGGAATACAGATGACTGGGGGGGTCTTGTGTGTGTCTTATGTTTATATAGGTTTTATGTATTTACATATTTTATCTATGTTTTCAAATCACAAACGTAAGATTTAAAAAAATAAAAATTGTTAACCATCCAGGAGTAGATAAAGTAAAAAAATAAAAAAATAAAAGGAAGCTCCTCCCATCTCCACCCCAATTGCATTCACTTTGACACATATCCTCCTGGAATCTTTTTCAATGCATCTCAAAGCAAATAAGTGTATACACATATACGTACGCACTTAAACAGTGGAAGCACACTCATCTTCTGCAATTTGTCGTTTCCACTTTGTGCATGATAGGCATCCTCCCATCTCAGCACTTACAGATGTTCCTCTTTCTTTTTTTAACAACTACAATGTATTCCGCAAGTGCGTCTTACTTTATTTAGTCAGTCCCTTACTAATAGATATTCAGGTTGTCTCAGCTTTTTCAGTTATAAGCTCGGCACAGCGGCAGTGAACAGCCTTATACTGTGGCTTTGGCCCTGGGTGCTAATCTTTCACAAGGATCTTGTTCTAGAAGTGGGGGTGCTGGGTGGAAGTGTGTGTGAGCTCTAGACTTTGGAGCCCATACCCCTGTCTTCCGGTCAGGGGCAGAATGTGAACACTGGCCTGACTCAGATGGAATCATGTCTTCTGTGCCATGTGCCTGGATAGAGCCAGTTAGTGGACACGCTGATTCTCCCAGCTGTCTCGCCCCATTCAAATTTATACAGGTAACGATTTTAAATCCTGACCTTTGCTTCAATCCAGATGTCTTCCTAGAGAACTCATCAAGTCTGCTCCTTGAATAAAGCCATCCTGGGTTTTCTTTCCCACCTGCCAATCCTCTGCACTAAACAAATAGAAAAACATCCCATGTTCATAGATCAGACAAGGTTTAACATTGTTCAGATGGCAATTCTCTCCAAACTGATCTACAGATTCAATGCACTCTCTATCAGAATCCCAGCTGATTTCTTTGTACAAACTAACAAGCTGATTCTATAATTCCTATCTAATTTCAAGTGACCCAGAATAGCCAAAACAATCCCGAAAAGGAAGAACAAAGTAAGAGGGCTCACTTCCTGATTTCAAAACTTACTACAAAGCAACAGTACCTAATGCAGTGCAAATAACACAAGGATAAACAAATAGATCAATAAAATAGAATTGAAAGAGTCCAGAAATAAATCCATGCCTCTATGATCAACTGATTTTCAACAAGAGCGCTAAAACCATTCAATGGGAAAAGAACTCTTTTCAATAAACATTGCTGGGACAAGTGGATAGCCACATCCTTTCAACGATGTTTTGTGGTTTTCAGAGCATATGTTTGACACTTATTTTGTTAAATTGAATCCTAGGTATTTTATTCTTTTGATGCCATCCTTCAGGTAGTATTTTGATGGGAAGTCATGGTAGTACTTATGCAGAGTTCTACTAGGTGAAGGGTAGTGTGAATGGAGCTTTGGAAAAACATCTTTCCAATCATTGGCAGGAGAGAAGAGGGGGGCGTTTACTGCTGTCCTTTAGGAGGCTGTGTCTTCAGGTCTGTCATGATCCTGTGACAGGGCCACTGAGGGACACATCAGCCTGCCAAGAACTCCATACACCCAAGTACCAGTGGTTTTGCTTCTTTCCCATTCTAATCAGAACTCCGTGTGGTGGTGAGCTTGGGGGAGGGGAGTGAGTAGTTGAACATAGATTGCTGTTAGGTGACTAGGAATGTAATTATATTGGTCTAATGCACACTAGTATTTACATTACTAATATCCTTCCCCCAACTTCTGGGGTTTACCTGCTTTTCTGAAAGAGGAAAAGGCGTAGCCCAGATGAATCACTAGTTGGGAGAAGCTTAGTAGCATAAAAAAGGAAGTAGACTGGGAAGAGTGGGAAATATTTTCAGATTTGTCAGGGAGGTTAGGACTGTTTTGAGGAGAGAGGCTACCACAACACAAGTTAGAAAGTCCAGTATTACCTGCCGGGCTGGTCTAGTGGTTAGCTCCTCTCTCCTACATCGGTGTGTTGTGGTTTATTTCCCTCAGTTCTGTTGATTCTATCATGTTTTGCACCCTCCCCCAAACCCCGTGGCTATCCTTGGTGTGTGTACGAAGGGAGTTGGAGGCCAGGTTCAGCACACACGTGCCTGTGTGTCCAGAATGTCTATAAGCCTCAGGTAGCCCTTTGTCTCAGTGCCACCAAAATGTGTTGTGAGGTTGAAATTCTATAGTGTATTTGTTTCTTGTTTCTGGATTTGAAACACTAAATTTGACCTAGCATCATATTCATAATGCAACGCGTTATGAGATTATGTTGTAGAGATTAGCACGCTCGTGGCTCCATTCTTTTATGTGCTATGAACCAGTATTTTTTTAGACTGCTAATCCTTTCTCATACAGTAATACCTTGGTTTGCGAGCATAATTTGTTTCGGAAACGAACTACTCATATTGCAAGTCATTGCTCGTTTACCACGTTAAAATGTATTAGAAATGTTTGCTTGTCTTGCAGAACACTCGCAAACCCAGTTACTCACAATCCAAGGTTTTACTGTATATGTTTTTTCTTTTGTGATAAATGCTGGAAAACCTTAAGTGGTAATTTTGTCTTTCCAACTTTAACTGAATTTCAGGAATCCGCTTGCTTTTCCATTTTGGTTGGCCTTTTTCAAGTTCTGAGCTCAGACCAAGAGAGAGGCACCTGGGTCTGGTTTTCAGAGGCTCTGCACACACCCCGCTGGTCCTCGAAAGTGCCTGGCTGCCCCATGTCAGTCCAGTTCTCGTGTTTTCGTGCAGCTCTTATTTTTTTTTCTTTTCAGTTGAGCACTTTCGATTATACCCACCAAATACTGCCAAGTCTCGCAGTATTTCCTAGCCAGTGCCCACCCCTTCCTTCTCTCCATGCCAGGCCATGCCCCAGGCACCTGACTAATCTGTAGATTGGCGTCCCTGAAGTCCAGTGCCCATCACTGATGCTGTCACTTGTGTTTGCGGGGGAGGTCCCCCCTGCCCCAGGTGACACAAAGCAGGGCTCATTGTAGAGCTGCCCCTCCAGCAGGACCCTACCCAAGAGTTTCCCCCCTTAGAGGAGATTTGGGGGGGCCATGTCCTCCCCCACCCCCCGCCCCCACCTGCCCAGTGCAGTGCAAAGGACGTAGAGTGTTCCAAGAACAAGTCTGGGAACAACTGGCACTGCATTAACATTTGAATTTAAAATAACCTTGCTGATGGCATATCCTTATGAGGTGAAAGTAAGAAGTCAGTGATTTTTTATTTAAATAGAAAAATTGTTGAACATCGTAGGAGGAAATGAAACAAACACAAAGTGAAATTAACTTAGCTGTTTTTTTTGTTTGTTTTTGGAGGGAGGAATAATAAAAGTGATCGAATACATTAAGTTTTACTTTCTTTTAAAAAGGATGCTTTTCTAACTTTAAAAGTAACAAATGCATTGTAAACTTCTGGAAAAATACAGAAAAGAAGGAATCCATCAGAACCCCATCATACAGAAATGACTACTGTTAACTTATCATATGTAGGCTCCAGTTCTTAAATAAGTAAAGAAATAAAAACATACTTCTTGAATAATCCCTATCATTTAATATTGTTCTGTAACATAATTTGCAGCAGCTACAAGGTGTTCTATTATGCAGCTCTGCCATAATAATTTTTTGTAATCCACTACTTACTAACATTCAGGTTTCCGTTTATTTAATTTTTTTTTTTTTTTGAAATGCTACACGGTGGACATTCTTTCATATAACATTTTTTGGCATATGTCTGACTGATTTTTTGAGGTTGAGTTCCCAGGTTTGGAGAAATTGAGTCAAAGAAAAGAAGCAATTTAAAAATGTCTTGAAACATATGGCCAAATTGTCTTTCAGAAATACTGAAATAGCTCACCTTGGTACCAGCAGTATTCAGTCCTATTTCTCATGATCCTTGCCAGCCATGGGTGTTATCATTAAAGAAATTCTAATTTAATAGAAAAATATACGGTACCTTATTTTTATTTACACCCCTGTTTACAGGAAGGTTAAACATTTAAAATAGATTATTGATTTTTTTCTCAAAAGCTTTTTTTTTTTTTTTTTTAATGAGGGCAGTGTCACTGGCCCTCATGTGTGGGACCGAACCGGGGCCACTGGCGTCCCAAGCCAGTACCTAACCACCGCGCCACTTGGCCGGCCCCTAAAAGCTTTTCTTTTTAATTGTGGTAAGAGACATATAAAGGTTACCATCTTGCCCATCGTAAGTGTACAGTTGAATAGTGTCAAGTATATTCACATTGTTGTGTAACAGATTTTCAGACCTTCTTCATTTGTCAAAGCTGAAACTCTGTCCCCATGAAACAAGAGCTCTCCATTTCCCCTCCCCCAGCCCCTGGCAACCACCATCCTACTTTCTGTTTCTATGAATTTGACTACTTTAGAAACCTCCTAAAAGTAAGTAGAGTCATAAAGTATTTGTATTTTGTGACTGCTTTATTTCGTTTAGCATAATGTCAAGGTTCATCCATGTTGTAGCATGTGTCAGAATTTCCTTCCTTTTCAACGCTGAATAATCTTCCTTTGTGTGTATATCACATTTTATTTATCCCTTCATTTGTCTGTAGATACTTGGGTTGCTCCTTCCTCTTTGCTGTTGTGAATCGTGCTGCTCGGAACATGGGTGGGCTAATATCTCTTTGAGATCCTGCTTTCAGTTCTTTTGGATAGGTACCCAGAAGTGAAATTACTGGATTAGATGATAGTTTCATTTTTAATTTTTTGAGGAACCTCCATACTGTTTTTCACAGCTGCTGCATCGTTTTACTTTCCCACCAGCACAAAGGTTCCAGTTTCTCCATGTCCTCATCAGTACTTGTCTTCTGTTTTCTTGTTGTTGTTGTTAATAGTAGTTGTTGTAACTAGCTCATTGTGGTTTTGATTTGCATTTCCCTAATGATTACTGATATTGAATATCTTTTCATATGCTTTTTGGCCATTTGTATATTACCTTTAGAGAAATGTCTATTCAAGTCCTTTGCCCATTTTTAAGTCAGATGTTTTTTTGTTGTTGTTGAGTTTGACCTTTATTGTTTTTGTTTTGTGAATTGATTATTGATAACCTTTGCTCACTTTTCTATAGGGATATGCTTTGGTATGGATTTATGAGAGTTTTTCATAAATTAAGAAATATTAATCCTTTGTCATACATTATAAATATTATGACACTTATCTTTAAACCCCTTTTGATAGACACAGCAGGTTTAAATTTTCATATGGTTATGTCTGTCACTATTTTCTGAAACATTTTTTTTTTAAATCTTTTTTTCTTTTTTTGAGGGCAGTGTCACTGGCCCTCATATGTGGGACCCGAACCAGGGCTGCTGGCTTCTGAAGCCAGCGCTTAACCACTGTGCTACTTGGCCGGCCCTCACAAGCATTTTTATTGTTGTTATGTTTATATGAGGGTGGGGTGGTGTTTACTAATCATAGTACTAGGACCAGTTCCTCTGAGTGTCCCAGAGGACCCATTGTGGCCTTCAGTGCCCCAGGGCATTTCACAGGGGAGCACAATGACCACGACAAAACTTCCTGGCATGGGCAGCCTTTCCCCTGCTAGGCAGTGAGCCGGTGAGATATAGGTGTGGACAACACACAGCTCCCGCCTCTGTGCATGCTGGAGGAGCCCCGGGCATATAACTGGATGCAGACAGGAGGAGGTTGTCCTCTTGAAGGGTGGGTGATAAGCCTCTGACAACCCCACATCAGCACAGCTCCTGGGAACCCTGGAAGGAGGCACCCCTTCTCTCCTCACCTTCTTAGGTACCCCTGAGATTGACCCAGGCTATTCAGCCAACCTCCCTCTTAAGTGCTCACTGGGGTTCCTACCTCACACCTTTTCCCCACTCTATACCAAGGCTTTTATAAAATAGCCCTCTCTGGAGGCAGAATGGTAATAGGAAAGGAACCTGTTCACCGATGCCTTCCCCTAAGCAGTTGTCCCAGCCAGAGTGGAGTCTCTTCAACATTAACAAGGTAATGTGCTGGGCCGACCGAGTGGTGCGGTGGTTAAGCGCTGGCTTGGGAAGCCAGCGGCCCCGGTTCGGGTCCCACATATGTGGGCCAGTGACACTGCCCTCAAAAACAAAAACAAAAAAACAACAACAACAACAAAAACAAGGTAATGTGCTGTGTTGATGCATTGGAGGAAGCAGTGTCAAAGCAAGGTAGTGGAACATGGAGCGAAATGACAGAAAGATGGTATTTTTGTGTGTTTTTTTTTTTAGTTATTTGCTTCCTCCACACCCAGCTTACAGGCCTGTCCCCAGTGTCAAGGCCCCAGCCCTTGGAACCAGGCCCCGCCTCCGTTAGAAGGTTGACTACTCCTTCTAACACAGCAAAGATACAAAAGTAGTTTCCTTATAAAAATACACTTGTCTCCCCTTATCTTAGAAAGGCCTTGGCCACCATAAGGTTAGTGATGAATCCACCAACACTTTCTTCTAGGAGATTTCTCTTGGCTTTTATGTTGGAAATGCAGAAATACATGTCTGTTTGGTTTATGAAATTCTGTGTTGTTACTGTGGGACAATAACTAAATTTTTGATAAAACCAGTTTCAGTCTGTTTAAGATGTCCTTGTGGCTTTGACGTAAATTCAAATCTCTTTTCATGATTAATAATCAGCCTTTGACAGGGGATGGTAGGAAAACCCGAAACTATGCTACTTAACACCCCTCTCCTTCAATTTCATTTTAAAGGGTGATATAAACCATACCTGTTATTTCTGATTTCAGCTTTGGAAAAGTATGTAATCCTTTCTCACTCCACCCACTGTTGTAGTCTACAACCTCTCTGTCAGTAGTTTGCTTGTCAGAGAGGACACCACCTATAGGTATACAGATCAAGTTTAGCATTACGAAAGGTCTTTTCTTGTTAGAATCTAAGAAAGGGCTTTATTAAGGGATAGAATTGAAAGCACAGTACTTCCTTGCTCCATAGGTACGGTCTGCGAACTACCGCCACCTGTATTTGTAGATAAAGTTTTACTGGAACACAGCCATGTTCATTTGGCTCCTTATCATCTGCGGGCGCTTTCTCACTACAAATTGCAGACTCGAAGAGTCGCAACAGAGACTGTGACCTGCAGAGACTCAAATATCTGCCACCTGGCCCTTTATAGAAAAAAATTTGCCAACCCCTGCTTTACAGAATTCTAACTTTGTTTCACAGATATTTTGTATGTTATAGGGAAAATTTTCCAAGGTGAGAAATGGAGGCAGTTTTCTCTTGACGTTGCTGGTTTGGGCAAATCCTACTCTCAAGGCAGTGATAGAGTTGTGAAGGCATGCATTGAGGCTCTTGGATGAGTCTCCGTAGCGGCCATGGTTTCCAAAGCAGGGACAGTTCCTGTATGTGTCACCTGTGGGAACTCAACTCGGACTTACTCGGACTTGCACGACAGGTTTGAGAAATCATCCCTGTCATTTGGAATGGTTGTGAGATTTGCTAATTCTGGTTAGGAAGGTAAATGGGAGGGAGAGTGGATTGCAGTGGGTGGCCATCCAGGTGTGCTGTGGGTGGCGGTGGAGACATAAAATGCTCCAAGGACAGCCTTGTTGAGAATCCCCTGGGGGCAGGTTTTCCTACTTGTTGGCATAAAAGCCTTTCGGTGAGGCAAAAACTGTCCCAGACACATAGGCTGGGCTGGAAAATATGAAAATCTAAACAAATCTAAAACTTGACAACCCACCAGGTGGGTGTTGTTTTGTTCAGGGGGCAATTTCTGATTAGCAGCTTCGGTTTGTCAAATTATAGACAACCGATCTTTTACCTCAAACCATACCGTTGTGCTCTCATTTCATTTCCTCCTCCCCATCAGTAAATGCCCTGGCAAGGTCCAGTGCCAGGCAGCATTTCATGTTGTGTTACAAAGGTAGCAGTCACACATTTAAATCTGCTGTTTATTTTACGTGAAATAAAAAAATCTCCTATAAATTATTAGAGTCACTATTTCTTCTGATAGAATTAGGGTGTTTAATTTCTTTTAAATGTTACTTCCAAAAGTATAAAAATAATTTGTGTTAACTGGAAAAATTGAAACAATATGGATGTACGTGGGGTAAAACAATGGAAGTCTTTCCTCCCCTCCAGCCCCCCGCCACCCCTCCCCCCCACACAAACACACACATCCCACTATCCAGATTTAAGATACTAATGTTTGGGGTCGGCCGAGTGGCGCGTTGGGTAAGCGCTGGCTTCGGAAACCAGCGGCCCTGGTCCGGTCCCATTTGTGAGGGCCAGTGACACTGCCCTCAAAAAAAAAAAAAATTAATGATGGACCATGTTGTTCTCTGTGATGTTTTGGTTTATACTTTTCAGTTTCCTCCTTTCACAATTTGACTGGATCAGTAGCATCTCAGCGTGGACCACACCCTGTTAGAATTGCAGAGTCCTGCCTGGGTGGGAAAGGCTCCAGCCCTTTAGGGAGAATTAAGACCCACACTTTGAAGTTGGTTCATGTCACATAGTCACAGACGCAGCCTTGGGCAATGGAAGGGTTGGAAAGCAGACTGCTTGAGTTGGCACTGGACTTGAGCTCTCTCCCTGTGTGAACTTGGGCAGCTTCATCCTTCCGCTTCCGTTTTCTTAAGTTGTGTACAGTGAGGACATTCAAACGTCTCTCACCAGATGGCTGTGAAGTTTAATTACACAAGGGAACACAGATATGCTCTGTTGGAGAAATTCAATCAGTTGGGGAGACAGAATATGCACCTATTGTGATGCAAATGAGGTTATGTTAACAGGGGACTGACTTGTACAACGCGTTGTCTCAGGATGGGAAAGAGCTGGCTGGACTCGGAGGGGAAATGATTTCTGAGCAGAATCGTGGAAGAGAAGTGGGAGTTTGCAGGGAAATGAGGGAGGCATGAAGGCCTGAGGGGAGAGGACCCACCTGGGCAGAGGCTCAGCTGTGCTGAGCAGCGTGGTGTGTGTAGGAAACACGGCCAGATCCCGAGATGGAGGCAGCCTCGGTCTACTTGGATCTGATTCAGGAATCCCTGCAATGACTCTAACTCTTGAGCTGCCGCTCCCTGCAGCCGCTGCCCCTTTGCTAGTGCCAGTGCCTCTGCTTAGAGTGCCTTTCTCCTTTTCCATTCCTGGCTAAATCACTCCGTCCTTTCTGCCTCAGCTTAAGTGCCACTTTCTCAGTAAAGCCTTCCCAGCCAACACTCCCCTCACCCCCCACCCCATTTAGTCCCCCTGTTCTTATGACAGAGTGTCCTTTCCTTTCCTTTCATATCATTTCCACATTATAATTATGAAGTCATCTCATAAGCTCTGAGTCGGCTCTGCACACCACTGTATGTCCCACTTCTCGTCCGGCACATGGCACATAGTAGGAGCTCCATAAATATTTTGAATGAATGAATTCCTCACTCCCAAATTGCAACCCCAGCCGATCTTTCCAATCTCATCCCCACAAACCTCTGTATTAATGTCCTAGGGCTGCCATAAGAAAATTACTACAAACTTGGTATCTTTAAACAACAGAAATTTATTCTCTCACGATTCTGAGGTCTGAGATCAAGGTGTCGGCAGGGCTGTGCACCCTCTGAAGGCTGTAGGGGAGGGCCCTGGCCCCTTCCAGCTTCTGCTGGCTCCAGGTGTCCTTGGCTTGTGGCCACGTCACTCCAATCTCTGCCTCCATCTTCCCCTGGCCTTGCTGGGTGTGGGTGGGTGTCTTCTCCTCTTCTGTCCCTTATAAGGTCACTTGTCTTTGGATTTAGGGCCCACGGACCTGCAAAAACCCTTTTTAGAAATAAGATCGCATTCACAGGTTCCAGAGGTTAGGGTGCGGACATACCTTTTTGGTGCCAACAATTCAACCCATTCCACCCTCCACGAACCCTTTCCCTCAGCTGAGCTGGCCTGGTCACCATCTCTGGACTGTCCATCACGCTGTCTTCCATCCTGTGTGCATGCCATTGTCACACCTGTTATTCTCCTTTTTGTGAACACTGAGATTCCCCCGTTCTCCCTGCCTTCTCCGTGGGTCCCCTTGCCCACTCCAGGTGAAAGGAACTTCCTCCCCCTTGGACGCCCACCTGCTGCTTGTGGGTGTTTCTCCCGCCTCCTGTGGGACCTCCTTTCCTGAGTCTGCTGTGGGTTATCTCCTCCCGACACTATGCGGGGCTGGAGGCCAGACCTAGTGTTCTTGCTTTCTCATATTCCCTCCACTGCCAAGGGTGTTAGTAGAGACTCGGGAAATATTTGTGGATGATAATAATTATCTGGAAAATGTGGTCAGACTTGATATTGTCAAAATAAAGGCCAATAGCAACTATGCTGCCATAGGTACTTTTCAGTGGTAAGAATACACAGGGGTGCATATAGTCAGGGGATTTAATTTTTTTTTTAAGTGGTGAAAGAGCAGTCGATTAGAAGAGATAGTATACTTCAAAGACTTAGAAGTGGGCCCGAGCAGTGGAGAATGGCTCAAGGACCATTATTACAAGAGAAAGTACACTCCAAAGAGTTTGGAGCGGGCCGAGCAAAGAAGGAGCTCTAAAGGCCCAGGGGACTTCATTTTAATTTTGGCAGGGAGCAGATGTTACTTCAGTGAGTTTTTGTAATAAATGGGGGTTTAAAGAACAATAGGCAACCCCAGGACATGTGAGGCCTGGAATCAACTGATAGGCTGACTGCGCTAACTGGAAGGTCAGAATCCAGGTTCCCTTGGCCACACCATCACGTATCCTAACTCTGGCATAGTTTAAATGTCACAAGAATGACCTGTTCCTTGAAAGGTTGGGCTGCTAATCAAACTGGCAGGGCTGTTCTCAGTGGTAGATCTCTGTGGGCATCTTTTGTATTCTCTCCATCTGTGCCAACCAGCATCCCTCACTGCCCCTCAGGGCCCCAGTGCTTGCCCACATCTTCAGCCTCCTCTGATTCACCAAGGCTGCAACTCTAGCCTAACTCTGTCTGGCCTTCCACTTTGAGGGCCTGTCATCATCCACCTGCCTTGGACTTGCCATTTCCCAAACTCCCCATCCCCGTGTGGACTGATGTTCACCGTGGTCTGGTCAGCAGTGGACAGGAGGGTGGGAGCAGCGGAGGGTTCCCTTTCAGGGACTGAGAGTGGGCAGGCTCCCTCGGGGGATTTGGGTGGGAGGTCATGAGAGGCTCACCTGTGCCAGGATGGAGGTTCCGCATCACTGAGTGTTGGTATCTTATTTTTTAGATTGATCGTGTCCTGTGCTGAAGATGTTTCCAGAACAACAGAAAGAGGTATGTCATCACAAATCCAAAAATAAATAGTCTCTGCATTTTGACTCACTGCAGGTTAGTTCTTTATTCACTGACACTAAATCTGTGGTGGAGTCAAGATACTGCAGGGCATCCTAAAAGTGGGCTAATGAGGGGACAAAACAGCCCCCTCCTGCACCCACTGCCTCACTCCCCAGCGTTGGTGAGTCCATGGCCATCCTTCTTTGCTTCCAGTGTCTGAGCTGTCTTCCAGCTCCCTCCCACCCAGTGCTTTTAAAAGCATCTTTTTCCATGACTCAGGATTCTCCCAGACTCTGCCTCCCACCCTTTGCTTTAAACAGTCTCCCTCTGGCTTGCTTTCTGGGTGTCCTACTCCGTTGCCTCAGTCCTGAATTCCCCCACCCCTGGTAACCGCCCAGGGAGACTCTGTCATTAGTTTCAGCTTTGCCCAGCTTGTCACCTCTTGGATCTCTTGGCTTGGTGTCACACAATTAGGGAAAGTGGTCCCTTCCCTAACCTAGCCTGGCCTCTCAGACCTCCAATCCCAGCTCCTGGAGCTTCTGTCTGACTGGGAGGAGGGTAGGACATCACCATACCAACCCTTTGCTGAGTGGCCATCCCTCAGAAGTAAGCATTTCCTGCCCTGCCTTGCTGTTCATCACTACATTATCATCACTAGGTGAGCCTAATGAAACTGAGCAGAGGCACTCGGGCCTTTTTAGGGAGCACACGTGCACACACTCACACATGCACACACACATACTTACACAGACACAGCCATATGGGCACATGGTCCTGTTTGGCCTGTCCAAGTTTAAAGCAGTAAACAATCTATTTTAGAGGATCCTTCCAGAAACTTCTTTGTAGATTTCACATCTTTTCTTTTAGCCCTGTCTTTGGGTTCAGATCCTCCTCAGTAGTCCAGCCCACTTACACCCTTTAATTACCAGCTGGGCTCCCCCATTTTCAAAAACAGTGTTTTTTTTTAAACTTTTTAATATTGGGTATAATATATTGGGTACAGTAAAATGCATAAAATGCCCTGATCTTCTGTGTACAGTTCGGTGGATTTACTCTTATGTATACTGTGTAACCACCACTTGGGTCAAGGTATATATATAGGTGTTTTTAGCACTCCAGAAGGTACCTTGTGTCCCTTTTCCAGTTAGCCCTTCTATCTCTCCCCCCAAGGTAACCCCACACAATACCAAGACCAGATAAACTTTTTCTTTGTCCCTGTGTTAAACAATACTGGGACCAAGCTGCCAGCTTCAGGGAATACCTTCTCTGTGAAGTTGGCCAAACTACAAGTTCTGCATATGACAGACACCAGTGATAAGTTCCTGGATCCCCCAAACTATCCTCAGTTTTAATCATTTACAGCAAAGATGGAACTCACTGAGAGCTATTATACTCATGGTTACAGTGTTTTTTTTACAGGGAAAGGATACCAATGAGAAACAGTCAAAGGAAGAGACACACAGGGCACAGTTGGGGAGGGGTCCAAATGCAGAGCTCCTGGTTGTCCTCTCCTGTGGAGTCACCTTCTCGGCATCGATGTGTGACCATGCACACGGGGGCTCACCCAAGCCTTGGTGTCCAGAGTTTTTACTGGGGCTCAATGTTTACTTTGTGGATGACCTTTAGTCTCCACTCCTCTTGGGTTTGAGCTAAAGCCTTCAGTCCCCGGTTCCTCCAGAGGTCACCACTGATACAGTGTGGCCCTAAGCCCCTACCGTATTCATATTGTTAGACTGTCCAGTGGCCAGAGCCCAGGCAAACAAAGATACTCCTGTCAGGGGTCTAAAGAGCACCTCCCATTAGCCGAGGGCAGAGGCCTGGGGTAAGTTCTTCACTATACACCTGCATGGACCTGACCACTGGGCGGGCTGTGCCAAGGGACTGGGGTCATGCCATTCTCCTGTTCCAGAGGTACATTTTTTTTTTAAGACTTTATTGAGCATTTGGGGGAGGGGAACAGCATTGGGGAATTGGGGAAGGGGAATAGACAAGTTGCTGTCCTTTTGTTCTTCAGTCTAGTTGTGGAGAACATTGCTTCGCTGGCCCATGTTGGTATTATCATTGCGCTCTTCCTGGCTGAGGCAGATCAGTTGCCGGCCATTGGATGGTCGCTGACAGCGGCTCATGGCAGCTCATGAAAGCGCATGCCAGTTGCTGGCCGCTCATGCTGGCTGCCAGCCACTCACGGTCGCTCACGCCACTGCAGTCCCACTGCAGCCTATGCCGTCGCCAGCTACTCACAGCAGCCCAACTTCAGGTCAAGCTGTTGTTCACCATCTTAGCTGTAGAGGGCAGCGTCCCTGGCCCATCTGGGATCCAAACCAGCAGCTCTGTTGCTCAGAGCTTGTGCTCCCAAGCCAACTCTTAACCAACGAGCCACTTGGCTGGCCCCAAGGGCACATTTTAAAAGTTGTTTTCTTGGGGGGAAGAAACTACCAATGAAAGCAACAAAGACTTTTTTCTAATTAGAGTTTTTCTTTTCTTCTTTTCTTGGTTGGTTTAATCACTTGATTTTTATTATAATCTCATTTCAATGAATAAAAACTAGACCCAAATTTTAACAAACTACATAAAAAAACATTTTATTGATCTTGAAAAAGTCCTTTATTATAAATAATTATGTAATCATATTATAACATTAAGGAATTTTAAACTGGAAAGTCCTTCCACCCAAAAGAAAAAAATACCGTAGGGAGAAAGAGGTATAATGTTCACAGGTTTACTTTAGCCTCTCAGCAAGAAATAACAACACTGGATTCTGGATTTATTGTAATATACTATTGTTCATCGTGTATCAATCCATTTTCTGCATGTGGCGGAGTGATCTCCGGGCTCCTAACGCATCGCTCTTAGAACAAAGTCAAAACTTCTAGATGTGGTTTCTAAGACCCTCTAAGATCTGACCCTGCTTCCTTCTCCAGGCTCATCTTCTGCCCCTCCTGCTTCCCAGTGTACTTTTCACTCCTCATTTAGGAGCTTATTTCTTTTTTAAAAAATTTTTCTTTTTTATTATTAGTTTCAAGTGTGCAAAACAATGCAATAGCTCTGCTTTTCACCCCCCACAAAGTCACAGCCCCCCTCCCCCACTCCACAATACCCCCACCCCTGATATCATACATATCTATTACAATTCCATTGACTCCACTGTACTCCACATCCTGTGACTATATATATATATATATATATATATATATATATAATTATAGTTGACATATAATACTATCAACAGCAGCTTCAGATGTGCAGTGCAGTGGTCAGGCCTCTATACCAACCATAAAGTGGTCTCCCTAACAAGACATGAGTCTATCTGGCCCCCTAAAAAAATATTTACAACATTATTGATTATATTCCCCAAACTCTTTCCTATCCCTGTGGCAATATTGAAGTTACCAATTTATGTTGTCTCGTCACTTCCCCTTCTCCCTCATCCCTACCCCTTCCCATCTAGCAACCATCAGTTTTTCCTCTGTGTCTCTGAGACTATTTCTGTTTACATTGCTCGTTTATTCAGTTCTTTAGATTCTACATATAAGTGAGATCATGTGGTATTTGTCTTTCTCTGGCTGACTCACTTAGCATGCTGTTGGGAGCTTATTTCTGAGTCTTGAATGCTCTGCACTTTGGGCCCCTGAGTTTTCACAGATGTTTTCCCGGCTGCTTGCAAGAATCTGTCTTCCCCCAGTCTTCACACCACACTCACTGACTGGCTAACTCCTCCTTACCCTTCAGGCCTCTGCTTAGAAGTCAAGAAGGTTTTCCTAAAGCCTCAATTATAAAAGGTATTTTTAGCTCACCACCTACCCCAATAGCACCCTGTCCTCAGTGCCAGTTAGAAGTGGAGGAGGTTTTGGCTGAGCTGTTAAATATCCTGGTGGCTGGTTGTTGTTTAGTGGAAAATAATGCAGGTCCCACCCCTCACTGCGTGTGTAAGGGCTGCATGCTATATCACTGATTGTTCTAGAATCTAGACCAAGGTGACAGTGTGTAAGCGCACGGCACCCACAGCCAATATTACTAATTAATCATGAGGTTGGCACCTGAATTGAGACCTATTTACCATCCTTGTTCAAGATTCAAATGTCTCGGGAGTGACATCTCAGTTCCGCCTTAACTGGGAGTGCCAGCCTAGGAGTTTGGTAAATTTTTTTTTATTCAGAGATTTGGAGGGGTGACAATAAATTCAGTCTATCTTCTGAAAATAGCTTTATTATTCTAATAAATCTGGAGAGAGGAGAACAGGGAGCACGAGTCTCCCTTGTTAGTTAAACATGTTCCATTTGCGCATTGGTTTGAATTCCCGGGAGAGCACTCTCCAGGCTGATGGATCTTCCCTATAAAAATGGCCTTGGCAGTGGGCCATTGTAAAATTAAAATGAATTCAGATTCATTCATGCGTGCAGCTTTAATTTACAATTAAAATATTATGGTTACATATTTTAATAAGAATAATTAGATGGACCCAACTGAATCAACGCTTCTGTTTAATGAGACAGAACCCAGAACCCTAATGAAAAGGCAGGTGGCTGTGACAAGAAACACAGTTCAGACAGTGTCTTTTGTGGAGTCAGGCATTTTTGTTCTTTGTGTATTCTAATGCCCAGAACGAGCAGTTTGAGTTTTCTGTGTTGCTGAAGACCGTTGCTTCCAGCCACGTGGAGCTCATCTTCTGTGACGCATGCGTGAATGAGCAGTTTTGCTCCTGCCAGGCAAGACAGTCTGTTTCATGGAGTCCGACATTCTAGCCCCTCCAAGGCACTGCGTTTGTTCCTCTGCCCAGGGCTCTCTCAGTGTAAATGGGGGGGGGGGTTCCTTCCTGTGTGATGTGACTGGAAGGGTGGGCTGAAACCCCTATCGTGTGTGTATCTCCCCTGCTCTGCTGGATCATGATGGCCGAATTCTACCTTTAGAGATTTATACCTTTAAGGATAAGGGTTTTTTTTCCCCTTCAAAATGTAATACTCATACTGGATATAATGGCAACTATCAGCTATTGACACTTTAGTGACAATGAATCCATCAGCTCCGTGGCAGGGGATACTCCACCCTGAGTGGAGTAGACCCAAGAGGGCCGGGGAGTGCCCCAGTCACCGTGAGGACACTGCCACTGAGGGCGGGGACATGCCGCTGTTTTGGAAGTGCTGGCTTTAAGTGTAACATTTTCATGTTCAAGGTATGCTTATGTGACTGATGGTCACATTTTGGGCTTGCTCTTGGAAAGCATAATTTCGATATTGGGAAACTGATTGGAAACTAACCAGGCTGGAACCAATGAATATCATTAAAGAATATCCCATAAGCAGGGCTTCCACCTGGTGTCCTGTGATGCTGGCGACTTTGAAGGGAAGTGACAAGACAAGACAAACATTCATCCATTCCCCAGATCTGAATTTGTTGTTCTTCCTTCTTCTTTTCTTCCCTGCCTATCTGAGGTGATATAATAAATCACATCAGATTTATTATATCTGGGTGTGGGATATATGGGAATTCTCTACTATTTTTCTAATTTTTCTGCATATCTAAAACTGTTCTAAAATAAACTGTTTTAAACAAATAACATTAAATTATATATGCTCAAATATAAAGATTTCTAAAACGTTGTGCAGTGAATAAAGCAAGACATAAAACAGTATTTATAGTATACTCCCATTTGTGCTAATTATGTATATGTCAATTAGACGTATATAAAAGTCCTGACTAGGTGGACAAGAAACTGGGAGCCCAGTAGGAGGGCGACTCCATTTTCTTGGTGTACTCATCTATATTTAAAATTTTATATCTATATATCTATATCTATACTATATGTATGTCTATATATCTATATTTATATATATCTCTATATATCTTCCTTTAAGCACATGTTTTATTTTTATAATGAACAAAGCTTATTTTTTAAAGGTAGATTAAGTATTAGAATAGCATTATGTTAATGGTGTCAGTACATGTTAAACAATTGGTTAATATTTTTGGAGCTATGTTTCTGACTTACTTTCACTTTCAAGTGCCACATTTGTCCCCTTTTTATAAAGCAGTCTGATTGGGATAACCTCCCTTCCTTTTTTCCTCCCTTCCTCCCGTCCTTTCTTTTACTTTTTCTGGTTTTAGCTTTTCATTATGAAATTTTAAACACACACAAAGTAGAGAGAACATAAGAGAACCCTTATGTACCTAAGGTTTCAACAATGAGAACATTATTAATGCGTGACCAAGCTATGTCCCCACCCCCACCCATTTCCTCCTGCCACCACACAGTGAATTATTTTGAAACAAATTCTAGACATTGTCTGATTTCATCTGTAAATATTTCAGATGCATTTCTAGCAGTTGACCCTTCTTAGAAACAAACCACATTATTACACCTTAAATAATTAACATTATTAACATAATTGATATTATTCCTTCATAACATCAGATATTCAGCCAGTGTCCAAGTTTCCCTGATTCTGTTGAAAAAATTTTATATATATGGTGGTTCTAATCATGATCCAAATAAGAACCACACGTTGTATCTCAATATGTGGCTTAGAGTCTCTTATTCAACCTTTCCCCCAGCCCCCCCTCCCTGCCCCCATTTGCAATTTATTTGTTGAAGAGACTACATCTTTTTCCTGTAGAGTTTTTCACATTCAGGATTTTGCTGATTGTGCCCTTGTGGTGCAGTTTAACACAGGTTGGCAGTTATTTTCCTGTTGCAAAAGATGAGTTTTTCCATTGCACGTTTCCTAATGTATTATGTGATACAAAAAAGGAAGCTTCTTAATTTTGGACACTACTTGGGTAAGGAAACTTGCAACATCATGAACTATTATTATACGTCATGTCAAAGGCAGGTCTAGCTGAATCTCATCCACAGTTGTTTATCCTGAGGCCATAAAAACTTTCTTAAAAATCAACATTCAATCCTGCCAGCGCATGGCATTAAACACACTCCAAGCTATAAAGGAGCAAGTAACATCCCTCGTCAGCTGTCATAACTATTATTAGGAAATAAAGGAAAGTTACTTGTCACATTCTTTCTGCCTTTCAAGCTTGTTATCTGTAAAGAATGTAGTATGTAAAACTGGTTAAATTTTAGTTTTGAGATGGTTGTGTGGGAGTCCTGAATAGAACCCTGATGAGTAAGACATTGGTTAAATTAAGCATTAGCTGTGTAGAATGGCGCCCACGAGAGTTGGTGCTCAGTACATTTTAATTAAATGAGTGAATGAATGAATGAATGAATGAATCTCCAGTTTATATAAATGTGTAAAGCACCACTTTGGAAGAGGAAGAAAAAGTGCTGAGAAAGTGAGCACAGAATGAAACAAGTATTCATTTTTGTGATAGAAAATTCTCGTCAAGGCTATGAAAAATTAATACCAACACCTAGAGATTCTGCTTTATTAGCTTTTGTCTCTACTCATCTTTTTTGTAATCTGAGTAAAGATTTTTGTGATTAGCACATAGTTACGTTTACTGTACTATAAAGATTAAAGCTAGACTACAGTGGAGATTTAAAAAAGTACACCTATCAAAATGGCTGAAGTAAAAAATAGTAGTAATACCACTAGAAACTGTGATAGGTGTGTAGTGATACAGCATTGTGGTGTTAATTTGCACTTCCCTAATGGTTAATGATGTTGAACATATTTCGCGTGCTTGTTTGCTATCCGTCTGTCCTCCTTGGTGACATATCTCTTGGTGTGTTTTTGCCTATTTTCTAATTGAATTCTTTGCCTTTTCAAATAATTGATTTTTGGCAGTTCTTTGTATTTTCTAGATACAAGTCCTCTGAGGGATGTGTACTTTGCACATATGTTTTTTCCAGTCTGTAATTTCTCTTTTCAACTACTTCATGGGTCTTTTGCAAAGCAAAGGGTTTTAGTTTGGGTGAGGTCCAATGTATCACATTTTTCTTATGTGATTGTCCTTTTGGTATCAAATCTAAGAACTCTTCATCTAGTCCTAGGTCCCAAAGATTTTCTCCTGTATATGTTTTTTGGTTTGTTTTTTTTAAAAGATTTTATTGGGGAATTGGGGGAGGGGAGCAGCGTTGGGGAATCAGGGAAGGTAACAGACAAGTAGCTATCTTTTTGTTCTTCAGTCTAGTTGTGGAGGACGTTGCTTCACTGGCCCATGTTGGTATTGTGATCATTGTGCTCTTCCTGGGTGAGGCAGATCGGTTGCTGGACAGCCGCTTACTGTGGCTCACGGCAGCTCATGCCGGCTGCCTGCTACTCATGCCGGGTGCCAGTCACTCACGGTAGCTATATGGCAGCCCACTGCAGCCCACACTGTCCCAGGGACTCACAGCAGCCCAGCTCCAGGTGGAGCTATTGTTCACCATCTTAGCTGTAGAGGGCGCAATGTCACTGGCCCTCATGTGGGATCTGAACCGGGGCCCTGCTACTCAGAGCTGGTGTCCCAAGCCAACTCTTAACCAATGCACCACTTGGCCTGCCCTCCTATATATGTTTTTAAAATTTTATATTCACATTTAAGTCTATGATCCATTTTGAGTTAATTTTTGTATAAGGTGCAAGGTGTAGGTTGGGGGTCCTTCTTTTGGTGTTGGATGTCCAATTGATCTAGAACATTTGTCAAAAAGGCTATCCCTCCTCCATTGAGTTGTTTTCACACCTTTGTTAATAATCACTTGGGCATTTGTGTATAGGTCTTTCTGGGTTTCCTGTTCTATTTTTGATCTGTGTACCTCTACTAGCACCACATCTTCTTGATTACTAATATTAATCTTGATTATATAATAAGCCTAACATCAGCAAGAAGGAGTCTTCCCACTTTATTCTTTCTGAAATTCTTTGGACTATTCTAGGGTCTTTCCATTTGCATGTAAATTTTACAGTAAACTCATCTATGCGTTCAAAAAACTCTTTTACTGAGCTTTTTACAGGACTTCTATTAAGCCTGTAGATCAGTTTCATGGAGAATTTGTCTCTTTGCTATGTTGAGTCTTCCAGTATATGAACACAGTGTAAACATTATACTCACATAGACGTAGACAAAAAAGTATATGCTTCTTTGGTTTCTTTCAACAGCATCTTATAGTTTTCAGCATACAGAACCTGTACGTTTTTTGTTTTTGAGTCTTCTTGGTAATCACATTAATTTTCAAACATTTCATGAGCACTTACTATGTGCTAATACTGTGCTTGATGCTAGAGATAGAAAAATAAAATACAAAGCCTCTCAGGGCAGAGCGTCAGAAGAGCATGCTGTTTCGACTGATATTTTAGCTAGTAGCAAAGAAGCTATTTTTTCCCTCAAAAATAAGGCAATCACAGTGAAATTGGAAATGACCTACAAGAACCAGTAGGTTAGAACGTGGTGAGAGCACAGGCTGTGGAGCAGGGAGAACTGAATTTGAAAACCTAGGTCAGCGTGTCAGCCATTGGACTTTTGGCCAGTTGCTTCAACTTTAGAAGCCTTATTTTTCTTTCCTGTAAAAAGGGATGATAGTATTACTGACCTCTGAGGATTGTTGTACAGATGACAAGTAAATGTGTGTAAAACACTTACCATTGGGACCCGCCGAGTGGCGCAGTGGTTAAGCGCTGGCTTGGGAAGCCAGCGGCCCCGGTTCGGGTCCCACATATGAGGGCCAGTGACACTGCTCTCAAAAAAAAAAAAAGACACTTACCATAGTTCCTGGTATGTGTCAATGCCCTGTACAAAACAGCTCTTTTTATTGTTAACTTCATCTTGTATCTGGGCTAAGGGAAAAAAAGACAAGGTAGATGGATAAACAGATCAAAGTTGAACATGCGGTGAGGGTGAGGGGAGACAATATACTGAAATCAAAGAGTGATTCTTGTAAGAGAACACAGGAATTAGATTTGCAAAGAGTCTAGCAACCTCCCTTCAGAAGCCTGGAGAACAGTGGGGATCAGTTAGATTAAATTTTTAATTCTACTCCGCCTGGCTTCTTCCTTCATACTAGATGCAGTCATTAGGCCCAAGAAGTCATTAAAGTGTTTAATAAGGTTATTAAATTGAGTAACTGCTGCCGCCGAGGCAATTTTCATAAGAAATCCATATGATTCTAGGTATGGAACTCAGAGCCGTCCTCTGTGGCTGACAGGCTGTCAACATTCCTTTGAAGGATGGTGGGCACCATCTTGAGGGATGTGTCTAATTAAGAGACTGTAGGTGAACCTTGGCTTCCTGCATGTACTATTCGTAGCTGGAAGGATGATGAAACTTCACTAATTCCTAGTAATTGCAGGGTGGGGGAGGGGAGGCTCATCTGAATTATAGAATATTTTAAAATAAGTGTACTTTTATTACTTTCAAGCATATATTTTAACTCCAACTAGGCAAACAAATTGTTGTGTGGTACAAGTCTTTGGAGACCCAAGTTATTGAAGCTATCAGAATGATTTTCAATTATTTCTATGTAAATAGGTGCTTCCGGAGTTCCTCGGGGTGCTTGAGAGCAGTTTGTTCTCGTAGATCTCAACCATTGCGCTTGTAGGCCTATGCTGTTAATTGGCACGCCCTTCGAGGAAGGGGTTTGTTAAATGAAGATAAACTTTAGACCAGCTGCTAAATAACTTATCATTAATTCATGGAGTCCAAGAACCCAAGTGGATGAGGTTTTTATTTCAACTGAAGTTTGATCTCGTTTCTTTCCTGAAGGCAACTCATTCATTCCTTCCTTCAGGCATTCATTTATTCATCCAGCTATATTAATAGAACGCCTTGGAACTCAAGTTATACAAGACAGCCTAAGCAATACTAGAGTTGTTTGGCACCTGATAGGGGAGACCTACAGGTAATTCCAATGCAGTAATGTGTGGAGGGCTGGTGCCCAAGGGCTGCCCAGGGGCTCCGAGGAAGGTCAGACCTGTAAACCAGCCTGCATCAGTCTGAGGATTTCCAGAGGGATTCCAGAAGGTTTTCCAGAAGGAGACTGAGATGCATTTTTAAAAGTGAATTGGAGGGCTGGCCGAGTGGCACGGTGGTTAAGCGCTGGCTTGGGAAGCCAGCGGCCCCGGTTCGGGTCCCACATATGAGGGCCAGTGACACTGCCCTCAAAAAAAAAAAAAAAGTGAATTGGAATTAGCAGAAAATAAAGAAGACGACGATGATGAAGGAAAAAGCAGGAAGTGGGGTGGGGACAGCGGTTCTGGCAGAGAGATCCACTCGTTCAAAGCCATGGAAGTATGAGATGGCGTGTTGCATCTGGGAAGCTCAGCTTAGCCTTGGGAGAGGAGTGGAGTGAAAATCATGCAAGGCTCTGCTGTGCGAGCTAGAGTTTGCAGAGGTTATGGGACGGGTTTTGAAGGATTTTCAGCAGGAAAGTGATACCATCAGACGTGTGCTTTGGAACCATTCTCGTCTTAGTGTGGGGGATGAATTCGTTGCAGGCGGTCCTTGCATTAATGTGGTGCAAGCTGCCCTTGAACCAGAGGGAAGAGAGCGTGCGTTCAAAGGAGGGTGCGTCTGGAGGACTTGGTCATGTGGATTGGGGAGGTGAATGGTAGAAGTCTGGGGTAACCGGGTTTCTGGCTTGGGTTATTGGGGCCGAGATGGGAGCAGGGTTGTGTGGGAAGGTGTGGACTCGTGTGCTCAGGAGACTTCCAGGTGGCGCCGGCTAGGCAAGAGGCCCGATCTGTGCAGAGAGGCGTGGGCTGGGCTGGAGATGGAATCATCAGCTCATGCTGGGTGCTTGAGACCATCTGTTAGGATGAGGTCACCCTGAGCTTGCAGCAGGGTGTGAAGAGCAGCCTGGGACGGCTCCCAGGGCCACAGCAGCCTTTACGAGAATGAGAAGGAAGAAAGCTCGCCATCCACAAAAGAATTAGTGGTATTTTGCATTCCAAGTTAAAGATTTTCAGGATTGAAAAAAACATATTTGGAGTCTTAGCACTATAGTAAATTTTGAGTATACATTTCAAATGCATTGCTGTGTTGTTTTTTTTAATGGGAAACTTGGTGCTTTTTAAATTAATGTGTTGAGCATTGTTGTTCTTAGGAGACATTTTTTCCCCAGTGTGGTTTTAGAATATATATTCAACATACCTTTCCCTAAGAAGATTACAGATTAGACTTAATGAGTAATAATAATGGTCGTCTGAAAATTCCAACCCATTGCTATGAAGAGATTCTTTACAAATTCCTCATTACGCTGTCCATTCCTTTTCCAAATGTTACGAAGGGCTTGCCCTGAGCAAGTGCTGTGAAATTTCCTCTCCCTCTGCCTTTGGCTGAAAAATTACAGTGTTAGAGCATTTGTTACTGGGTTGTTAAATTAATGATTTGTACTTAAAAAAAAGACATACAGTTCATTTAACTTTTCTTAATTTCTTATTGCCAATATCTGTGGGAAGACCTCACTGCTTTGGGTTCATAAGCATTTTACTTTCTAAAAAAATAAAAAAAATAAAAAATTCATGTAGCACTTAATGAAAAATTTCCCAGTGTTTTCACCAGTATTTTAGAATTTGATCTTCCTAATGACCAGCTGAGATAGGTTGGACAGGCATTATTCCCATTTTCCGGGCATGGAAACAGAGGCTCAGTAAATAAGTTCACAATTTAGGAAGTGGGTCAGCCAGAATTTTCCCTGAGTCTTATGACCATAATATCAGTGCTCTTTCCATGAGAAGGGACATGTTACTCAAAGCTTATATGTTCACAATTGGGCAGTGGCAAACAAATAGGGGAAAAATATGCCCTGTTTTTTTTTTTTCTTTTCTTTTTCCAGAACTATTTTTCATTACTATCATCATTGATTGATATTATGTTGAGTGATCAGAGGGTATGTGATGCTATAATAACTGTAGATTTTATAGTTTTAGTTCAGAAACACTTTATAAAAATCGTGTGTTTGTAGCAGGTTGACAAACGTGTTTTCTGGTCTTATCCTTCCTGTTTCATTGGCGCACAGGCCCACCATTTCAGTAACAGGTGCATGTCCTCTGTTAACATGGAATATTGAGCTGTTGGAAATATTTCATTTCCCTTTGGGTATATTTAAGAATGTCTGCCTCTCCAGTAGAAAAGCAGAGCTACCAGTGTCCTGTGAGGGAGTGTGGCTCACGTGTGACCTGACGACTAGGAGCCTACTGGTTCAAAGTGGGGCACATAACCTTGTCAGTCGTTGGCAACATTCTGCCAGCACTGTGCCCACCTCTCCATTAGGCCCAATGCCCAGGGCGCCACACTGCGTTTAGGAGCCCATGAAAATATTTTATTTTTTTAAATCAAAAAAGTAAAATAAACTTATAGGTCCAAAGAAAAGGTTTTCATATATAATTGTTTTATATATATATTCATCTTTATGCCAGTACAGTCATAAAGTATGGTTTTTAATATGTATATATTTATTTTATAGAAGAAAGGGCCTCTGATAGCAGAAGTACCCGGGGTCCCTGAAAGTCAGAATGCAGCCACGAGTGTGTGTGTGCGCGGGGCATTTGAAGGGATAAATACGGCTTCCTCTGGACTCTGTTCTTCTCTCCTATTTTTAACCTATTTGCCCTGTTCATTGATTCATTGATGATTGATTTATTCCTTCTAAGAACTGTGGGTATGTGGAAAATACTCCACACACACACACACACACACACACACACACACACACACACACGAGACTGAGGTGAAATGTGGACAGACTGGGGGCAGAGTGCCTGGGTTTTGTTTCAGTTTCCATCTCTGGGCAGGATCTACGTTATCTCTGATGCAATAGCCCTTATAATTTAGAAAGTGCTTTTGAGAAATAATAGCCAGGATCTGTAGAACATTGCTAAATTATTATGTTTTATTGTCTCTCTGTCTTCTAACTGACTTTCAGAATACATAATGAAAAGATTTTAAAATAAGCCTTTTTTGGAATAGTAACTCATAATCCCTATCTACTAAGGGCAAGCAGTGGGGGGCGAAGAGGGTGGGGGCCTGCAGTGCAAGAACAAAGCGTTATGTTGTCTTAGAAGGTGAACTTTATAAGTGGCAAACGTTATTTTCAGGGAATATTTTTTTCTCCTTTCTTTAAATCCTCTGCGCTGAAAATTCGCATTTTATTGTTTCCATAATGGAATGGACATGCTCTGTCCAGAAAACCTTGCTGCCTTGTTTCTGCTCTGTCTAGAGTGTTCACAGCTTGCCTCTCAGACGTGCCAAAGTAAAACAGTAAGAAATGGCTAATATTTCAGCCTCTTGAAACAACCCCCACCTTTTTAGATAAAAAGTTAAAATACTAAACTTAAATTCAATTAGAAAATTTGTAATCACCAAGTGAACAAATTATATTTTAAAATTTATGCCCAACATGATACATTTTTATTGTACATGTTAACATATGTTTAAACTAAGCTGATTCTCATGACGCTGGGGTGCAGACACTAAGTCACTTTCAACTCATTGCTTGCTTTTCACCCGAGCTTTGCTACCCTTTCTTATTTGTGTTCTAGGGAAGTGATTTATCAGGCAGGGCCTGTCGTTGTAATTTAGAGAGGTGAAGAAAGTAAGAAATTGCCACTTTTAAAATTCGGGAAAAATACGAACATATTTTTTTATGATTGAAAATTAAAAATGTTTTAGAGTATACTTTCTTATTGTCTTCACATAACCTGTAAAACTCTTTAAAAGTACACCCAGCTTGGTTTTGCATTCTTTCAAAAATTCCATTTGTGGCAAAAGTGGGTTTGGTTTTATTTTTTTTTGACTTCCTATGGTGCCTGATTCATTAACTTTACTTCTTGTTTTTTTGAAGGATCACAACCACATTAGTTAAAGCTCATTTCGGTTTTGTTCTAGTCCAGTCGTGTCTCTTAGCTCTCTCCAGCCTTACTTGTAACCTACTTGTAACATAAACTACTTATTTATGATGCCCTTACAGGAATTTGTAAGTGTCTGGGTTCGAGATCCTCGGATTCAGAAGGAGGACTTTTGGCATTCTTATATCGACTATGAGATATGTATTCATGTAAGTATGCAATCAATAGTTATAGAAATCATAGTAATTTTTAGTAGCATATGTTCGATGGGATACCGTGATAGACTTGAAATTTGTAAAGTTTTCCTAATTCAATTGAATTTTAATGGTTACAACTTGTACTTGTATCTTAAAGGAGGTAATAAGATGGTTCCTAAAGTTGAAAAATGACTTATTTGAGTTCCTTGTTGTACCTTTGTTAATATTAATATTTCAACGTTTATTGTCTTGTATGAAGATGTGACTCTGTCTAAAATTCACAGTTAAAGAATATTTATACCTCATTCATGGTATTTCTTTATGATATTTATAGCATATTTCTGGGTAATCAAGTATTACCTGATAAATCTTAAGTTCTTTTGAGGATGTGGAGTTCCGTAGAGAAGAATGTGTAGTGTTTTTATATATAGAATAAGGAAGTAGGACATGAATATGTGCAATTATTTTCCTTTAGTCTAGATTCTGAGTAATTAACGTAATAACCAGAAATGAAGTACTGTATTTGGAAACAATACTGTATCATGATCTCTTGAACATTTGGTGTGTGGCCTTCTATGATTGTCTTGAACAATAATCAGGAAACTTTCTGCCAAGGGCCAGGTAATAAATGTCTTCAGCTCTGTGGGCCATACAGTCTTTCTCGAAACTACTCAGCTCTGCTCTTGTAGGGTGAAAGCAGCCATAAACAATACATAAATGAATGAGTGTAATTGTGTTCCAATAAGACTTTATTTGTGAAGATAAGTGGCAAGCTGGATTTGGCCCACATGTTAGTTTTTTGGCCTTAATCAGGGAGATCGTCACTTCCTGATTTAGTTCAGGCTTTTCTTGGGAGCATAGAAACAGGCACAAGTTTTATCTGTGACTACATAGTGCAAGCGAAGTAAAATTTAGCCACCTTTAATCTTTCCATGGTAAGTAGCTAACTTGGTATATTGGACACCCAGTCACCATTTTATTTTTTCCTCCTTTCTTTCCTTTTTTCTTTCAAGTTTCCCAATTTAGAAAATAAACAAAGTAGAAACTCAGACTTGCTCTTTTGATGGCTGTGTTGGAAATCCATTGCCCGGATATGCCTTGCATTTTGATTTTGTTTTGGTTTTACTCATAAAGCCATACCAGATATGCATTCTGTGTTGAACCTTATAACACGAGTATATAAGACTAAGCATTTGAAAGTAAAATGAAATTGTTTAGTTGCCTTTTAACCTGCTCAAAAAAGTTTGGGTCCTTATCACATACTTTATGGTAGGTTTGAAATGTAGTTATCCTCAGGGAGTTAATGAAAGTATGGATTTTTCTCTGCTACATAGATAGAATGATATGAATTCAGACATGTCCACCTTGAGCCAGAAATAATGGGTTCCTCAAATGTTATTTGGTGGTGTTTTGGCGTTTAAATGCTAATATATTGACAATGACTAAATCTCCTTGGCTTGGTAGATAGCAGAAACCAGCAAACAGATTTAGAGGAACTAATAAATCAGTGATCTCAGTGTAGCCTAATCCTGAAGAAGCTTCCACCTGTTGTTCTGTGATTTGGAATGGATGGGGGAACTGGAGAGTTCCAGTCAGCCTCCCTTGGATGCTATACCTAGATGCTGTACTGGAGCTTTGCAGGTAGAGATGCTACCTGCAATTTAAATGAGTGTTTGACTCATTTAAATTAACCTCAAGGGAAATGATTTCAGGGGACTCTGAAATCTTAGCATTTACTTGTAATTTTACACTACTCTAGAGGTGGGAAGTGCCTCACATATATTTTCCTGAACTCGTCCTGCAAGTGGAGGACTTATAGATAGACCTTGGTTTGGTGTGGGTACCAGATGGATCTCCAGTATTGACCTCTATAGTGATTCTGAACAGAGAAATACACCTAAATGAAAGGGAGTTGAAATAGACCCACTCTGTACCCAAGGCATTGGAGTCCCTGCAGTGGCCTGGCCCTCTCCAGGGAGGGAGCCCTCCGAGGATGCCTACCCCCGCCTCGTTAGAACGCTAATTCTGGTGTCAACGGCCTGCTGTCTTAGCCCCCAAGGAGCACATTAGAAGGAGGCCCTAGTGTGCTTTGAAATCCACACACAGAATTTATTGTGCCATAAACCTCTGTCCAGCACGTTTTGCTGCTTTATTGTCAAAGATGATAGGATTTCGACCACTAGCCACTTTGGGGACAAGTCTCTGAACCTCTCTGCATCCTGAGGTTTTCTGAGGAGTACCAGGAACGGTGCCATACATTTCATGGGAACAGTTTAAGAGCTAATACACACAATCACTTCTATTTCCCAAGGAAAGCATCCGCTGGGTACTTCTTAAATGGTGGAATCAGAACACTTTTTGAAATAATATAAATCTCGGGGGCAAAAAAATTTCATTTGTCAGTATAAAGATTATGAAATATAGATTTGAAATAAACAGAGAAAAGAGATCTTCTTACAAAAACAGTAGACAAATATTTGCCAGTCTCTCGCTTTACCCAAAGGAGAAGCATTGCTATTGTGCTTAGGATGGGGACTCCATAGGTGGCTTTTTCCATGCCTGCCTTAGGGTAGCTGGAAGGAAACGAACATTAGTAACTAGTAACTGTGTTAATGCATAGATAACATTTGCGAAGTGTTTTTCTGTCCTCACAACCACCCCGTGAAATAGGTGTGTACAGTTTCATCCCTGTTTGACCCTTCAGGAACCTGAAGTTTAAGTGACTTGTCCTGTAGCAGAGCCAGGCCTAGAATTTGGATCCCTTAGGTGGATATGCGTCCCTATGAACCGCATGCCTCTCTAACTCTGATCACACTCCCTCGCTTATCTAGTAAAGACAGGAGATGCTGTCCTCTAGTTTAAAACTGATTTCAGGATTCCTGGTGATTTGTGTGATCTGCAATGATGGCTGTATCAAGGACACAATGGCTTCCTTGATGTCCTGTCAGGGGCCAGGAGATGGTGTCTCTAACCCCCAAAGGCTACTCCACCTGCATGGACAGACGAAAGGTGTTAAAATACAACAGATGACCCTGAGTTCCTACTGGTCATTTATGCTTCAGAACTTGTTTAATTTTTATGATTTGTCTTTGAAAGCAGTGCTAAGAGGTGAGCAGGAGGCTGCTTCAGGACAGGGAATGGCTGGGTCATGCCTTACCCCAGGACAACGCTGCTCATTTATGTCATCCCAGCTGCCTTCAGGGCTGTGATAGTGGTGGCTTATGTGCAAGATTTGAGTCTGGCATAAATACAGATGTACTTTTAGTATTTTAAGTCCTATTTAAAAAGTTGGGGAGGCATATAGTGAATTATAGATATAAGAAAAACATTTTTTTCCTCTAGTGAGTCTTATATTTGTCTTTTCTCTAAACAGACCAATAGCATGTGTTTTACAATGAAAACATCCTGTGTACGAAGAAGATACAGAGAATTTGTGTGGCTGAGGCAGAGACTCCAAAGTAATGCATTGCTGGTGTAAGTGATTTAAAGAATACATTGAGGAGACTTCATTATTATATTCGATATTTAGACGTTTGATATACATAAGATTTACAGAGATATAAATTATGAAGGATTGTATAGGCATTCTTGATTGCAATTTATAAATTTTTTTTTTCTTTCCTTATAAGACAAGTGCCGGAACTTCCATCTAAAAACCTGTTTTTCAACATGAACAATCGCCAACACGTAGATCAACGGCGTCAGGGTTTGGAAGATTTCCTCAGAAAGTAAGTGTGCAGAAGCTCTTGTGACCACACAGGAGATGCAAGAACAGTGCTTTGCAAGAGTTGAGCGTGCTATGCCAGGGAGAGCATTACTATTTAGTATTTCTGATATGCTAATGATCCGCTTTAGCACTAATCTCAGTAGTTCATTTCCTATATTAGAGCGCCATCTTGTGGCTCACATCATATGGTGCATATTCGGGACCAGATCTTCTAGAAAGAGAACAATGAACTAATTGAGTCAGATAAAAATACACGGCCCTTAAGCTGTAAAGCAGAGCCACATTACTAGGGAGTTAGCTGACAAAAGTAAAATTTGCCAGAAAACAGATGTGCTCCATTAAAAAGGCACTTCTTAAAAACTGTCTTTATTTACAACATTTAGGATTGACAGATGAAAATCAGCTCTGCAGTGGGCTGCTAATGCCCTTCTGGGCTTCTGTAAATGAATCATTTAACTCTACTCTTTGGAGGGAATGTTTATGAGGGACTATTTATTGGTGTTTGATAGTCTCAGTGGGTTATTAACTCTGGATTACTTGGTGAAGGTAGGTACTGCACTTAAAACGACTTGAATTCACACTACTATAATTTCCCTTTTTGTCCACCCTGGAATGCCGGAATACCCCTCCCATAGGATAGCAGATTGGTTTGCACATAGACTCTGAGGCCAGACTTCCTGGGTTCAAATCCTGTCTCTGTTACGTATGAGCTGGGGATTGGGGCAAATCTTTTACCTCTTCTGTGCCTTTGTTTTGTCATCTGTAAAATGGGGTTAATAATAGTACCTACTTTATAAAGCTGTTGAGAGGATTAAATGAGCTAACAGATGTAAAGCACTCAGAAGTCTAGCATATAATTTGTGCCATCTAAGTATTGGCCATTATTTGTTTAATGAACTTAAAAATGAAATATCTTTGAGCTAATTTTTCCAACTTCCCATATTATAGTTAGGAAAATGGGCTGAGTCATATGATTCCTAGTTAGAGGCAGAGCTCAGTCACCTGAACTGTCTTTCTTTTCCTTCTAGCTTCAGGGTCTGAAGTAATATCATTTTGAGTTCACTACATGGTACCTTAGTGCTAGCCTGAAATAATAATACTGCCTTCTCTCCATATGGCTCATTCATAAAGGGTTTGGGTATTAACTATACACATGAATATTAATATATATTTCTATTAGATTGATATAGTACGTTTCCTTTGCTGGGGTCATGGAGACATACAGAAACATCCAAGATATAAATTGAGGGAGGGCCAGTAAAGAAAAAGAAGCCAGAGGAATAAAAATGACACGAGACCACAAGAACTGAGTAACTGAGCATATTTTCCCGGGATCACAGGCATGACAGAACAAAGACCTGCTCAAGTGTTTTCTGCCTTTTCCTTTAGGGGACAGCTCCGATTTCGATTGTTGTCTGTAAGAGACCCAGGTGGCCAATGGCCTGTCCCTTAAGATGTGGTCCCTGCAGTCCAAGTTTGCAGAGTGCCCTGTTCCAGAAGCTGCTCCGGGAAGCTGCAGTCTGGCCATTGCCAGTGAGGGCTTATCAGGAATAGCCAAATCCCGCAGTCCCCGTCAGCACTGCGGAGCTGCTTGTTTCTTATTTGAGGTCAGAGGACCTCATGTGTCTCTGTGTTTATGTTGCTGGTTAAGCGCAGGGCACTTGCTTTGGACCAGGAATCACTTCATTGTTTTGAACACCTTTCCTACCACAGAGATGATCCTACCAAACTAATGACTTGAGTGTCCCTTGGCCGCAGCGATGTTATGCTTGTACTCAGTTGTTTTTGCATATTGTGTCGCCTGTTTACGACTGAATTTGATGCAGACGTCATAGTGAAAAGTGTCCTGGATTAGGAGCTTGAAAAGCTGGGTTCCAGGTCTCCCATGAACCTTGGCTCCTGATTTCCTTTTTCTGGTTATACAACCATGGAAAAGTCACTTAATTCCTTTGAGCCTTGGTTTGCTATGAAGAGTGCCGTGGTGTTACCCATGCATTGCTGACCTCACTGAGTGGATGTGTCCTTCAAATGGTGCATCGGAAAGGAAAACCTTTTATTAAGTGACTATGTTGGGCCAGGCTGGGTACTGGGGATACAGGAGCTCACAAAACGGACACAAATCCTTGTCTTCATGAAGTTTCCATTCTAGTGGGGAAGCACCAAATGTCTATCAGGGAGAGGATGGCTAGAATCCTTAAACTTGGATCTGGGCTATCAGCAGTCAAATCATAGAATAGACACCGAGTTCTTTCGTGATGTTCCTTGTTCCACTGCACTGGTGAACATTAGTCTCCAAGCTGGTGGTGCATCTATGTGGTTTGAACCTGAAGGAGGTGAGGAGTCTAATACCTAATGGATGGATTCAGGCCTCACCTGAATGACAAAATAATGTGGTTTCCCTTGGCCCTCCCCACCCTCCTTTCTGTGTCCTCAGGTTTGTGTAGAAATAGCAATCTTCCATGTCATTGGTGCCCTTGGGGTCTGCCAGCCCAAGCCCACTTTGGGAAACAGGATGCGACATATAACTTGCCCATCTTGGCAGAGTCCTGACCCCAGCTTGACATCCTCTGAGGTCCACTGATTACCCATTAAGTAGGGCCACCATTACGAACAAATAAGTACCTTGTTTGTAGAGCACTTTAGGAACTTGAGAGGGAAGATATCACAGCATTAAATATACTTGGGTGGTAGATTTTTAACATGAATTTTAAAACTCTGCATTTTATTTTAAGTTTTGAAGTTATGAACCCAGAGCACATGGTATGCTCAAACCTTTTGAAACCAAAATGCTAGTGTCTCTGGACATAAGTGTATATAATATAGATATAACCTTTTTTCATTGTAAGGTGTTTTGTGAAATAATATATAATAGCAAAGTACAGATCCAGGCCAATCTTCACAGAGAAATTAGAAAGTTGCTTCTTTCACTAATGCCAAAAAGAATAACTTATTGAACACTTGCTATATTTTTACATGTTTTATCTCAATGCCTACAATAATATTGGGAGTTGGGTATCTCAATTTTATAAACAAGGAAATTATAGAAAGGTGGATGCACTATATTAATCCCAGGAACTGGCAAGTTTTATAATTAGCAGAACTCTTAAATACTGGTTAAATTTGGTCAGTATGATTGTGAGATTTTTCAAATATATTCATTTTTCCTCAATCTTGGCTATCATCTCCCTTTTGGGATTTTCCCCCCTGACTAATTATAAGTCACTTCTACTAGTAGTTATGGGGAAAAAAAGTTGTAGACTAAAATTTTAAACTCTGTTGATAAGACTCCAACTATGAATATGGCATTACTGTTATTTTTTTTATGTTTAATTGATATCATGAGTGGGAGCCAGCTTTCCTACTTTATTGAATTCATCCCATTAATATAGCTACATTTACCTTACAGTGTAGAGTTTTGTATTACAGTTTTGTATTTCTTAAAAATTTAAGGATCATTTTTTTTTTTTTACAAAAGGATATCATGGAGACACGATAGCTAATTTTACACACACACACACACACACACACACACACACACACACACACACATTTTTATGTCTTTATGTTCAATAGAGGGCACCACAGCACAGTTCATGAATGTTTTTAATGAAGATTTGTAGGCTTTATTTTTTCTCGTGGTAAACAAACTGAATTTTTTTTCCTACATCAAACTGCTAACCTTCCACATGCTATACAGATGTGTGTGTGTGTGTGTGTGTGTGTGTGTGTATATATATAAAATTATATTAGGTACAACAGACCCAGAGCGTCCTTCGTTAGATTAAATGTTTTTGCATAGCTATATATTGTTCTCAACTGAACCAATATATAATATACCTAATAAAATCACATGAGGGAAACCAGATATTCAACTGTATCCCATTCAAGGGATAAACAGGTTTTGCTTTGTTTAAAGTTGTTATGGGGAAAGGAATGTTTCCTATGTTTTGACTCATGTTGTAAATATCTTTTCACAAATTCCTTTAGAATTCTAGAGACTATTTTTTGTCCCTTTTATAAAGGCTTGAAAATTGTATACATTTATTTTTATGGAGGCTTATACAGATGACATCTTATTGATTGCTTCGCAAAGTACTCTTTAGATTAAGTTTGAAGTTGATTTACTGCTATTAGGTTTGTTTGTGGGAAATGTAGCACAAATATGACTAAGGTAAAAATAGGATTTGATACGATGATGATGGCAGTTACAGCACTACCTGGTATATTAAACTAGGTATCACTTAAAATGAGCTAGTTATGCTCACCGAATCAGATGGGCAAACATCCTCAAAATTTTTTTACTTTTAATTTCAGAATGAAATCTCAGACTAAAAATAAAAATCAAATACATTCAAAATTACTTTTGCTTATTTACAACTCAGACCCATGGAGCAATGGTGGCATCAATTTAGCCAGCCAGATCGAGGGAACTCAAAACATCAGAACTGCGCCTAAACAGTTTTTGAATTCCAGGCCTGTGTGGGTGTCCCTCCCCCTTTAGAATTGTGAGCTGGGTGTGCCCAGCTCCCTCTGGCTTTTTACCTGTGTGTCCTCCAGATGGCAGCAGTAAGCAGAAAACACTGGGAAATAATGAGTCTAATGTACAGTAAAATTGGAAATTGAATTATAGCTTAAGAAAAAAAACACAGTAGCCTTGAGGTCCCGATCACCCTGGACTCTGATCATTTTTGTTTGCTGTACCCATGTGTTAGGTTACTAGCAAGTTAATAACAGCGCGTGAGCAGTTCAAGGCTCAGTAGAATTGCTTTAGACATGAAATAAAGCTAAAATGAATTTGTGTCCAATATCATTGGCATTAGTGCTCATTACTTTTGTGGTGTAATGCCTTGAACCATCTAAAATCAATTTTAAAGATTACCCATTATTTTATAAAGAAAAAACACATTTCCAACAGAAACAAAGCAGTAAGTATAATCCTATGAACAGTTACTTGCACCATGGCTGGCAGGAAACCACTGACAGAGGGACACAGGAAACACTCCGTTCAGACTTCACAGCGAACGCAAGTTAATATTAATGGGTTGTTGCCATATAAATCTTGTCTTGATTTTGAAGTATTTAAAACAAGAGTGGTAAACATTCATAAACGTAGAAAATAAATCTCGAAGAGTAGTAACAGGAATTTACTACTTGTGTTTGGTAAATTCATCTTTATCATGTGATATGGTCATCTTGGAGAACCCAGGGCAGATGACATGGAGAGACAGGAAGTATAATATTTAGCTGCTTTGCTTGAGATTTGGCCTTGTAAAAAGCCCAAAGGTTTTCCTTTTCCTTTTCTTAGGCCAGTAAAGAATATTTTCTCGAACTACATTTGTAAGCCCTATTGAAACAAAAGGGACGGCTGGATTTTGGTGTGGATACTGTGCATGTTCAGACGTTTGCTTTCTTGAAAAAAGTTGTTTTATTTTGAAGAAAAGGAAATGTTCTAATGACCTTGGATTTTAAGTACACTGATATGAATGGCTCAGAGAGATTTACTTTTCTAATTACTTGTTAAAAAAATGCAGAACATCACGTAAGGTTCATTTGGTCTGAAACACATAATCTATTTTTCATAGCTCTCTATGAAAAATCCCATGTCGGGCAAAATTATACTTGAGTTTAGGTGTTTTAGTTTTTGTCTCCCATATCTGGTCTTAGTATCATTATTGAACTATTAATAGAGCCTAAATTATATAAAAAATCTTTTGCTAAAAAGATAAAAAAGTTTTTATTTAAATATAAGGGTGTAATCTGACTTAATTTCCTGTTCTAAGACATGCATCTCATAAAAAAACACATTCACTGATAATATGAATTTGAGCATGTGTAGACTTTGCTTCAGGGTAGTTTTTACTCCTCCCTGTAATTCTGAGGCACTAGTTGAAATCTGTCTTCTCTTTGTAAACTTGTGTCTTGAATGTGGGAAGGCTAGTATGTACTTATCACAAAATTACATTTTAATAATATGTACGGTAAAATTGGCTGAAGCAATTTTATTTGGTGGCTCATTTTAACAACATAGAATTACACACTGCCATGGAAGATTCTAAAGAAATTTCTAGTTAATCTTAGGTGTTCAAAAAAAGCTACCTCTCAACTGAGCCCTTGTAAACTTGTATATAAGTGTACTTGTAAAGTTTTTTTTTAATAAAGAAATGTATTGACTTTTTAATAGTAATTGAAAGTTTTGATGTTGCCTGACAATCTTGCCAATAAAGATCACAGGATTGACATGCTGGTTGGCAGTCAATTTTTTAACTAGAATAAATTTCTATGACTACATAAGCAAAATATTTCCATAATTAATCCACATGGTCATAACAGATGGTTAAATTGAAGAAATTATTTGAAGTTATTCTTTTAACAGATCTTCTTAACTATTAGCTTCATGTTTTTACTCACCTAAATTTCCAAATAATTGAATAAAAGTTAATATATGCTTTCATCCCTTTAATAAGCACAGTCCATAATTCATGCAAAGTTTGCCACAGTAGAGGAATTACTTTGGCGGCACATTTCTAGTGTTTTTCTCTCTCCTACCCTATAATTATCCATCCATGTTCACTGATTATTTTCCTTTTTTCTCTTACACAGGGTCCTACAGAATGCACTTTTGCTTTCAGATAGCAGCCTTCACCTCTTCTTACAGAGCCATCTGAATTCAGAAGACATCGAGGCATGCGTTTCTGGGCAGACTAAGTACTCTGTAGAAGAAGCAATTCACAAGTTTGCCTTGATGAACAGACGTTTCCCTGAAGAAGATGAAGAAGGAAAAAAAGAAAATGATATAGATTATGACTCAGAAAGGTATTTCCTTGTGTTACGATTTACAGTATGGGGCTTCATATAACACATAGTGCACAGGCATGCATATGGATAGATACACACACTTCACTTTTTTGTTGATGTAATACTAAGATAATGAAAAAATTAATTGACTGAGATTTTATTGAGCTGTGACAGCTCATCATAGTAGACTTCACACACACCTCCACACTGAATTAATGAATGCAGTAGAAATTCAATTATCTGCATTCTGATTATGGGACTTTCATTTAGTCAGACTTGAATTATTCGCGTTTAAATTATCTAGCTAAAAAAATATCCAACTGCACTCCAAATGGCTAATTAAAAGTCCAAATTTCCTGTCTCTCTTTGTGACTGGAGATAATTAAAGTTCTCCTCTGTTACTCAGGCTTTGAGTGTGTTGTGAAAACCAATTTCCTCTTTTTATGATTTTTCCCCTCTTCTTTTCCAGTTCATCCTCCGGGTTTGGACACAGTAGTGATGACAGCAGTTCACATGGATGTAAAATGAGCACAGCTCCACAGGAATCCTGAAAAATAATTCTAATGTTCCTAGCTTAGGAATAGCAAATTATGTCCAGTCATAGAGAAGAAAGCTTGCTAATGATATATTCTTACCTAACGCTCATTGTCATGACATAAGGTATTTAAATTCTTCAAGCTGTTGGGTTGTTTATTAGTGGTATTTTTATGTTGTCTTATTTTGGCTAAGCTTCTCTAAAAAGCTAAAAGCCTGTGAATGCAACACTCTCCTTTACAGGCAAACATTATTGGTAAAACAAGACCCTGCTCTCAAATGAAATGATTTATATGTTTTCAAAAGCCTAGTTGGTTTTATTGAATTTGAAAAAATAGGTAAATAGGTAGCATTTAAAATCCAGAGAGAGCATTCCTTCATGTATCAGTGGGGCAGTGTTACCGTAAACACAGTGTGTATGATGAGCTCCACCACTAAGAAGACAGACTGACAGCAGAGACCAGACTGCCTCGTTCAGACATGCGGCTGGTATTTTGTGGGTACCTCCCCTGCACTGGGAAAACACTTTGCTTTTGGGTGTTGGAAATATTTTAAGAGTGTTTAACCTTTTCGGTCTTGTACTTCACACTTACACGGGAAATGTATCTTATGAATAGAGACATGTTAAAATAATGTTTACATCTTAGAAAAAACAGAAATAGTGCTAGTAATTTTGCTTATACTTGCAATACATAGATGCAGAAATACAGTTTCATTGTCCCAGATCAGCTTTAACACATGGTTTCCAGGAAACAAATCATTTGTTTTCATTATCATTGCATAATTAGAATTATAGGTTAATGATTTATTTTCTGACTAAATGTGCAGTTTCTTATCACTAGATAACTTTCAGTGCCAGTAGTGGTTACTTGTTACTTTAAGTTAGAAGTAGGATCTTCTAAAAATTAAAACATTTAATTTTACCAACAAAGATTCTCATAATTTAGAAAAGGATAGCTACTTGCTAATTTCAGAATTAATTATTCCTTTTTAAAAAGCCCTTTCTTTTTAGGCATCTGCCGGAGAATTGGTATAATTTAATAAAACTTTTTTGTTTTTAAGTGGCCCAAAGAGGAAATGTCGTGGGTAAACTACATTGAACTTCAAATTTCAGATGAAGTAGCATTTTCTTGAGATAATTATCTAAGTTTCTTCCTTGTTGAATGGTACAAAGTATCTCTGAAACTAACAGGAAGATATTTTTACATAACTGGGATGACTTGTTGCTTTAATTAAGTGGTACCTCACCTCATTTTATTTTGACTAGGAGTTTTAAAGTTATTGTATTAAAAGTCTTTGAAATGCTTGTAACTAAGAAGCAATAGAAAAAAAATTTAGAATAAGAATGAACATTTGCAAATATTTTGATATAATGTATGCTGGATATTGTTACTTTATCATTTTGGACTCATTATTTGAATACAGAAAAAAAAAGATTTAGCAGTTTATTATCTTGCTAACATGTAAAGTTTGCCATACAGTCATTTAAGAGCAATCCCCAGTTCCATGGCAATATGTATTTGAATTTCACCTTATTTCTGTTTTTCAGCAGTTTTGAAAAGCATGCAATATGCCACTGACTGTCATATTATTTTTATATAATGTAACAGGCACCAAAATGGATATTAAGTAATGCCTAATATTGTGGTATGTAAACTTCACAAGATCATTGTTTTCCCATTAAACATGAAAAAGTCAACGTTAGTTTGTTGGATGACTTATTTTATACAAAAGAATATATTTCTTCTGACTTAGACGTAAATTCAGTGTGTTTGAATGATTAGTAATTTTTAATGAAGAACTTTGGTAAAATTTGCTTTAATAGTCACTCTAGTTGTACACTTTTAAGGCTTTTAGTCTTGGTTTGGTTGTTTTCAAATCTAAGCACCGGCTTGTTAAAACTGATACTCAGCAGCTGAGATCTTTAGATGAACTTCAGCCCCCAGTGGATTTCTTGCCTTGTTCAGGTCTCTTATTTTTCTCTGGCATATGTTTATAAAGCTTTCTTTAGGAAAAGAAAATAATTAGTTAAGTAACTAAACTAAGTAGAGTAGATGTTTATTTAAAACTATTTTTTAATGTAACTTAAAGAATTCTAATCTTGGGTGTTTTATGATTTACATACATCGAAACTGTATTCCCCTGGCTAACTGTGAAAGTGTAAACTATTCACCTATAAAACCAGTTTATGTGTTTTGTTTGAGAACTGGATTTCGGTATATAACCCAAAGGTGTCAACAGTGAAAGTCAACAACCTGTTACTTAGGGCTTCTTTTAAAGTCTCAGTTGGAAAAAGGTGATTTAAATTCTAGTTAAAATTTCAAGTTTTAAAGTTTACTACGGAAAAACAGAAATGTTTATCTTTAAGTAGTTATGTCCTTTAAGATATTAAGTATCTTGCAGGAGCTTTTTAAGCCAAGTTCACATTTTATTGAATAATTAAATACAAACAAGTGATATGCAATAACCTTAAAATTTATTTTATGACTATTAAGAATTTAAACAAATTCTTTAGCTCAGCCTCAATTACCATTATAGCCAACAGTACACTGAATGTTGTTTTGAACTCAAAGTATGTTTTTTTGGTGCCTTAAGGATTCACTATTGTTGACCACTGGTACAAATGAGGTTTTCAGTATTTCAGCTATAAAGGAAGTCTTCTTCACAAAAGGTCTCTAAAATTTTAAGACAAAAATAACAAAACAAAAGCTTATTTTGTTTCTAAATAGTTTCCCTCTTAATATTTAAATTACTTTGTTGGTATCCTATGAATACAATACAGCATTTCTTCAGTGGAGGAAAATTTATTTCAATACAATTTTCTGCTTTTGTTTGGAATATAGACCTTTTGTTACTTTAGTATATATAAACACGTTTTCAAATGCAAAATGCTGTCTGAAATTAGTTATTGCAATTTGACATTCAGAGCATAGATACAATTTTCTTTATACAGAAAGGTCATAAGAAATGAATACATTTTAATAGAGTGGAGTTAAAAAAATTTTCGAAGGATGTAAATAAGCAACAATTTCTTTAAAATCCGAAATATTTACAAAGGATTTGGCTCTCTGCTTTGCCATACGCATCTCACAAACGAGTCACCATTGTCCCTGTAAGTCAGACACCATTGCTGTTAACTCTTCCTGGAACTTTTCTCGACCACTGTTAGGAACAGTGCCTTTGGACACTCATATTTTTTTTTCTTCTTTTTTTAGCTGAGCAAACTGGCAGTTAAATGCCCCTTTTCTCTGTCTCCTAAATTCCAAAGACGTTTCAAAAGATACCGAGGAAAAGAGAGAGAGAGAGAAAAAAAAAAAGCTACAATTTTCTGCTGAATTTAAACTCTGGTCTAAAGACACTATTAAAATGACTTAGGCGAAAGAGGAAAATACCCTTTCTCCCCCGACGAGAAGTGTAGATTCCTCCAAAACCCCACACCGCTTGTCTTTGCTGCCAGAGGCACAGCACGGGCATAACTTGTGGCTGTGTTTTTGCTAGTTTCTTACCTCTGGGCCTTCTTTATAGCCTTGCCCCCCCCCAACCCGCTGGCAGTGGCGCTCCCGCGGCTGCCCGCTCGGCTGCTGTTGGCTGCGGCGCCTCCGCCGCGCCCCGCACACGCGCGCTCTCGCCGCCTCCCTCCCGGGCGCGACTGGGTGGCAGGTAGCTAGCCAGCCGGCCTCGGTCCGGTAACCCATGGCAACCGCCTTGGTAACCCATAGCAACTGCGCTGCGGAAAGGGAAAAAAAAAATCCAAACGAGTGGAGGGGGGCGGTGAGTGGAGAGGGGGAACAACAACCGCAAAAAGGCAGCATGGACGGCCCAGCCTGCAGCGCCCTGTCCTCTGCCCCACCTGCTCCAAACGTGGGCATGTGCGGCCCCCTTCCCAGCGGTAAATGACCGCGCTGGCTCCTTGAAAATAAGAATAAAACAATAATGCAGAGGAGCCTGGGGTGGGAGGGAGCTTGGGATTACCGGTGAGCCTCCCGGCAGCCGGGTGTATCGGTTCCAGGGGCCCCGCTGGGTTTGCGAGCGCTCGTGGAGCTGGGACCCAGACGCCCGGGGGGCGGGGTTCGAGCCCAGGGAGGCGGCGGCGGCCCTTCCCAGTCCAGGGCTGGCCCCCAGTCTTTGTTCTGTAGATGCTCGCGTGGCGCTGCGATCCCCGGCCCAGGACGGGGTGACGCACAGCCGCTCGGCCCGGGGTGTGGCCGAGGCCTGGAGGGTTCCCGCGAGCGTCTCGGGGTACCGGCGGGGCTGGGCGAAACCCACGTGTCCCCAAGGTTTTATGTGCACACGCACTGCACACATTAGTTAACCCCTTTCCCCTCTTAGCCTCCCCAGGACCCTAAACTCTGCAGGGCTGACGCGCCGTCGTGGTAACCTGCTCCCTGCGGTCTGGGGAGGGAGCGCACAACTGCAGCTGGTGGCGGGACTGCGCCTCGGGGAAGAAGTGCGTGTCTCCGAGTCCGGAGACGGCCCAGGGCCAGGGTTTCATGTGTGTGTGTGTGTGTGGAGGACGGGGACATGTGGGGGGAGACAACTCCCCCACCCTAATGGCCTACGGGAGCCGAGCATTCTTTCCCCTGGAAAGGAGAAGCTCACGGCCGGTGGCATACCGGGTGCAAGGCGGCAGGAGGACAGAGGAGGGCGCTGCGGGGCCAGCGCGGCGAGAGCCTGCAGCCTCGGGTCTGGGCCTGGCTAGCAGTGGCGTGCTGGAGCGCTGGTAGGCTTCCAAGTGGAAAGAGCCTACGACCCGCATAGATTTCCGTCTGGGCATCAGAGCATCAGCTAGCTGCTCGCTCACGTAGTCTCAGAAGCCCCAGCTCGCAATAAGAGGATGCAGGAAACACACCGGAACCGGTTCCATTCCACGCAGAGCAAGCACCTAAGTACATAGAAAGGCCAGTCCACAAGGAACTGGAGTTGGGGGAAGAGAGATTTCACTAGGAATCGGGGAGCCTGTCGTTCTAGGCCTACAGTAGTTCTAACTAGCTGTGATTCCAATCCCATTTTGAGGTTTTAAAGGGAAAAGGTTTGGCCGGGATGATGTTTAAAGTCCTTTGAGACCTTAATACTCAATTATTCTCCCTTAGTAGGTGTGTACCCGTTACAAATCCAAATAGCAAAGTCATCAGCAACATCCTCGCTGAAGGCAAAGGCCTGTGCAAGTATAACACACACACACACACACACACACACACACACACACACAGTACTATATATACCTGAAAAGGAGATTAGGTCAACCGTGTTTTATATGTCTCATACTTTTATTGGTAAAAGGAAAACTGGTAATGTAAAGAATCCAATTTTAATCCTTTCATAAAGAAAAGAATCTGGTCTGGCCAAGTGGTGCGGTGGTTAAGCGCTGGCTTGGGAAGCCAGCGGCCCCGGTTCGGGTCCCACATATGAGGGTCAGTGACATTGCCCTTAAAAAAAAAAAAAAGAAGTGTAAAAGAAAAGAAACTTTTGAATATATATTTTTGTTGCTGCTTAGGGAAACTTGGTTTATTTTCACAAAAATGCCTGTTCTGGGTGGGTTCTGCTGCCTTCTGGGCACCCGGCACAGAGGAGACCATATAAACCCTTAGAGGTAAAAGACAGGGACTTGCCTGCCCTGGAATCCTTTCAGTACAACTCTAGCCCTCTGCATGGTGGTGTACTGGGAGCCCTGTGCTTTAATTTCATTTTTTTTTTTTTTTTTAACAAAAGCAATTACAGAAAAGTGCAAATTTAACGTGTGACATTTAACATTTTGCCGTGGCAGGCAGCCTCCACTTAAATGGGGCCTTTCTGCAGAACAACAGGAGCCAAAAGGCCTTGTGTCATGGAGTAATGTAAGACACAATCTGGGCTGCAAACGCACAATGAATCGGGAAGGATTTATGTAATTAATTGACCAGTCTTAACCTGTTATCGTGATGTAAGGAATTTGGAACTCATTAATTTGGGCTCTGACAGATTTCATATTAGAGCTGGCAAATATGGATTGAGCCTCTTATTCTTGTAGCAGCTGGAATTTCCATGACAGTGAGGATTAGTGAAGAAGACCTATTGCTGGAGTCAAACTGCCTCTTTGTAATCAGTAGCCCTGCTCTGCATTAAAGGCATAATGAAAAAAAGAAAAGAGGAAAAAAAAAAAAAGAGGAAAAAGCATATTACCTGGCTGAAGGGGTAGAGGGGCTTGTGCTCTCTCCGCTAGTGTGTGCATTGAGCTCAAGCCTTTGCAGTTGAAAACATTCATTTCAACCTTAAAGTTAGGTGGTGGTTTCTCAAGCACCTTTAGAGAATGAGAAGGTACAAGGGTCTCAGGGTCAGGTTTGGTATTGTTGTCAAAGTTAAAAGGGATTAAAAGATGGAGCCTTTGAATTTCCTCTTTGTGTGCACAAAGACTGTATGAAGAAGGAAATAGAAGTTTTAGGAGCAGCAAATGGTATTTTTTTTTGTAATGTCATAGCCACAAATGAGCAATTCAGAGCCTTGCAGGAGAGACTGGCTTTCTCAGATGCCACTTAACTGTCTCCTGGTCAGAGCTCCTCTGTGGACGCCCCCCACCCCCCATCGAATTCCAGAACTCGCATAATGAACATTTCATCTATAATCTAATCTGTGTCCTCTTCACAGTATGTGATGTTTAATGAATTACCCGTTTAGAAATGTCTAGTTTGTTCTTTGAGATTTTAAGAAAACCCGGTAAAAATCTAATGTTCACCTTCCCCCCACCACTGACAATCAGAAAATTGCTAGGTTGAAAAAAATGGTCCCAAGATTAAACTAAATGCTTTTGCTTTTTCTTTCTTTCACAATAGGTTTCCCCTATTGCTGTGCCATGTGATAAGGTTAATATAACAACTGCCATAAGGATCATTAATACAGGTGGATAAGCAAAGTTGCACGTTTAAAACACTTTCAGGGTATCATTTGCCTCTTTCAGCTGATAAAGAAGGCTTTGGTAACAAATGCACAACACAAACATGAACGTTTAACTTTTCAGACAGAAAGCCCAACTGACCTTTCCTAACATGTTATTATTCATAAATACTCATCAAAGTTGACTGCTCTTGAAATATGTTTTTGAATTTATATATTACCTTTTAAAAATTTCCAGTCAAACATATCTTAAATTTTAATATAACAAATATTGTTATAACATAAATCTTTGCAAAAACAAAAAGATGTTCAACCCTAGAGGGTTGGAAATTTCCAATCCCTACCTCCCCTCACCTTTTTTTTTTTTTTCTGAGTTGATTCCAACCAAATTCCAAAGTAAAGAATTTTTTGTTTAGTTAGTGATAATGGGATTTGATCTTGCAATGAAAAACTTGGTACAAAGATTTGTTTTGTGATTATCTTGTTTACGAGTGATTTCTTCAGCTTTGGTTTCATTTAGATGAATGCATGAAGATAAACGCTAGAAATTTGCATCGATGTATTAATGTTATCCTTCACACTGAGAGCAAAAAGAGGGCTAGTAGTTGTTATTGGTATTATCATTTCAGTGGGAAGGCTGTAAAGATAAACAATTGATATCAGCAAGACTTGGCTAACTAGTATAAACCATGACAAGGGCGATTAATAGTGTATATAAACACACTTCAAATTTGTATACACGATCTCAGCTCTCACCTAGGGATTTCTTTGTATTTTTTTAAAAGGGTAATTTGTAAGTTGACAATCACAAGGTTATCAACTCATGTGCTCTGTGTACTGTTTATATATTAGAGTTATAGAATGGACATATTGAAGCATGATTTCCTGGAGAGAGTTTTGACTAGAAGGAAGCCTGGTGAATGGGGTCTGGCTCTGCTGCTAGCATAACCCAAAAGGCAGCTCTCACCCTCCCTGGACTGCAGTTTCCTCATCAGTCCAGTAAGAAGATTGAATACAGAATATCTTTAAAGATGTTAATAAGTGTTACTAAAAAAAGGGAGGTTGGGCAGAGGTTTCTATGATCAATTACATTTCAGATGCACTGGGTTAAACCGAGTTTCACATTCCCTCTGCTTGGAAGGGTCTTTTCCTTTCCCCCTCCCAATGCTTTCCTACTTGACTAGTTCCTGCTAGTTATTCTAATGAAATGTGCCCACTATGACCATACCCACTACAATCAGGTGCCCTTTCACAGTGTTTGTGTAGCATGACAAACCTCAGGTCCCTACATGCCTTGCTGGCAGCCCTCACCCCCCTGCATGATTGGTCACCCATCTGTCTGCCCCTCTCTGCAGGCAGTAGCCCCTGGAGAGCAAGGACTGCATTTAATCTCTGGCTCCCCGCCACCCACCCAGCACCAGCCCACAGTTTAATATGGAGCACATTCTAGAGTCAATGATGAATTGCTGTCACCAGGTGCCGAAGGACCAACAGACCCTTCTTACAGCAGCAGAAGTAGCAGAAGAGCTTAGAGAGTGGCAATAGGTGACTCAGAGATGTTTGTCTCCTTGATCTGGTAACTTTGATAGCCCTGAGGGCGAACAAGAACCCTCTGCTATGGTGCCTCCTCTCCTATTTCCTTGCAGCAGTAGACCTTGAACTGGTAATACAATTGTCCATGCGTGAGGTCCATATGGCCGTCAATAAATGCTTTGCTCACAATTACTCTTCATTGATCAAAGAGACCATTCATTGAAATAGTTCACACAAATTTTGGTGAAATATTTCTTTTGCTCAACTTGTTTCTGGTAAGCCACTGTGCCTAGTAGTATGCCATTCTATAAATGGTTGATGATTAAGTTGAAATATTTGACTGTGTGGACAGGTTAACGTTTTCTCCAAATCTGTGCTGCTGTGTCATAGAACCCCATACAAAGCTGAAGCCTGGTCCAACCTTTAAAAAGTAATTGAAAAGTAACAAAGCTTTACTAAAGTCTCCTAAAAAACAAAACAAAACAAAACAAAAAAACACCCAAAGAGTCCAATTTTAACCCCTAAAATTTTCTTATGGTTCCTTTTCTGAATCAGGTTTGTCCACCACTCTATTAAATAGTAGACCTCCAAACTCAAAGCTGACATTTTTGTAAGGGTTTTGACAGTGAGTGGTACTGTGAGCAATTTAATTTGGTGCAGTCTAGGTATTTGTGTAGCCTGTGGTTCAGCTTGACCTCTAGAGGAACAACAACAACAAAAATGCAACCACAGTAAACACTTGTTGCATTCTGACACTGTGCTGACCTATAAGACAGCCAAAGAAAAGTCAAGGAACGGTGAAGGCAGGTGAGATGATACTGTCTTGAAATAGACTGTTTTGAAATAGAGTGTATGTAAATAAGGCACTGGAGTTATAAAGAGAACACTATGACTATAACAAAGAGTGGATCAAATGAGTGAGAAATCAACTTCTCTTTCAGTAACTCCGAAGCAGGTGGGCAAGCCCCGTGCCAGGAAGTCATTTAGGGACCCAGGCTCTGCCATCCTCAATGTGTGCTTTCCAGATTGCTCTCGTCATTTCTATTTCCAGGCAGAAAGAAGAAAGGAGGGAACACAACTGGGGTGAGCACCATTTTATTTATTTTTCAATGGAAAATTTCAAACATACACAAAGGTAGAGATAATGTAGTGTAATATTGTACATCCCGCTGTACCTTTAATCACTCAGCTTAAAGTTATCTTTACCTAGTCAAATGTATACCATTTGTATCTCCTAATAGGTCCTCCCCCTTTGCTGGATTACTTAAATCAAATCCCAGACCTCTTCAAGAAGATCATCTGGAAATTGCACACATCACTACATCACTTGGTAGACATTCAGTCACATGGCCACATCTAGCTGCAAGCAAGGCTGTGCTAAGTCTCTAGCTGGGCAGCTGCGTGTCTGGGAAGGAGGAGAGAATGCCACATTTGAGATGATAGGATTTGAGGGGGGGTTCCCTGAGAAAGGCCATAGAGATTGACATTAAATTGCCCAGGGAAAAACTAAGAACATTTCTACACTGCAGTAAAATCCAGCAATGACGACTGCAAAATGATACCTTGGGAAAGGCTACATACAGTGAGTCTTTTTTTTGTTTTTGTTTTTCTGAGAGCAGTGTCACTGGCCCTCATATGTGGGACCCGAACCGGGGTCACTGGCTTTCCAAGCCAGCGCTTAACCACCGCGCCACTCAGCCAGCCCCTACAGTGAGTCTTATGCACTTGGATTGTCAACAAATTCAACATTTGCTAAACAAAAACAGAAAGAACAGCAAAATGAATTACCTTAGAAGGCTGACACAGAATCATGCTCTTCTTCTCACCCGTGTAAAATTAGCCGAGAGAATGATTTTAGAGGACAGTCAATATATGTGTAAATTATGAAGATAGTTAATTTGCTTCTGCTGTTGGAATCCTGTTTTTAAGGTGTTAAAAGCTGTGTCTTTGAGACTTTATGTATTTTCATGTAATGAAAAGAGAGAAAGACACCACAGAACTTAAAATGAGCAAAAAAAGAACTGGTTTAAACTAGTTTAATGAATTAATTCATGCTGAGAAACATTTATTGAGCATGTACTGTATTCGGAGGATTGTCCTAGGTCCTCCACGGGATACAATGATAAACACGTAATCCTTGTTCTCAGGGGCTCTCAATCTGAGGGCAGATACAAATGAAAATAACTAACCATAATAGGAGATGGAATAAATCAGTTGCCATAGTTGAGGGTAGTGAACATCCATTGTTGTACTTCCCACTGTACATTCTCTTCCTGCAAATGTCTTGATTTTCCTCAGAGGCCAGCCCTCTTCAATCTCAGTTCTCAGTGGAGCTGATTCAACCTCCAAGCCCAGAGGTGGCTATAATCTAAGCCTAAGCCAATCAGAACAATGGTATTTTCCCCGGCCCAAGTGATTCAGGAGTGGGCACATGACTCTATCAGAACCAATGACTTTTGTGCAACTGTTGAGAAAAGAAACTCTCTTTCCTTTTCTAGGGTGGTTGGGATAGGATGCGAGGCCGGAACTCTGGGAAGCCATCTTGCTACTGGAAGGGGAATGGCTGCCAGAGGATGAGAGATGAAAGGATGGGCCTTGATGACATACTTTAAATATGATAAATACAGCCCACATCAAGCACTGCAGTAAACACAACATTCACTTGTTTCTTCATTAATTCCCATGCTTGCTCACTTTACTGGTGTTTAATTCCCATAACATTAATATGAGGTAGGTACCATTATCCCCCACTGTATAGATGAACCTACTGTTAATTAGTGGAAGAGTTGGAATTGAACACAGGTCTGTTTCTAAATACTTTTTAAAAAGATTTTATTGGGGAATTTGGGGAGGGGAACAGCACTGGGGAACCAGGGAAGGGGAACAGACAAGTTGCTGTCTTTTTGTTCTTCAGTCTAGTTGTGGAGGACGTTGCTTCACTGGCCCATGTTGGTATCATCATTGCGCTCTTCTCGGGTGAGGCAGATCGGTCACCGGCCTCTGGACGGCCGCTCACAGCGGCTCTTGCCAGCTCACACTGGCTGCCTGCCACTCACTGTAGCCTATGGCAGCCCACTGCAGCAGGGGCTGCAGCTATGCTGCCTGGGGGACCCACAGCAGCCCAGCTCCAAGTGGAACTGCTGTTCACCATCTTAGCTGTAGAGGGCAGTGTCACTGGCCCTCATATAAGGGATCCAAACTGGGGCCGCTGGCGTCCCAAGCCAGCTCTTAACCAATGCGCCTCTCTGCCAGCCCTCTAAATTCTTAATAATGTCCCTTTTCAGGAGAAAATGGCTGTGATAGACCAGTGTATTTTCTGCACCTAGAACAGTGCATTCAGTTAGATGCTCCTTATATGTTCTTTGACTGAGTACATATTGGTGATATAAAGGGTGGCAGTGCTGTGAACCAGAGTAGGGAGCACATGAAGGGGTCCCAGAGGAAGCGGAGGAGAGGATGAGTTCAAGTGTGGCAATGATGTCTTGGGATATGGATACAGGGAGAGATGGTATGCTCAGAGGTGTAAATATGGGGTTAGAATCAGGAGAGAAAAGACACAAATTTGGAAATCCTCTTGACAGGAGATTGACAATAGTCATCTTTGCACAAATATCATGCCAGCAAGGCCTTCCTTGACTCAACATTGTAATCCCCTCTAAATTCCCTTACCCCTCTTTCCCTCCCTCCCTTTCTTTCCTGCATTATATTCTCCAGAGCACTTACCACCTATATCTGTTTTACTTATCTGTGTGTTTTTACCTGTCTCCTCTGCACCCCCATTTGTGCAGGGAGATCTCTGTTCATGTGAAAGCCACGTGCCCAGCAGGTGCTCAAAAGATGTTTGTTGAATGAATAAATGAAGGACTAGAAGTGGATGAGATTGCTCACTAATGGCAAAGATAAATGATAGAGTAGGGTGGGTAGAAGGTCAAAGAGGAGGAGATCCTGGAGGAAACTGAAAAAGTCTCAGAGGCAGAAGGTGAGTCAACAAACAGCAATCCCCAAGAATAAAGAAAGCTGAGGGTTTCAAGAAGGCAGCAATGGGCAGCAGGGTTAGATGTTGCCGAGAGATCAAAAATGGCCAATACCATTATATTTGGAGCAAGTTCTCCTTGGTAGTTTTGTTCAGCAGCATGATGTAGTAGCACCTGGAATTCCATCAATCATGAGAGTTCGAGTTCCAGTCCTGCCATTTGTTAGTGATGTAAATTTGGGTAACTCTTGGAACATCTGAGCCTTGATTTCTTTAGCTGTAAAATGGGTATAATACTGACTCTACCTCAAAGCATAATTTTGATGAGCTGAATTGCTGTATGCGAAAGGCATATATATGTGTGACTTATTGCCATTATTATTGATTCGCAGGGAATAGAAGACTATAGAGAGTATATATATATATAAGAATGAAGAAAGTCATGAAAATTTCCATGAGCATTATTATTTGGGAATAATTGACTTCAAGACAGAACAAAATGCACGATGATTCTTGCTGTCATTTTCAAACACCATGTGTATTCATTTGAAAGTGAGCACTTTGTATTTATGAATTTGAATTTGGAGCACTATCTTCATCATGCCTGTTTTCGATTTTCCATGCCCCTTCCTGCCCAGGCAATTTATACAACTCTGAAGGCAAGATGCAACATTGCAGTCCTCTGACAGTTGGGCTGGAGAGCTGCTTGCAACCATTCCCTTCCCCAGCCCCTCCCAGGGCATCTTGTTTTTCACCCTCTGTAGCCAGGAGGTTGCCTATCTCATGTCTTTCTAGAAAAATCACTGATATTTTCACATTCACTTTTTTATGCAGTAGGTTTAGAGTTGGATTTAGCCTTGGTGGCTGAAAATTTAACATTTTCTGAATATTTTCCCTCAAAACCACAACCATCTTTGGCAGCAAAGAAGCTGAGGGATGAATAGGCTTCCATGTTGCTTGGTTATAGATAAGGAGATGCAGGCAGAAATTTGCAAGCATTTGCATATATACAATTGTCTGTCTGATATTTGCTTTCTTGCTTGCTCTCCTCCTCTGCCCCCTGTTCTCTTTGTGCAGTGAATTACTAATACAAACACAGATAATGAAATTTCTGATCCCAGCCTGAACAGCCGACGCACATTTTGGAAGGTATCTGGGGAAAATGGATAGGTTCTCTAGATCTTGTTACTTTATCCAGACAAGGAAATGAAGAGGAGAAAGTAATTACAGGGACTTGTCTTTGAAGGTAGAATGAATGGCACTGACAGGGTTTCTTTTCAGAGAATCTTGTAGAGATGCTATTTTCTTGTTAATACCAGTAGGTATTTGCCTGGAAATAGAGTTTACTTATTAAAACGTGTGTTCAGCAGATGGGACGCTCGCTGTCCACAGGAAGCAGAACAAATTCTGTTCAGAAGAGAGTATGTCTAGTGGCAGGTGAAATTTGCCCCCAGGATTGAGGCATTCCCCCAGGGAAGCTACAATAGTGCAAATACTAGAGGCAGGAGGAAAGTAAATTTGCCCCTAAAAGCATCTTTTGGTGAATCACTGCTCCCACATACCCAGGAATCACCAGTTTTTTAAATCAGAAGAGTGACTTTCTTGGGCAACTGGAAGTGGTGGCTCAGAGACCCTGATTAGATGATGGTAACATCAGTGATACTCAGCGTGCCTGACTCCAGAATATATTCCTATTAGCTATTAGAAAGTTCTCTGGAGAAAAGTGAAAATCAAACTTAATCAGACACTTCTGAGGGTAACAAACAGTATTTTCTTATATCTATTTGTGCTGTAGATCCAAAGTTAATGCTCTGGTACGCAAGCAACTAAAATTAAGTCCGTGCTTTCTTAAACAAACAATCAAATGAATAAACAATGAAGTTTTAGTTGTCAATGTACTATGTAATTCACAGCATGCCATGATCACCTTGAGTTCCAAAAATGCCTGTCAACTCTTTACTTCTTTTAAAATAATCTTTGATTTTACCTATTGCTGGCCTTTTATTATATGTCATGTAGTAAATGCCAATTCTGTTTGTCTGAACAGGTTCTAAACAACCCAAGTTTGTGTTGACAGCTGGTATGAAAACAACAAATATTTACTTTTTATTTCATGTAAATATGTGCATACTGTCAAACAAGACGGGCTTAAAGAGCCGAAGATTTTGTCTTTCATAGCTCACTAACGGACAGCTAATCTATATCGGAAACAATTTTAGATGTAGAACCACAGCGTGGAAAACACAGACCTCCCACTGGTTCCAATGACAGTAGTAGAAAACAAACGTGGCTGAAAAAGGTTATGAAAATGTTTATTTTGTCTTACAGTCTAAAGATGTTGGGAGTAGAATAAAAAGGAGCGAAATGGTTTAGAAGACTGTTCTCACAGCTATTACTCTATTGGAAATTAGTTTAGTGGTATTATAACACTTACATGAGAACAGGGTTAAGTAAAAAGCAGCGATAGCATTATTTTAGATAAAGTAGGTTCATTTTTTTGAAATCACTGGTATTAAAGAACTCATTGGGCAATAGCTGGGCTCTTTGCTTTCTTTCAATTCTTCGTGGCATAACCTTTATAGCCCATAATGAGGTAGGTAAAGGTACACTGTTACAGCTGCAGTTCCATGGTGGAGAAATGAATGAAAGAATATGTGTTTTAAAAATGAAAAAAAAAACACAAACCAACGTTCATTCTAATGGTGCTTGTTGGACTATACACTGTGAAGGTGTAAGCCAGTATGTGAAATACATTTGTGAATATAATGGGTACCAATCTGAATATGAAATATTCATCATGTGCCATATTGCTTCTGTTTGGACTCATGCTGTCTGCCATTTTAGGTGGGATGGTGGATCGATTTCCCTCTCTGACTTATTTCCTGTTGCACGATGCCTACTGTGCAATATTACTGGGACATGTCAGCCGTGGAGCTACCTCACTGGCGTGACTGTTGTCCCCACTCTCCTTTATACAATGAAGAATTCACTGTTCGGGTACTGCCATCTGCCTTAGACAACACACTTCATAACACAGAAGGAGAATTTTAATAAGACCTCCAAAAGGTCTGCTGCCATTTTTAGAGGGAAGGTTTCTTACAAAGGAAACACATGGAAACTCCCAAGAGAAAGCTGTTGAAAACACCCCCAGTGAGAGGAACTGGTGTCATCCCATTTTATTGTCTACCTGTCACCACAGCCCTCGCCTGATGCTGACAGGCTGCTCTTTTCTCTTGTAGCCGGTGCTGCTTAATGTCATTTTCTTGGTTGAACATCTTTATTTCTGACTTGTTACAAACCATTAACTAGTTTCCAGTTTTCACTGTCCTGGCTACTTTTGACTAGTAAGTCATTTGGCATAACAAGGTTTCCCTTTTTCTTCCTCCTAAAGAAAATCTCTACATGAAATGATCAATCTTCCAATTTTTATGAATCCTAGCAGGTAGGAAGTGCCTGTCATTGGATGCAAGGCATCTTTTCTGAAAGCGTATTCCATTTCACGTAATAGAACATGACAGACACATTAAGCTTCAAGGTTTCAAACATTTTAGGAGAAAAGCAGAGAATTTTACAAATATGCTCAGTTGTGATGGTTTCAAATAAACATACATTGTTTTTAATTAGATTTGCTCGATGAAATGTTTTCAGACATAAAAAATTTTGAATACGTTTTGAAAAGCACTCAGTGCTTTAACAGTTGTCTTTCTCTATAAATACACTTTTAAAGTGTAGTTATTTGTAGCATTGCTAAAATGAAGACTGGCTACTTTGGACACTGATGTTAAAAATAATATATTCTGACATGTGGCTTGGTGACATATTGCTAAGCCATTAGAAGCAACTAAACTTTAGTTTGCTTTTGGATAAAGCTACTCACACATGAAATTAATGTAGCTAAAACTTTAGATAATCTTTTACTAGATCACTCTATATTATTGAAGTTTTAAAAGTATACTTTAAAAAATGTACTTAAATATTATGAGCAAATCTATTAATGAAATGTTATACTGTTTAAATCCTTAATATGAATATTTATTGATTCTTGTCTAATTAATGGATCAAGGAGTTTCAAAAAATCAGTCACTGGCTTAGCAATTTTACTTCTAGGACTATCTTATTGAAATCTATCTTGTGAAATGGTTGAGCAAGTGCATAGCATATATGTTCAGTATATGTGGCATTGTTTTTTAGTTGTGAAAACTCTGAGATAGCCTAACAATCAATTAATAAGGGAATGGATAAATGAGCCATGGTGCCTCTATAAAATCGAACACTATGTTGTTGTTTAAAAAATGAGCTACAAATGTATGTGCTGATTTAGGGAATGTCTTCAATATATTGTTGAATGAAAAAAAGCAAATTGCAGCACAGTATAGCAAGTGTGGTACCATTTTTTTGAGGGTTGGGGGGAACTCTGTCTCCCCACCTCCTCTATCTTTGTATGAGCATAGAACACAGTCTGGAAGGATACACACCAGACAACCCCTGGGTGTGAAGGAATAGGGGAAATAAGAAGAAATACTTGATTGTTTGCTTTATTTACCTCCTTATTATCTGCATGTAGATATAAATAGATGTTTATAGACACTATGAGTTTACTTGACAATCTGATTAAATAATTTAAAAAGGAAATCTCATGTCATGGAAAGTAGAGAATAACAAGAGATAAATGTAGCTACTTGAAATTGCTAACAAAGAAGCATGGCTTCCTTTCATTTAGTTAGCTCTGGCACATAGAGCATGTGTGTCTCTCTATGTATTTTAACAACAGAACCTCAAAATCAGAGTGCACAGGCTGTCAACACTGAGTATATGTCATTCCAGGCAGCTGCAGTGGTCCTCAGTTGGTTTCTTGGTGCTGTATTTCAAGTCAGCTCATAAATTATTAATAGTACATGTGTAAGTCAGAGACACACTAACCCTGACAATCATTCCATAATATTCTCTCTTTAGCATTAGAAGAGAAAAGAAGGGAGTAATCAATATGCAACATCAGAGGTACATTTCTCATAGATATGGTATATGCACTTAGAAAAAAAAAGAGTCAGATCTTTACAAAAACCTGTCAGCCTGGCATTAATCTTGTATTATGAATAATGTGGCTATCTATGAATCTTTAATATTTTTTAAATGATGAAATTTTATGGTGTGCTCTACCAAAGCAAATTTGATAAAATGTGAGAATACTTTGATCAATGAAGATGTTGATATACATGAATAAAAAAATGTAAACCTAGCTCATTAAAGCAGAAAAAGGAACAGCTATACTTTGACCTTGGGGTAAATTTTCAGCCCCAATAAACTTAATTCTAGAATGGTCCATAATGCCTGGAAATTATTCTTTAAACAAGTTATAAAATAATTGTTTGGTTAAGCCATCATCCTCCTAGACAAGAAACTCTGGTAATATACTACCAGCAACCATTATGGTGCTGGCTCCTAGTTTATAATAAAAACAATATTTGAGGGCTGGCACGTTGGTTAGGAGCTGGCTTGGGACACCAGCTCTGAGCAGCAGGGCCCTGGTTTGGATCCCACATATGAGGGCCAGTGACACTGCCCTCTATAGCTAAGATGGTGAACAACAGCTCGACCTGGTTGCCTTTATAGCTAAGATGGCTGGTGATGGTGTGTACTGCAGCCCCTGCTGCAGTGGGCTGCCATAGGCTACAGTGAGTGGCAGGCAGCCAGGGTGAGTGGCTGGCAGGCAGTGTGAGCTGCCAAGAGCTGCCTTGGGCAGCCGTCCAGAGGCAGGCAACTGATCTGCCTCACCCGGGATGAGCGCAATGATAATACCAACATGGGCCAGTGAAGCAACGTCCTTCACAACTAGACTGAAGAACAAAAAAAAAAAAAAAAGGACCACAACTTGTCTGTTCCCCTTCCCTAATTCCCCAAACCTCCCCCAATTCCCCAATAAAATCTTTAAAAAAAACCCAAAACCATATTTGAAAATTCCTAACAAACACACAGATTGTTTCATATATGAGACAGCAATGCTTGAGAGAGATTACAAATGCAAAGGCTTGTTACAAATACTGTTATATTCATTTTTTCCCCCATGAAGTAATCCTGGGATAATTTGCTCCAGGTTTAATTTTCAGTGAAAGTAAGAAAAGTAGATCAAGAATTTTGCTTATAAAATTTGCCTAATGAAGAAATTTTAATCAGTGCTTGTTGAACTGCAGATAAAAATATAGTTTGTTTCCACAGATTCGAAGAGAATTAACATGCATCTGATTGTTAATATTTGATTCTTGTTTAATTATTTATGTTATCAAGGAATGAATCTGTCAAGTAAATAATGAAATGCGTACATGCAGCATATGTAATTAGGTTAGGTGCATAAATCCAAAATGTTCACTTTATAGTTGTCAGTGTAAAATTTATTAATAATGAGAAATGGTAAGTGAAGAAAATTCCTAACACCATCTACCTCATTAAGTGTAGTTTTTTTTTTTTTTATAGCAATTGTTGGTCAGAGAAGAAGAGGAGGAGGAGGAAAAGGGGAACAAAGAGGGGAAAAGTTGGGTTTCATTTTCTTGGTTGTGTTTTAATTGTTTTAAAATATTAGTGAATTGGAGCACATTTTTCTTTCTCCTGTTTAAAAGTATGATTCGAACAAGTGACTTGTGGGTTTAAATGAATGCAACAAATGGAATAATTCTGTATTGAAAAAATACAGGCCCTAGGATTTCTAAACTCAAACAATTATTTAATAGGGAAAATTCAACCAATGTTTGGGAAGGAAAAATCTACTTGTATGATTGAACTGTCAGATTCTAATCTTAAAATTTGACTTTAAATTCACCAGTGATGAAAAGATGGCAAGCAATGCATTATCAGCTGCACTCTTCCATTTCCCCCTTCCTTCGCTAGCTGAGTGGGAGTGGAGGAGAGAAGCACCTTGTCAAGTATGTTTCTTGTACCCTGGGTTTGCCTGGGCTGCTGGGACAATTAATGAGATAGATTTCAGGAGAACTCATGTACCTGTGAGTGGGGCCTGATGGTATGTAGTACTAGGTGGGATCTCTGGGTTTGATGGGCTGGAGGTTAGAGGACACGCTCTCTGTCCCTCAGGATATAGAGCAAACTCTGCCCCTGCAGGGACCTGGCTGAGTAGGTGACACCACTCCTTATTAAAGAATTTGACTTGATAACCTGGCTAGATTTATTTCTGTCCTTAATGTTAATCATTAATAGCATTGTGTGGTATAAATGGCAATCAACCAGAAAATAAGATAATGAGATCCCACACTACCCCTAACTAGCCTGGAAACTTCCAGGAAATTCTCTAAATTCTACAGCCTCACTGTCTTCACTTATCAAATTGAGGGCTGTAATTCTAGCTTTGGTGGTTTATGATTCACAGAGCTGATATTGAAATACATTAGACTTTGTGCAAGCACTTCCATGAGCTTCTTGAAAAAAGGGGAAGAGAGAGATAGTATTATTATATGAACATTCATCATCTGACTGGGTATTGTTATAGAGACAGTTATACATTTAATAGAAGATGGAAGCTATAATCACAAAAGGAAGCCCATATATTATTTTAGTAAATGATATGAGTCTAACTATAGCCACCACTTAAGAACTTCCCACCTCACATATATAAAAGTTAAAAGACAAGTAGAAGGCCTGTTTAGGATAAGGAAATGACATTACAAAACATAGAATATATTTTGCAATTTTCCTACCTGCCTTGGTTAAAAGAGGGGAATGGTTATTTAATAACTTTATCCTTTTGAAAACTTTACAGGTTTTCAAAAAGGTAATATTCTGATGGTGAATAATCCTGTTATCAAATTATTTGCTATTTTCCTGACCTTAATTCTCTGATGTGTATAAGCTAAAGAATTTAGGGCATCCCAGACAAGAAAAAGCTAAAAGAGTTTATCACCACCAAACCATCATTATAAGAAATATGAAAAAGTCAAGAAGAAGAAGAAGAAGAAGAAGAAGAAGAAGAAGAAGAAGAAGAAGAAGAAGAAGAAGAAGAAGAAATTAAAAATATGAATAATAAAATGTCAATAACCACATACCTATCATTAAATTTTTTTCCATTTTGTTTATTTTGTTCTTTAGATTCCACATATAAGCGAAATCACATTGCATCTGTCTTTCACTGTCTGACATACTTCACTCAACAAAATACTCTTTAGGACCATCCATGCTGCCACAGATGGTGAGAGTCTATTCCCTGCCATGGGCGAACAATATTTCATTGTATATATGTATCACCTCCTCTTTATCCATTCTTCCATCAAAGGATACCCAGGCTACCTCTACATGTTGACCATAGTAAACAATGCTGTAAAGAACATATGGATGCACACATTTCCTCAAAGTAATGTTTTGGATTTCTTCAGCTAAATACCCTGAAATGGGATTACTGGGTACTTCTTTGTCAGTTGTTATAGTCTTTGTTTTAAAGTCTATTTTGTCTGGTATAAGTATTTTTGCTACCACAGTTTTTGTTTTTTCCAATTTCATGAAATATCTTTTTTTCCCCATCCCTTTACTTTCAGTCTGTGTGTGTCTTTCAATCTGAAGTGGGTCTCTTGGAGGCAGCATATGTAAAGGTCTTGTTTTCTTATCCATTCAGCCACCTGATGTCTTTTTTTTTTTTTTTGAGGGCAGTGTCACTGGCCCTCACATGTGGGACCGAACCGGGGTCGCTGGCTTCCCAAGCCAGCGCTTAACCACTGTGCCACTTGGCTGGCCCCACCTGATGTCTTTTGATAGGAGCATTTAATCCATTTACATTTAAAGTTATTGTTGATAGAGAAGCAGTTATTGCCATTTTATTATTCATATTTTTGATCTTTTTGTTTGTTTCTTTGTCTGAAAGAAGTCCCTCTAACATTCCTTGTAATACTGGGTTCGTGGTATGAACTCCTTTAGCTTTTGCTTGTGGGGGAAACTTCATCTGTTCTTGATGCTAATGGTAGCTTTGCTGGGTAGAGTAATCCTGTTGTAGGGCCTTGCCTTTTATCACTTTGAATATTTCCTGTCAATCCCTTCTGGCCTGCAAACTTACTCTTGAGAAATCAGCAGACAATTTTATAGGACCTCCCTTAATAGGTAAATAATTGCTTTTCTCTTGCTGCTTTTAAGATTCTCTCTTTGTCTTTAACGTTTGGCATTTTAATTGTTATGTATCTTGCTGTGGGCCTCTTCGGGTTCATCTTATTTGGAACTTTTTGTGCTTCCTGGGCTTGTAAATCTATCTCCTTCTTTAGGTTAGGAAAGTTTTCAGTCATTATTTCTTCAAATAGGTTTTCAATTCCTTGCTCTCTCTCTTCTCCTCTGTACCCCTATGATGTGAATGTTGGTATGCTTGATGTTGTCCCAGAGACCCCTTAAACTGTCCTCATTTTGGTGAATTCGTTTTTCTTTTTGCTGTTCTGATTAGATGTTTTCTGCTACCTTATCTTCTAAATCTCTGATTCAGTCTTCTGCTTCATCTAATCTACTGTTGTTTCCCTCTGATGTGTTCTTCATTTAAGTTATTGTAGTCTTTATTTCTGACTGGTTCTTTTTCATGTTTTCTATCTCCATTTTTATATTTCCTATCTGTTTGTTGAAGTTCTCCCTGAGATCACTGAGCATCCTTATAACTAGTGTTTGGAACTCTGTGTCTGGTAAATTGTTAGTTTACGTTTTGTTTAGTTGTTTTTCTGGAGCTTTGTTCTGTTCTTTTATTTGGGAAATGTTTCTTTGTCTCCCCATTTTGGCTGTCTCCCTGTGTTTGTTTCTATGTAGGGCTGCTATGCCTCCTGGTCATGATAAAGTGCCTTATGTAGTAGGTGTCCTGTGGAAACCAGTGGTGCAGTCTTCCTGGTTACCAGAGCCAGGTGCTCCAGATGTGTCCTTTGTGAGGGTTGTGTGTTTCCTCCTGTTGTAGCTGAGACTTGATTGCCATTTGTATGTCAGTGGGAGGGACTGACCCTTAGGCTAATTGGTTGTGAGGACTAGCTGTGACTACAGTGGAGGAGCTGTTGTACAGGGGCTGAATCTACAGAGCAGGGTTTGCTTTAGTGGGGCTCAGGTGCCTGCCCAGTCTGCCCTTTGGTTGTGTAGTCCTTGGAGGGGGCTGGGTGATACTTCAGCCCAGTCCAAAATGGCCACTGGGCCTACCAGCCCCAGCACCTCAGTGGAAGGGACCCACTGCAGGCCAAGTTCAACCGCAGTCTTTGCCCTGCCCAGGATCACCTGGCATGAGCCACAAAGCAATCCAGAGATGGCTGCTGCCCATGCTGTGCTTGGAGGTGCCTTGAGAGGCCAAACCATGAGCCAAGGCTGGCTGCCACTAGTGCTGAGCTTAGGGCTACTCAGCCAGAGGTATGGGGCACACCGAAGTCAGATGCTGCTTGCTTGGGTTTCATGAATCTTTGAGAGATTTTAGGAAAGTCTGCAGCATGAGCCAGGGCAAGCTGTTTATATGGAAAAGCCACTGGAAGGAGCTTAGGTGTGCCTGAAAGTTGGGGAGGGGTGTGTGGTCTCAGGGAATCATTAGGGCCGGGCAAATGAAAGGTGATAGCCTGTCAGATATAGCTTCTGCCTGCGTCTGCACGCAGGGAGTGGGAGGGCTCAATAAAGAAACAATGGCTGCTGCTAGCTCCTCCATCCAGGAGAAAGCTGCCCCTCCAGCCCTCACTCTGAAGCTAGACAATTCACTTCCTCCCTCTATGTCCCTTTTGCCTTTCAAACTGCTGCCCCAGCGCTGGAGCTCAGAGCAAGTGAGTCCATCAGCAAGTAAGTCTGTGTGTGGTCTCTTTAAGAGCAGCACCTGGGAGTCCAGCTGCCAGTGGTTTCAGTCAGCCACAGTCTCGCTGGTTTTCACAGCCAGAAGTTATGGGGACTTCTCTCTCTGGCCCTGGAACCCTGGGTTGGGGAGGGGGTGGGACCCTTGCTCCTCGGGGTGAGGGGACCTCCACAGCCGAGATATCCCTCCCAATTTTTAATAGTCACACACGGGTGTGGGACCAGCCTGTTTTGCATCTCTGCACCTCCTACCAATCTCTGGGTGGCTTCTTCTGTATATCCAGTTGTAGGGCTTCAGTTCAGCTAGATTTCAGGTGATTCTCAATAATGGTTGCTCAGTGGTTTAGTTGTCATTGATGTGGCCCTGAGAGGAGGTGAGCACAGCATTTACCTACTCTGCCATCTTGACCAGAAATCTGTACTTCCTTTTCTTGAAGTGCTTGTTCATGCTTTGTATTGGCGTGATTATTTTCTTATTGATTCATAAGAACTTTTTGTATATGAGGAACACATTTAGTTTTAAATGTTGAGATTATAGTTAAAAGGAAAAGTGATCAGCATGCAAAGAAAGTACGAACAGAAGAGTGTCTTGGCTGGTCTCCAGTCTTGTTCTCTCTATCAATAATTACTTTAAATAAAAATGATTGAATGCTCCAACCAAAAGACATAGGGTGACTGAGTGGGTAAGAAAACAAGACCCATACATATGCTGCCTACAAGAGACCCACTTTAGATTGAAAGACACACACAGACTGAAAGTAAAGGGATGGAAAAAATATTTCATGAAAATGGAAATGAGAAGAAAACAAAAAAAGCTGGGGTAGCAATACTTATACCAGACAAAATAGACTTTAAAACAAAGGCTATAACAATAGACAGAGAAGGACCCAGCAATTCCACTTCTGGGAATTTACCCAAAGAAACCCAAAACACTAATTCGAAAGACATATGCAATCCTATGTTCATTGCAGTATTATTTACAATAGCTAAGATATCAAAGTAATGTAAGTGCCCATCAATAGATGAATAGATAAAGAAGGGTACATATATACAATGGAATAATACTCAGCAAAAAGAATGAAATCTTGCAATCTGCAACAACATGAATGGACCTATAGGGTATTAGGCTATGTGAAATAAGTCAGACAGAAAAAGACAAAAATACCACTTATATGTGGAATCTAAAAAACATAATAAATGAACAAACAAAATAGAAACAAATTCATAGATACAGAAAACAAACTGATGGTTGCCGTTGGGGAGGGGGTTTAGGATGCTGCGTGAAAAAGGTGAAGGGACTAAGGAGTACAAATTGGTAGTTACAAAATAGTCATGAGGATATAAAGTACAGCATAGGGAATATAGTCAATAATATTGTAATAACTATGGTGTCAAGGGGGTCCTAGACTTATCATGGATCACTTTGTAAGTTGTATAAATGTCTAACCATTATACTATATGCCTGAAACTAATATAATATCGAAAGCAATTGTAATTGAAAAGTAAAACAAAAAAAATTAAAAAAGAATTTAAGGCAAAAATGGCTGAATTCAGTCAAGCATTAATATTGTTAAAGGAAACCTCTAGGTGGAATCCATGCTGTACTAATTATTTGAAGAAAAAAAAAGCAAAAGAACAATTATGATTATACCACCCACTAAGAAAATTACCAGCTGAATTCAGCCAATCAATTTGCTATTGATTAAAACCATATATACCATTTTTAACATGTATTTTGTAGGAAGAACCAATACAAAAATAATCTAAATATGACTATTTTTGACTTTTAAATGATAAACCATCATAAGTTGTAGAGAGATACTTTCATCTGCCTACCCAACAATCTTCCCTTCTTTCTGGAGAATTACTCCTTTCCCCTCCAAGTCCAGATTCTTGAGAAAAATAAAAAATGTTTTTAAAGCCAATTAGTTTTGGGATGGTTTGTGTATAGAAAGAGATGACTGAGAGGCTAGCTAAAATTCAGCTTTTGTTTTGATATCACCTGTCCTATCCCCTGCCTTCCCTTCCATCCCCCATATAACTAACTCAGAGGTAAATCCTGATTAATTGTCAGTGATGATCAACTCATCTCCTTTGCCAGTGAAAATTTAGAGATAGGCATGTGACCTAGTCCTGGCCAATGAAACATGAGAAAAGATCTTCAGAGGGGGTCTTCTTAATTTTTTCACTCTTAAGGAATTTAAGAACAGCCCCACTTTTATGGCTGGAATTTCTATGTCTTCGAGTAATGCCTGGAATAATGGCAACCATTTTGAAGCCTTGAGAACTAGCTAAGGACATGGTCAACAGGCTGAGGATGGCAGAGTAGAAAGTTGAGAAGAACCTGGGTCCTTGACAACATGAAGCATTATTGAGCCCCTGAATTAATCAACCTCAACACCTGCTACCTTGAGACTTCTTACATGAGAAGCTAGTAGAGACAGATTTTCTATTACTTTCGTCAAAGTTATCCTAACAAAAACAAGAAATGCAAGAAGCTTTATTCTATTACATCTAAGAGAACAGATAATCCTTATTTTGGGAGTAAGGATTATTCTGCTGGTAATATATTTATCACTCATTTTACTTGTTTGCATGATGATATTTAAGTCCTCTGCTATTTGAACATGTGCGTTATTTTAGAGGAAAAACTGATGGTTGCTAGATGGGAGGGAGGTGGGGATGAGGGATAAGGGGAAGGGATTAGACAGCACAAATTGGTATCTACAATATTGCCACAAGGATATGAAAGACAGTTTGGGCAATATAATTAATAATGTTGTAAATATTTTGTGGGTGTCAGATGGTCAGATGTCTTGTTAGGGAGACCACTTCATGGAGGTGTAACCACTGCACTGTACACCTGAAGCTGACATTGAATAATATTGTATGTCAACTATAATTTTATATATATATATATATATATATATATATATATATATATATAGTCACAGGATGTGGAGTATAGTGTGGAGAGTGGAGTCAATGGAATTGTAATAGATATGTATGATGTTGGGGCAGGGGTAGTGGAGTGGTAGATTGGGGGAGAGGGATTGTCATTTTGTGAGGGGTAAAAAGTAAAACTATTGCACTGTTTTGTACACCTGAAACTAATAAAAAAAAAGAAGAAGAAAAAGAATACTGGGTATAATATTACTAACTATGACTGAGAACAAATACTAGGTAACTCAACATTTTGTGTCACTAAACATGAGGAATGAATGGGAAAGGTGGTATTTAATCTGGACCTGGAAGAATCAGTGGCATTCAAATAGTTGGAGGTGGAGTTCAAGGGCATTCTAGGGAGTCTGAAGTGTAAACAGTGTGTTTTGGGGGTATATAACGGCAGGCAGAAAAGCCTGGAGCTGGTTGCGTACAGACTGTGGAGTGTCCTGAATGTCTTGCTGAGGAGTTTGGGTTTCCTTTCCTCAGTGGTGGGAAACATTTGAGATATGTGAGCTGCTCACCACTTATTGATTCTGGGTGAATTGTTAAAACATATAGTATTTATTTTATATAGCTTTTTGCATATTTTAATGAAAAATGTGCATTTTTTTTTTTTAGCTGAGCCATCCTGCCACCTGTTGGCAGCTCAGCAGCAACTCAGCTCGGGCTGGGCATCGAACTGCTGTTGCTTAGAGCTCAGCTTGTACTCTTGAGTGAGCTCTTAATCAACTGAGCTACTCAGCCGGCCCTAAAATGTGCATGATTTTAATGAAACAATAAAAATCAAATTTCCATTCTAATTTGTAGTCTATGTTTTAAAGCAGTTACCAAGAGGAACTACTAAGTGATTGGTTAAGTAGCCGCTGTTTTCCAAAACATTCAATACCAGATGCAAGTTTTCTAGAGAGACTACATGAAGGCCAGAAAACAAGGTATTGAAAGCAGTCAAGTTCAGACACCCAGATGTTAGCAGGAGTGATAGTTAGATGGAGGGCATAATGCTCTAGGAGGGAATAGGTACCTTGCCTGTGCCCGGAAAGAGAAGTTTCGATGGAAAAGGGAGTTGGGGGAAAGTGGCTTACAGCCTCGAGACTGAATGAGGTTGGAGGCGAGTGCCCAGTAAGAGAAATTGGAAGTGTGAGGTTCCATTTTAAGTGCCTGCAGCAGACCCTCTTCAGTTGTTTTTCTGATGAAGAAAGGGAAACAGAGTAAGGAAGAGATATTTCTAGAGATTTTCAAATTTCTGGAGTTTTTCCATTTGCTTTATATTTTCTCTTGTACCTTAAATATAACCGTGACTAAACATGAGGCATCTTGATTTCCCTGCTGGTAGAGATGGCTGGCTAGAATAAGGCTTGCCTAAACTTTAGCCCGCTCATTAAGGGTACGAAATCCTACAAATCTAGCTCCTCAAAGAGGAGCTTTGCTGGCTGGCTCCTCCTCAGTTACCAGGTGGGGAACACCATCAAACCACAAACAGTGCCAAGCTATTCAGCAGAAGAAATGGGAATGGCTTCTGTATGTCTTTTTTTTTTTTTTTTTTTAAGAGCAAGGAAGCACTTCCCAGAACCCCCCAGCAGATGTCCCCTTGTCTGGTGTTGGCCAGGACAGGTCAGATGCTCTTTTCTGAAGCAAGCCCTGGACAAAAGAAGGGGTTGATCCCACAGATTTAGACTATTTAGGATTTACCCTGCGGTCACATGGGAGAGGAAGGAATGGCTTGGAGGTGGGATGGGAGGGAGAAGGAAGTGGGTGTGGGACAGCCCTGTGATTTTCAAAAAAGGCCCAGAAAAATATGTCAGAGTGGTTGAGCACAGGCCATGGAGGGAAGCAGGCCTGCTTTCTCATCCATGCTCCACCCCTTCCTAGCTGGGTTACCCTGAACCCCTTGCAAGGCTTTGCTAAGCCTGGGTTTCCAGGAGAACGATAGGGTGATTGTGGCAAACATAATCTAGGTAAAGCAGTTGGCATGATGCTTTGTGCATAATAAGCCCTCAGTAGATGTTTACTAGTAGTGTTGCTGTTCCTGCTATTGTTATTAATGAAAGTGACTGAGCTCCTGTCCTTGAGGAGCTCACAAGGAGGCCAGACGTAATAATAACCGGAGCTGTCACAAGGCAAGAGGCGACTTCTTGTCAGGGAGTGAGTCCTCACCTCTTTCTCTATGCCAAAAGAATGGAAGCTCTCTAAGGACTCCTTTTGCACACGACTTGCCTCTATTCTCTGTGCGTTGCTCATCTAGGCCGGGAGTTTGGGAGGGGAGTTCTGCGCAGCGTGGTAGCATCGTCCTGGTGACAGCTGGACAGGCAGGCCTGGAAAGCAGGGAGCAGCACACCCCCTCACCTCTTGCTCCCTAGGCACAAATGGGGCGCTAGGGATGCTGTCGTCCGATTTAATCACCATGGGACCAGTGGGGTTCACCTTCTTCCATCAGGGTTCAAGGGGACGAATCCTACCCACGGTGTACTCTATTTCCCTGTCATTTCCACGCATTAATTAGATGATCCTTAAGAGGCCAGGCACTTGCTTAACATGCACGAACAAATCTTAGCAGACCCGCAGTTCTCAGCCACCCCTACCGCATTTCTGATCCCAAACCCTGGTCCCCTCGGGCCCTCACAGCTGGAGAGGGGGTCGGGCCAAGCTCTAGGGCGCAGGGGCGCGGGAGGAGGAGCCGCGGGCCATTCATTAGGTCCGGCGGCTCCCGGGGCCTCCGCCAGCAGCCAGCGGCAGAGCAGAGGCAGGCGGCTGAGACCCGCAAGCCATTTGCATTCGCCGGCAGTCATTTTTACACGCGGAGGTAATGAAGTTGTCAGCGGCGCCCCGAGTGTGGCAGAGCCTGATATTCAAATAGAGCCGCCGGTTCGTCCTGTCCCTCACCGGTCCGCGAGCCCCGGATGAGCGCGCAGCGCCCCGTTTCCTCCAGGCGGCCAAGTGCGCTCTGTCTGCCGGGGCTCCCCACCCGGCATCAAGCCCTCTGCTCCCTGCTCTCCGCCTGTCGCCATCGCTCTCTTCCCTGTCTCCCCCGCCCCGTGTCTTTGTCTGTCTCCTTCTCCCGGCACCTCTTCCTTTGTGTCTCTGGGAAGGACAGCTTCAGATACCAGCGACCCTCCCCGGGCTGACTGCCCGTGACCCCACACACCCCAGACGCCACGGCCGCCCTGCTGACAGCACATTGGGGGAAGGGAGCAGCGAGGCCATCACCCTCACACTTCCCAGTCCCTTCCCCTAGGAGGCCCTGGTTCTCCTCTTCATGTCCATCTCCAAGAAAGAAGACCCAAGACTGACACATTCACTTTGGCCTAAGGTTTCCTCCCCTTTCCGAATGCATATGTGTGGTCATTTTTATGATGATAAAACCCAAAACACATCCACTCACTCAGGCGGCTAAGAAAAGTCTGTTCAGCAGGTGCAGCTCTGGTTAGGAAATGAGGTGGAAAGCTAGACACACCTGCTTTGAGATAGGTGGCAGACGACAGCCAGCATTTCAGTTACCAGGATTCATTTTCCTAGGCCTCTATCGCTGTCCACTGGGGCAGCGACGTGGCCACTTGGATGCAATCTGGCGATTGAGCATCAGAAATGTGGCTGATTCTTATTGAGATGTGCTAAATGTAACATACAGATGGGATTGTGAAGACTGTGAAAAAAAAAGGGTTTAGCTGCCTCACTAGCCATTTAAAAATATTGATTGGATATGGAAATGATAATATTTTGGATATATTGGGTGAAAGAAAATACATTATTAAAACCTATTAAGTCTGATTCTTTTTACCTTTTTTAAAAAATGTGGCTACATAGAACATTTAAAATGATATATGTGGCTCACATTTCTATTGGATGGTGCTGGTTTAGAGGCTTAAGACCCAAAGAGCTTTCTTCTAACCCTCTCTCCTTATTCTGCAGATGTTTTGGAACAGGGCAGGGAGAGAAGGAAGGTTCTTGGATCTTAAGCACCAAATGTCCCAGAAAATAATTAGGACTATATTGAAATATAATTGGGATTATATTGAAAACCTTGACAACACTGAGTAGAAGACGGTGGCTTAGATTGCATGAACCAGCGGTTCCTTTCCTTTTGCTCACTGTAAAGAAAGACCCACATTCTCGCCACAGTCGTGCCACAATTCCACGGCGCAACCGTTTGTGTGTGAAGTTAGACCTCTAGGAGTGTTTTGTGCCTTTTAGGAGTTATTTGTCGCACACTAAACTTCCTGACATGCCGTTTAGAAAAGTGAATACTGTGTATGCACTGTAACAACTATCTCATAAGTATTTTTGGTGTATTGTTCCTTAGCATGCACAGGCTGTGGAGTAAGGATTCCCGGAGTGTGCATTGACACGATGCGCTGCAAATGATCCAGGCACATGGGAGTCCCCGGGCGTGCACTGACTCCACACTCGGCCACCGCTCCTACAGGGCTTTTATGGCGCAGCTCGCCAATGATCCGTGCGTTAAAGACTCCCTAAATACACATTGACACGATAGACTGGAGTTGTTTGGGTCTATCACGGCAATGATCCGGGGATAATGACGGTGTCTTATGCACTTTCGTTGAGATTGGCGTGCTCAGGGTCCTAATGGCAGAACCAGAACTACTCCAGTTAAGTCCCGTTGTGATGCCCCGTGCAGAGTGCATGGGTCTTTGACCTCCTGCCACGTGACAATGTGGCATTGCTAATGATTGTGAATGTTTTCAGACCCAATGGAGTTAGCTTTTTTCTTTTTTCAAATGCACCTTTTGTCATTCAACACCTGGATTGGGGAGGGGGTGGGGTTTGGGGTGGGGGTAAAGATGGGTTTGGGGGGGTCCATAGAGTGATGGTTTCATTCTGGTTAATAACAAGCTAAAGACCAGAAAGGTCAAATTTAAAGTCAAAAAGTGGTTTGGGGAAAATAAGTTTAGGAGATGCATATGGCTTTGAGAGAGAGTTAATGTGGAATAAATAACCTCAGTCCTGAAAAAACCTAGTTGGCAAAACCAAAATAGATAAAACAAGGTGGTGAGAAGATGGAAGACACTTGGAAATCATAAAAGTAATATATTCAATAGTAAAATAATTCAAACACTGAGGAAGTGTATGAAATAAAAAATAGAATTCTCTGGGGCCGGCTGAGTGGCGCGGTGGTTAAGAGTTGGCTTGGGACACCAGCGGCCCTGGTTTGGATCCCACATATGAGGGCCAGTGACACTGGCCTCTAAAAAAAAGAAGAAAAAAAATAGAATTCTTCCATTCTTTCCTCTGTTTTATGCCACCCATCATTATAATCTCTGTTAATAGTTTTATATATTCTTTCAGTAATTTTTATACACATATAATATATGTATCTATTCTCTGCTTACACAAATGGGTCAATACCAAAAATTTCAATGCCTTGTATTTTGAATTAATAATATATTGAACATCTTTCCTTTTCAGCACATTTAGATCTATTGCATCCTTTGTAACGATTATATGGAATTCCAGGGTATGGATGTCACAATTTTTATGTTTATCTCTTTATAACCATCACTGCAATGAATACCCTTGTAGATTTGCATATTTGTGCACATATGTTCATAGGATACATTTTTAGCAGTGGGAATTCTGAGACAAAAGGATGTACATTTAAAAAATTGACACATATTGCCAAGTCGATAACCACAATGATTGTACTGCCTTACACTCCAACTAAGAGTATGTGTGCCTGTTTTCCCACTCCAGGCCAGCACAGCACTCTAGCATGGAGCATACTTGTAATGTGTATGAGGGAATTTCCCCCCAGTTTCTCTGCACAGCTTTTTGGTGAAAGCCCAGCGCTGGGGACTATGATAAATGCAGTGAAGTGCAGAAGTTAGACTACAAAGTAGGCAGTCCTGATAAAAAATGATTGCTCCACAGTACACACTGGGACTACTTGAATTTTGGTAATAGCATATCAATATGCGAGAACAGAAATAAGACCACATTAATTCATCATTCAGCAAATATTTGTTGGGAAGTTAAAAGTGACTTCTCCACTGGACTGTAAGCACCTTGAGAGCAAAAGCTTTGTCTTTTTACATGTGTGGCTTCCACAGAATTATGGAATGGGGCTCACCGTGTGCGTGTGTGTGTGTGTGTGTGTGTGTGTGTGTGTGTGTGTGTGGTATGTTACTGCTGTTTATTTGCTTGTTTTAATTTGGCCGTTTATTGTCCACTATACCTGGCTTTACCTGATGCTGGGATTCATGATGGCTGACATTTAATCCTTGTTCTCAGCAGCTCCCAGTGGGAGAAACAGAGAGATGTAAACCAGCCAGAAAATTCACATAATACAGCCAAATGAACAATGAGCAACTAACTGTGATGGAGTAAATAGTTTCCCCAAAGTTTGATATTTGAGCTGGGTCTTGGAAGATGATTAGGGAATAGTTTCCAGACCAACAAGGAAGGACTGCCAGACAGAGGAAACCACAATGATCAGAGAGGAGCTTTGTGGGAATTCTGGTGAGAATGGCTCACAGGAGTGTGTGTTGGGAGAAAGGGGAACAGAATTGGGTCAGGCGTCCTGGAGCATAAAGGAAGTGGGATACAGGGAAGGAGTGGGGTTCTCTTTCAGGCTCTATATCTGAATTACAGTGGGGCATCTGGTAGCCATGGCAATCCTGTAGCTTTAAGGTGCTTCATTTGTAAAATGGGATGTTTATCTAGGCTAGATAACTTCTAATACTTTTATGAGCTCTAAAATTCTATGGCCTACAAGCTGCAGGACTTGAACTACGAGTAAAGATCTTGTCTTCTGTTCTGGGTGCTAAGGAGCAATGTGTGAGACCTTGGGGTGTTCCTTGAAGATGGTAGTAAATGGCTGGTTAAAATTTGCCTGAACCAACTACCTTTGCCACTTACTGTGATTTCAAAGACTGCATTAGCTTTTTGGCCAAAAGAAAAACAAACAATTAAACAAACCCTAATGAGAATGAAGAAGGAAACAAAACAACAGCAGGTACTATAAATCTTTTGATAATTACTCTTTATATGCAAGTAAATCCTATCTTCACTGAAAATTACACAGACAATGCTTACATGGATTCATTGAAGTATATTGCAGAGTTGGATGCCAAGTGCCCTGTTTCTTGGGATTTACATGCTGAATGGTTGGATTTGATAAACGTAACATCCATGTCCTCGTCTGTGGCAGAGGGAAACATTTTGAGTGAGGCAATATCTAAAGAGACAAAGAACAAATCTGTGGCCTATTTGTGAGAGATCTTCCTCCAAGCTGACGCCAGATACTCAGGGTTATTACCTGGCCCATCTTGCAAGAATGAGGGACTTGGGTTATTCTGTGCTGACTTGTAGATGAACTTTGTGTAATTCCCCCAATTTTTAGACTCAGGTTTTCCCAAGTTGTATTTGAAGCTATCTAGAAGCAAACAAAATAAATATAGGCTGACTTCCAATAGCACGAAACACGAGTCACAATAACATCTCTTGTGAGCAGTGATTGACCTAAGATCAGGGAGTTTGGTGAAATTACTGAATTCTTGAAGAAGGATGTCTTGCCAGCATTATTGGTCACTGTCCAGAGCCTTGAATTTTACAAATGAAAGCAAGAGGTCTGAGAAGCCCTGATGAAGCCTCATGGAGTTGAGCCATGTCGATTTTGGGGATTTCCAAGATAGCTTCCAATGAGACTATCTCCTATGTGGAATCCATGGCAACAACCTCCAAGAGGAGCTCCTGATAGAACGAAATTTGATATTTTCATTGGCATAGAGCAAGGTCTGGGCACTGAGAATAAATTTCTAATTTTCTCAGAAATCAAATAGCAGTACACGGTTGTTGAGAGTATGAAGAGGGAGAATTCTTACTGCTTGGATGAGTAGGTGGCAATCCCAAATCACTGTCAGGATTTTTGGGACAGACAATCCTTGTTTAGACAGTGGAGTCTTTCATCAATAATCCACTACCAGATTCAAGAAGGAGAGTAAAGATTTTTTTGGAAGAATGATCACTGTGAAAGAGTGTGTCCCTTAACTGGTCTGAGGTAGAGAAACTCACATAATCATTGGGTGCCAGGAACCTTATGTACTTTTACACCACTGAACACCAGGGGGTCCAAAAGTACCCATCTGGGGCCCATGAGCAGCCAGATGAAAGTAATGCTAGTGGTTAGTCCCTGATTGGTAAATCATCATCCTAAAATGTTTTCATGGCCATTTACCAAGATTATTGAGACTAATTTCACGTAATTGTATAGCTGATATTTCTGGAGCTATGTTGTAATTCTGAAGTTTGGCTCCCTCTTGGGGAAGAAGCGCTGGAAAGAACAAAATTATATCACCCAGAATTAGTGTCCAAAATTCTTATGCACTTATGATCTAGCAAAGCAACTAGACCATATCTAGGTGCTCAATAAGAATTGATCAAATAATGAGTGAAGAAGGAAGGAACGATCCAATGTTAAACAATAAAAAGGTAGCAGAAATTTTTTTATCCGGTATGAGAATACCTATGTATGAAGAGAGAAATGACTGCAAGCCTACACAAGTAGGTGGTAGGACCTAGCTACTTGTCACGAAAAGTTGAAAAAAGAGGAAAAAAAACCCCAAACAAACAGAAAAACTGATCAATTTCTAAAGCCTTCGCATCCTTTGAAAAACTCAGTTATAGGAAGTTCTCTCAAAGCAGACTACATTTAAATCTAGACATGTCATTGATTGACTTGAACTCTTGAGTTTCTCATTCAACAAGATAGTTTTGAATAAGTCACGCATACCTAGTGAACTAGTGTCTCAATACTTAAAGCCTGTGAAACCCCTAACACTGAAGTGAAAACTGAGGAGGGAAAGAAGAGTCGGTAGAAACTTGCAAAGGTCGGTCCAAGTCCATGAGAAAATCAGATTGTTAGGATGAAGCAGGAAAGTTCTTATAAGGAATCAGAATTACTTCCACCTTAGAAGTCATATATATGGCATGTTCAGTAAATGAAATTCAGATCCCACACAGAAGATTAAATTCCTGTCGTTTAACTGCAGAAGACAGAGCCCCCATACTTCACATCGAGGGGCGGCTGAGAATTCAGTGTCCTACCCAGAATTGTTTTCCTGGCATAAAATCTAAGAGATCTTGAGGATAAAACCTAGATAATAAGTTTCATATGGAGCCCGTATTTTAACATCAGATCTTAAGGGGCCACCAAAGCTGGAGTCAGAAAAAGCAGTTCTTTAATGACCAATGTAGCTGCTTTAAGAAGCACTAGATATTTCTACATCTCCTGGTAAACTGAGAGATCATTTTCCAGTGCATATTTTAGCAGGCTAAAATGTTCTGTGATTAGATATGCTACTATAATACAATAGTTTTCAAAGTGAGGTTAGCAAGGGAAACACATTAAGATGCTTGTTAAAGTTTAAAGGCAAATTCCTTTACCTCTGAAATCAGCAATAAAACCTCCTGGGGTGATTCCTAAGCATATCCGACTTTGAGAACCCCTGTGGTTAGGGTTGCAATGGTGTGATCTAAAGTTACTGGCTGATTCCTTTAAACATTGGAGGAAGATAAGCATGCTGGAGGAGATAGGCATGGTTAAACAAATACTTATTTTTAAAAATAAAACCAGTTTTATTATTTTTTTCAGTAGAAAATGGTCTATGCTCCTTGTAAACAAATCAGTGTTGGAGAATATCAAGAAGAAAGTATTTTATATACTCTTTTTAGATTGGTGATATTAACTCTTTAAAAATCATATTTGTTGCAAAAATTTTTCTGTTTGCCATTTGCCTTTTTTTTTAATTACACGGGTTTTACATTTTTTGTGAATTAAAATTTATCAGGCTTTCCCCTTTGTATTTATGGCCTTTGACTCATGATAAGAACGACTGCCATTTCCCCTGGATAATAAAAATCTTCATCTTTTTCCCCCTATTACTTTTATAGTTCCAATTTTTACATTTAAATTGTTGATCCCACTGGAATTTAACTCAGTATTGAAGAATGAGGCTGGGATCCAGCTCTATTTATTCTTTCCAAATGGCTAGCTAGTTTTTTTCAAGATCATTTCTTTAATAATTTATCTCATTTCCACTGATATAAAATGCTACTTCTGCTAGGCACTAAATGTCCATATATACTTTCTAGGCTCCACCATGGACATTTGATCACTCTGTATTTCTGTGCCAGGACCACACATTTTCGTATCTCATTACTATTCATTTTTAGAATTTTCCTGGCTATTCTTGAATGTTTACTCTTCCAGATGAACTTTAGAATCATTTTTCAAAGTTTCAAAGAAGATCCTGCTGGGATTTTCGTTAGATTTGCATTTAATTTATAGATTAACTTGCGAGGCGAATTGGCTTCTTCACAACTCTGAGTCTTGCGTGAGAAGGAGACCTGATTTCCCAATTGTTCAAGCCTTTGTTTGAATGTCCCTGTGCGTGTGTGTGTATCACTAGATTTTGCCTGTTTCTTGTAAAGTTTGTGTTTGGATATTTCACAGGGTTTTACTGGTTTTATGATTAACTCTATGGTTTTTTTGGGTATGTGCTTAAACAAGCTACTCTCTGGCATAGAATGTAAGCTTGCAGCTGGCTTACTGTGTTTTAGGGAGTCTGTGCAATAGGAGCCTGTGTTTTGGCGACAAACCCATGTAGATCTTTTATGAAACTTCCAGGTTGCTATGAGGCTTTGGGTAGATTCCCCTCTCAGCTTCTTTTCCCATGTATGAAATAGGAAACCTTGGCAGGGATGCGTGAGCATCAGCGACAAAACTTCAATCCCCTAATGTGGGGCTTAGCGCTCAGTGAGTCCTCAGATATGGGAACTATTTGAGGACCAGGCTAAACAGTTCATTTCAAAATTCCTTACACGGTTGAGATTTCTTGAAGCTTTCAAAAATGTTTTTGTATCCAGCAGATTAAAAAAAAATGCTCCTGATTAAAGCACTATTCTGATAGCCTTCCCTCCTCGCCCTCCCTTCCTGTGATAGCATATTTGATGTGAATGAGAGATCTCATCCAGCGAGTGTCTGCGTCTGAACACCAACGCTGCTGAAAGGTTACACCCCAGTCTCAGCACCATGGGGGGCCTGGTTCTTTCTTCTTACAACTGTTAAGTAATGGTCTCCTGGAGAATTGGGGGAGGGGCTTCAACGTGGTAATGGCTTAGAAAAATACATCTGAGATACAAAAACCATTTGGAGTGCCCAGTTAAGAATGATTTGCCACATACTGGAGAGCTTAAAGAAGGCTTTCATAAGCATGGGCATTCAGCTAAACCAATAGTTAGCTCCACAGACATAATGGCATAATCACCAGCATAACCGATTCAGCATAATGGTCTTTTAATACTGAAACAATTACTTTGGATAATAAAATAACACTTTTAATTTGCTTGACACTAAATTTGACCTATGTGGATCATCTGATGGTGAGGTGAAGGGAAGGGGAGTCTGTTGAGTTCTAAATACATTATAAAGGGATAACACAAAATGTACTTCAGGTCTGGGATACTTTAAAATGGCTTAGTGGAAAAATAAAACGATTACCAGAATATGCTGTTGCTTTGGAATTTCCCAAATACTTCATAATTTATTTATTGATTTCCACAAGTTTCCTTTAGGAAGAAATAAGTAAACCTTGAAGTTGATGCACTCTGATTAAATTTGTTCATTTTTTATTTTATTTTTTTTTAAGGGCAGTGTCACTGGCCCTCATATGTGGGACCGAACAGGAGCCGCTGGCTTCCCAGGCCAGCGCTTAACCACCGCGCCACTCGGCTGGTCCAAATTTGTTCATTTGAACGCCTGTTGTGGGAGGTGCTATAGGAGATACAAGCAATCAGTAAATTTTTGTGGAGTAAAAAATACTGCTGTGGCCTGGGAGGAAAATGTAAATTTAATTCATTGCTTCACTATAGTAATGTCTTTATATCTATCTTTTGGATATTGTAAACTATTTTTATCTTTTTTTTTTTTTTTTTTTTTTTTTAGCTTATAAGAGTTTATTTGAACCAAACTGATGACAATTGCTGGGAAGCAAAATCTCAATGGATTGAGAAAATGCTCCCTTTATTCTGTTTTTTAAAAGTTGAATTGTTTAAATTTTCATTAGTGTTTCAAATTCTTTTGAGAAGTAGGTGAGTTTTAAATCCTAAATAATTCAAAAGCCTTCACATATATACCTCCTAAGTTGGTGCTCAAGGCAGCCATCTATATTTTTGGTCTCATGGTTTGTTGGTATAGGCAAGGACTCTTGTTTTTTCATTTGGAAGATGAAGTGCTGGGACACATGGCATATACTATCAGGGATTCTAGTCTGCTTCATCTGTTGCTTGATTTCAAAGTAATATTTATTGCTCAGCTGATTCAAATCTGACAATTAGGGCTGGCAAAGTGGCGCTTTGGTTAGGCGTTGGCTTGGGATGGCAGCTTTGAGCAGCAGGGCATTGGTTCAGATCCCACATATGAGAGCCAGTGATGCTGTGTCCTCTACAGCTAAGATGGTGAACAACAGTTTGACCTGGAGTTGGGCTGCTGTGAGTCGCCCAAAACGGCGTAGGCTACAGTGGGGCTGGCCTGTAGGTGGCGGGCGCTTTCGTGAGCTGCTGTGAGCCGCCTTGAACGGCTGTCCAATGTCTGGTGAGCGACTGCCTCAGCCAGGTAGAGCACAATGATAATACCAACATGGGGCCAGTGAAACGACGTCCTCCACAACTAGACTGAAGAACAAAAGGACAGCAACTTCTCTGTTTCCCTTCCCTGATTCCCCAGTGCTGTTCCCCTACCCCAATTCCCCAATTTAAAAAAAATATTTGAAAAAAAAATCTAACAATTTCTTTTAGCTAACTATGTCTCCTATTAAAAGGCAAATGCTCCCTGGGAAATGTCAGGAGTTATCAGTCCGTTATATTAGAGAGAATGATGTTTCAACAGCTTTCTTAAAATAAGTTAAGGAGATATTAATAAGTATGCTAAGGGAAAAAATTGATGCTAGCCACTAGCCAAAATAATCTACCAAATTACAATTAAGGACAAGAGCATTTATAAAGTCCTTTTTCGATTGCAGATTTTGATGTGTTAGAGATGGGATCATACTGGATATATGATTTTCTATGTCAATCTTGCTTTTCATTTTACATTATTATTTACCCCTCCAATGGTTGTCTACTAGTCCACTGACTGGCATCACCAGAATTATTTTGCTATTCTTCTATGATTAGATGATTGCAACTTAACAGTTTATGAATGATGCTTTTAAGTCTGTGAACTGATTTTTTCACCATGTCCTTGTTCTTTCTTTCCCTTTTTCATTTGGATTTTTACATGTTGGGCTTTCCTTCTCTGAGATGTATCTGTACACACAAATGCGCATCATTGTTAAATGGCCCTCTTGCCTTTTCAGGATCTGGGGGCTGCAGATTATGTGTCCTGGGTCGGTGCTGGGTACACTGAGGTCTGTGGGCCAGTGCCTGCCTGTGAACTGCTCTCTGCTGGTCCACAATGAGGGAAATACAGAACCTGAGAGAGAGGGTTTAGAACTAAATGTGATTTGACATTGCTGTGCCATCTGAGACATGGTCAGAGGATGGTCTTAGTGGAATTTGAGTGGGTTGGGTTATTAGTATGTGGGTTGCATTATGACTCGGTGTGGTGGTCCTCTGTAGGCATATTAGAACTCTGTCTCAGTCCATGGGAGATTGGACAAAACACACAAACAAGCCAACAAACCAGTCCTTCATCCTGGATAGGCTGGAAAGCACTATCCTAGATCAGAGTGGAGAATTCAAGCACTCAGGGCCTTCAAGCTCCATAAACCCTCATAGAGAGGAGCATAGAACAGTAGTTAAAAGACAGACTTGGCTTAGATCCCAGTTCTGCCCCTTATTTGTTCTGAGACCTTTGACAAATTATTAAAATACTCTGTGCCTTGGTTTCCTCATCTGTAAAAACAAGGATAACAATAGAATTAACTTCATAATATGATCCTACAGAGAAAGAACTTAGCACACTCTTTGGCATGTATCAAATGTTCAATAAATGGAAGTCACCATCATAATGTCTTTCAATCGCACCTCAAACAGACGTTTTTGGAAGGATTCCTTTAGGCATTATTATTACAAAACACACAGTTCTCCTCCCTTCCCTCCCAGTCCCCCTTTTTTCAGCCTATCTGTGATATACGAGCTGTTTGTGTTTGTCTTCTGCAGAGGGTGGGGCCATATCCCTTGCAGGATAGCCTGGATCAGAGCCGACAGGCCAGGAAATCACAGACCCTTCAGACCACTCATATCCGCCCCTTCCTGCACTGTCACCAACTCATCAAAAGCTCTGGGTGTTTATCTCACCATTGCCAGATGCCCATCTGTTTGGGATTGCCCTGAATTTTACTGCCTTGTCCTGTTTACAGTCCTCACAGGGCACACAATGGCCCTGTGTTGGTCTGAGACCAGGTAGGAGACATGCATCCATGACTCGGCCACATGCCAGCACCCCAGGATCTGGTGGGGCTAGTTCTGCTGCTGCTGTTGACCCTCTCACTACCCTGCTGGCTTAATGTATCAGGAGAGCCAAAGAGTGTCAGATTGGTGATGAAAATATGGATTCTTATCCTGGTTCTGCCACTGCATCTACATCTGTAAAATGGGTCCATAACACCAACATCACTATGCAGCTGTGATGACTGAATGATACGGCTTTTGAAAGTGCTCTGATGCATAATAGATATGCCTTTCCTCCCATCCTTCCAACATCGGATGCCTTCTCTCTTCCCACTTTGTGCTGCGTATGTGTATAAGGCATTGCACGAAGTGAATTTCCCATTCGAACATATGTCCATAAAAGCAGAGATTTGTCTATTTTATTTATTGCTCTATCCCCAAGTTCTAGAACAATGCCTGGGGATAGTGAATGCTCAATTAATACATGCCAAACAAATTAATTAAGATGAATTAGACAGTCATGTTTCAGCTCTGCACAACAAAAAGCCCTGATTCAACTTGCTAAACCAGCAAGGACATCTATTATTTCCTATCACTAGAAGTTTGGAAGTAGAGAGGTTCTGTGGTTAATGTGATGGCTCACTGACATCCTGCCTGGCCCAGATCCTTCTCATCTTTCTGCTCTGTCATTTCAGGCTAGCTGATCTCATAGTCCTAAATGGCTGCTGCAGTTCCAGGCATCGCATCTTGACATAGTAACATCTGGCAGAAATGGAGAGAGAGAGAGACTCTCTTTTCCTTGTGTGTATTTTTTCGTACATAAAGCCAGAAACCTTTCAGCTGACATTTGCTCATTTGCACACACTAGCTTGGATCACTGAGTTATGTGTGGGAGGGGTAGATATTTGAGCAGATTTTGGACTTTGCCAAAAGGGAGAACAGAGGGCAGCCAACTGTGTTGGATAAATCTACTCTTTGGAATCTTAAGGGAATAAAAAACAAAAAGAATGATTAAGCAAAAATTAATTAAACAAGTGCATGAACAAGTAAGTGTTTATGTGACATGCAAATTAAGGACTGGGGATAATAAATGAAGAGAGAATTACATTTTGAGGGCTGGAGGGATGTACCCTACCCAGCTGCCTGATTCAAGTACAAATATGTTTAGGGGTGCCAACTGACTGTGTCAAAGGGGGTGCTTAAAGGCACGATGAAGTAGAATAAGATATATTTTGCAGTGTTGCAATGTGTCATGGATTAGTTAGAGATTCAGACCAACCGTTAGTATAATCTCACTAATGCACCACCGTTAATTCAAAGTGTTTGCTTGTCTAGGCTAGTATTTCTCCTTGTATTTTCAAGGGAGAAATGGTTTGAAAAGAAAATGAAAATCCAAGTAAGGGGTATAGGGAATGTATTAACAAATTATTTTTACTAATCTGGCATATGAAACCTCATATGCAAATCCTATTTATTTGTTGATTTAAGCAGGTCCCTGGAACCTATACTGGACATACTTCATGGCTTATGGTTCAAGGTGCTTGCTATATGCAATTGGAATTAACCAAGCCAATACATTGTGAAATACTTTGTATTTTAGATGCAAATTCCCTTAATTCAGCCATTGCCCTCTCTGCAGTTCAGTTGGATTTGTGAGGTGTTCTTGTGTCCTCAGACCTCAAGTACTTAGTGATAATCAGGCCATAGGAAGGCAGCTCTTGTGTCTGGTGGGCCCGAAGTTGCTACTGTGAAGTTGCTGAGGGTCAGCGGTGGGTCCACAGTTAGTGGAAGCTTGGCACAGAAGCCAAGTGTCAAAGCCTGGGCAGCCAGACTTCTTGCATTCAAATTCCAGTTTGGCTATTTGTTATCTGTGTGACCTCAAGTGAGTTTTACTATCTCTCCATGTCTTAGTTTCCCCATCTGTAAAATGGAATAATAATAGTAACTACCTTTTAGCGTTGTTATGATGAATGCATGAGTTAGTATATATAAAGTTCTTATGGCTTACAGTAAGTATAAATATGTTTGCTATTTATTATCACATGTTGAATACATGAATTTAGTATGACTAGATCAAATCATTTATATTGTGATTTAAAGGACAATATTTGACCAATTACAAGTCACTTTCTTTTCAGGTCCCTTGAACTGAACACTTTCCTTTGTGCATGGGTAAATTTTGTCCAGTATGTCTCTGATAGAGCAGACATAGTGTAGCTGGGTAATGTTTCTAGGGGTAGCAACAGATTTTAGTAACATTAACTACTCAGTTCCTCTCAGGCAGTTTGCAGTGATTTTATTCCAATGTATACTGATGATGGATATTCTCACTTTTGCCTCTCACTGAGTTAAACATAGTAGATATTGAATATTCACTTCCAGCAATGAACTAAGATGAAAATTCTTGTTTAAGTTTGAACCTAATTGACCTACTTTTGTTATCTGTTTAGAACTCATCATTACTTTGCCACAAGAGCAAGAAAAAAAATGCATTGAATAGCAACCTATCTGGACATTTTTAAGTAAAATTCTTCTGCATGAATTATCCCAATAGAGGTGTTAGAATGTGTCTGAATTTGCCCATGGATTGAGTCATCCTTTGTGTTCATGGATCTGGGATTTAAACACCGTGTTAAGGCTGTTGCTCTAATTTGGGCATGTGAGTTAGATACTAAGTTATTATCTGTATAGTTTTGAGTGGCCTGAAGCTTATGGGTATTGGAGAGATGCTTTATCTCCCATATTTAAACTTGGAGTGAAGGGAAAGCAATTGACTTCTTGTCACTTCCTGGAATTCCTTCTGCCCATCCAAGCAGCAGAGACTATTTCATTTTGGGTTCTACCTTAGTCTGCAAGAGGAAGCCAGTCGCACACAGAGCGTATAATTTACGGCACTCCCACACTAAACTTTTGGGAAAAGCCAAGAGCCTAGAATCTTAGAAAGATATTGGGATGAAGATTTATTTCCAGCTCAGCATGGCTCTCTGGCTATCTATGAATCAGCCCTTTCCTTGTACCTTTTCAGGGTGAATTTGAAAGCAGAATCCCCTCAAACTCTGCCCTCAAGTATAGTTCCTTCAAATTGATATTCAATATTCCTGTCTGTTGTAGATCTTCCATGTTTTCCTATGGTGCTTATCACAAAATTAGCTGTCCTTTGTGTTTCTTTTTCCTGGATGTTTGCAGGAATGAGTCAGATCTTTTTTGTAATATATGAGCAGCCTAGAGGAAAAATCTGTTATTGTAAGAGCTAGCCAGGAATTCCTTTCAGGGAGGAGACTGCCTACCACTTTAATGGAAGCATTTGTCTATGAAGATAAGGCCCTTAGGAGATAGCCTAGACAGCCTGGAGCTAGACTAGGAGACAGAAAATTGCTCTCTGGTAGGAATTTGGGAATGGGAAGAGCAGAGGAGAAAGCAGGGGGAGAAGGTTAAATAAGGGAGAAAGGAAGATGGTAGCAAGTGAAATAGAGAGTCTGATGAACATGAATACGTCTTTGATGGTGTTTTGACAGAAACCAAGTAAAAGGGCTTCAAAATCTAGGCTGGCATGGGGCAGCAGTAGATGAGATGCAGTGAGATCAAGAACCTTACCCAAAGAAGTCATTGGAGAAAGAGAGAGAAGTGACTATAAAAATATAAGCTCTCAGGAATTCTCAGAAACTGAAGGGAAAACTTTGGATTTCCCACAAGGCGTGGGATGGACACTTGAGCCAGTTTTTATTTAAATCTCGGAGGAGGGAGTGACTTCGACCTGGTTACATCTGTACCAAGGACAAAAGGTGTTTTGAGTTAAAGAATTTTTGGAGCACTGCTATAGAAATGAATGAAAACTTTAAGTAAATTGTATGACTTAATGTGTCTCACAAAAAGAAAAGCATATCAGTAGCCATTAAAAAAAGATTTTAAAGAATTTCTTTATTCTAATAGATAGAAATCATCTTTGGATAATATAAATATTCCAAAGATTTAAGGAAGTAATCTGAAGCCATGCAGACATTAATTAGCATTCTATAATTAGAATTATAGTTACGGAAGCTTCCTACTGCAACATAGAGGGCAATATTTCAATATTCCAGGTTTTCTCTGCTGTTAAAACACAGTACCTGATGCATTTTCATATACCATGGCTTTCATAATTCTTTCTAAATAACCATTTTTGATAGATCTTTAATAGTTTTTAAATTAACGTTGGAGTAAAACCCATTTATATTTGTGCTCATCCCACTCCTTCTTCTCTCACAAGAGTACAATCTCTGTGAGTTTCCTGTGCACAAAGCCACCCAAACCAGTGATGACACAGAATCCAATCAGAAAAGCAGCTAAAGATGAAAGGTCTTGCCAATGAAAAGTGAACTTGCTAAAGTACACCTTTCAATGAATTTGGACAAAACTGAAAAATGTTGTTGATATCAGATCCTTAGGCTGATTACTGAAGCGTTCGATTGTTCAGCATGTCAATTCATCACTGTCTACCTGGTTATATTTAACACTTTCTCCTGTTTCCAGCATGTCTGCTGAGATAGGCAATGGCTGTCACATGATATCTGCCTCTCAGGAAGGTCAGTAGACCATTTGAGAGGCCGCGGTTTCTGTCCCCCCAGCTGCCTTGATTCTTTCTCAGGTATTGCTGACAGCAGATGGAGCCTCCATGTCTTGCAGGATCTAAAATATTAATAAGATTAGGGCTTTTATCCTTCAAACAGTTTAGCCTTTCCTTTTAGGCTCTGCAAGATGTCAAATCTGTTAATTTATAGCACTGGTGCTCCAGGAAGACCTGCCACTGCTTATAGACACCAAAACATCACCTGGGACCAGAATCCTTTCTTTCCTCTTCGTAGAAATGCTGGTTTAAATCACTTGCATCTTTCAGAGACACTTGGATGGATTTAATTCTAGTTTGAGATGAGAGGTCTTGGGGTGCGTTTTAATAAATATTTGATGGAGTTGCTAGCCTTGGGGGGATCATTCTTATTTGCAAAATTAGAGATGGTGTCTCTGGGGCAAGCTTAACTTTGTGGAAGAAGCAGTGTTTATATATGCACACCGTGCTGTCATGCATGGCGTTCCCTCTACTTTTCAGAACACAATAGTTATCCATGGCTCCACTTTCAGAAGCAGTGATTAAATTGCAGCCCACTGCTGGGTGGTACTAATTAAAATAACTATTGTCTATTCAACAGTCTCTTTTTCTCATGGAAAGCAAAATGTACTTTTCTGCACATGTCCTACAAAAATGCATATATCATGTGGTGTGCAATTTAGACTGTTTTAAAGGAGAATGATAGCATTGGCTTAGATGTCCCATTCCAGTAGGGCAATGAGCATCAATTTTGTTAATTAAGAATTTTAAGCTCTGTAAATTTATAGAACAATTACAATTTGCCTCATATGGAAAAGTCTTTATTCCATGTCAGCATTAGCAAAATGTCCACTTTTATTATTTGCTGACAATTTCAAAGGCAGATGAATTTTAAAGGAAGAGTTGCCATTTCTTTTTTTGAATGAAAATTTCTCATTGAATGTCAGCTGTCAGCAGGAGGCAATCATGAAGACTTTTAACTTAAATCTTTCCTTCCTTCTTTCCTTCCTTCCTTCCTTCCTTCCTTCCTTCCTTCCTTCCTTCCTTCCTTCCTTCCTTCCTTTCTTCCTTCCTTCCATTTCTTTTTCTTTTTCTTTCTTTCTTTCTTTTTTTTTTTTAAAGAAAAAGCCAATTCATCAGGTAAGAAAAGACTGCCTTTTGCAGTCTCAGGTTTTGCCAGAGACAAATGACTGTAAAAATTTAAAATCAATCATTAACAGATTAGCTGTTGGTCCAAAGTAAATAGCAATCAGCTTATTAGGCATCAGGCAGAGTGAGATAAAGGGGAAGAGTTATTGAAAATGAGGATGTTGTGTGGAGCTCTGCTTGTGGGGTAGTGCTCAAGGAGGCCATTTTTTTCTGACTCTAATTATGAGTGGAAAACAGTAGCTGGCTGAATAAGTTGAGTCCCTGGTTGTGTTAAACAGAGTCCTGTGGCTTTCTATTCTGTGTCATGGCTTTATTCACCCTGATTAGCATGGAAGTTGTGCACCCTGGTTGTTCTCTTTGCCTTCTAAGCAAGATCTGTCAACTGCTGTTCCCTGGACTCTGCAAAGCATACCAGAAATTGTGGCTGAGACTCTTTACTTTCAGGAATTGGACCTTTCTTACCCCTTTGCACACTTAGTTCAACTCTCGTTATTGGTCAGGCTGAAGTTGGGGAGTGAGGGGACAGTTCATTAGCTGCCTCCCTCTAGTTTCAGGTGTGCGAGCCATCATTCGGCAAATGCCGGAGCGGTCATTGTTACAAGCAAGATCCACTGATGGATACTAAAATCAGCGGGTGAAGCTTTGAGGAGAAAATAAGACATTTGTATAATCTCAAAGTATCTTTCTCAACGTGTTTATGAATTACAAAGGAAACATAGTAACTTTACAGTAGTGAAACCCAGCAGCTACTCCCTTAACCACGTGATCAAAGTTAACATCGCTGATAATAAGACAGCCCCTCCCACGTCCCCACCCCCACGATGCACTGAGAAGAACACAGTATTATTTTTGTGGTATTCTTACTAAAAATGCATAACTTGACTCCAATTATGTTTGTTTGTTTGTTTTTGAGGGCAGTGTCACTGGCCCTCTTATGTGGGACCGAACCGGGGCCCCCGCACTCCAATTATGAAAAAAATACCAGACAAACCCATTCTGAAAAATAGCTCACTAGTGAACTTAAAAAGTGCCAAGGACATGAATATCAAGGAAAACCAAGGAATTGTGGATTTGAAGAGACTAAGGAGACAAAACGTTGTGGGATTCTGGATTGGATCCGAGAACAGAAAAAGGACATTAGTAGAACAACTGGTGAAATCCAAATACATGTTAGCATTAAGGGAACTGTCTGTACTAGTTTGTAACTTTTCCGTAAGTCTAAAGTTATTTCCAAAATAAAAAGTTAAATGAAAAATGAATGATGCACTGAAAGAAAAAAAAAATATTGCATGAGTTCCAGAAGCTTCTGCCACAGTTGTGTTTCATTTTGGCCAAAGCTGTAGTAAACCATTATTTTCAATGGGAAAAAAAAAACCAAACAACATTTTTTGGGGGTCCTTTCTTCATAGTTTCTTGTTGTGATAATACAATATAAGGTTATTGTGTTATTGATAGGTGCATTCACTAAGGACAACCCCAGTTTGCGTAATGCTATTATATCATTTAATTCTCATGTATCTGCAGGTTGGCTGGGGTTGACTCAGCTACATCCTGCAGGTCTGGGACTGTTCCTACTTGGACCAAAAGGATAACAGAGACATCATCTTCCCAAAATGATCGCTAAAGCACAAGAGGGCAAGCCCCACCACACAAGCACAATGAAAGCCTCAGCCTGGGTCCTGTCTAACATCCTGTTGGTCAGAGCAATTCACTTGGCCAAGTCAAGGGGAACTACGCTCCTCCCATGGATTGGGGGGATAAATTACATGTTTTTGATAATACTTGTATATCTAATCAACCATAAAACTTTTGACCTTTACTATCTCTATCACACGGCTACTACTGATCTGCTCTGCAGTGCCCCCTTCCCTTTCTTAAGGACAGGTATCAAAGGATTGCCTGGTCCCCACTGATATGATCAGTTTTCATGGGTGCTGTGACTGCTTGCTGGTCTCCACCATCTCACAGAATATGGACTATTGGTTTACTGCACTTAACATTCCCATCACTAGGGAGAAAAGAGGCATTCACATTTTTTATACTTTGAATACAAGCAGAATTTCAAAAGACTTCCTCTGACATCAAGAATCTTACACATTTGTTTCGAATATTATGAATCCTTTTTAAGAAACTCTGATATCTGGCATGACTTGTGTTCACCTTGATTTTCAACCTCAGTACTCCAGACATTTTTCAATCTACTCCAGACATTTTTCAATCATTTATTTATTCATCCATTCTTTATTCCTTTGTTCACCCACACATTTTTTTTTCCTTTCAACAAAACCACACTGAGCATCTGTTCTAAGTAAGTCACTGAGGGTGATACTGTGGGAGATTCAAAGATGAGTCAGAAACCTCCTCAACTAGCAGGGCTAGATAAGACATTCTTTCATTTGGCCATTTTCCCAACCAGTATTTACACTTATGATTGCTATGTGCCAGGTAGTCACAATGCTAGAATCTGATAAACCTTTTAAGATTTTGCAGTCACAAAGGAGAGAGAAACAAGCACAGTTACTAGAATTAAGGCAGTCGCAATCTGTAAGAGAAGTGCAGGCAAAGAAAGTGGTTAGAAGCGGGGGAGCCCCGTCCTGCTGGAAGAGCAGGTCGGCTTCCTGGAAGAGGTGCATTTGAGCTGGATCTTAGAGTGGAAATCACTGGAGATGTGCACATGCAGGGAGACAGAGAAAAAGGGAGACGGGGTTTGGAGAACCCTGGGTATCCTAGTTAAGCTGGATGGAGTAAAGGGAAGTGGAGGGAGAGAGGCCTGGAAAAGTGGGTCACAGGGCTGAAAGAGGGCCAGAATGTCATGGACGGGGCCAGAAACTTACCATCCTAATAGCATCCGGTTTAGCAGTGGAAAGCAGACTCCAGCACCTGCCTTTATCAATGAAGGCGGCCATTTTATCCTTACTTGTAAATATTTAGGAGCCTCTGTATTTGGTGCTCCATGTTATGGGAAGCATTTATGTCATTGGTTGTAATGCCAGGGACGACTGATACCAGAATCCACTTACATTCCAACTTAGTTCCTCCCTTTTATTAAAGGTTTACCTGATAGTTCAATTCATCTTCAGAATGATAGATCTTTTACCAAAGAGCCACGGTTTTGTCACATGTTTATGAGTTCAGTCTCTTTTGCTCGGCTTTTACTTTAAAGGCCACATGCTGAATATCAGTACTAAGCTGGGAACATAACAGTTCTGTCTATACTGTTTTCAAAATTATTGTTTACTGCTCCTTTAATTCTCCATGAAAATGATGAGTGCAGAAACTTTTTTTTTCTCCCCAAAGCACTATTATTAAACAAAGATTTCCCTTAATTCACTAGCATCCAAATGAGATGCCTTCCACCACACAGCACTTATCCCATTGCTCACACACCTCATTCTTCTGGGAGAGCTTTTTTTGGTGAGTTGCTCTTGCTTTGTATTTTGGGTTCGAGAATGTTCCTTCTCACATTGTAATGTGCCATCTCTGCCTGAACTTTACCAAAGTTCTGAAGTAGAAGGACCACTCACTCTTCTAAAGATTCTTGGCTATGAGGTCCACATAGGTAAGCAAAGTGTTTACACGAAGAAATAAACCCACTACTTAAAAATTCTATAAAAAGGCGAAACTGGGAGAAAGGGCACACTGTATTTTTTTTTTTTTTTTGAGGGGTGTGTGTAGGTGCCTTGGAGCCTCTCATAAAAGCTTTATTCTCATGCGCACAGATGGAAATTTGAATGAAAAATCAGGAGAATTTAGTTTAGAGCAGCCGCTCTAAATTTGTGCTGCTTCCAGGCCCCTTAGCAGGACGCCAGCTATTTCCACGGTAGCACAGTGGCTCACTGCATTGCCCTTCTGCTCAAGAATAACAACCCCCAGCCCTGCTGCCTCAGCTGCTGATGCTACCCACACCCAGCCACCAGCACGGGCCCCATTACCGGCCACCACAACATCCAGGAGGGCAGCCTTGCAGTAATTGTTCATTTTGGGGAGGAGGGGGAGGTGGTAATTACCAGCACATGATTATTTTATTTTGTCTGAATTATTTACAATGGAAGGAAGCAGTTTGGAGGGGAGGGGGCATTAGGGAGTGTGTTCAACCCAGAGCAAGAAGAGCAAACCTATTAAGAAGAAAAATCACTTCCTTTTCTTCCTCTCTTTCCTCTCCCACCCCCAAGTCTTAGAAATAAATAAATAATGCAAAGAGAAGCCCTGGGTGGCTGCAAGGAGAGGCCAGTGGCTGGTGTCCCCGGCCTTTGTAGCTGCCATTATTGCACGGGAGTGCTGGCCGGACCTTTAAGCAGTTCCATCCTCTCTCCCCAGCTCTCATCTTGCCGGTTGTTGCATAATGAACAGCACATATGGATTTAAATCCCATTTAGAGGAAGTTTAGTTACGGAAACTATAATCAGGAGAGTTGGGCTTGAATCCCAGGGTACCATTCCCTTATTGTTTTTTTTTTTTAATTTAATATTTATAGTTCTCCAACTTCCAAAAGAACTTGTGGGTGGTTTGTGGAGGCAAACATAAGGCATGATGGGACCTCTGGGGGTAAACAGAATAGAAGTCGCCTGAAGGAAGCAGAGTGACTGTAACAGTTGGGCAGTAGGATTGTGGTTGTTTTGTGCTTCCATTTCTTTGCAAAATATGAAAGGAAACCCACCTCCTGCCTTGTGGGGGTGACAGGTAGAGTAACATTTGTGAGAAGAGGAGGTTTGGCATGATATTACATCCCTATATTAAGGAAACAAACAAAAATATTGATAAAGGCAGAATACCCTTTCGGTTGAGCTCTACTGCCCTTCCCTAAAGAGAAGCACGCACAGGAGAGCGTCCTGGCACACTGCAGAGGAGAAACGGGGGCCGTAAAAATTTGTGCTGTCACAGATGTGTGTGGGCGCGCCACCTGAGAGAAATGGCGTGGGACTCCAAGCAAGGCAGTGGTTTCATTTCTTCTTCGTTGACGAACTTTTAAATAAAATGTTAAAATACAGATTCATAATATATGTGAGTTATAAAACTTCGCATTAAAATGAATGTCTACATATCTACCCACCTAAATTAAGAAATACATTGCTACTACATGGAGACGCCAATAATGCCCCTCTTAATTCCCAGAGGTAACCATGATCATGATTTTGTGCTTATCATTCTCCTGCTTTTTAAAACAAGTTTTCCATGTGTTTGAACCATATGTAAATAGCACCATACTGATAGTTGTTTTTCTATTTTACTAGTATTTTTGTGAGACTTGTATTTTTTTTACTAGTATTATGTTTGTGAGACTTGTCCAAGTTGATACATGTACTTTATTCACATTCACTACTATTTGTTATTCTGTTGTATTTGTCCATTCCCTTGTTGATGACCATCTGGATGGCTCCATTTTTTTATATATATATTACAAACCATGTTGCCATGAATATTCTAATCCAATCTAGTCTCTTTGTGCACTGGTCTAAGAATTTCTCCATTGTATATGCCTGAGAGTAGCATCACTGGCTCATAGCAAATGAGCATTTCAGCTTTATTAGATCATGCCAAGATCTTAGTGGTTGTTCAAGCTACACTCCCAGCAGCAATGTTTAAGAAGGAACTCAAGAATTCAGATCAACTATGGGCTGATTCAGCAACAGTCAAATATCTGAGTTAAGAGGAAAGAGAGAGGGCTGAGAGGAGTCCACAGATGATGATGACGGTGGTGATGATGATGACATGATGAAGACAACAAACTCTGATAGAGAGCTTACGATGCACCAGTCACTGTTCTGAATACTCCAAGCATATGGACTCATTCCCTCTTTACACTTAAGAGTTATGTTCAATTATCCTCACCTATAGGTAAAGAAACTGAGACACAGAGAGGTAAAAAATCTTGCCCAAGTTATGACCGGTAAATGTAGGATTTGGTATTTGAACCATTGCTCTGAATTCCAGGCCTCATTTTAGCTATTATCCTATGAGTTCATTCTAAACAAGCCAGTAATAAGGACAGCTTCATGACTGATGAGTGATTAGCTACCCTGCCATTGGAGGGGGAGAGCTTGTCTTTCCAACGATATTCCTTGTTACACAACCCCTGTTACATTAGGGAGTGTTTTGGCTGTATTCACACTTCATCAGAATTTGATTGTTAAAAAGAAAGAGAAAAGCATTATTTTTTAGGTAGTATGGAATTCGATGACCTTTTTTGGCCAATGTAAGAAAAAATGTGAGAAGGAGCTCTTAAATCTACATACCCCAAAACCTAACTTAACAGAGCCTATCTAAAGTCAGTGCTATGGTTATTGGCACTTGACTAGATGAGAAGAGAAATAATTGTTCCTACTGGCCCATCCTCAAGTAGCTTGATGATGGGTACTGCAGTTTGCATGGAAAAGTGATGGGGGAGGATATTGACTATTTCAAAGGCTGCTCAAAATGGCTAAAATATGACATAATAATACTGTCATAAGGCATACAGGCATTGCTATTTTTTGTCATGAAAACATCAGCAGAAATGATGAACCATACATAAATTCATACCTCAAGATCAATAAAGCTATATTTTTTGTTCCAAATTATTCAGATTGGTCTTTTACATGGTATCCTCAATGCTCAACTTTCCACTTCCCTTTGCCTGTACACAGACATTTGAACATGGTAGAAAAGTGTTGTTACTAAAATTTAATACTTGGAATCTTTTTTTATGATCTGTCTTTTAAAGTAAACACATTTTCAAAGATGATTAATAGCGTTGTTCTCAAGATAATAATTTCTTTTTTTTCATTTGTTTAAAATAAGGATGTTCATATGAAAACCCAACAGAGGGGCCAACTCATTAAGCTATTCCCAAGTCAAAGTAGGCATATTTCATGTTGAAATATGTCATTTTAATGTTGAAAGAAAAAAAAGGAAGTTTTTAAAGATTTGGCCTATAGAGTAAATTTCAAAATGGGAAACAACACTGGTCCTATAATGAGATGTAAATCATACCGCCGACATTTATCTTCTCTTGGTGAGTTCAATTCCCTGTAGCAGCATAGAGAGGAAAAGAAAATATTGGAACTGAGAGTAATAAAATGATTACAGCAGGCTTCACATGTATGGATGGCAATTTCTTCACAAAATGAAAGTAACTGGCAGGTCTGGATGAGACATAGTCCCCTTTTCTGAAAATATCCCAGACTTTTTGACTTTTACCAATGTATTTCCTGTCTTGAATCTCACCAATGGGCTGAGGGACAGGCCCCTTTAAAAATGCAAATATCTTAGGGAGGGAGTATTAAGAAGTGAGGAGACATTCTTAGATGAATATGAATTGAGTCAATCAGACAGTTTCCCTTTTGGCAGCCAACTGGAGGGTCTACACTGAGGGGTTCAGAGTTCTGAATTTGGAGGATGAAATATTTGGAAAGAGGGAAGTGAGGGACCAGTGAGGCCCAGAGGTGAGGGGTATAGAGCAGCCATGAAAATGCAGAGCAGGTTGGGAGAGATGGAAGGGAAGAAAGTGAGCTGGGAAGACAAAAAATGGGCCTGCATCCTACAACTATGTGATTCTAGGCCACCGTCATCAGTCCTCTTAGCATTATTTTTCCTACTGGATTGTATCTAATTAAAAGGCTAAGATTGAACACCTCTAAGGAACTCCTGGTCTTCCACACCTGTACATGTTACTCCTTCTGTCTAGACAGCTCTAGTCAGTCAGCTCTCCCTCTCAGTTTCACGTAGAGCACTCCTATTCATTCTTCAATATTCATAGTGGTTTAAAAATATGTCCATGAGTTCTGGGATACTGCTTCCTTCAAAAGATGGGGTCTAATTGCCATCCCCTTATGTGTGAACTATACTTAGTAACTTGTAGCCAATAAAATATGTGGAATGCTGTGGTGTATGATGTCCAAGATTAGGACCTGTCTGTCTCTCCCTGTCTGCCTGCCTCTGTCTCTCTCTGAGTTTACTCAGAAATCCAGCTGACATTTCATGAGGACACTCAAGCAGCCCCAAGGAGAAGCTCATGAAGGGGACTGAGTGAGACCACCTTCCAATGGCCACGTGAGTGAACTTGATTGCAACCTCATGAGAAACCTTGAGCTAGCTTTCAAATTCTTGACTCACAGAAACTGAGAGAGAGAAAAAAATGTGTGTGTTAAGCTGCTATATTTTGGGGTAACTTGTTATGCAGCAATCTATAACTAATACAATACTGAACCAAAAAGATTCTTTTCTATGGCACTCTCCTGAAATGCCTGAGTGCTAGCAAATTTCTTCTTTCTCAAAGTCTTTAATATGTACATCATTTACAAAATTTATTCCATTGCATTATCTATTTACATACCTGTTTCCTGCATTAGGCTATGAAGTATTTGTATTCTCAGATGACTGACACCTTGTATATTAGATAAAGGATTTTAAAAATAGCCATGGCCAAAATCTGAAATAAAAAACAAACAAAAAATCACTCAGAGACTAAGACAAAAGATAAAATAGTCATCTCTATCTCTACTGCAGTGATTCTCGGTTTTGACCAGTGATGATAAATAAGCAGAAAATACTCAAATGGAGGGAGTACTATATTTTTCCACAACTTGTGACCATATAAAGCAGTTCTCTGTGCTATTGTTTTAGCAGATGATAGGCATTTCCTCTGAGATGGTGTGTCTAGCATCACAGGATCAGTGTGTTGAGTAGGTTTCCCAAGGGAACAAGTTGGAAATCTTTCACCAAAACAAGCCCTGGAATGATGGTTTCGAGCAAAAGTAAACAGAAGATATTTAATTTACCTAGCTATAGGGGTCGCTTTTTTGTTTTGCTTGTTTTTTAGAGGCCAGGGCGACACAGTCAGATTGAAATGTTAGAAGCGGTATCTGGTTATTTCCATGTAGGCCCCATGATCTGGAATGAGATTCTGCTGGGTATGCCAGGCTGCCCAGACCCTGAACAATTAGGTATTTAAAATTTAGATTTAATAATGATGATGATTTGTGTTTTTATTTTAATGACTATCTATATATTAGTAGAAGAATATTCTAGATCACCTGGAGGCCAATCTAATAACTTAGAACTGCCATGTAATTTCAGGTTCTGAGTTTATGACTGAACATGGCTCAAACGGCCCCTCAGGTGACAAGGACTAACTTCTAATACACTGTTTCTCAACTGAGATCTGTGGGCTTGTAATTTCCAGGCCTTGCAATTTCTTGCATTTGGAAAACAATGATAGAGACAATAAATGCTTCCTTTAAGGAGCGATTATTGATTTTTCATTGGGGTAGTCAAGGAAAGGTTTTCTGTGGGAGGGGGCATGTGAACTGGCCCTCAAGGAGAGGCCCTGTATGCGTTCTCTTAACAAATGACATCAAGTGTTCTCTGAAACCATCGGCTTGAGAAACAGCCCCACGTCCAGGGGCCATTCATTTCTTCCTGGTTATTCTCTGAGAGCCTCTACGTGTTAGTTATATTTGGTTATAGTGTGGCCCAGAGAGAAGATGGAATGAAGCGCTGTGTGGAGGGAGGCCTGGAGAAAATGAAAGAGTGGGGCTTGAACGGACACAGTTCAGGTGAGCTGAAGGGCAGAGTTCAGGTGGGCTGCAGAGGCACACAGGGTGCAAAGATGGCAAAGGCCCATTGTGAAGGCCAAGGCTAAACAGTGGGTATTTTTCTGTAATTAGGCAAGGAAAGAGGAGATTCTGTAGTATTTTTGCAGGGGTGGTCATTTTATACTGATGGGGATGACTCTGGCAGTACTGAAGCTAACACAAATTTACGGTTATATTGTTGAATAACCATCTCAACATTTTTTTTTGAACTCTTGCTCATCAGTGAAGCTTTTGGGAATGTGGAGAATTTTTAATTCACACGTCATCTCTCATCCTTGTAGATGACACAGAAAATATGTTTTGAGTACCTTGCCCTTGCTGAAGGTGGACCTGGGCAGTCATGTTTACATTTTATAACCATACCCACTCTTCCCCCCACCCCAGCTGGTTAAATCCAACTGGACACCTGACTCTGGGAGAACACATTTGTTGCCTGGCTGAGTTAATCAGCCCCTGTCTTATGGGGATTTGAAATTTGGACATTGAGAAATGGAGTTAATAAGATGAGAAGGGTGCTAGAACTGACAGGTTGTGCCAACTTAAGCTATGTTGAAAGCAGAATAAGATTGTTGAAAGAGAGAGGTAAAGAAAGAAAAGTGTCGTAGAGATGAAATACATGGAGAGAGAATAACCCTTGTTTCTGGTTTTCCAGTTCCAGTTCAATGTCCTATTTGGTTTGCATGTAATTTGTTTCCTGTCAACGTTTCCAACCCTTTTCAGGATTGCCTGTTGTATTTTTACTTGAATCCTCTACACTTAAGCTAATATGAGTAGGTTACTCTTTCTTGCATCCACACATAGCCCTTCTAAAATAATGCCAAATTTTTCAAATGAAGCCATTGGTTTTCAAAAGACCATCAGGCTGAATGGAATAATGTCAGCTCACCAGTTTAGGTGCTAAACCAGCTTCCACCTATAAAGGAAGAGGAAGACATGGCTGGCTTTGATTTATTAGTGGGAATTCTGGGAAACAAGTTGGCAAGTGCAGCTTGACCACTGTTTGATGAGATTCCACCACTCAAGCTGGCCAAGGACGGATCAAAGATTTTAGCAGTCACTGTGGTCGACAGTGACCATAGCTCAGAACATTCTGAAAAAAATCTGAGATGAGTAACCCACAGTGACAATATATGTTTTTTTTTTTTTACTCTTAATTTTCCATTCTTTTTTGTAAGTAACAAAACCTCACAGCTGAAGGAAAGCAATTGCCATTCTTTCAAGTGTCTGCTGAAATCTAAAGATCTCTTTATATTAACTGCAAGATTTAATCAGGAATGGGTAATATGAATGTATGTACTTTAATGAATTTCAAGTATTGCAACCTGCAGAGGTTGTCAGTAACTGAATTCCTGGGGTATGCAACTTGTAATTGAAAATCTTTACATTTTAGTTCCACCTGTCATTTTTCTAATTCTATTCAAAGAATGTCTATTAGAATAATACCTTTTCTCTGTCTATCAAAACTTACGGCTTAGGAGAAATGTATATCACTGGAGAGTATTGATTCCAACATGTTGGTAATTTGGAAAGCTTGATATTTTTCAGGACTGTTGAAACTGTAGGAGGGACTTTCATCTTGATAAGTTATAAATTTAGTAAATAAGAAATAGCAATGAGAAATATTATTTTAGTCAATTTCCTTTAAGATATAGAGAACCTTTTTTAGGCGTACCTGCAGCTGGAAATGTCAGGGGACTAAATTGACAGGGGATGGAGACGTAGGGAATCTTCTTTGTACTTTTTCCTTGAAGAAGCTTTGCTTTTCTGCTGTTCATCTATCCACTTGTGGGAATTCTATTCTTCAAGTACAGAGGCTAATGGCAGCATAATGAAGTTTTGCTTATCCCCTCTCTTGCTAGATTTGTTGGAGCATGGAAATCTTACAAGGGACAACCAAACTGCACCACAAAATGATATTAATATTATGGGATTGCATCAATAGCATTGGCTGTTTCATTTCCATTCACTTATCAGACATATTTACTTCTCAGATATTTCCTTAACCGGAATTGACTGTACTATAATTGCCTATTTCTTTGGTCCATTGGCTGTTAACCTTGAAGTGACTGGGGTAGAGCTGGCGAGGCCTTCCCTGTCAGGCCTGACCTCTCACTATGCTGGAGAGAGCGCTGCCATGACAACGGCGACAGATGTCAGCTAAGCAATGTGCACCCTAGAAAGATTCCTGTATTGAGAAAATCGATCTTGTAATGGTGCCACGAAGCACATTCGCTGAACTGCCAAGTGTTCTAGGCTTAATCATTTATTTCATCTAGCAGAGAGAAGAAAACATAAAAGAAATGAAATGAATTTGACCTCTGTCTTTTGAGTGACTTTAGTGCTACAATGAATTCTAGCAAGTGCCTCTTATGAATTTTAAAAAATTACATTAGGAATAACATTTTGAAGTGAAATGACTCTTGTAATGCCAACCCTCCAGAAACATGTTATTCCAAATGTCAGATACATAATAGTCATTTGCTATTTTCTGTGTATGTCCAGGGGTTAGCTCCATGTTGGGTATGTTTCAGGCAAATTATTATAACGGAATCAGGAATGAAGCCGACCAGAGCGTGCTACTTGGGTTTTCTCTGTTTTCCTTAACATAAGGGGAACTTCCTTTGTACAGAGTGTCACAGGGTTTAGTGAGTAGAATAAGCAGCATTTCATATTGACAGCTCTGAACCCCTCTCAGTTTTACAGTCTTCCCATTGCGTGTTCATGCCTCTGCCTCCCGAGTGGGGTTTGTCTCCCTGACAGTTAATCCTGGGACAGCCTTCCACTGCCTTGATGGGCTTGTCATTCTTGCCTTGACACCTCTCATTCATCTGAGTTTGGCCTGCTGGATATGCAAATGACGGGAGGACTGAAAACCATAATCCCTCAGCTGTGATGGCCAGTATGTCAATGTCACTATTCTTGGAACCAGCCATTCTGTCACTTGCCAGAGAGAGGTAGGAACCGAGCCAGGGAACGTGGAGTGCACTTATGACCTTTCTCTGGCTCAGGTCAGAACTAGATTTTTAAAAAAAGCAAACACTTAAACCAAGACAAACCCCCGAAGCCTACCGATTGTAGACAAATCTCTCTGATAACCTTGCCCATATAAATAAATACCATGGAGAGTGATTATAGTGAAAAGGATCTCTTAAGATTTTCAATGCGATATGTCTGTCTCTTGTGCTGTGGGATATTTTATTGCATTTTTGCCCTCAAGTGGAGCTGACGGGAGCCAAGCTTGTAATTTAAATCAATAAGAACCCTTTACCATGGCCATAAAATACTTGGCTAAACCTTTGAAGTGGCCACAGTTGAATGCACAGTGAGCACAGTATAAATGTTCCTTAAGATGTATTGTATGAGACCACTGCTAAAACAGCATTCAAAGGAACCGGCCTTAAGCATCTTTTGTGACTGATGGGAGAAAGTCCCAACTGCTTTTGATCATTTACACGCACTGTTCGCATTGCCACGCGAAGTCACTCCAAACAAGCCCTGTTAATTGGCACATCACCCTAGCCGCAGCCCTCTGCTTTCTCTTCAGACCTTTTCATTATCTCCTTGGCAGGGTTTCTGGGATCTGGATCTCGCTTTGAAGCCAGCACTCCACATCTGATATGCTGTGGTGTTGATTGCTGGGACTTCCTTTGCACCATAGCTGGGAAAACAGAACAAAGGCCTGTTGTTCAGACTCACCCAGGGAGGGCCGTGCTGGTGACTCAACAAAGCTGGCTGGGCCGTGTGCTTTGCAGACAACTGAAGGCCAAGGCTGCAGCTCACCTGTTCGTTTCTTCTGGAGGGGTGTGTTTTTGGAGTGGAAGTCTTCAGAAAACTATCTTGAAAAGATGCTGTTCTCCTCTCCCGTGTTCTCTCTGCCTCATGCCTATCCCTTTTTCTGGCTCCTTCTTACTGTTTTCACCCCTCCTTTGTGTGGATGGATGGGTGGATAGGTGATGGATGCTTCTTTGTCCTCTGTCTCTCTCTGTCTCTCTCTCTCTGTCTCTCTCTCTCTGTCTCTCTCTCTCTGTCTCTCTCTCTCTGTCTCTCTCTCTCTCTCTCTCTCTCTCTCTCTCTCTCTCTCTCTCTCTCTCAGATTCAAAAATCCTCTCCAATTCTGCAATAACAATAAATGGTTATCACCTAATTTGGAATTTGGCCACAAGACCTTTATGTCACACTCACTCACCTGGTTGGTAGTGTTGCAATTGTGCCAAAGCACAGGCTCAAAGCCCTGGGGTGGCTGGGGTTCCCTCCTGAAAACCAACTGAGTACCTTTCCTGGCTGCTGCCTGCCTCATAGGGGCCACTTATTTATCCTTGGTGAGAAACCAAACATAGGGACCAGAGTCTCAGGCCACTTTCTACCTTATCTGATAGAATTCAGCCTTTCCCAGAGTGCTCAGTCTTGAGGTGGGACCTCATGTTTCGTACTGGTTAAGGAGACAGTCTCATACTCTTCTTCCTGTAGCCATTTTCTGAAGGGCCCATTGGCTCTTAGATCTGACACCCCTCATGGGCCACATGTCATGTATGTTTGGCATGTGCAGTCTGGCCAGACATTTTGCTGTCTGGCCTCTGCAAACCCAACATGATTAGGTGGCTCTAGATATTTCAGGGGAAGTTTCTGAGATTTCTTATGTCCTTATGTGACAGCAGAGAAGGCAGAGCCTTTAAAATGTATTTTTTATGTTTATGAAGTTAATGTGTATAAATGGCATTGAACAATGCGTATGACGATAAACTCAAAAATGAAATCAGGTTTCAAAAACATACGAATGATTCAGTGTTTAGAACTCGTTTAGGTCCTGATTTGAACAAACTAACTGTTAAAATACTTTTTTTTTTTTTTTAGACAATCAGGGATATTTAGACAATCAATGACTAGTTATTGGGTTGTTGGAAAAGTCATGATGTATTTTTTCTATGTTTTCGTTGCAGAAATGCGACTTTTCCAACAACCCAATATTAGATCATTTAAAAAATATTATAGGAAAAATAAAACATATGGAGTAGATAAACCCACACTGGAAAATGATGATAATTGTTCAAGCCAGGTGATGAGTAAAACTAGGTTCATTTCACTTGCCTATTTTTCTGTATGTTTAAAAATAGTCTATATTACAAAGTTAGAATACGTTAGCCTGCCATCTCAGGATTGCATGGTTGCCATATTTACACCTCCTGTTCAATGAAACTCTTAGGGTTGTGCCCGTTAGCCTGTAGGCCTATCCTTTAACCTCACATGTGATAATCACCTTTCCACTATGGGGCTGTTTGAATAATATTTATTTCCATTGGCCATCTTTGTGGTCTGAACTTTAACATTTGACATGGGAGTATTTGCCTGCCTGCTCTCCCAATCTAGATTGTAAGCTGCTTGAAAACTGCCTCTTATCTTCCATTCTTTCCTATCTAGAATCTCTCAGTGTGAGGCCCAGAGTAGGCTGGACTGTGCTGGGATAACACGTAAACCTCAAAATCCCAGAGACTTAATGCAATCAAAGTTCATTTCTTGCTGATCTAAAGTTGGATGCATGTTGGGCATCTTTTTTTCATCTTGCAGCTATGCTTTCAGGAGCAGGTGGCCCTCAATGAGACTCTACCAGGGAAAGGCAGTGGGGACAGCTGCCTGGCATCAACATGACCCACAGAACTTTTCCCAGAATCAATAAGCTGGAACCAGTCACATGGCCTCCTAACAACAAGGGAGTCTGGGAAATGGAAGGGAGCTCCTATTTAGTGAGCATGAATTGTCTCTGTCATAAGGAGCTAAATGATGTTTGTTGAAGCTGCTTCTTACCCCATATACATGTCCCCTCTTGAATTTCAAGGTGAGGGAATGCCCAGGGAAGCGTGCCTCTTGTTATTTATATATAATATGACGATCAGACTATTTCCTTTCCATTTTTTCCCCTTTGCTACTGAATTATTCCTACACAGCTGGAACCCTCTCTCCAGTTAATGGCAAGACCCCAGTGGGCTGGCTGACCACTGTTCAAGGAATTTGGCTTTGTGGCTCTGGCATTTGGAAGAAAGGCACAGGCAATCATCTCCTGTCTGTGTCTGAACATGGTATAGCTCTATCCTGTCTAGGGACCAGCTCTGGGTGCTCACAGACAGGAGTGGGAGACTGATTGGGGCCCACACAGTTAGCATAGTAATACCAAGATAACAGTGGTGCATCAGGCCATTGCAAGAAAGAGGGGCATGACTCTGCATTGCAGTGGGAAGTTTCTGCCTCATGCAAGGTTTGAAATGGTTTCTCTCAGGAAAGGACATCACTTACTAAACAGAGAAAATGTAGGCTGTTCAGCCCAGTACACATTCCTTTGTGGATGTGATGCTATTGTCTTTATGTAAGTTGAGTAATCGAAGAGGTGCTTATAGATATTTGCTTGTGGGTAAACGTCTATATGAATAGGTGTCACAGACCTCCTTTTCTGGCCCATTCTGTCTATTCCCTCTTACCTGCTTCCTCCATGACTTTTTGCTCTAGGTTTATTGTGAAAATGCCATTCTTGTCCAGGTTGCAGAATGTGCCAATTAAAACTGATATGGCTGAGAAAAACAAGCTTCAAGTGCCTCTCAGCCATTGTTTTGGGTATAATTTCATTCACTCATTTTTTTCCAACCAGTACATATTGAGCACAGGTGAGCCCTGTGTGCTGAGGGAGAGGCTGCCGAGCTAGAAGTTGTGACCAGTTGAGTAGCTATGTGCTTGGATGCTGCAGATGCAAGTTCAAACAAAGAGGAATCCAATGGTGGGGAATGACCTTGGTGACAATGGAAAAAGGGGCCGCGGAGCCAATTTGGGCCAGAATGAAGCCGAGCTGCCCACCTGGGGCAAGAGCTAGGAGCTGTCGGAAGCCAAAGCTTCCCAGGTCAGAGTATCCCCATTGCTCTCCAGGGCCACAGTGCCTGTCTTTTTTTGCATACCCGCTTCTCTCTGTGCCTTTGCTGCATTCTCTCTCTCTCCCCCTCTGCTGACTGGCTTCTTCTGCTACCTTGTGGCATTTGTTCTCTCCTAGTGTCAGATTGCATGTGGCTTTGGCTTGACATAGCCCTGGCTGGACCTCATGGCACCCTTTCAACTTCTGGCCAGTCTCATGGAATTCCTTAGTTTAAACTCCTGAGGGAGATATTTTGATGGATTAGTTCTTTTTCTCTCTACTATGTTCCGTGCTGTGGGAAATGGGAAGCTTTCAGGTTGGCACCTGGTCCGGTCAGCCATGATGGATTGGAGGTTGGGGCCTATTGTGTTGGGCAATACGTGGCCACCTGGGTGACAAGTGCTTTGGATAGGGTAGGTTCCTTAGAAGAGGCTGTGGCACTGCGGCTTTACTGAGGCTAAGAGGTGAAGAGATTTGATTTAACAGCCACCTTAGGAATGCTGATCTAAGAGTCTTTTAGAAACAATAGGCCACCATTAAAGGGCAGTAAGTGCCTCTTTATAGGGTACCTATGGCTGTGTCCTGAAGAATGTGCTGGAGGGGCACATGGATGCAGGTGGGAAAACCAGTTTGAAGGGTGACTGCAGAGACAAGAACAGGGTGGGTTACTCTGTGTATTTGGCAGTGAATGGTAGCCATCTCTTGTCTACTTGGATATCGGGGCCCAGTCATATTGGTCTCCTTTTAGTTTCTCAGACTCTCCCAGCCCATCTCATCATCATATGGGACATTTCATGTTTAACTTTTTGAGAAACCACCAAACTGTATTGCAAAGCAGCTGTATCGTTTTTCATTCTCACCAGCGATGCACAAGAGTTCCAATTTCTCCATAGCCTCACCAACACTTATTCTCTGATTTGTTGCACTCTAACCATCCTAGTGGACGTGAAGTGCTACCTCCCTGTGATTTTTTATTTGCATTTTCCCCACCTTCATTTTCTAAATGCGGAAGAGTTGTTTCGCCTTCCTGGCTCCCTTGACTCCTCAGACCATCCCTGATGGCTAACGTGTTAATGAGGCTTCCACAAGGTAAGAGTCCCACTCATACACTTCTAGTTGGATTTTAAATTAGTACAAACTCTGTGGAAGACCATTTGGCAACGCTCCCTATTGAAATTACAAATGCACGCACCCTTTGATCCACTAGTTCCAAGACTAGGAATCTGTCTTATGTGAACAAAATGATGTATGTATAAGGGTATTCACTGCAACATTATTTATAATAGCAACAGATGGGAAACCAACTAAATGCCCCTCACTAGGGAACTGGTTAAACAAATTTTGGCACAGCTGTACAATAGGATACTGTACAGCTGTAAAAAAGATGGAGATATCTCTTTGTGTGCTGAGACAGAAGGGATTCCAAGACACATTGTCAAGTGAAACACAAATCAAGATGTAGAACAGTGTATAAATAGGCTGCCTGTCATATAAAAATGGGAGAAAAGAATATGAGTGTGTGTGTGTGTGTGTGTGTGTGTGTGTGTGTGTGTGTATATGTAGTTTTCTTGAATATTCATAAAGTACCTTTGGGGAGAGAAATTTGGTTATATGGGGACAAAGGTGGGAAGGACAACTTTTACTGTCTACCTTCTTGTGCCTTTGTAATTTCAAATTCCGAAAATATATTTCCTGTTTAAAAAAAACAATCAATTAAATTAAAATGACAACAACCCATAAACACCTAAAGATTTCTCTAATTTGAACTTGGATATTTCTGATTTTATGGCAATTTCTGTAGGACATGAACTCTTATGTAAGATTTTTTTATGCAAATCAATGTCAGGGATAGGATTGCAGAAGAAGTAATTTAAACTCTCATCCTTTCCCCTCCCATTGCAATCCTGGCTGTAGCCTCAGCTTGATGACTTGACCACAATTTGAACTTGAGTCAGCCTGCCGGAGGCCAACCCAAGTGACCTCTCACAGCATCTGCTCCGTGTGGCTCCTAGGATTCCTGTCCTAGGATTGCTCCAGTCTGAGTCCCACCCCAAGTGGGACTCAGACTGGAAACGATGGGACTGGGTGGGAAGAAGAGCCAATGTGGTCCTGGGCACCAGATGGAGATTATGTCTAAAGTAAATCTTTGAACCTGAGATTTGGAGCTTGGTGACATTCCCCTATCACGCAACCCAGAGAGCTCTGAGCAGACCAGACCACACAGGAACAAGGCTTAGCTCTGCCACTTTCTCTCTAAGTAACTTTGGGCAAATCACCACAAGTCTCTGAACCTCTGTGTTCTCATTTCTAAGTGGGGCTAATAAATTCAAGATTGCCGTGTGTAGAAGAGGAAAGCTGTAAGAAGGCTTTCCTAATGTAAGCACTATAAAGTGCTGTAAGAATGTGAAGGGTTATCTTGAAAATCGCTATGAAAAGTCCACATTGGCTCAACATCTCCTATGTGCTGAGATGTTTGAGAGCTGGAGAGACAACCAATAAGAGTGACATATTCTCTACCCTGCAAGTGTTTTGAGGGCTAATTGACAAGTGAGAGTGGCGGTTGTGAAGGCAGTTAATTGCAGCAATGGGCGCCATGTAGAACAGACTAGAACACACAGTATAAGGTGGCAGAGAGAAGGAGGGCATTAACTCATGCTGGGGACCTCTGCAAAGGTTGCAGAGACCAGGCTTTATTAGGGTTGAGTCTGAAAAGGGAAGGAGGACGTTGCCAGGTACACAGGGAACATTCCTGGTGGAGGAAATGGTACATGAAAAGGCAAGAGGGGAGTAAGAAAGACTGTCTTCTGGAAACTCCAAGCAACCATCTGCTGCAGATTTAGGGCATGGGCGGGAGCTAAGACTGAAAAGGGGTAAGCAGAACACATCTTGGAGGCCTTTTTATGGTAGGTCATGGCCAAATGACACAGTAAGAAATAAAAGGAAAATAGGATAATATGGAACAAAAGGAGTCGTTGTACATGCCCCCTTGCCCAGCCGTGAGATAAAGAAGACACTGAGCTACCCAATATTTCACACCAGGTACCAGAAGAGCCTGGCTCCCAGTTGTGAAGTCGGCCCAGGCTTTGCATCTTCATGGCTGAGATCCTAGATGTCATGGAGACCCAGAGACAAGCTGTCCTCACTGTGCAGCCCCCTGCCCCACAGCATCTGTTGTATCCCAGGATGAAGCCACTGATCAGGGACACGGGAGGGCTCTGATATTGATGACAGCTGCCCTGCGGAAGAGTCTTCAGCCTGGGATCTATTTCAAGATCAAATGTGAGACACATGCTTCATGTTGTGCCATTGGCCTTTCCTAAACCCAGACTTGACGGTGCCCCTCCCTGGATTTAAAAGCTGCTGTGAGTCCTCTCTGACTGCAGAATCCAGTGTAAACGTCTCGGCCTGATGCTGGGGGCTTTCACAATGGGAGCTCATCTTCTACTCATCCCAGGAGGCCCACACTCTCGCCTCTTCGCTGCTTGGGGGAAGCATACTCATATAGAGAGGCTGGCCAGCTCTCCAAACTAGCTCCAACAGCGGAGGCCAGTGTGAATAGCCTCCTCTTCTAGGCTCTCAGCACTTGGCACTTTCCTCTCTTTGAGCGCTTTCCAGACTGTTAGTTTCTGTGCTCCTTCTTCTTCTTTTTTTTTTAAAGATTTTATTGGGGAATTGGCGGAGGGGAACAGCGTTGGGGAATCGGGGAAGGGGAACAGACAAGTTGCTGTCTTTTTGTTCCTCAGTTCAGTTGTGGAGGATGTTGCTTCACTGTTGGTATCGTCATTGCGCTCTTCCCGGATGAGGCAGATCGGTCGCTGGCCTCTGGATGTCACTCACCGCGGCTATTGGCAGCTCACACTTGGCTGCCAGCCGCTCACGCTGGCTGCGGGCCACTCACTGTAGCCTATGGCAGCCCACTGCAGCAGGGGCTGCAGCCCACACCATCACCGGGGCTCGCACAGCCCAGCTCCAGGTGGAGCTGTTGTTAGCTGTAGAGGGCAGTGTCACTGGCCCTCATGTGGGATCCGAACCGGGGCCGCTGGCATCCCAAAACCAGCGCTTAACCAATGCGCCACTCTGCCGGCCCCATCTGTGCTCCTTCTTAGCAAGCCATGGTTCCTTGAGGATCATGGCCTGAGTGACTCATCCCTGTAGTCTCAGGGTCCAGCTTGGTGTCCGGCTCATAGTAGATGCTCAGTAAATGCTTGTTGATGAAGGAATGGAGGCATGGGAGGGCGGGGAGATGTACTCTCTGGCAAAGAGGTGAACAAGTGTGTTCTGAAAAGGGTGGTAAGCCAAGAATGGTGGTACCCACTACTTACTTGTCTCTTGTTTTTCTTTCATTTTCTACCTCTTGCATTGTTCCTCTCATGCTGGTATTTTTGTGCATCCTTTAATCCCTAGAAATAACTTGCCTGCCATGCTGGGCTTTGTGTATTTAGAACATGGATACCTGGATAACACTCCTGTACCAGAACAATTACTTGGGCTATTGTGGTTGATAAATCAGGACCCTCTATTACAGATTTCTATTTTACATTTCTTCGTTGACTATATTAGGAAATATTAGTTACCATGAAAATGAGAGGTAGGAAAAACATAATTCAGTTTTCTGACACAAGGTTGTTTCCTATGGTCCACAGGCTAATTTTTATTTCCTGATTAGAATTAGAAACTGATGATACTTTCACTTTTTCCCTTAGGAAAATATTTATAGATTTAGCGATCTTAGTTTGAGAGTAATTCTCCAGTGATTCTACCTAAATGTTTCTCCTTTAATTTCATCCCAAGGCCAAGCTTTAGTGCTTGAAATGATTAGTTCACACTGCAACTAATTTAGAATTTGAGTTAACACAGACATAGTTTGCATGTATATTTTCATAAGAAAGATTTGAAATAACCCTTTATCTTCAAAGTTTAAAATTTTACTTACAAATACATAAAATTTCATACAAGGTTGTCACAGTTTACAAATTGAGGCCTTAGGAAATCAAGGCCTCTTGAATGGTCAGGCCCTACCAACTATTTTTGAAGACTTTCATGCTTATGATGCATGAATAGGACATATAGGCCCATTACACATTTCAATTTTTAGTCAATTGATCTCATTTACTTATTAAGAGTCATTTATATAAAAATCAATTCAGCTAAGTATCTGTGTCAGATAATGCGAACAAAGGCTTTGTAAGTTAGTGAAAATTATGCAACTTTTACGTATTATTAACATCTGCATTAAGTTGCAAACGGAAGACTGCACTTTAAAAAGGTAGACAAACTACGTATATTTGCCTACCATTTCTGTTATAAACAAATCTTTAGTATTTTCCATATGAAGATAAGAAAAACCAGAGAAGGTGTTTCCACTTTTCATATCCTTCCGTATCCTCGCAAGAAACCAACTCTTGCTTCCCAGCTACCTGCACTTCCAAGCCAGGTAACAACCCTGCAGTCCAACATGTGAAGATCCCCTCCACTAGAGATAAGAAGTGACTTGGGGGCCGGCCGAGTGGCGCGTTGGTTAAGAGCTGGTTTTGGGATGCCAGCGGCCCCAGTTCGGATCCCACATGAGGGCCAGTGACACTGCCCTCTACAGCTAACAACAGCTCCACCTGGAGCTGGGCTGTGCGAGTCCTGGCGATGGTGTAGGCGGCAGCCCTGCTGCAGTGGGCTGCCATGGGCTGCAGTGGGCGGCCGGCAGCCAGCGTGGGCGATGGTGTAGGCGGCAGCCCTGCTGCAGTGGGCTGCCATGGGCTGCAGTGGGCGGCCGGCAGCCAGCGTGAGCGGCTGGCAGCCAGCGTGAGCTGCCAATAGCCGCGGTGAGCGACATCCAGAGGCTGGCAACCGATCTGCCTCATCTGGGAGGAGCGCAATGACTACACCAGCATGGGCCAGTGAGGCAGTGTCCTCCGCAACTAAAATGAAGGACAAAATGACAGCAGCTTGTCTGTTCCCCTCCCCCAATTCCCCAATAAAATCTTTAAAAAAAAAAAAAAAAGAAGTGACTTGGCCTGAAACCCATTTATTCCCTCACGTCCTCCTGTGCTTCCTGATCATCTTCCTTCCAGCAAAGCTGGTTGGAAGGCTCTGGATTTCTGACCATGGCTTCTGGCTGCTGTCCTGGTGGTGGGTCTCAGCAGGCCCTCAAAGAAGCTTCAGAAACAGGGGATTCATTTCTTATCTTAGAATTATTCTTTTACAGACAAGATTTAAACATTCACTCTCTTGGTCCTAGAATTCCCTTCTCAGAGTGACTTTCCTTCAACAGATGACTCTATTCTCCCCACTGCAGCCACAGGGGATCTTTAAAGATGTAAATTGCACCCTGTTCTTATTGCACCTCATCATGAGAATGCCTCTCCATGGCCTGCCCTGCTCCCTCTGCACCCCAGCACCCACCTTTCCCCCTCACTCACTCTGCCCCAGCTCCACTCTCTGCCCTGGTATCATGCACACCCAACCTTTCATCTCTCCAGGAATGTCGTATGTTAGGTTCCTCTGTTTAGTAAACTCTTTTCTTGTCTTCATCACAGCACCATCTTCATTCTCTTCTTGGACCTTTATATTTGGGAATTACTTCTCCACTTAGCTATTTTCTTCTCCTCCAGACTGTAACCTCTGTGGGAGCAAGTACTACAGGTCTTCTCTCCCACTCCTGTCCATCAAGACCTAGCAGATGCCAGACTCAAAGTTGGTAATTGTTGGCAAAGACTGCCCATTGCTCACCAAAGTCTGTTCTCCTTCCCATAGTAACAGGTTTCAAGCTGCACACTGCCAGGTACCCAGCTAGAATACATTACCAGTTTCCCCAGTGGCTGGGTGGCTAGGTGCCCAGGTCTTCACCTGCGGAGTGAAAAAGGAAACGGTGTGTGTGCCTCATTTGCTCAGAAGACAAGCCCTAGCCTTAGACTTGGACTCACTCCCTGAGGGCAGGAGAATGGTGGTACCCATGACGAGCTTCACCACACAGACAAAGGCAACACTCTTGAGGGTAGCAGAGCCATTGGATGGAAAGACTTGGGCCCGAATGACCACATATGGCCGAGTTTCCCCCAACCTGGATCACTCCCCTTGGAATGTTACGAGTGTGGAATGAAGCTGTGCATTCGGCTTAGCTTTCAGCCTGACCAACACACTGATGAATAAATAGTTGTTGAATGAATGAGCAAATCATTAGGGGCTCGCCATTTTACCATGTACCACTGTACCCCAAGGGCAAGAAAGAGGCAGTCATCACCAGGAATCATTCACTGAGCACCTGCCAGGTGCTGGAAAAACACGCACTGTGAACTGCCTAGTGCTGGTGGAATATCCTCCGCTTGTCCCATCTGAAAGCCTCCTCGTGACTTGCCATGTCTCACCGCACCAATGACAGATTTTGTTCTGCCGTCCAAAAGAAACCAAACCTGAAAGGATGCCACGAACCATGCGGTATATAAGCAGTGCTCTTTGTGTGCAGATTCTAGGTTGTTCTGTTATAAAAGTTCTTGTGTGAGACAGGAATGCCACCTCAAAGCTTGTGGCAGCCTGTGACCCCCATCATAGCTGTAAGGTCTCCACCTACTTAATAGTGTCTACTCACTTCCACCGTTAATATCTGTGACATTTCACACCTGAACTTTTAATGTTAGACAAATTTTCCCAAAATGCTTGTTCCATGATGGTGGGTGGTTTCGTTTGTTTATTGAACTTTTGGGAAGTATATTAGTTGGGAGTCATGATTTCCCCAAGGAATTTTCAGTTATAGCTTTAATTTTGGGAAAAAACCTGTTTTCCCCTTTCCAATGAACTTTTCTACTTAGATCCTGGTATATTTTTGAGCTGTACCATATTTGAAGAAAGACATTTAATAGTCATTCAGTTAATCTCTTCCCTCCTCCCAGAGGTAGCAATTAAGGCTACATCAGGATTTAGGCTTCTTTTAAGCTCATTCTTTCAGAGTTTGGGGCTTTGTGGGCAGGAAGTTGATTAGAGAATGTTCTGGATATAATACCTGGAAAGGGTGATGGAAGGAGAATGGGCCAAAGGAGGAGCTGAGCTGCAATGAATCTCGGATCTAGAGCTAGGATGGCCCTTCAGAGTTGTCCTATATTGAGGCAAGGGGGCTGGGCCTTTGTACCACCCTACTCTCCATCATGAGATGTGGCTGGAAAGGAAAGATCCATTCACCAGCTCCTGAAATAAACTGAGGGAAACCCTTAACATTGGACTCAGGTAAGGTAATGACTGATAAAAAGTGTTTTTTTCGTAGTAACTTCAATATATTTATGAAACTCATTATCAAGAGGTGGTATAGGATGGAAAAGGTTTAGAGAAAAAGATGTCAAGAGACCTGTAACTAGGGTCACCATACTATTCATCATCATAACTGTGACTTTCATGAACAAAAGCAGGCACTATTAATAATTACCCTGAGTCAATAGGCATAAACTAGGACTGCCCTGGGCAAATCGGGACATCTGGTCCCCCAGCCGTATAGGGATAAAGGAGACTGGCCTGTTGGGGAGAGGGCGGCAGTAACTTGAGAAGTTCTATGGGATCTGCTCAGACTCTGCCTTAGTCTCTCAGGCCAGGTAGCCATAGGCGAATGATTTAGGGACTGGAACCTCTTTTAGGGGGGTCATATCTTTGTTGATCCTTGGGGTTTTCCCTACTCTTGCTGCTAATTATAATAAACAAGAATGTTAGTTACTGTGTAGTCAGTACTTCCTACAGGCCAGGCACTCTGAGAACAATTTCATTCAATAATCCTAAGAGAGGGGCACTGTTGCCTCCATTTAACAAGCGAGGAAAGAGCCATTCAGAGAGGCTGAATAACTTTCCCAAAGTCACTCAGGTGGAAGGCATTCAAACTGGGATTCGAACCCAGACTCCTAAGCATGATGTTAACCAGCCTTTACTTTTTCCCTTTTAGGGTGCAGGCCATTTCAAGGACCAGGTGTCTGGCACAGGATGAGTGTATGGTTAGATAAGCAGCAGAGTGGAAATAGGGGGACCTTGGCAACATCCCAACCTCTCTTAGTTCCAGGCCTTCCCTGGCTCCACAACGAGAGGGGCCAAAGTGCAGGGTGGGCATTGGCAGCTGCCCAGCGCGGCCATAGCCTAGGCTTTTGACCTGGACCAGAGCCAGGTTCTTTGTGTTTATTATTTCATTGTGAGTCTGTGTGGATTAATGCCTGCTGCAGACGGGAATCCTGTCCCTCCAGATATCTGCATATCGTTCCTAGAACCACCAGGTCATTATTGGGCCACACAGCCCACATTTAATTCTTTCCATCAGTCAATCTGAGGGACTCCTTAATTATCTTTATTGCTTTTCTCTGAAGCCTTCGATTTGCCGGCATACCGCTCTTCGGGTAGTGAGATACCAGAAGTGTTCAGAGAAATTATAATCTCCTGTGCATGATGTAATGCTTTGGCCTAGGAAGTTGAAAATCATAGCAGTAGTTGCAACTGCCATCGCTATCCTAACCCTTGATCAATTTGGTCATCTCCAATTAACTGGATTTTTTTTTTCTCAGTTAAAGTGAGTATGTGGCTCAAAGTCAATATAATTTAAATCTGGAATATTCCAAGTGTGTGTGTGTGTGTGTGTGTGTGTGTGTGTGTGTGTGTGTGTGTAAAGTAAAGACAGTGAAGCAAACTCAGGAAGCAAAAAGACAGGAAAAATTTCTTGATCTTTGCTCACTTACCATCATCCACTGTGTGCCAGACCCCAGGTGCTATGTTCAGAAGAAACTTAGCTTGGACTGCTTTGAACATTTTAAATATTTTGTTTGTTAAAAATTATTCTTGTTTTCTGGGACACTTTTTTAATGATCACATTTTGACTTTCCTTTACTGTTTTAGATTGACAGCTTTAGTTTCTGGTGACAGTGACACATTTGTGATTCAGGTTATATGTAACAATCTTTGGCTTGATTATTTTGAACTGAAGTTAAATACAGTTTGGCATGAATAGTTATATTGATATGGATATATGACAGTGCTAACCATGTGATACTCTTTTTCCTAAGAAAAAGTAGAAGACTAAGTTAACTTGGATTTTTAAAAAAAGAATTTGACCTCAATTCCACAACAACTTGCCTTCTCTCAGGTTTAAGCCACTTTGATTTTTTTTTTTCAAGTCTGTTCGTCTTTAGAGTAACTTTCATTTTTTTTTTTTTTTTTTTACTTTTTATTATTTGCCCAAAGATAGCCACAGGAGTATTAGTTCCCAAATGAAATCGTCTCATGATAGCAGATGCAGTCTTAATGTTCCAATATTGAACATTATGTTCCTTAGAACATAATAAATAAAAACACAAGGAATGCACAGCTTCTCAGTGAGGGAAGGCTGTAGCTTAGAGTGAGATCATACATAACCAGACCTGGAGATCCATCTTCTCTTGTCCAAGTAATGATTTTGAAACAGTGTCTCAGAAAGTCAGCGCTGACCCCAGCTTTGTCCACAGCCCCACCAGCTCTTTTCAGAAGCCCGGTGATCTCATGATGGTGTGCAGATTTCAGGCCCCACAAGTCACTTCCTTTTGGAATTCAGCCCATGAACACCCTCTCAAATGTTTTTTTTCATGGTGTAAAAATTCATTTTCTTCCAAGAACCTACCTAGGTTCAAAGTTGGCCTCATTTTCTGGAAGGTCAGCCTTACCTGGGGATGGGAGAGAGGTGATACAGGAAATGGATGTCATTAGTCCATTTCATTTGAAAATGAATACAGATCACGTTCTTGAGCATGTGTCTTTTGTTAAAATCACCAACATAACACGACCACCAAGTACCGCCCTAAAAACTTCTCTGCAAAGTCACGACAATATCCTCTCTTGAACCTCCCCTGACTTTGTGTCTTTCTATAATATACAGTATAATTTATAAAAGTGTGAGCAACTGTGGAATTGTTCTCCTAATAGATTCTGAAGATTCCAATTTCCATTCTGCCACACAAGACTGAAAATCCACTTGTGCTCACTTATCTGTATCTGTACCTCATCCCCACGCTGCATCAAAAATCAGGTTCAGATGCAGGTTAAGAGCACGCATTTACCTCCGGAATATGGGACTTATTAAATATCTCTCCACAATTAACATCTCCATATCAATAAGAATTATCATTAGGTCCTGTCAATCAGGTACTGAATTTTGCTTCAGGGAAACAAAACAATTTAAATTATAGCAAGTGCTCCCCTTCTTCTTCTTCTTCTTTTTTTTTTACATGCTTCTCTTTAAATTGGATAATTATGTGGCTTTTCATTAGATTCCTCTAAGCGTAATAGATCACGATATTCACCCTTTGACCTTGGTGATGAATGTCTCTGGTGAGAACATGTGACAAGCAGTGTTCTAATGAGAACAAAATACGGAATAACTGGAAATCTTGTATAATGAAAGGGGAAAAGCCAGACGGAAGCACAACAACCTTGAAGGATGCACAAAATGTATTTGTAATGTGGTAATGATATGGCTTGGGCTGAAAAGAGGCTATTTTTGGTGCTAATAACGTGGATGAAAATGCTGATTTTTCTTCTCTGGTATGTTTAAAAAAAAAAAAGAAAAACAGGAGAGACAGGCATTTCAGGAAAGCCGCACATCAGAAAATAGGGGGGTCTGGACTGAATTGCAGGCACAGATGGAGTGAATCCAATGGCCTAAGGGGGGAATCACGTGACTCGATGCATCTTGGAACACCTGCAATGGAAATCTGAGGGTACCTCTCCTTTTACTGATGTCTTTGTGGGAGTTCCGAATGGGAGGACAGCTTAAAAAGGAAGTGATTTGATCTTCAGGGACCTGAGCTCCTGAGGAAGAAGAGGAGCAAGCAGCCCCCCAATCTCTCTACCCACCCTGCTGTGGTCAGTGCCTGGGCAGCCTGCCATGCTGAAGCTTGGGCCTCTCCCACGTCTCCCAAGTCCTCATTCTCTGGTGGCCAAAGGGGGCTGGGGCGTCTTCAAGTTGGCCCTGGGATGTTGCCAGAGGCCGTGGACAAGCTGGAGGCCTCTAACCTCTCCCCGCTTCCTTCCTCGATCTCCTATACATCAAGTTTCCCTTTAGGACCAATTTTTGGGCTGACCCAGGTGCAGCCTTCCTCCTGATGGAAATGAATGGGGGGATTTCCTGTCAGATCAACTGGTGATAACTTGACATGCCCTGGGGTCATGTTTGTTTCTTTTAGGTTTCCTAGATGCTTCCCTGTCCATTTGATTTTGGGATAAACAGCACAAAGCAGCCTATTATGAAGCTATTTATCAAAGATATGCATCTACTGTACCATCCAAAGACATAGAATTTGAGACAGGAGCTACTTGTTAAATGCACAGGCTGGGCTGAGTTTGTATAGGGGTTGAAGAAAGAGAGAGAGGAACCACCACTTATTAAGCACCTACAATGTGCTGCGTGCTCTACCAGGCTCCTGATAACCTGCTCTCTGATTTAATTCTCTCATTAAATCACATTACCCAATTTATGACTTAGGGAATGGCCCAACCATGACCCAGAATGACATGATAGAAAGGCTGGGATTTGACCATAGGTTGGTCTGACTCCCAAGTTCATGTTCTCTAGGTTAAAGGCAGCACATAGCCTAATACTGTTACATGTCCCGAGAACTGTGCCTTAACCATGAACTTCTCCCCCACTGAACTTTCCACACTTAGAATTGGTTGAGGTTATTATGAATTTACTATTACTATCAATCTTGCTGGTTGTACAGTTTATTTTGCTTAACAGAAGACATGCAAGAGAAGAAGCATCTGCCTCCATAAATTGAGTTCTTCCGGTGAATTCCACCTGGGGGTAAGAATTTGCAGTGAGTGATGTGTGTACTTATAGAGGATTAAGAAACTGACCAGGCTCAAAACCAAGGTCCCCTGTGTTTACCTGCAGATCCGGTCTGCTTAAGGCAAAAATTCACCCTGGGCCCTCGTCACTGACCTCTGCCAGGTGGATTCGAGTGGAGACATCCTCAGTGTCAGCGATCCTTTGCCTCTTTCCCCAAGAGCCTGCCAGAAAGAGAAATATCTAAAGTCCATTTTGAGCTCAGCCTGGGATTTACCTGTGATTTGTCATGGACACCGGGCAATGACTGGCACACAGAGCCGAAGGAGAGCTGAGAAGGGGAAGGCTCTGCATCTCCAGCAAGATCATCATCTTTGCATCATTCACTGTTTGAGACGCCTCTGGTTTGCTTTCCCGGCTCAGCTGCACAGAAAAGAGATCTTTTAGCTTCTTCCTTGTCACCCATATGCGGAAGAAACTGGAAAAGATGGGTAATAGTAGCTGTTGTAAGTCCTTGGGGGCTCCAGAAGGTGTCCTAAGAACTCCATAGAGAGGGCCTGTCATTCTTCTCTGAGATTTAAACCTTTAGCACAAAATACATCAGAGCAGAGGCACTAGAAGTCACCTGAAGGAGCTGAAATAGTTCCCAAGGCCACACAACTCAAATACAACCTGTTTGGACATTTTATCCAAAAAATCTAAAGAAAGAATGATTTGATCAGAAAGGGGAAGGGAAAGTTGTTCAGCCATGGAAGCAGAACACAAGAGCTCTCAGACGCAAAGGTTAGCAGGGGCCACCCAGATCCTGTCCAAGGGAGAAAGGGAATTTCCAGTCCTCTTGGTAGAGCAGTCTCTAATATGGTGACAGAAGCCACAGACATTACATGTTTGTAACCGGCAGACCTCAAGGATTCAGGCTCCTTTGGCAAGAACATTCCGTCCTATCATGGTGCCACCTAAACGTTTAGGAAGAGTGTTCACCAAACAGCATTCAGACTGCTTCTGATGGACATTTGCCAACAGAGAGCAGACACAATGATGTCGCTGTGGTGATTTCTCACTAAAAATGTTAATGGTGTGATCTTCAGGCCAGTTCTCCCTGTGCTGCCAAAGGCAGTGTCTTGAGCCTTCAAACAGAAGACCAGACCCTGGGCAGTGGGAACACACCAAGCTGATGCATGCTAAGGAGACTTCTCCAAGAAAAACTGCCTTGGCACTTCCCTTGACACAGCTGTATTCCTGAAAGCAGTTCTTTAAACCATTTTAACCATTTTTGAGTGTACAGTTCAGTGGCATTTAGTACATTCACATCTACTATCACAACCATCACTACCATCCACCTCCAGAACTTTCCATCACCCCAAATTGAAAAGCTGCACCCATTAAACAATACACCCCATTTTTCCTCCCTACAACTCTTGGTCACCACTATTTTACTTTCTGTCTCTATGAATTTGACTGCTCTGGTGTCATATCTGAGTAGAATCATACAGTATTTGTCCTTTTGTGTCTGATGTATTTCATGTAGCATAATGTCTTCAAGTGTCATCCATGTTGTAGCTTGTATCAGAATTTCCTTCTTTTGTAAGCCTGCATAATATTTCATGTATATACCACATTTTGTTAGACCATTCATCTACTGATGGACATTTGGGTTGTTTTGGCTCTTGTGAATAATGCTGCTATAAATGTGATGTGCAAATATCTGTTCAAGCCCCTGCTTTTAATTCTTTTGAATATGAGAGAAAGCGTTGTACATTTCTATAATAGTCATAGCTTATCTTTCCATAGTGCTCTATAGTTTACAGAGCATATCAGCATATTTATCTAATCCTATAAGGTAGATAGGTAGAAAGGTAGATAGGGCTATCAATGTCATTTTGCTGAAGGTAAACTGAGGCTCAAGAGGTAAAGTGGGGGGTCCTGGATTCAAATGCTGGCCTTCTTACCACAAGCCTAGGGTTTTTTTCATCATAGCAACAATGTCTACCTTATTAACTGTTGTACCTCAGGTTCTAGTGCAGGGCTGATCATTAGCAGATGTTCAATAAACATTTGTTGAATGAGTACTCCCCCCACCCCTGGACCCCAATAACCAATAGCATGAGTGCTTCAATGGAACACATTTGTTAATGGTCCTTGGTTGAGGTCATCAGGGGGTCTTGAGGACCACTGTAAGTTTCTGGGGGGAGACCAGCTGGATCCTGTCTGACTGATGGAGACCCCCTGGAGTAGAGGTGATGTCTGCACCCACTGTTTTGACCCCAGTGGGCTCCACATGCCCTGTTTCTATGGTGAGAGTGGATGTGATGATGCTGAGGAGAGACATGCTCCTGGACCCACCGATTTGCACCAGAAGAAAGCCTGAATTCACCGAGGGATGAGAGCTTTCTCTTACCCTGTAGTTACCCTGAAGACAACCACAGGTTCATCCCACTTTGGTCATCTGGCTAAATATGAATCACGGTCCAGCAGGAAAAATGAAAATTAAGGGGTTTAATTAGTATTGTCATCCTCTGATTTGGAAGAAAATGCAATGAATATTTATTATGGCAGAGTTCAAAGGAAAGGGCCATTGAAGATGGGAGAGATGTTATGTCTTCAGAAGTATCTGGAGGCTTCTCCCTCATTCCAAGACTCATTCATTATCAAAACGACACAGTTTCTGGCACTCACTCGCTTTTATAAATTTGTTGTTGGAAATGAACATTAGAAAAACTGTTTCTCCAACAAAAGGCACATAACTCATGCTGGACTGCTGGATTCAACCCTGCCAAACTACAGGCTCATGCACTGTAAGTTTATAGGAGCCTGGAACCAACCACAGTCAAATATAACTTTGGGAGAATTCTGTCTATCAGCTCTGTTGAACTTTAAGGACAAAGCCTGTAATTTCTTAACTCTTAAAGATGTCCATGACCTGTGTCAAAGTCCTGGCTTCAGAGCAGGAATCATAGAACTTTAGTTAAGCTATCTAGTTAAGCTACCCAAGGTAACGCACACAGCCAGTTAGGGTTTCCTTAGTTATTTTTTGTTTTTGTTTTTGTTTTAATTGGGGAATTGGGGGAGGGGAACAGTGTTTGGGAATTGGGAAGGGGACCAGCCAAGTTGTTGTTCTTCAGTCTTAGTTGTGGAGGGAGCCAGTTGCCATCTGGCTGCCCATCAGCAGCTTGTGGTCTCTAAGCTCAGGCTGCTGAGTTCAATCTTAGTTGCAGGTGGTGGACTAGCCACCATCCCATGTGGGAGTCTAACCAGCAGCCTTGTTGTTAAGAGCACATGCTCTATCCATTGAGCCATCCAGGCGGCAGTTCAGCTTGAGGTGCCGAGTTCAGTCTTAGTTGCAGGTGGGTGTAGCCCACCATCGAACAGGCTCACCAGCTGAGCCATCTTGCCATCTGTTGGCAGCTCAGCAGTAGTCAGCTCGGGTGCAACATCATTGGCCCATGTGGGAATTGAACTGGCTGCCCTGTTCCTCAGAGCCTATGTTCTTAAGCTAACTCTTAACCAACTGAGCCACTCGGCCAGCCCCTCAGTTTTTATTTTTTTAACCTTAGTGTTTTTACTGTAGAGGCAGAAGGGGATATTGGTGGACTGGAACCCAAAGTCATGGCAATTACATGTGTTTATAAGAAAGTATTGGGGTGAAGAGATGTAGATGAACAAGTACTAGGGTAGTGATAACTAGAAACCCCACTTCCCCAACCTACTCCCACAAAGATGTCCTGGAAATTTCACAGGGATGTTGCTGAATTAAACATTTCAAGAAACACTAGCATAGACAATTTGTAATTCATTGCGTAATTACTGGAATTCACTGGATAATTACCAACTTTCCATGTCACTGCCTGAAAGGAGACCTGGCCTGAGTGTTCTCCAAGTTTGAACTTTTAGAGATGAACCCAAATCAATAGAGAGCTGAGGAATGGAGACTTACTGTCAGAGAGCATTCCAGTTAAAGGATTAATGCCAATGTCCACACATATCGATATTAGAGCACCACATGTATATTTAAAATATTATGCCAAAGTGTAACCATGCATTCTGCATTTGAAATATCCTATGCCTAGGATTTAAAGTTACTCCCAAAGTAAGTATTTGGCTTTTCAACAAGGACACTCCTTCATTTTACAACATGCAATATATTTGTAATGACCTGTCATTTTTCTGACTTCAGTTCACCACCCTTGCAGGACGGGTAAGGACTACCATAAATGCAAGAGGGGTGCCAAGGGCAGCCTGTCCCTCTGTGGGCTTGTGTGAATGAGAAAGGGGAGGGGGAGGAGGAAAAGGGAGAGAATGGCCTCAACAGGTTCCGATAGCCCATGCTGGCCTCTATCACTACTGAGCTCCAGCCACGCATCTCTGGAGGGCCACGGTCAAGTGGTTAAAAATGGTGATTTCAGGGCCGGCTGAGTGGCGCGTTGGTTAAGGGCTGGCTTGGGATGCCAGTAGGCCCCGGTTTGGATCCCACATATGAGGGCCAGTGACACTGCCCTCTGCAGCTAAGATGGTGAACAACAGCTCCGCCTGGAGCTGGGCTGCTGTGAGTCCCCGGGACGGTATAGCTGCAGCCCCTGCTGCAGTGGGCTGCCATAGGCTACAGTGAGTGGCCGGCAGCCAGCATGAGCGGCTGGCACCCAGTGTGAGCTGCCAAAAGCTGCCGGGAATGGCCGTCCAGAGGCCAGCAACCGATTTGCCTCACCTGAGAAGGTTGCAGTGAGGATGCCAACATGGGCCAGTGAAGCAATGTCCTCCACAACTAGACTGAAGAACAAAAGGACAGCAACTTGTCTGTTCCCCTTCCCCGATTCCCCAATACTGTTCCCTTCCCCCAGTTCCCCAATAAAAATCTTTAAAAAAAAAATGGTGATTTCAGAGTGATTTTATGTGGGAAGAAAAAGGAAACCAACATTTAATGAGCAAGTACTATGTGACAAGCATTATCCATTATTCATTTCTTTTAATCCCATGATAACTCAAGAAGTTAACCTTACTTTCCCTATTCTTATTTTTAAGAAATTGAGATTCAGATAAAAAAAAAGAAAAACTTGGCCAAAACCACATAGTAAGTAAATGGAAGAGCTTTTGGGGGGATTCTTTTTTCTTTTTGCTATTCTGATTAGGTATTTTCTGCTACTTTGTCTTCCAAATCGTAGATTCAGTCCTCTACTTCATCTAGTCTGCTGATGATTCCTTCTAGTAATTTCTTCATTTCAGTTATTGTATTCATCACTTCTGACTGGTTCTTTTTTATGGTTTCTATGTCCTTTTTTACGCTTGTAATCTGTTTGTTGAAGTTCTCACTAAGTTCCTTGGGCATCCTTATAACCAGTGTTTTGAACTTTGTCTCCGGTAGGTTGCTTGCCTCCATTATGTTTGGTTCTTTTTCTGGAGTTTTCTCCTATTCTTTCATTTGGGATACATTTTTTTGTTTCCTCATTTTGGCTGCCTGTCTGTTTTTATTTCTATGTATTAGGTAGATCTGCCATGTCTCCCAGTCTTGGTCTGGTGGCCTTATGTAGGAGATGCCCTGTGGGGTCAGTGACACAGTCTCCCTGGTCACCTGTTCCAGGTGCTCCAGGAGTGTCCCTTGTATGGGGGCTGTGTGTGCCTTCCTGTTATAGTTGAGCCTTGATTGCTATTGGCACATTAGTGGGTGGGATTGACCCTTAGGCTGATTGGCTGTGGGAGTTGGTCATGTCCATAGCTTATGGGCTGTTGTGAGGAGGGCTTACCCACTGAGTGAGATTAATCCCTGTGGGCTCTGGTGCCTATTGAGACTGTCATTTGTGTATGCTGCTTGTGGAGCTAATTGGGTAGTACTCTGCTGTGTTCTGAAGCCAGCTTCCAAGTATGTTGGTTCTAGGCCTCTTGGGAGGGGCTCTGGTGCAGGCCCAGGTCACCCACTGCCTGTTACCAGCCAGAGGTTGTCTGGTATGAGGTACAAAATAATCTTCAGTTGTTCGTTGCCTATGCTAAACCTGGAGGCATGTGGGAGAGGCCACACTGTGAACCTAGGATGTCTGTCACCAGCACTGGGCCTAGGGTAGCTCCACAAAAAGCCAGGACACCCCAAGGCCTGCTGCCACCTGCCATCCCCTTAAAGTTCATTCCTGAAAGAGCCTTATGGGGTATGCAAGTTGGGTGAGGCAGAGTCTCAGGGAGTCACTAGAATGGGAAGAGTTTTGATGACCATGTTAATGTAAATTCTGGTTTGGTGCCAGTGCTGAGCCAGGAGCTACTCAGCAAAAGTCTCAGAGCACCCTGAGGCCAGTGCCTGCCCTACTGGGGCCTGCTGGACTCCAACAGTTTTCCAAGAAAGAGTGCAATGTGGGAGGGGTTGGCTGCTTGTGGAGAAAGTGCTTCCATTGTTGGGAGAGTTGGGTGGGGTGGGGTCCCAGTGAATCAACAAGGTTGAATGAGTGAAGCTCACTAGTCCAATCAGATTCAGATTTGGCTGAAAGAGGAGGGCTGAACAGAAAAATGGCTTTCACCTGCTGGCTGCATGGGAGGAGGACCTCTCAGGGAAAATGGCGACTGTCCTCCAGCCCTTGCTCTGAAGGCACATTCCTCAGTCTGCCCCCCGTATGCCTCCTACACCCCCTGAGTCATTGTCCCTCCGCGGGAGCCCAAAGTGAGTGCCTGTGAACGAGCGAGTCTGTGCGTGAGCCCTTTAAGAGGACGTCTGGGCTTCCTGAAGCCTTCCATCCCACCTGGATGGTTGGAATCCCCAGTGTTTTTCACAGCCAGATGTTGTGGGGCTCCTCTTCCTGGCACCAGTACTTGGGGCTGGAGAGGCCAGTGTGTTGCTGGGGTCCCTCACTCCTTTTGGGGAAAGAACTTCCATGGTCGAGATATCCCTCCTGATTTTCAACTGCCACACAGAGGTTTTGGGGCCTGTTCTGCGTCCCTGCCCCTCCTTCCAGTCTCAATGTGGCTTCTTCTTTATATTTTTAGTTATAAGAATTATATTCAGCTCTACTTCAGATGACTCTCCAGGTTGATTGTTCTATAATTTAGTTGTAATTTTAATATGCTCACACAAGTGTTCAGGCACACTATTTATCGACTCTGCCATCTTGGATCTCAGGCCAAGAATATTGGGTTTTATTCTGAGTGATCTGGGAAGTCATTATAAGGTTTTGAGCAGATAAGTGACATGATTTGACTTTTACTTGAAAAGGGTCACTCTGGCTGTGTTGAGCATAGCTTGTATTAGAGCAAGGGAGGAGGCAGGGAGACCTATTAGGAGGCTATTGCAGTCATCCCATGAGGGCTGGTGGTTTGGAGCAGGGAGGTGGCAGTGAAGGTGGGAGAAGTGGTCAGAATCTGGATATAGTTTGAAAACAGAGTTGATTGGATTTGCTGATGGATTGGAATGTGGGGTGCGAAAGGGGTCAAGGATGACTATGGTTTTGGTCCTGAGTGAAGGATAGGAGAGAGTTGACATTAAGTGAAAGGCCGCTGGAGGAGGAGGTTTTGATGCATTTGTGTGTCATGTGTGGGGTGGGAAGTGGGATAGGAACCAGGAGTACATTTTTGGAAATATTAAATTCAAGAAGCCTGTTGGACAGCCAAGAAGCTATCTCTCTGGAGAAATAGCTTCCAGATAGCATTCCAATCTGGAACGGTCCAGACTGGAAATATAAATTTGGGACTTGTTAGCACATAGATGGTGTTTATAGCCATGTGACTCGATGAGATCAACTATGGGGTATAATTTAGAGGGAGAAGAGGTCCAAGGATTGAGCCCTGGGGCTCTATAATTTTTGAAGGTTGAAAAAAAAATGGGAAAAACCAGATGGAGACTGAGAGGGAGCGGTGTCCTGGGAGCCAGGTGAAGAAAGCTGTCGAGAGTTCAAATAAGATGAGAACGGAGAGCTGGCCATTGCGTTTAGCAACACTGGTCATTCGTGACCTTGATAACAGTGTTATGGTGGAGAAGAGGGGGTCAAGCCTGATTGGAGCAGGTTCAAGAGAGAATGTGAGGAGAGGCGGTGCAGTATGCCACTGTGGACAGCTTTTTGAGGAATTATCCTGCTAAAGGGAGCAGAGAAATGGGACAGGCGCTGAAACATAAGCTCAAGAAAGAATTTCTTCCCCCCACCTTTTAATTTTTTTTTTTTTTGGGCAGTGTCACTGGCCCTCATATGTGGGACCGAACCGGGGCCGCTGGCTTCCAAGGCCAGCGCTTAACAACCGCGCCACTCGGCTGGCCCTAAAAATGTCTGCCTGGCTCTTTTTTTTTTTTTTTTTTTTTAGCTGAGCCATCCTGCCACCTGTTGGCAGCTCAATGGCAGCTCAGCTCGGGCTGGCCTCAAACAGCTGTTGCTCAGAGCTCAGCTCACACTTAAAAATTTTTTAAAGATGAGAACAATGCTGCCATTTTATATGCTGATGGGAATGGAAGGGAAGATGTTATGGAGGTGTGTCCTTGAGTAGAGGAGGGAGGGCTCAGGAGCGGGTGGAGTGATGGCCTCCAGGGGCAGGCAGGCCTGTGGGAGAGGCGGGAGGCGGAGTGGGGATAGGTCAGTAGGTCAGCAGCTGAGAATAGGACATAAGCAGAGGTGCCAAAAGTTTAAGAGAGGAAAAGGTGCAAAACCGTTACTCTAAAACTAAGGGAGTCAACGAACCAGGGAAGTACAGCCTGATTTCTGGGAAGCACTGTGGCTACAGAGGAATGAAATTCATGAAATTTAAAGTTTAAAATCCAAATGTATTTTGTTTTTAACATGAAGCAAATTCAATGTAAAATGATTTAAATTCTTTAACGTCATGATTCCTTTTTTTCTGAAACCTACAACCTGGTATTAAATCCACACCCCATCCTGTACCACTCTCTCTCCCTACCCAAGCTTACCGCCTATTCATTCCAGCTCAAAGCCTGCCTTCCACCGAGTCGGTCTCTTCCCTATTCCTCCAAAATCCTCATGTCTGTAAGTTTTTGTTCATGCAGTTCCCTCTGCCTTTCCTTTACCTAAGCAGCATGTCCTCGTGGAGTCCTCTGACTGCGGGCTTTCCTTTCTCTGCATTATCATTCAGCTGCAGGCCGTAGTATACACTGATTGTTTTCTGAAGGTTTTACCCAGGAGAGCCATGTTTACTGCATAGATTGGATGTGCTAGAGATTAAGGGCTACTCTCCTTCTAGAAATATGGAATAATATGATCAAGATGCAAAAAAGAAGGCATGGCTGGTTGCTGAGCCCCAGGAAGGACCCTTGACTTCCTTCAAATGGACGTGGTAGCACTCAGCTCCGGGACCCTTCAACACACCTTTGCAAATTCCATCCAGCAGCTATGAATGAAGTCACCCAGGTAGGGATGGCATCGAATTCTCCCTGACCTCCCCCTCTTCACAGCTCCCAAGTGCCCGTGGACTTAGGTGGACTTGGTGAAGCTGCGGGAAAACAGGGATGTTTGTGTTTCCTCTGTGGTCCTCATCAGTGAACCAAAGCATCTTGTGTTCCCCGAAGCTGGCAGACAGGTGACCTGTATTGAGGCCTCTCTACCCCCTGGGTGGCATCCAATTGAACCCTATGCAGTTATTAGAGGGATAATGGGATTCATTTCAGCAAGGCCTGCCTGGCTGGGGCCGAGCTTATTTTAATTTTCAATGTTAATAAACTTGTGGCTATGGCTTTTTTCACACCGATGTGCCTCACACCTCATTTCGCCCGCCTATTAGGCAATTACCAGCAGCGCCTCTGTTCCCAGCACCTCTTAAACATGGAGCAATTATGCTTATTTGGTGAATGATGATGAAACTGGGAGGCGGCAAATGCACTGGCATAGAACTTTCCTCCCGACTTCATCAGGTGTGCACCAGGCACATCTCTTTAGTGAAAAATGGGGCTGTGGTTACAACCTTCACTGTAGCAGAAATGCAGAGACTGTCCCTACCTGGATTCCTGGTGTGGACTCAGCATGCCCCCTGAGCCAGATCTGGTGACCCAGGCCTTAGACCCCCAGCACTGGGAAATAGCCCATCCAGCTTGGGAAATAAGCAGCTAATGCTCTTCATTTATCTTGAAATGGGAAGTTTTCAATAGGTCTTAAGTGTGTATTAATGCATGGAGAGTAATGATCCCTTTATTTACAAAGTTGTTTAACTCCTCACTTTTGTGCTCCTTGTGAGTGTGAGTGGCTTTCTCATTTGCCACGGTACTCCATGATTTCCACAGCAGCTTAAACAACCCTCATTTTCCCCCTTCCTGATCCTTTGACTGACACCCAAGCAAAGCAATTGCCAGCCTGACATCTGACCCCATTTGCAAAACCTTCCAGGATTTGAAGAATGGTTTCAAATGAGGGTCAGTGGGACAATGTACAGACTGGAACCAAGAGGCAGGACATAGGTCTGCACCCAGAGAGAGGTACCGTTGCCCAGGAATGTAGCGCCCCCTTCCGCAATGGCTCCACTCAACAGCCTTCCTCTGCCTGACCCCATTATAACCCAGTGTCATCTTGCCTCCAATGTCCCCAAGCGCCTGCTTCCTAATTGACAAGTTGCAGTATTTCTTCATTGAGGGACAGGCAGTGTATAAAACTCCTTTCAGGACAGGACTACCTGTCAGTGGTGGTGACATCACTTTTGTGGGTTGCAACTTGTTACCCTTTTAAAGAAATGAAAAATAGAACAGAAGAAAATATCAGAGTACATTGTACCTGGTGATTGCAAGTATCATTTCACTAAGGCTTGGTTTTGTATGTTCATTCAAAAAATAGTTATTGAATAGCTATTTTGTAGTGGGTAGTGTTCTAGGAACTGGTTTTAGTTAGATGGTTATAGCTGTGTCCACTTGTAGGGATCTGTGTACTGGACCACAGTACAAACTGTCCTTTTTTTTTTTTTTTTGACGGCAGTGTCACTGGCCCTCACATGTGGGACCCAAACCAGGGCCACTGGCATCCCAAGCCAGCGCTTAACCACTGTGCCACTCGGCCGGCCCTCAAACTGTCTTCAACATGGATTGGTATAGAAAGATTATGGAAAATTCCTGATGTCGTTCCCAGCATGCCCCAGGATCCAAGCATCCCCAACCTTCTTCTGGCTCCAAGGTTCTCACCAGCCACCCTGAGCCTCAGTTCCGGAATGTAGTGCTCTTGGTGGCCCAGGGCTTGCCCAGCAGAATTCAGAGTGGGACTTTAAAATTGTTTTTTTACCCTACTCTCTGGAGGGATGGGGTGGGCTAGGCCAAGGGTCCCAAATTTCCTTTGGGGTCTCTGCCATTTCAGATGTTGGGCTTGCCATAGGGACTGATCTGTACTGATAGGTGGGGCTTGCATCTGAGCTAACACTGGAGTGAGGTGGGTCTAAAGGGATGTGGGAACCAGTCTTACGTGCAAAGAGAGCCTCAATCTAGACTTTTGACGTTCTCTTTGACAAGGTACTAGGATAGAAGGATGATCGTTTCCACACAACCGTTTTCTATGTAGGACAAAGCTATTGATAGAGCCTTATAAATTAATATCTTACAACAAATCACGTCATTATGTTATGAGGTGCACTATTATATTGCATTGTATTTTTTGGTATGTAAAGCTTTAAATAGTCGAATATTACAGTTTGTTGTAACTTTAGTTTTGTCATAGACTGAGCCTTAGGTCGCTCTGGTTTGGTCAGTTTGAGAAGACAGACCCAGGGCATGCCTGAATGCCAGTCCCATGAGGACACTAAGTCGAGGCTCTTCTAGAAAAATCATTTCGTGCCAGTCTTCCTCCTCTAAGGAAAGGGAAAAACTGAATCCCGTTTATGGAGCACTTTGGACACTTATAGATGATGAGCAACATGTCCCCAAATGACATCTTTACAAAATCTATGCCAGTGACCCAGAAATAAAGAGGCAGGGAAGGGAAGTCTCAGGCCCAATATTGCCCAGCACTGCAGCTCTAGAAAGCCTAGGAATTCTTCTTCCTTTTAGTTTACTTCTTATTTACAAAGGAGGCTGTCTCCCAATAGCAAAAGTCTTACATTCAGGAAATTTTGGGGGAAAAATGTCAAAGAAAAAGAATCACTTGTAATCCCTCCTATCTCTCTCAGTCCCACTACCCAGCCGAGCAAGGTAGCCATTATGGCAGCATGACCTATGCCCTTTCAGATTTTTTTTCTTTACCTTTACAGGGACATGTGGATTTCAAGGCAGAATCATCCCTTTTTCTCTCCCTGTGTTTCTACCCGGGGCAATTAAATTGGAACTCCCATCCCTGAAGAAATGTTAGGCAGAGAGTATTTCTGCCTTTGCAGTCTCACTTTCTCCCCTACATCCAGGAGAAGAGGAGTTATTGGCCGTGGGGAGAGGTTAGGGAAATTGTTTAAGTACCTCCCTTCTACTCTCAGATTTACAGATTTCATCTCGGTTTATCCTCAGTGCCTCTGGTGGTTCTCAGACAAGGGCAGCACCCCTACCTTGCTGGGGGAGCATTTGGAAATATGTACGGAAGTGTCTTTGTGGTCACAATGCTTGGGGGACACTATGGTATCAGATGAGTGGGGGCTAGGAATGTTGACCACCCTGCGATGTGGCAGATAGCCCTACCCAGCATGCCAATGGCATGAGGTTGAGAAGCACTACACAGGGCTAAGCTTAGCAGGTCTGGCCCTTGCCTCACAGCCCGGAGCTTAAGTCCTGCGTGGGTAGAACTCACAGAGGAAAAGAGCAGGACGTCGGCTTTGCCTTAGCTCTAAGCTATGTTTTTCCAGTCAGAACTCTCAGTAACAAAGCTGGTATCTTGCTCTCCATCTGTTTGAACTTTTGGTCTGTTTCTCAATTGGTTTGTAACTCTGAGGGGAAAGCGAGCAATGTGATTAATTATGAACCCCCAATATAGACTTTTAAGAAATATAGCACCATTGTACTATCCACGTAGTTTTGTTCCTTGCCTTTGGTCACATTGAACTAAATCACAGATACTTTTTTCATGACGATAAATATTTTGTCTGCAGCATGACTTTTAACGGCTGCACCATAGTCTGACATATAGATGTGCCAAACTTCACCTGATCAATTCTCTTCTTTAAGATGTTTAGGCTGTGTCCAGTTTTTTCATGTATATAAACTGTGCTGCAATGAATGCCCTTATCCTCTGTATCTTAGCATACATACATTTCTGATTCTTTGTGAGCAAATTCTGTGTTTTTTTCTTTTGACGAAAGAAAATATCTCTTTTATCTTAGTCCTATTCACTTATTTAGATTATTCTTTTTTTTAGTTAAATTTATTGGGGTGACAATGGTTAGTAAAATGACATAGGTTTCAAGTCTGCAATTCTAGAATACATATCACATTGTATGCTCACTGTGTGATAAATTCTTAGAATTGGAATTAAGGTATGTGCATAATATTTAGACTTTCTGTTTTCATAAACTGCTTTATTGAGTTATGATGGGCATACAATAAACTGCATTTATTTAAAGTGTACTCTTTGACGAGTTTTGACATACACATATATGTGCACCCATGAAACCATCATCACAATCATGATAGTGAACATATCCATCATCCCAAAAGTTTTCTTGTGAACCTTCTTTTTTTTTTTTTTTTTTTAAAGATTTTATTGGGGAATCGGGGAAGGGGAACAGACAAGTTGCTGTCTTTTTTTTGTTCTTCAGTCTAGTTGCGGAGGATGTTGCTTCACTGTTGGTATCATCATTGCGTTCTTCCCGGATGAGGCAGATCAGTCGTTGGCCTCTGGATGTCGCTCACCGCGGCTATTGACCGCTCACGCTGGCTGCGGGCCACTCATTGTAGCCTATGGCAGCCCACTGCAGCAGGGGCTGCAGCCCACACCATCACCAGGGCTCGCACAGCCCAGCTCCAGGTGGAGCTGTTGTTAGCTGTAGAGGGCAGTGTCACTGGCCCTCATGTGGGATCCGAACCGGGGCCGCTGGCATCCCAAAACCAGCGCTTAACCAATGCGCCACTCGGCCGGCCCTCTTGTGAACCTTCTTAATTCTTCTCTCCTGCCCTCCATACCCTGTCCCCAGACAACCATGGATGTGCTTTCTATCATGATAGATTAGTTTGGATTTTTCTGGAGTTTTATATAAATGGAATTACACTGTATATACTCTTATTATCTGGCTTCTTTGGTTCAGCATAATTATTTTGAAATTCATTTATGTTGTTGAGTATCAACAATTCATTCCTTTTCATTGCTGAGTAGTATTCCATCCTGTGAGTGGAGCACAATTTATTTATCCATTCACCTATTGGTGGATATTTGGGTTGTTTCCAGTTTGGGGCTATTACAAATAAAGATGCTATGAACATTTGTATCCAAGACTTTATGTAGAGTTCAGGTTTCATTTTCTTGGGTCAGTACCTAGAAGTGCAATAGCTGGGTCGTATGATAGTTGTACATTTAACTTTTTAAGAGACTGCCAAACTGTTTGATAAAGTGGCCATTAAGACTTTGGTATTTATTTTAAAATAACACAAGTGAATTTGAATTAGTTTTAATTGCCCTTAGATTAGGAGCATACAATCATAGGACAATGAAACTAGAGGGTACTTGATATCATAATCCAGTTCTTTGCTCTCCTGAAGAGAAAACAGTGATCCAGACTTTTCCAAGGCCTTTTAGCTCACAGGCTAGCCTATTCACTCTTTTCTAATACCTAAATTTGGGAGAAATTTTACTAGTCACACTGCAAGTTCCCAGCACCACCTTGTATTATGGCCACATGGGCAGAAATATTCTTCAAAATTGGCCTTGGGTTCCATGTGTTATATAACTTTGGCCATGAAACATCTTTTGAAAATGGGGGAATTTTTCAGGACATGGAATAAAGAGCATCAAAAGGGTAATGAGAGTATAATCTATAGGGAATCATATCTGGCCACTCCCAGTATCAACAGCATCATTAATGCTTGGGGCACAGAGGGGATCCACCTAGTTACTAAACAAACTGACGCTCCCAAAGATTAAGACTAGAAAGCAGTGCATTAAAAAATGAAGAAAACAACATACCAATTACCCAGTTCCTTGAGCTTACCTTTCCAGTTTCCACCACTTATTATCATATTCATAAGCATTGTCCTAATCAGTCTTGGGGAGTAAAGTTAACAGGTATGTGCATGCACTCTTGAAACTGTTTTGCTTAGCCTAAGAAGCTGTCATGGGGTTGGGCAGGCTGCCGCTTTAACCAGATCTCATCTCTGTATGTCACCGCTCATGTCAAAGTAAAAATGTACTCCGACATCAGAGTTGTCCTGCTTTCATCAAGAGCGCCAGCCTGCCTGAGCCTTGTTCCACTTGGTTAAGCTTGTTATTTAAATTGTTAAAATTGAGACATCGGCAGTAAATTTCTGAGAAGATATAACAATTATTAGATACAAGCTGGGTTCTTGTACTTGAGAATATACCATGCCCTCCATCCACCGGCAGAATTAGCCCCAAATAATTTACAACTGTTTCTTTTAGAAGTGTGCCCTACCCTACTTGGATGGCAGTAAATCACAGTCCATCCCCACCTGGGTCATATTTCCAACTTTAAGATAGATTTGGCTCCAGTCAGCAGAGTGGCGGAGCACTCCAGGGGACAACCTTTTAATGCCTGTAACTCTTGAAGAAGCTGAACGCGGATTCCCAAAGCTGCCTTCTGGCTATGCGTTTTGTGTTGAGGTGACTTTATACACCAGGCAAGGGAGCCACAATCCAGAACAATCGCCCTACCAGGGTGAGGAGAAGGAAAAGCTGGGAGGCTCTCTGAGTGACCTTGTGCTATTTAGTGAACCCATTAAAATCCTACAGGAGCACTTGACCTTGTGGCGATGGTGCTCTGTGCCACAATCTAATTGCACTGCGTCACAAGCTAAAGGGAGAGATTAAGTATGAATGAAACTTGGAATCTCAGACGCATCATCAGAGGCCTTCCGGTCCGCTTCACCCAACCTCTCTCTTAGTGAAGGAACCCCAATAAGAACATGCTTGTTTAGTGTTGATTCCTTAAACTTTGGAGTCAACAGAAATCCCAGGGTTGGCAGCTGTTATTGTTGAATACAAACGACTTTCAAGTCAAATCTCCCTTAATCTGTACTGTGGAATTGATTGCTTGGACCCAGATATTGGACTTGACCTGTAGTTATGCTCAATTTCAGCATATTAACTTTGGTTTATTATTTTTATTAATGAAATATTTAAAAATTCTGATTCTGACCTTTAATGTATGAGGTTTCTATAGGAAAAAAACCCCAGGAATTTTAGAGCTGAGAGAAAGCTTAGACATCATCGGTCCAATGCTCTCCTGTTAAAAACCAGAAAACCAAGAACTAGAAAAGCTAAATACCTGTGTTAAAATCACGATCTAGATAGTGGCATTAAACCATGGATACTCATTGAGTATATGTTGTCTTGTTATCTGAAAATTGACCCCACTGTAATGTGAGCACACGTTTCCTCTTTATCCACAGGCTATTGTAAGAGGCTTTGTAAATATATCTTTTTAGAATTAGAACCTGCTCTTAGCGTTTCCCTCCACACGTTCATTCCTTAGACATCACCTCAGATCCTCTTGCTTGAACTGTCCCTGAGCTCTTGGCCACTTGATTTGCCCCAGTGGCCATGGTGACTGTCTTTCATGGGTATAACCTCACATAACGCATGTCTGTCCATGAACCCTGCCTTGGGCACTGGTGCATGAGACTACTCAGAACCCCAATACGCACCTCTGCATGAGCAGCTCGGAATACTGGCGTGTATTAGTTAGGGTTTTCCAGAGAAACAACCAATGAGATGTGTGTGTGTGTGTGTGTGTGTGTGTGTGTGTGTGTGTGTGTGTGTAGACCCAGGAGAGCTGATGGTGCAGTTCTAGTCTGCAGGCCAGCAGGCTGTCACTGATTTAAATGTTAATCTCACTCAAAGACACCACTCCCCCCAGGTGGACACATAAAACTGCTCATCACAAGGGGTTAATACCCTGTAAAAAAAAACTTTGACCACTGAGATATGGGAATCAGTGGATGAGTTATTCCTCCTGCCCATCCCTGTCCCAGCCCCCAACCCCCAGCAGACTTCCTGGAACGCAGTAATTCATATACAGCCCCTTCGACGATCATCTACAACATGGAGCCATTGGTGGAGCTCAGCTTGATGTCTCACCTCCTTGCTCTCCACCATTCCCTGACTTACACCCCTTTCCTTCTCTTTTGCTTCCCTGGGATTGTACCCCCACCTCCAAAATGTCTCAGCGCATAAGCTTTTGCCTCAAGCCCCCATTTTCTAGGAACCTGGGCTACTATGCCTTCTTATCAACTAGTAAACCCCTTCTCTGGCTAACGCCAGAAGCTCATTGCACAAACATGCCCTCTCCCCAACTTTGTATCTTGTGCAAATTTTAAGAACCTCTTACCCCAAAGTTTCAGTTGGTTCCCTGTGACCCGTTAAAGACCTGTTGTAGATTATATACCAAGCTTCATTGTCAGGAACTATTATTACCATTTGTGCATAGAATCTGAACTGCAGTTTCGTCAGCTTGACTCACACAGCCTAAATCAATCCTGTCTGCCTGGACAAAGCAATTTGACTTCTCGGTCATTTACCAATTACAGAGCACTTATTTATTGGAGACTTCATAAGTGCAGGACGTGACGAAGGGTATGAAGAATAAAAGATATGATTTCTACTCTCAACTTGCTTAGTTCTCTCATGAAACTGAGAACATATTTAAGAGGTTAGACATGTGAAATATTTTTATAAATATCTTTTGACCAAGATGTTTCAAAATTCAAATGATTCTGTTGGAGCCATTGAAAATCTCCTGTGGCGATGACCCAGCACGGGCAAACTAAGCTTGAAGACTAAATAGGTAAAGGTGCAGTAGCTGGTGCCAGTGAAAAACCACCAGTGGGTTCAAGTGGCATTTTCCTCTAGTTGCTCACTGATATGTCGAGGGGACTGGAAGAAAGTAGGTTCACAGATAATACAGAAACAGCAAGCAACCCATAGACAAAGCTGGCTCTGAAATAAAAATACAAAATACCACTTTTTAGTGGTAGATGTACAACCTGAATTAAGACTTAAGCTAATGTTATAATTCAATTGCATGCTCCAAAGGTAGGCTTGCAAGCTGGAGGAGCCACCTGATGGTTAAAACAAGGCTGGGGACCTTTCCACCTGCTATCTGGCTACCATAGAGGATAATTAATCCAAGTTCATAGCATAGTTGATAGTGGGTGAGAAATACGTGTCTTCCCACATCAGTTTTCGTTACATATCTTAACCATTGTGTAATTTTTACCCTATTCTTGCATCTGTCCGAAAATATTTTTTTAAAAGATGCGAGTAGACTCTTTTGAAATAAGGGGTTAGACAGAAAATCTTTATGAACAATGTGGTTTTTTTGTATTATAGAGGTGCTACCTCAACATATCCCTAAACTATAAAAAACTCCTGTAAGATCTAATACTGTCAAAGACATCCCCTTGTTCTATTATGCCTTTTGGTAATTGGTTTTGACCCTTATTCAGGCAAAACTCCTACTGACTTTGAATTGATTGAGCTGACTTGACTTAAATAAGGTCAGCTACAAATGGCCCCCTTCCTACTCTGCATTCTGGTCATGTGATGCGGTGTGTCATAATGTGGCAATGATATGTATTGGCAGTCTTATACTGGTGATTAATTGCTGGGAAAGTAATTTCTTTATAATTGCACTTGAAGGCTTTTGGCAGCCTGACCATAGGGACTCAGGCACAGAAGCTCAGGAGGGCCGCAAGAAGGTGACTTAATACTCCCATCCCACCCCAAAATGTACCCAAGTCTTTGAAAATAATAGTAACAGTTAACATTTCTTGAGTGCTGACTTGGTGCCAGGCACAGTGTAAAAACATTTTGCATGCACCTCCTCATCTCCTATAACCTACAACAGCCCCATAAGGCAGGTGCTGTGAGTAGGTGTTACTGTCTCGTTTGGAGACCACTGCAGACCATTCCGGGCTCAACACCTTTGCTCTTTATGTTTCCTCTGCCTGGCCCACTCCACCTGCTCATCATGTGGCTGGCTTCTTTGCATATTTGGGGTGTCAGCTCACACGTCACCTCCTTGGGAAGGCCATCATTGATCACTCCATATCCAGAAGGCCTCTTGGCTAATTGGGTAAGCATCAGTTACTATGTCAACTGTCTTTCCTTTATAGCATTTATCACAATCTATACTTACCTTGTTTGGGATAGCATTTTGTTTCTTATTGTCTCCCATTGCAATGTAAATTCCATGAGGAGAGCAGCTTTGTCTGTATTACTTATCACTCTAGCTCTAATATCTAGGACAGTGACCGCACTTCACAGATGCTCAGCCACTATGTGTTGAATGATCAAAGAGCCAGATGAGCAGGGAGAGACTCGGAGACTGGATTAGATGCCTCTGCCTGGTAGGTGTGAAGGCTGGGCCTCCTGGCGGGAGAGAGTGAAGATGCTGAAGATGGCAGGTGTGGGACTTGAGAATGAAGACCCTTAAAGCCCTGCATACTTTTCTTGTGCTGCCTTGTCCTTTTGTTTTTCCTCCAGGATTACTCCTGGATCATCCCTTACTTCTCAAGCTTTTTCTTGCCTTAGAGCAGAAATACTTTTCCCTGTGCCAGGGGTGATGTTGAAGCCGATTTTGGTTGTCCCATGCCTGATGGGCACTGGTATCTGATTACCGTGAACTCTGGACAGTGCAGGAAATCCAAGGAGACAGCTAACCAAAGGAACTTCAGTACCTTGAAGGCTGGACCAAGGCAGGGGTGCACTTGACACTGACCAACACCTTGAAAGGTGACATGGCTCATTACCAGCCAGTTTTCTTGGAGAGAAGTGACTAGATCCTAATGCGTCAGTGTGAGCACACTGGCTTGGGACGATTGGTGGGTCCTAACTAAGTATGAAACCAGCTATTAGACTTAATGCCTTTTTACCCCACGATGTGGGAGAGAGATTGAAAGGGTCACTCGCATCTGCAGGGTCTACTTGTTCTGCATCCCTGCAGACACACGGCAGGGCTCCACCTTCATGAGGAGTCTGAAGTGCACACATCGCATGTCGCACACTCATCCTCCAGGTTCAAAACACATCCTCGCAGCCTTTCAAAGCGCCTGACATCCTTTCAAGTTAGCTGCTGCAGAGGCAAATTCAAACAGAGCGCATTTCAGAGGCGTTCTGTCAGTCAGCCCTCAATCTGTATGTTCTTCCAGACACTCCTTCTCCTGCCTGATTTATTTCATATTAAAAGCGCTGTCAATCTGTATCACAGGAACAGCTTGGAAAAAAGTGAGTGATGTTTTCCAAGTGGGTGTTTTGTTGTTGTTGTTTGTTATTGTTAAAAAGATTGGTCTCCCTCCCTCCAGCCGTACTCCTGACTCACCCTCCACGGTTCCCGGGGTCCTCTGCTTGTCTTTCTGTGCAGGCATCTATACACCAGGTGTGGAGTTCATGTACCAGGCACATTTCCATTAGAAACATGTTTTGTGAGGCTGTGGCAGGCGCTTTTTTTTTATTATCCATCACATATATCTCTTTTTGCCATCTGATGGCTTGGCAACAGGACCATTCTTCTTTCAAATAAAATAAATGTGCCTGCAATGTGGCAGAATATTCTGTGTTGAAGTGCCTTTGCCCTGGTTAACGCACACTGCCTTCTCTCGGCTTCATTACAACAGGATGCTAAGGATGCAATCTCCCGTTCCCAGTGGGATGGCTTTGTGGTACCAGCTGCATTATTGTTTCACGTTAGAGTATCGATGATTGTTCTCTCCTGTCCTTTAGACCAGCTTTCCTTACTTTTAGCGGTTATTTTGGCCTATAAATAAACTGTCTCCATCCTTCTGTACTGTTCATTCTCACAACTCTCATAGGTGCCTGATTCTTACAGAAACAATCAAAGCCATCTTCATCTGTCATGTGAAAACTCCCAAATCGCAAAGTAACCGGAAGTCAAATGGTCCCCAAGCATAGGGTCTAATAACCTAGTGGCTCTATTTTGAGCATGAGTGGGAATTACTGGGAGAGCTTGTTGGAAAGCAAGGTCTTGAGCTCCAACCTCAGAAATGTAGAAGGTGTGGGGCCCAGGAATCAGCATTTTAAATAATCGCTCAGGCTATGGGAGGGAAAAGGCCTGGGGTGGAGGTGGGTGTGGGGTCAGGTGGGGGGTGACCAAGGGTGGCAGGGAGCTGGCAGGAGGCCTTGGGCATCACCTAGTGGCGCAGCTGACCCAGGCCCCATCTCCTCCCTCCAGGCCCCCCATCTTTCAGCTCTGCTCTCCAGTATTTCAGAGAAGGACATAGTCACTTAGGGAAAAGGCCCAACTTGATATTCATGCTGCTTTCTCCTCTCCAAAAGAATTAAGCACATAATAGAATTTTGTGGTAAAGAGACAGAAAGAAAAGGAGAGAAAGAAGAAAAATATTCTAGCATAATAAAAATATATACGAACTACCAATCAGTAACAAATCCCCCCAGAAGCCCAAGGAAAATGCGGCCTTCAAGGAAGCAACAGACCCACCTCCTTGTCATTGGGTCTGGTATGGGAGGGAGATTTCTCTGCATATGCAGCACCCCAAATTTGTTTTTGCTCTTAGGTAACACCTGCTGAAAGGTGGTTCCTGAAGAGGATAGAGGCATTACTAAGAGAACCCATTGAG